>OY743226.1:11913748-13113748 GCA_963555765.1 Orthonevra nobilis | reverse complement strand
CTTCTTTCTAAGGTCATGGAAAATCTGATTATGAACTATCTTGAATCACGAAAACTTCTTAATGACCGGCAGTGCGGTTTTCATAGCAACAGGTCCACTGGTGATTTGATGACTTGTCTCACTGAAAAGTGGAACCAATCTATACATAACTTCGGTGAAACAAAGATAGTTGCATTCGATATTTCAAAGGCATTTGAAAAAGTCTGGCATCCGAAAATGCATTGTCGAAAATGCGTGCATATGGAATCGGTGAGTCTCTTCATCGATGGATTAGAAACTACCTTTCGAATCGTACAATACAAGTTGTATTGGATGGTTTGAAGTCTGAAATTCACCATATAAATGCTGGTGTTCCCCAAGGCTCACTTTCGTCTCCGACTCTCTTTTTAATTTCCATTAACGATCTCTTGTCTATCACATCTAATCCAATATATTCCTTCGCAGATGACAGTACCCTCAGTTTCTCATATGCGTTTAATGATTCACGCCCCTGCTCTTCGGACGTGGACATCGAACGACAACGTATGCTTAACTCATTAAATTCTGACAAGCGAAGAGAGTAGAATTTAATGCTTCCAAAACCCAATGCTGTCTTATGTCATTAAAGCGAAACCCTAACACCCAGCCATTGTCCATGAATATCATTTGCGTCGAAGAAACCGAAAAGCTTCGGTATGTGCGTCAATTCTAGCCTACGTTGGAATGACCACATATTCGATATAGCCAAGAATGCAGCGAAATGCTTAGGTTTTCTAAACCGGTGCAAGAAGTTTTTTACCCCTTCTGATTTAGCCATAATTTAAAAGGCTTTTATTCGGCCTAAAATGGAGTACAACGCTCATATCTGGGCAGGTGCACCCAAGACCACCTTGCAACTCCTAGATAGAATTCAAAAGCGAGCGATAAAACTCATAGACGATGACAACATATCGAAAACAATTCACTCGTTGGAGCACCGTCGAAATGTGTCTTGCTTCACTTTGTTTAATCGCTATTTCTACCACCAATGCTCCGTCGAAATAGCCCCTCCAGAAATTCACTCGCAACAACCGTACATCATCGAATGCTCATCAGTTTACCCTAAAGCCTACTTTCGGGCGCACTGTGAAATTTAGAAATTCTTTTATAAGCAGCAAAATGCGCATGTGGAATGCGTTACCTCGCTCTATTTTTCCTTTGCACTGCAACCTACAACAATTTAAAACCAATGTGCACTGGTACCTCCTTTCTCTCCCTTCAGCTTCTGCTCGTGCTTTGTAAAAAAAACACTTCAAATCCCTTGAGCACTTGAGCACTATTTAAAAAAAAAAAGGAGGTTGTTGGAAGAAGGTATGTGGAAAAGATCGCTTCATCTTACGGGCTACTTTTTTCATGGGTTTTGACTACAATTATTTACAAACATGTACTATAAATCATTGTAATTCTTGCGTTAATGGGGTCAACGATTACAACACATGTTCATAAAGTTACGTGTCTTGAAGATTATTCAAATTTGTTTCATTCCGTATAAGCGCTGGTTTTCCATTTAGCTATCGCTTTCGCAAATTGGGCTACAGGGCCTTGGAAATTCACTAAGTGGAGAGTAAGGTTAATTCGTGCGAAAAAAGGCAAGCTTTTAAGATTTTTTTGTGACGACACAGTAAAAATTTCTTAATTAAAACCATAAGTTCCTTAAAGTATGACATTTGAAGAATATTGTATAAAATATTCACGAAGAAATATTAAAGCAGACGGCAATGGCAGAAATTATATGGGCGTGTCTCGGGAAATCGTAGAATTGCGGTGACCCTCATAACTCATGAAATGAAAAAATCAAACTTCATTCTGTAGATAATAGTTTTCCCTATGTACTGCTGGAAAGGTTTTTCGGAATTTTAATTTTTCACTTTTCGCCAATCGGCTAATTTGTTATTGTGAAAAAAAATTATTAATAAATTTGAAAAAAATTACCTCGGTTCCTCGTAAATTATGTACAGAAATTGTGTTCAAAATCGGTGCAGTAGTTTTGAAGTTATGAGGGACACCGACTTTGAAAACGTGAGTTGTGGGGTAATCGCTTTAAAGTTTCGAACACCAAAAAATCTGGTATAAATCGTCCATCCAACAGGTTTAAAAATTCTCGCAACTGCGTCAATTTAGTTCCAATCGACTTGAAATATTCGACATAATATTCTTAAATAATTCTGCATTCAATTAGAAATGTTAATAGCTTAGCTCCCCTAAAACACCGAAAAGGCTTAATGCATGTTCGTTAATTGTTTCTCTCATTTAAAGCACTCCGCATAATATTTACATAAGTGTGACAAAAACACTTCGACAAGTATTATGTTGAATAAACTATGCTGGATGAATCAATCAAAGACTCTATATAGTTGCAATGATATTCATTCATAAGATCCAAAAGCGGAATGTGTCCAAATTACCTCCTCAGATAAGTACAATAAGACAGACTCTGTTATAGTACAACCACTTTTATGAGTTCAAAAGAAAGTCCGAAAAATGGTAAATTAATAAAAACAAAA
Source organism: Orthonevra nobilis (assembly GCA_963555765.1). Classification (NCBI taxonomy): domain Eukaryota; kingdom Metazoa; phylum Arthropoda; class Insecta; order Diptera; family Syrphidae; genus Orthonevra; species Orthonevra nobilis. Next base: position 13,111,226 of record OY743226.1, on the reverse strand, counting down.
CGGATTGTATGAGAAAAAAACAAAATTTAAAATAAAAAGTCATTCACAGAAATTAGCAAAAAAAAACATTGAGGAAAAAGAAGGGTAACAAACTATATTATAATTAATTATAACATTGCCACAAAGAAAAGCAATTAACGTTAAGTATTCCTTTGATTTTTGCGGGTAAAGAATTCCAAAGTCTGGCAGACTGTATAACAAAAAAACGACGGAACGAAATTTATTTAAAAAAAAAAATGTTACCCGTTCTTTGAGACCGGGAGAGGTTCAATTTAGTGAAAAGATATAAAGGCTTCCTGCTTACGAGGATTCTATCTAGAATCGAGCACCCTTAAACATTATTTGATAGAAAATGTATTCGATCGTATCTCTTTAGCCCATGAATGTATCTTACTGTGTCATTGTCAGCAACCTGAAGTTTGTACTGTGATAAGGAGTCAAGATTACAGCTGATCACTTCAGCGCACGTTATAAGAGGAACGCAGCCATATATGCAACCAACAACAATATTTACGTGCTCATGACACGTAAACTTGTGGTTAATTGCAAACCCTAAACTGATTACTTTATCAACAAACGAAACTTTAGTGTTGTGTAAAAATATCAGGTAAGAATGTTGGGTCAAGGGTCCTTTTAAAGATTGGTATAACGTGAGATTAGAGTTTATTCGAAGTCCGTTATCGACTGCCCATCGATAAATAGCCAATAATTCTGCGTTTAAATCAACGGCAAGTTCATTTATACTGTCAAGAGGTCGGGTCAAAGAAAACTGAACATCATCGGCATAGAGATGTAAAACCACATGTTTACAGACAGATGGCAGGTCATTGATGAACATATAAAACAGAATAGAAACGAGTAGAGATTCTTGAGTCGAAGATCTGTTTACAACCACAACTTTCTGAAACCGATTATGAAGAAAACTACGGACAAATTTTACTGCACTGTCACTAAAATTGAACAAATGTTGAAGTTTCAAGCACAGCAGTTCATGGTTCATGAATCGAAAGCTTTAGAGAAGTCAAGCAAGCAAAAAAGGATAAGGTAATCCCTGTCGAATTCGAGAGGAGCCAAGGCCCTGCCGAAAGCCAGACTGAAGAGGATAAAGCAATGAATGTTGCTCCAGATTATTTCAGATTTACTTAGCTAGGATCTTCTCACAAATTTTTGACAAACATAATAAAATACTTATTGGTGTATAGACATTAACAAGGCTAGCATTAGGTTTTTTTAGCAACTGGAATAACCCTTCCACTCATTAAGTCGTTGAGCATTCGAGAATTTCTGAGCTCATGGCAGGAGTCAATGATAACACCGGTAGAGAAAATTGAGAGAACCAAAAGCGAACAGTTAACACACTAAAAACGTTTGAGAAAATGTTAGAAGAATATAATAAAACATATTTCAATAAGTATCAATCAGAATTTAGAAAACTACACTCATGTGAAACAGCAGTCAAATTCGTCATCAATGACTCGAAGAAAAAAGAGAAAAAAACGAAGACTTTGACACTGTTTTTAGACTTTAAAAGAGCTTTTGAGATTGTGGACCATGAAATATTGATAAAAAAAACTATACGAATAAGGATAATGGAAAAATAACCAGCTGAGGAATATTTGCGATTTCAGACTCCAGTTCTGCTTTGAGCAGCAGCGTACCGAAAAAATTTTTACAAAGGCTTTCAACACTTTAATACCTTACTAAACAAGAGCTTAAATCATTGCGTTCCAGTCTTGTGATGAGTGTTAATTTCATCGGTAACCCCTAAGCTGTCGAGTTTTTGAATCTTTGTGATACTTTGAAGATAGAATTTCTTTTTAATTGAAGTGCAGATTAGATTGGCAGAAGCGATGCAACCTCTTGCTCAGGTAGAAAGCTTCACATGTCTCCCTTATGCAATCACCAAAGTTATCTTTCCAACTAAGTTTGGAGTTCAGAATGACAACAAGGTACTAAGCCGCTTTTGAATGCACTTGATAGTGTTATGTTAAGACTATCTGCCTGATATCAGAATGGCACTGTGATGAGTATGGTTTTTTTCTTTCGTTTTTCAGTCTCTTATCGAAGCGGGTTCTTTGCAGGCTGCTGCTCGTTGAGGAAGACATCTTGAGTGAATTCCTTGCTTTTGATATGTGTGTGTCGATCAGTCGTTTCAAGTTTTTGTTAAAATAAAGGCTGACAAAACAGACAGAGGACCCAAGGATTATAATGCCAATTGATTAGTTTCGTTTAGCTGATGTACATTTTTCGGCCCATCAAGTAAAAGGGGCCGAGTAAAACCTTAACAAACAATTCTAGCAGAAGCTTGACTAATGCAGAGCATAATGTTTGCTTTCAATATGATACAAGTTAGCCAGAAAGAGCTGACAACATGCTTTGAGATTAATAAATGTGCAATTCACTATAATAAATGCGTTGGTTGTTGTAGAAAAGACAGTCATTGCTACACGTTATTATCGTTAATTTTACTCTTTGACTTTACGTTTCGCTCCATACGAATGGGCAATTAAAACAATACTAATAGTCCGTAAACATTTCCACATAATTCGTGTCGCGCACTCTGAACATTGTTGTAAAATCTCTACGAGTATTTAATGAATCAGTGAACGTTCACACGCTGCTTGGGAATCTGCAAAGATTTGCATTCAGCTATTTGTCATTTAGACGACCTTTGTGAAATAAAGTCTATAACTACTTAGGCATCACTCAGATACCTGTTTTGATAGTTGTTAATCCAGTGCTGTGCATCTACCGGCACGTAGTAACAACGACTTCCACTGAACAAAATTTAAAATACGTTTTGAATTTAAATTTTTTCCAAGTAGAAATGCCTTTTAGCATTTTTTGAGCAATAAAACATGACCAAAATGATACTCAACAAGTACAACGCACAAAACATAATCAGTCTGCATTTTATTTAAGAGAACGTACCCAATTCTTTCTTTTCCTTGTACTTCTTTTCGCCACCAACCCACCATAAGGTGAACTCCTCTGGACGGAATGTAGCATTGTTGCGCTCCTTCTGAATATCGGGATTGACTCTTTTTACAGACACTGACATTTTTTTTTGCTTTAGAAAAACCTAGCTTTCACTGATTCAAGTACACAATTTCAACTGATTGCTTTGCCCATTAAGACCATTGACTGGCCACTTAGCGCTTTCTACTGCTTTTGACCTTTGATCGCGGGAGTAATCACGCATTTATTATTTGATAACGAGTTGCTTTATATGCCTGGTTAAAATCGACATTTAAAATGTTTAGATTAAGATGAGCAGATGGAAACAATTTGTGGGAAAACTTTATACACAAAAACATAAAAACATTCAATTTGCTTTTGGCTGAGGAACTTTTTCTTTCTTTATTTGAGAAGAAATGTCATGTGGGCCAGTCCAATACAGCGGCTTTTTTGTTGAAGCCGCTGTAGGACATATGTTTAATTTGAGGTAACAAGTGTTTTATCAGGCATTTGCAACATTTTTTTTCATTCGTCGTCCGGTGCGTTTGAGAATTTTTCTATTCCTTCAGATGGTTTAGTAGACGGAGTATAAGATTGGTTAAATAAAAAACACGATGCGTTAAAATTTATACGAAACAAATTGTTTTCGTCATCTGACGAGTGCTCAGATAGACGGCTCACCATGATTTCCCATCTTCATTTCATTTGTCTTTTGAATGGCTGACGCTCATCTTTTTGAAATTGGATCCACTCGATCTCACCAGCGCTCAGCTGAAGAGGGCGCCACTCCACATCGAATTATAACTTCCCTTCCAGGAGATGCGCTATAATCTTTAAATTTCTTGCCCCGTAGGTGCACCTTGAGCCTCCTGTAATATTCTTATTTGGTCTGCTTAGTAAGAGCCTGATTAAGTGGCTACCTTTTCCAAATATTCTTCATATGCAATTCGTTGCCAATAATTCTTTGGACACAGCCATTCGAGATCCTTGTCACCTCATGCCTGCTAGTCACACTTCGATCTGCCAATACTACATCTTTGACCTTTTCACATTGCCTTCAGTTAGGGGTGTGGATAGTCGTCCTTCGCGGAATTCATCGTCAGTGGATGTTTCTCCCAGCTTAAATTCCTTGTGCCAAAGTGCAATGATGATATATGGAGGAGCAGAGTCCCTCCATAGAGAGAGGCAGCAGTGGATTCTGTCAAGTTCTTAGTCCACGCTAACAAGCCAACCACTTTGAACGAGCTAAGGGCAAACATTCGAGACGCTATTGCCGGAATGACGCTGTACATCTGAAAATATGATTTACTTCCCGATCGCTCAGGTTCTCCAGACCTTTCCTCACAAACTTGCAGTCACAAGCTGCACTTCTCGCATTATTCGAATGAAAAATAATTTTTGAAAATTGCTCACTGTTCCAGCAGCACTGCATCTGCTTTAAAGTTACTTCGGCGTTATAATTCCATGTAACTAAGCCCCCGCTGTTCATCTTTCACAGTGCAGCACTCCTGAACCTTTACAGATAGGCTGTGGCGAGCTTTTGAAATCGCAACTCATTTTGACCGCAGGAAGTAAGTTATAAGAAATCCTTAATTATAAAAAAAAAATAATTATTGTTGCACACTGTATCCGACTCGCAAATGACCGTGAAGCAAATGAAGCACCCATTTAATTGATGTGCTATTCTAATCATAAAACCAGGCAAGATTGTTCTAATTTGATCACCCTTTATTACTCACTTCTTTGAATTGCTGATAACTTCATTGAATGCTTAGACTTGCTTCCTGAACGCGGTGCATCTCGCCTATCACAGAATGACTGACAGTTCGCGCATTCAACTCGATTCGAAATGTTTACAAGAACTTCTAAAAAGATCTTTGCAAATAATCAAAATTTATGGCTGGTTAATAGATGCCTACGTGCTGGTAACTACTCCAAATATGATATTCAAATGAACACCAAAAATCGAGCGTCTTTTGGTAGGATTTCTACGTGGATAACCATTGGTATAAGTTACCGAACTCGTGGCAGAACCACCTGAAACCATTTGATCCTCATGATTTGGCGAACATCCTTCATGGCGAAGCAGAGTGTACTTCTGTGCGGCCACTCTCCATATTATGCTTGATGACACTGATGAAAAAACTTTGTATAACACGAGAAGTAAAAGAAATATCGCCAGTCTCGAAAAGCCCGACAGCATTGCTGCTGGAGCATCCTAAATTGAAGCATATTTTCACGAAATGTGTCAAGCCTAAGAAGCGCCATGAAATTGCGAAAATGGCCAAAGTGTGTTACGATAGTGCCTTGATGAATTCTGTAGATTTCGTCGTTGATTTTGGAGCAGGACTTGGCCATTTGGCGAGGGTGTTGGGGTATGGCTACGGTGTTCAGGTGTGCTGTGTAGAAATGCAACACACACTTAACGAACAAGCAAAGTAAGACTCTTCTTCAGAGTTGGGTGATTTTATATTTTTTTTAAACGCTCTTTTAGGAAAATCGACTCACAGCTGGAAGCGACTGCTTCTAAGTATTTGTCGTCCAATGAGAAGCGGCACTTTCGTGCACCCGTCCACATTACACTCAAGCTAACGAAATTGATAACGCCGTTGGAGTTCTTGAAACACATAACCGAATCTCTGGGCATTGAGAGGAACACGAAATTTTCCTTCGGTATAATTGGTCTTCATCCTTGTGGCGATCTGGGAGCAGTGCTTATCAATATGTTTTTATCCTGCCAAGAAGCAAAATTCCTCAATTTAGTCGGCTGCTGTTATATGAAGCTCACGACTGGACAAGAATACACCAATCCTGGCTTTCCGCTCAGTAGGTTTTTAACAAAAGAAACAGTCAACTCCTCCCTCCTTAGTTATCAGTCAAGAGAAATTGCCTGCCATGCCTCAGAAGTCTACTGCGATCGATTGGAAAGCGGGAATTATCACGACCTTAAGGTCCATTCGTTCAGAGCTACCACCGAAAAGATATTGATAAAGTATTGGCCAAATCTGAAGCACACTGGCTTAAGGAATGTTAAGCACGCCGAGGGGATGAGTTTTGAAGAGTGAGTAAGGAATTGTGTCTGAGTTGTCTTCTATGCATCTTTTATTTCCAGCTATGTTCATCGTGCTACAAAGGGAATGAATATAAATATCCCCATCGAAGAAATGAACGCCGAAAGAACTCGAAACGACCTAAACAATTGGAAGCGCATAGTTATCTTTTACACTATGCGACTTTTGTTTGCCCCATTGGTTGAGAGCGTTGTACTCTACGATCGAATGCTCTACATGATCGAAAGAGGTAAGTGTCCACTCACCACATTGACATGCGGCCATTTAATCCAATTCCATTCAGGCTGTTTGGTGGACACTTCTGCTATATTTGACCCAAGACTCTCGCCACGGAACCACATTACCAGCGCTGTAAAGCTAGAAGAAATTCATCAATGACTAGCGTCTCTTTTACCTTTCGTTTAATTTATTTCCTAAGAATTTGTTGAATAAATTTTAAAATATTTACAAAAAGTTCGAAGAATCTTTGGAATTTCTAGAGAAGTGATGGAATGACTTCGATGCAAATAGAGAGGAACATCAGTTATGCGAATTGTGCGCTCGCCAGCATGTTTGTCGTTACGTCTGGTTCTTCGTCGCTGGCATTTTGGTCGAGTTTCTCGAATCCTCGATTCCTGTGGTCCAGCAAACCGCCGAGTTTGAAGCCATCCGGTTTTGAAGGGAAATCCCATGCGTGCCGGCGGTTTTTCACTCCAAATGGGAGGCAGCCTAGAAACAATGAAAAATTACAATAACTATAAAAATTTTATTTATTAAACCAATGAAGTAGGAATCTAAGAAGTTTATACACCGCAAGCTGATCACGCGCTGATTCTAATCTAAATTAATTTGTTTATAACTCACTAGTAAATCGACGAGTTTGAAAAGTGATTCTTTAAGTGGCGCCCGAGCAGGGACCCTTTGGATGGACTTACTTTACCCTATCCTTTCTTCTGGCGATAATCGCTCAAACTTGAACGTTCCAACTTAGGAATATGAAAATTCTGTATCCATGAGAGCACAGTGGCAGGTCAAGCTTGTGCAAATCTTCCCTCGTTCCCGTGAGAACACGTCGGATATCGCAAAAAATTAATTGATAGAGGTGATGAAGGGAATCGTGCCATGAGTAGGTTGCCAATAATTATCAATATTGGCGACCAAAAAAGGTAAACACGATCCTTCTAGGTCCATTCAAATATGTTCATCAAACTAACCCTTTTCTTTTTTTTCTCACTCTTTCTCCGCTTAGAAAAGAACAAAACACCAGATTCCAAAATAAACAAAATAAAATTATGAAATACTTTTGTATCGTTATATTTCTCTTAATCGCCGTACGAGGGTACGAGATATTTAATTACCAAGCGCCCATTGTCCCAGTCAAGGAGGCCCAAGGTTGGATAATGGACCGTCGCTTCAAATTTGTCTATATCATCAACTCCGAGCACCTAATGAACAAATCGGCTGTTGCAAACATCAAAAGTATAGGCCGTGTACTCACTTTTGTGATTAACTCTATACAGTGGAACCCCGATAATCCGGACCCCGGCTATTCCGGTGATCTCAGTAATCATATTCAGTTAACAGTTCAGTTTGTCAGGAAGAACACATGCCTTATTCGAACGAATGATAGATACAAAAATAAGTTAACTGCGTAACGTTTTTTTCATGAAAGGAAAACCAGTTCCATGGTTGGATAAACCGCTTTAAGAATAGACATGGAATAAGCCAACTCAAAGTAACAAGAGAGATTCTAACAAATAACCAAGCTGCGGTTGAAGTTACAAAAATTAATCCAAGAACAAAGTCTCACTTATCAACAAATCAGGATTATTTTGGCGAGTTTTACCAGACAAGACATAAGCGTCAGGCAGAGACACTGAAGCTTCAGAAAGAAAAATATTAAAAGACAGTATAACATTCTTGCCTTGGGCAAATGTTTCTAGAGAACGTAAACTTGGTGTTTGGGTGATTGGAAAATCAAAAAAAAAAACACGTCCTTTTGGTTGACCTACTCTCCCAGTATCCTATTAAGGTAAAAAAAATATGCTCGTGTCGTAAGATCAATTTTTCTCGAATGGATTAAAAAACAGTTTATTCCAAGTGTCAGGAATCACCTTCGTATTAGCAATCCAGAAGAACAAGTTGTCCTTTTATTGGACAATGTCCCTGGGCATCAGTCAGCAGAAGAATTGCAAAGTGAAGATACGCAAATCTTCAACCTTTTTTTACCACCAAATTTTTGAGTTGGTTGTGTTGCTTGGGAAAACGTGTCTCGAAATCTTATACAAAAATCATGAACTAAACTGCTCTCAGATCCCAATATGACTGCTGATGCTGTTGCATAGTTTGAATTGAAAGATAGTAATCCACTGGCACATCTATTCCAAATGATATCTGGAGATGAACATCTATGTCAGGAAGGTGCTCGAGAATGGACAGAAAGTGGTAAAGATGCAGACTTGCCAGGAGGATATAATTTCACTAGAATTGCAAAAAAACAAGAACTAGACGGAGAAACAAAGAAGAGTCAGAAACACGCTGCAGAGACTCTCAACACATGCTTGCTGTAAGTGAAGGAGAATAACATGAGTGCTTAAGATATTGGCCCGGTTCAGAATTCTAGGCACTAGCTAGTCAGCCGGCTCTTATTGGTTAAGAGCCCGTGAATTTGACGGCAAAGCTAGTTGACTTTTGGTGAGGAAGTGGACTGGATTTGCAGTTAAAATTATTTGACTGTTTTTTGCAGTTGAATGACGAAACATCAATAGTCAGCAGTTTATTTTGAAAAAGTTTATTAAACGGATAAGGTTTGTTTTAAATTATTTTAGAAATTCAGTTTTTAATTACTGATGAAGGAGTGACTTATTGCTTGGACGAATTAATGAACCGAATGATGAGCAATTATTGAACCCAATGTTAATGTTAATTTAATTCACTCTCAGACCATAATTTTGCAGCAAGCTATATGGACAGTTTGCTGGCACAAACCCAACACTATATTGCTGCGACTGTTGCATGCAGACAACAGAAAATGCCACTACAGAAGAATGCGTCGCGGGCTACTCCTCTGGAACCGTCGACAGTGGTTATGTTTTATTTAAAAATTAATAAATAACCTAGAATAAGGATATCAGAACTTGTGTCGAAATGGGATCACAAGGCAGTTCTCTTGTTTTTAGACGAATGACATGTGCCCAAAGTAAAGCGACGGTCAGTGTTTCGGCAGTAAATGAAGAAGAATGGATGTTTTCAACAAGAAGCTCCAAAATTTAAAAACTCATAATCATAAAATTCCTGACAATATTAAGAAAACATTCACAGGAAGGGGCCGTACTTTGGCATTATGTCTAGTATACACGAGTAAGAAGTGCGTGTCCAGGAAAGTCTGACATTCGACTCCTTTGCTTCCGAATCACCAGAAACATCTCTGCTTCGAAGAGTGCGTTTTGTTTTTATGAATTATGTAGTCGATTACATCGCGCTTGTTTTCAGAAGTCCGGATTAACGAGGCTGCACTGTAATTGATTCACTCTTCGACCACGATCGTTCCAGTAAGTGCGGGATGCGATAAACTCACACCAAAATATTTCACATCAAAGCTTACAGAAGATGATTTCTCGATTTACAAAATGACAAAAACATCAACGTACAACTTAAATAAAATAAAAAAAAAACAAAAATTTGCAAGGCAAAATTTATTAAAAAAATTAAAGAAATTTGTAAACAAAAAATACAAATGTGTAAAAAGAAATTATCATTCAAAATATTCGAGAGCAGATCAAAGATATATACAAGTCTATAGTTTTCAAATAAAAACAGGAAAAACCAATAATATATTTTTAAACTTAATCAGAGATTCAAAGGATTGAAAGGATAAACTAAATGAGAAGTATCAGTATCAGTAGCAAGTGATAAAAGTGATTTGCTTCTGAAAATGTTCTTTTTTTGCTTATTACATATTTTATTCGCCTCGTGTCGCATCGCCATCTTTATGTCTGTGTTCAAGCCTTTCGATGAAGCTACATGGGAGGACGATCAAGTATAAATAAATAAGCCATGCTTTCTTAAGATAAATTTAAATTTACAACTCTTGATGCATCTTCGAGACATTGGAGCGGTTATCCAATCGTAATAATATTGTTAGAGTTGACTAAAATCGGACGGGTACCCTTTTCAAGCGTTGATGCGTTAAATAATAACTGCTTTAGGTATGCTGATGCGGTATTTGGTAAAAAATCCCTTTTAACAAAATTGATTCTTCCTTGGATACCACAGCAAAGGCAATGCGTGCCGTCCGACCTTTCAGCGTAAATATCGAGTGCATCTCCAGGAACCTGGATATAAATATTTCTTTTGTTGTTTCATATTTATGGACTTTGTTTAGTTTTTATTTAAGCTCCGGGAAATTGACAATATTTGGCAATCGATTCGGCCGCTGTCTGTAGTCTACCGGCCGATTCATCTTGATCTATTGATCTATAAGCTTTTAGTCTTCGCTCGATAAGTTTTGGCTTAATTTTTGTAAGTCATAAAAATTTCTATTACTACTTCTCATTTAGTTCATCGTTTAAGGAATTAGGAACAATAATATGGATTAAAGACAGACACAAATGCGAAACAGAGAAACAATCAACATTCACTGTTATTGGGCGAGACCAGGCGCTTATACACTAAATCACATGGGGTACCCGACGGAAGATCAGAATTACCTCGCTTACGTCTTCGGGAAATTAGCAACGCCATTCCGAATGTAAGAAATGCAAAGATTAACATTAAAGCAGCGACCAATAGAGCCGTTGATCCGCGTCGTGCTGTTCCCCCACTTTGAGATTCTTTTTCTTCATCGGTCCTTGCTTCGACACTGGTGGCGGTTGGTTTTGCCGCCGACATTGGCACCGAACGAGCAACTTTCTTGTGCAGGAACTTGTGCACTTTTGTAGGATCCAACTCGGCCACGTAAATTTCATTGCCATCCTCAGTGACGGCCACATCATGTGGATTGGAGAATTGCAGATCGTTTGGACCAAATTTACTGATCACTTGTTTGGATTTCATGTTGACGACATAGCCACGTACCTCATTGTACTCCGAATTTCCTAAACCTCCTGTTGGGCCATTTACTACAACAAGTTGGCCACCTGTGGAAAAGGATTTTAAAAATCGAAAGTGTTTAAGAAATAAATATTTCCTCCCCACCTTCAGTTGGAGTGTAGTCCATACTAAAAAGCCGATCGCCAATGATTTGACTGTGGTATTGAGAGTGGAAGGTTCCATTGATGGAGAAAAAGCACTGTACTCGGCCGTTCTCGCGATCTGCAGCGCAGACCAGCCCCTGATCCGGCGCCAGCGTTAGAGCATGTGGGATGGCGAAGAAGTTCTTCGGCGACAGTTTATAGACTTCACCTGTAAAAATGGTTCCAATTAATATAAAGCTGTTTAGGAGAAAAACTGGTCTTACCTGAGAATGAATTTTCACCCCACTGGAGGATCTTCTCTCCAGATGCGGAGTACTTAATGATTCGTGCATTGCAGTAGCCGTCAGCAACAAAGAAGTCGCCACTAGGCAGAACAGCTACTGAAGTCGGCTTGCAGAACTTTGTATCGGAGTTTCCGGGGGAAAAAGCAGTTCCCAAAGTGATAAGAGGCTTCCCAGAGTTTCCCCTGGGTCCGAATTTCATCACCTGGTGCAAGGCAACATCAGTAACCCATACATTGTCATCAGCATCAATTGTAAGTCCATGTGGCATGTAAAACCTTTCAAGGCGTATCGATAAACTCTCAATCTTTTCATATATTTTAGCTCCGAACACTTACATATTCACCCCCCATTGATAGATTACAACGCCAGACTTTCTATCGAATGCCAGAATTGTGTTCTTATCGATTGGCCCCCGATTCCGTTCCGTAAAAACGTTTTTTTCATCGAACGTGGTTTGTCCCCAGATACGATTCACTCGGTGGAAAATAACCACGTTTCCCACCTTGTCGAAAGCAACAGCTGTCACAGCACCTAGTTTAACCGCTGGATCTGGCCAATCAGGCTGATACACGTAAGCTAAAAGTGTATTAAAATCGTATTAAAAGCCGATTTGAAAAAAAATAATACCTCCATGTTTACTCACTTGAATTTAGTTTGGCAATCTCAGCCTTGACATCGACCTTTTCCACCTTCAATTTGGGTTGTTTCCAAACACCATCCGCTGGACTTCCACTCTGCATTATCTGCTGGAAACGTTGATTCACATTGAGAGCCTCATCTTCGGTTAATGGTAGATACCGCTGGAGGCTCTATCAAGAACAAACAAAATTATCATATAATTGGTACACCATATAGCCAGCCCGCCTACGCATTCAACAGACGGCCCATTCAGGGGTTGAACCCCACTTAACTTTTTCACCTGTTACTCTTGTGAAAGAAAATCAATATCATGATGTCGCACAGAAAGATGTGGTGGCTAGCATATGTTTTTTCTTAGAGTTTTAGTAAGCTTCTAACTTACCTCATCTGAGGCGGATTCGGTCAAGCATTTGACCAGGAACAGCTGAAGAGCTACCAGGAGTTTTGGCCAGTACATCTTCTCTGGCTGATTTGCTTTGTTTCCGTGCGTTCAAAGGCAACGCAAACGATGCATTTAACTTTCACTTTACTCTGATACCAAGATGAACAGACAAATATCAAAATTAGATTTCTATTAATGAATAAATAGAAGAAACTTTGAGGAAATAATTTTTTAAAACGTGCGAAAACTATGAAAATGTAATTTAATATTTTTAGGAAAACAAAAGACAACACTCAAACAGCCATCGCGGCATTTTTAATAAACGGAGAAATTGGTGATGCCAAGTTGTTGTTTTGCAATTGGAGTAGATTTTTCAAGCAAGTCGATTTTTTGAGCGGCTTAGTTCTCGGTGATTTTGCTCTAAACTTTCATCCCGTGTTGCGCTCTTCGATACACGATGATTTTTCAATGCAGCAGCGTATTATTATTCTTTAAATCGGCTACCGTAAACGAAGAAATAGTTTTTGAAATTTTATTTTATAATGATGCTCGTGAGACAGGCAAATAAAAAAAGAAAGTTGGTATAAAACCAGCACTCTCCAAACGCACTTTTAGGACATCTTCATCATCATTATCAGTATGGTTTTCAAAAAGGGAACAGCGACACTTTAAGGAGAATTGTCGAACACAGTGACCCAGAGCTTGAACAAAAATCACCTTGTCTTCATAATGATCGTCGACTTTCGCAAGGCCTTTGATACTCTTAGCCCTGAGAGACTCATTCAAGCATTGAATCGAATCGGACTAAGAGGGTCTATTGGAAAGCGTTTCATAAGCTATTTTAAAATAATGCAAGAGGAGTTTAACAAGCTTTCGAGATGGTGTCACGCCAACGGGTTGATTATAAACCACAAAAAAACGCACCCCGTCTCAGACAAAAGCTACCGTAAATGTATGGCTTTGAAGAAATAAGTGCACGGCAACAACCCAAAGTGATGTTATTGAACTCGTCGAATTCAACAAGTTCCCAGGAGTTGTATAGCCCTGCCATATCAACAAGACCAGACGGCTTACCTGAAATGGTATGCAACCATTTATATACAAAAACAGGTCTACTTGTCCCTGGTGGAGTCACGGCAAAGATACGGAATACGTGCATGGGGCAATGCGGCAAAAAGACACATTGATAAGCTATCAAATATACAAGGTCGTATACTGAAATTAATGAATAGAGTACAAGACGCTGTTGGTATTTTTAAAATAAGTGTTTTACTAGAATATTATGTCAACAGTTTATACGACATTGTTTGGAAAAGTTGATCGCTTCGTTGTCAGCGGGCGGTAAATATACATATATACGACATCTTCGCGGACGAAGACGCAGCTGACCGTTAGTATTTAACAAAGCAAGTCTTTACAAGTAGAAAAACAAATTTTTGAAGCATTATTTCGCTTGTGTTTGAAATCTTTGTTGCTTTTAACTTATATCGTAACCACCAAAAGCTTTCTCACAAGTGACAAAAACTGCCATTGTGTGATTACAATGCTATCGTAATTAATGTCATTAAATTCCATGCCCAAAAAGTAATGGAATGCCGAAATAAAACCGAATTGATATTGAAATAAAGAATTAAATTAAAAATAACGCCTCATACAAAATTCACTTTGTCGCTTACGATAAAAATGCGGTTAGGGTTCGATTTGTTTGAAAGAAGTTCATTTCAATTTTCCAGATAAGCCGCTGTACCAGTATAGCAAAAATCTCACTCTGAGTACACTCATCATAAATGTCAACACGATTAATTCCTAAGTCCTCAGAAAACAATTCGCGAACCCATTTGATTCAAGAATTAAAAACATTTCTAAACTTTTTAATCCGAATAATAATTCCAAAGGTTGGTAAATTTATTCTTGCTTCCTCTTCTGACGCTTTAAATAGTTATGCATCCAAATTGGAAAGCACTTGCCACCTTGCATATTCCTCTTAAACGTTTTGTCACCGAGGGAATCACCGAGGAACGTCCATCGAATTCGAAGCAGAAAAAGCACACAATCACAAATGTGAGCGCTTCTGAAGTAACTAAATTCTATGAGGAAGTAATTCAGTCCCCAGAGACTGCAACGCAACCTAAAGTAACTAAAACACATCAAAATATCCAAATAGAACCGAAACGAATTCCTTTCGACAAGGCGAAGTTCTTTCGCGCCGCAATGGCTAATGATGCGGATACCATTCAAAATTTCAACTACCAAGACAACGACATAGACTCAACCGACACATATGGTTGGACAGCGCTTATGATGGCAGCTTGTGAAGGATCTGCGAACGCTGTGTTGGCTTTAAAAGGCCTCGGAGCCAATGCAAACTGCAAAGATAAAAGTGGGAACACAGCATTCTCATTGGCAGAAAAGAAAAACTTTTATTCCATCGTCAGACTCCTTTCGCAACCTGAAGAAGAAGACGACACAATTGGCGATGACTCAGGAGAAGACCAGGACATTGTGCAATCGGAATTCTTCTGCGACGTTTGCACCAGAAAATTTCAAGAAACTTCTCTCCGTGATCATGTCACTTCCACTGTGCATCAATTTAATCTGAAGACCTACAAACCAAACGCAACCAACCGGTTTAATATTCCTCCAAAGAACCGGGGGTTGAAAATTATGCTTCGGCAGGGATGGGACAAAGCAAGCGGTCTGGGACCAACCAACAATGGTCGCTTGTTTCCAGTGAAGACAGTCATTCGCAAGCAGCGGACCGGTCTTGGAACTCAACAAAATCCCGCCCGCGTAACCCACTTTGAAGCGTACGACTTGCGAGCCATAAAGTACGTTCCACGTGCGAAAACAAAAAACCGGAACGATATACGCCGTGAGAAGCACGTCGAATGGAAGCGCGACAGAAGACTACGCCGCGAACTATCCTAAAGCCAGAGACAAACGAACTCACCCATTTCTGTCTCTTCCGTTGCAGATCTCGGTCAGCAATGTCCAAGTCCGATGAACAGAAAATCATCGAAATAGTACTCGCAACGGAAACTGTTGCCGACAAGATACTTATGAACAAGCATGAGATTGTTGAGCTAGACAAAAGGCGGCAGAGCACAAGAGAAGCCCTCAGGGAGATCGAGAAGAACTGTGGCGATGAAAAGAAACTCTGGGTAACTGTTGGCAGCACGCTGGTGAAAATGAAGAGGGAAAACGCGTTGAAATTGTTAAAAGATGGTGAGCAGGAATTGTTTCACCATAAATTGTGTTTTTTTTTTTATTGCTTCAAGCGTTTTTCCAGATCAAGTAACCATCGACATAGAAATAAATAAGCTACGTTCGGATCAAAAGATTTTGGTCAATCAGCTAAGGGACCTGGAGCACTGCTTACCGTATTCGGGAACAAATCTTAAACCATTGGACACAAAGGAATTCGATGCGTTTAAAGCTAATTTGCCTTTCCTATAAAGTGTGTGTGTTATTTAAGTTTTGAAATAAAATGTTCTGTCAAGAGTAAAATTGTTTAAATTGGATTTAATTAATTTAGGTTTATACAATTTTTGAATCGCTGTAAAAAGAAAATGTTTAAATATGTACATACATAAGTAGAGAAAAAAGAAAATTACATTAAAGAAAGAAAAACATCAAATTAAATTAAAAAAAAAAAGTAAAATGATTTAAACTTGGTTCATGGCCATAAACTGAAATATTTTTTGCTTGAAAAGTGTTGCGTCTCTAACTCTTCTTATGTCAATCGGGAGGGAATTCCACATGCGAGTCGCGTGAACGAAAAATTGTCTCTCTGATGTCAAACAATTAAATCTTGGTGGAACGAGCGTTAGATTCCTTTGAAATACGGGAAAACGTAGTTTATTGAAAAGGTAATCAGGTTGACGGGTTTAGATGATGCCGTGATTGCAGGTTAAAGACAAAACATTTAATCATGTTTTCTAAAGTACATCCGTATATACTTTTCGAGAAAAACGATATGTGTTCGTGCTTTTTGCGATTGAAGATGTACCGAGCGATGTTATTATAAGCCACATTGAGCTTTCTTTTGCTTTTGTAGTCGACATTACAAAAAACTTCGATAACAGCAGAGTTTTTCCAATGATTAATTTTGTTTTAATAGGCGTAAAGGACTGAGTTGCCCATAGGACTCGCAGAAGCCCATAAACTTTTCCAATTGTGACGTTAACGTGATTATCCCAAGAAAGATTGCGGTTAAATATTACTCCCAGATTTCTCGCGGTGTCCACATACTCTATGCTGGACTGTCCAAGTTTGATTTTAGGAAAATTCTTTAAATCCAACAGACCCCGATAGATGACAAGTGTCTTTGATTTACTGGGATTCAAGCAATAACTATGAGCTTTAGCCCACGCCACTATGCTGTTAAGATCATCGTTCATTTTGGAAGCGGATTCCTCTTTTGTGTGTAAACGGGCAACTTGTGAACAATTGGACGTCGTCTGCATACATGTGAATGGAGCAGTGCTTAACTAAGTTAGGCAGCTCATTCACATAAATGCAGAACAAGATAGGCCCGAGTATAGAACCCTGCGGAACACCACTAGTCATTGCAAGAAAATTCGCCATACGTCCGTTTACTACAACCGATTGCTGTCTTCCAGTTAAATATGAGTGAATGAGCCTGACTGACTGATTTGAGAATTTAAAATTCCTTAAGAGCTTACGGCATAGGACTGTATGATTAACGGTGTCGAAAGCTTTCGAAAAGTCAAGCAATGTCAAAAACGTAAGTTCTCTCTTATCTGAACTTAACCTTATTTCATCCACAACGTATAAAAGGGCAGTTTTGCAGCTGCGCTTAGCCCGAAATCCTGATTGGAAGGATGACATAAGTTGTTCATCATTGAGGTGTTTCCTTATTTGCACATAAATTGCCTTTTCAAATACCTTGGATAAAAAGGGTAATATTGCGATAGGCCTGTATTCCGAAAAAGTGCAATTTGCTTTTTTACGGTAGTGAAACGATTTTCGCCTTTTTCCATTCATCTGGGAAAACGGAAGTGGTCAAAATCGTATTGAATATGTGTGTAATGTAGCGGAGAATGACTGGTAGTGACAGTTTTATGAATTTTGGATTTACTTGATCGAGTCCAATTGCATTCGACTTGATCGATAGCAGCGCCTCTACAACATCTTCATCGGTCAGTCTCCGAAATTGTAGGGCACCAGAATCGTTCGAGTCACCAGTGTATTCTAAGGGCTCAACCGTCAGAGACTCACAAGCAGGAGGAGAGGAGAAAACGGCATTTAGAGCATCACAGTCAATGTCGTCTCGTGGTTCTTCCAAAGATTCTTCCAAAGTTCTTCCAAAGATTTCCCTTACTGGCTGATGGGTCAAGATTGCGGTCGTAAAACTTAGCCTTAGCTGCTCTGATTTCATTGACGACCTTATTTCGAAGATTTCGATAAATGATATGAAGCTCGTCAGTTCGATACCGCTTCCACCGATGATACGCAATGTCTCTTTCCATCATGAGCTTCATTATATTTTGGTTAAACCAAGAAGGTGATGCACTTCTCACAACTGAGATCTTAAGGGGAACATGTTTTTCGAAGAGCAAGTTTATATTCTGGTTAAAGAAAGCTACCTGGTCATTCACAGATGATAAATAAAACAGTTTGTTCCACTCACAGTTTCGCAAGTCATGAAGTAGATGTTCAAACAAATGAAGCAAAATATCTCTTACAATACAGACTAAGCTTAAAGATGAAGCCCGGATGGGACATGTTAATAGGAACGTTGAAAGAACTAGCAGACAATGGAATCAAGTTCATAGGGATTATTTTAAATGCCATCCTTAGGCCGAACTACTTCCCAAAAGATTGGAACCGCCATACAAGGTTGCTACAAGACCAACATCGTACAGACCAAAAAGTTTACTTCTAATTGTTTCTTGTCCATATAGAAATAGCCATTCAACAAAAAGACCATCAATTTGGATTTCGCCGACCATACTCAACAATTCAACAAGTTCATAGAGAAACAAATAGGACCCTAAACAACCTGAATGAGTGCAGATATTGTGTGTCTGTCTATCCAGACGTAGCTAAAGAATTTTTTAGCATTTGGCATAGAGTACCCCTACAGAAAATTAAAGAGAACGATTCCACACCAATGACACAGATAATATAGACAAACGATTCTTCATAGCTTCTTTTTGATTGTTTTAGCCCGTATATGTCCGTCTGATTTAGTTGTTTTCCTTCAATGAATCTCTTTTTGCTGGTCTGTAAAACATCCTCTGAAAACTGACCTACGGGCAATGGCAAAGAAGCTATGATATTGCTGCCGCGGATGAGTAACTTGTTAACAGAAGTTCTCATATCTTGTACTATCCATATAATTTAATCCAAGGCTTTGCAGTCTCGTTACGACGTTTATGTTCTGGCAACAGGAAATCTTTAAATCAACAATTTCCAGTTCTACTCTATCAGCTGCAATGATAGGGTTGCAAAAAAATGTTGAGCTGTCTTACCATCATTGGCGTTGCCTCCATCTTGTTTGGGCTGATCTACAACTAAGCCCAGTTTTTCCTTAAACGTACTTGTGATTATTGTTTTTCTCTCATTGACCAAATTTTTGTGGTTTTTCCTCCAGCTTACCATTGCTTCAACTCCATTTTAAAACTTATCTGTAATAAGTATTCAATAAGCGTGCTGTTCAGATATTCCAAACCTTGATGCTGAATAATTGCAAGCTCATGACAAAACTTTGTCTATATCAGTTGTATCTTTGGGCGCTATTTTTTATTTTTTAGGATGATTCAGTGTCTGTAAGAACATTATAAGTTTTTCCATTCATCATTGTACAGATTGGGAAGTGTTGAAACAGAATGCTCTTTTCCGTAGTCGGTGCAACCATGGTATTTTGAAGAGTCCGGACTTGTTGCTCAATATAATCGTATTCCTATTTAATGATGAATTTGATTTAAATCAAATTGGACGGCAGTATTTAGTCGATGAAGGACTGTAGTTTTTCCAAAAGATAAGCTTTTATTCCTCTGTGTGCTTGAAATTATGTTTGAGTGGGAGGATTTTGAATTATTTGGAAAGTTCTTCTAGTAAATACTATGCCCTCCGCTTCCATCTAGTCTCCATCACTTCGGTAGGAAGATGACTTTGTACGACATCCCGTTTTACTTAAAACAAATAACTCAGTAAAATTAAGTAAAATTTGCAGAAGAATTCTAGCCTCGCATTTTGATATGGTCATATTTGAAGGGTATTAAGTTTTTTTCTAACTTAAGATATAAAATTGTATGCTGGATACAAAGAAGCTCCTCCTGTTTTTTCTCCTCTTTGGATATCAATGTAATCTTCCTTGGTTAAGGTTGTATCAACTTTGAGAGCCAATGCTTCTTCTGGTGCAGATCTGGACATTTGTTGTATTTTCTTTTGCTTTTTTAGTGAAGCTTCCAATATTAATTTCATCACTTAAACTATTGTTCTTCTTCCTGACTTAAACAAGCTACATGCAGCTGCATACGTAAGCTGCTCGGGAGAAATGTGTTTGACGAGCGATTGAATGTTCCTTTGTTTGCTGCGAAGTTATGATGCACTGAAACTCTTTGTAGGTGTACCTTTAATTGTTTTTTTTTAAGGCGTCTGACCAATTTTTCTGAACTTCTTCAAAATATATTTTCGAATAGTTTATTGCAATCAGCTAACGACATTTTTAGAAAAAACTTTCACTTTTCAGGACTTAAACTAGTTCTTGTAAAGTAACATTTGACGACTTCATAGAATCACCTAGACTAATGAAAAAGTATATCAAAAGTTGGCAGCAGGTAGACCCAAAGATAGTTCGAAATAAAAGACAATCCGGAACTCGATGGAACTTCTTAAAATGTTTTTAGTAGTTTAATATAACTTCATTTGTTATTATTATCTTATTTCAAAGTACTTACTGCTAAGTAAATCGTCCAAAATTAAATATGTAAATTGGGCTCGCTGTTACTGGACTAAAACATAACATATAAGGACTGCCTTCAGCAAACTATTGAATGGTACAATCTATTCAAGCTTTCATGTATGAGGAATATTAAGCAACATTTTACAATAGAAATTGTGTGTGTTTATTGAGTATTTATTATATTTTGAGTTTTGTGTTCGTAAATGTGCTGTTTAGCCCTGTGTTCAGCGTCGCTATGAAGATATGTCCGATATCTGGTGCTGAGCCAATGGTAAAAGATGAATGGTAGCAGTTCGTCTTGATGCTTCAAATAAGATTTGTTCAAAACTGGATTAAACTAACCAATTTAATACGATCAGAGAATCCCAAATAGGTCTTGCTCTTTTTTTGGTTTAGCAGATCCAATCGCCTTTAGAACTTGTCGAACCAACAAGCTCTCCGACAAATCCTCTGGCTAAATCCTACAAAATGTTCCTACTGTGGACTTATAAACCAAATTTTCTTTTATATATAAATGGCACAGAAATCTGGCTATGAGTCTGAGGTTTAATCTTGTTCACTTCAGACTAATTCAAGTATCTTCTAATCGCCGGGACGTGTTAAGAGTGAATTTCCTCCAACTTCCAGTCAAAAGTTGCTTTTCGGAATCTGACCATTCGCCTACGAGGTCTCCCCACCTCCAACTAACCAAGCTTGCAGGGTTAGTAGGTCTTACTGAGCAGGTGGCAGGTTGGTTGACATATCTACTAGGACCTCCAAAAGGTACTCCATTGCTATCGGTGTTTCCAAGGCACGCGACTTTAGATCTGCCATCCAGAACGTCTTCTCCCAACACGGTGGCTGGTTCAAGTGAGAGGTGGAAACATCCAACCTAGCTGGATGTCTTACTGACGACTGAAGGCGTTTGAGTAAAGCGGTAATCGATCTTTGCATTCTAGAGAGACGTAGTTGCTGACCACGGTTGTTTCTGCGGATGCGAATAGATCGACGTCAAGAGTGCCCAAAAATTGAACAACCTGTATGCTGCCATGGGTAAAAGATGTCATTCTGGAAGACGCTTTCCCCGAGAAAGGTGATCGGCTATGTAGTTGAATCTCCCTGGAGACAGTCGAGTATTGAGACGATCTTCTAGTTAAGCATCTTGCAAACCAGATCTAGAAGAATCAAAGAGCTTGCCCCCTTCGTTAAGAATATGAGCTACCAGGGTCCGGTTGTCCGATTGGATTAGGATGTAAGCATATCTTAAAAGCTCTTTCTTTGGCCATTTTAATTTATTCTCCGTTGTCAACTATCGCAATTGAACTAGAAATCGTTAAGTCATTTCGTTTCTTTAAGGGGAAGCAGCTGTCTCTTGACGTTTAGTCAATTTGCAAAAGCAGTCAAATTCAGTCCACTGCGTAACTATCAACTAGCTTTGCAGTCAAATTTATAATGTGAATCCAGCTATTAATCGAAGAGTTAGGCAGGCGCCTGACCAACTGCATACAGGGGTGATCACACAAATGCTGAAACCAAGAGGATTGTCGCTCCTTTTGAGGAGACGAGTAGTTCGTAGGCATCGAAGCCTTTAAGATTGAAGACGTTTACAAAAACCAAAAAAAAAAAAAAAATTAACTGAAGGGTTTTCCATTAGGGACTTGATAACTTTGAATTTAATTTGTGAACGCACCCTTCACTAATCATCAAACTGTCACTGTCAATTTATTCAGTAAACTTAACATTTTCATCATGGTTAGGTACGCGAATAAGCAACTTCTGCAATAATAATAATTCCCTACCGAAATTCGGAGTCGGTGACCGCAACTTTAAGAGCATTAATTCCAAGTTTGGTGCAAAAATTTGATTCTTCATATTCGTTGGACAACGGCTTGGTCGTATTGTCGAAAGCATTGCTTCCGTTCAGGCGTCTAGCAATCGATCCAAATCAATCAATTCCATGGAGTTCTCAAGTATCGGGCATCGCTCAGACCACACTATGGCGTATTTTGCGTAAGGATCTTGGTTTATACCCAAACAAGGTCAAGCTGACTCAAGAATTGAAGCCGATGGACCATTTGAAGCGACGTACGTTCTCCGATTGGGTTCGGGAGAAGATGCTCCAAGATGATGAATTGAATCGCAAAATCATCTTTAATGACGAAGCTCATTTTTGGCTCAATGAGCTCGTCAATAAGCAAAATATGCGTTATTGGTCGGGTAAAAATCCACATTTGTCTCATGAAACATCACTTCATCCACAAAAAATAGCTGTTTGGTGCGGTTTGCGTGCCGGCGGCGTTTTTGGGCCATATTTTTTCATCGACGATAATGAACGTCACGTTACCATGATTACCGATTATTTTTCGCCCGAATCGGAAGATTTGGACTTGGACGACATGTGGTTTCAACAGGATAGTGCCACATGCAACACAGCATACCTTACAATCGATTTATTGAATAGTAAGTTTGATGAGCGTGATTTCTCAAGAAATGGGGCAGTCGATTGGCCGCGATTGGTTTCGTTTTTGTCGACAGGCCGACGACGTTGGAAGACCTTAAAGCCAAAATTGAACGCGTTCCGGCCGAAATGTCATCGAAAATTGGGTCCAACGAATCGACCGCTGCAAACGTGCCCACGGTGGCCATTTGAACGAAGTCGAGTTTCATTCATAAATGCTTTGATTGTACTTCAAGCTGATAATGAAGTTTTTGAAATATCTCATTCGGTTTGTGTTTTATTTAAAAAAAAACGTTGTAAAGCCCATTTTGGAAAACCCTTTATAGAAAAGAAATTTGAAAATTGTTACGTATACGCCACCGTTTACAACTGTCAACCAGGAAGTTGATTGTCCAGTCTCCAAAAGCTCTCGCGGGTCTCTTTTAGGAAAAGTCGCTGAAAAAGCTTTTCCCATAAGTCTCTCTCAAGTCTCATCTCGTCATTCGCTTTTATTATTTTGCGTTATTTTTTTTTTTTGCATTTTTTAGTTTCCCTTTCAATGTGTGTTAACTTTCGTGTATGATATACCAGCGAGACAAAAACACACACACACACAGACAGCCCCTACATACACGCATCATCTCGTGCAAAATATATGTACATACATATATGCAGATACAGATACAAATTCGTATCGTATCGATGCCCATTTCAACTGCAGAGAAATATACTTGAATGTTTTTTTTTTGTTTTTGTTGTTGTTCGGTGGAGCAAGCAGTTTGGAGATTGGAGAACGACAACGGACGACAACAACACAATCAGAAAAAGAAGGCGAAATAAGGAAAAAAAAAAAGAAAATAACACAGAGTATCTAAAACCACACAAGCTAGAGCGAGAAGGCAAAATGTGACATGAAGGCCATGGTACAAGTTATGTGGCTGTCGCTGTCGCCGTTCTCGTCGTAGTCGCCAACGTCGTCGTCGTCGTTGTTATTTTCAACAATTCGTTGTCCGGAAAGAAAAAAATCGTGTGTGAAACTCAATCGATTTACACTGTACCTACTCACCTCGAGGGGAGCAAAAACCGCGAATAAAACAAACAAAAAACACTTCAAACAAAATTCAAAACAAACAAATTAGGTACCAAAAAAATAAAACTCAAAAAAAGTTCCCTCGGAATCCAATTAAAAAAAAAAAATATCTTCCTACTGAGTGGAATCGAACTGGAATAGTGAATCGAAAAATTCCATAACAAATCTGACGGTGAAACGCGCAAAGCAAAACGCCTACACGGAGTGCGGGAAATTCAGAGAAACCCTTAAAATGCCATCTGATTCCAGTGATAACAGTGCAAACAAAGTGTGAAACTGTTTTAGGTTCTATTGCACCCATCCGAACCATTGGAATTCCACTTACGATTTCATTCGGATACTAGGTTGCCTGCTGCCACCCCGTCATCCCCCTTGTAATTGTTATCTAACATAAAAAAAAAAACCCAATTCACAACTTCTCCAACTTAACAAGTGGTCGTGGTCCATGAATTTACTCAGAATGTGTGATTAATTCCCTCCTCAGAAAATAAAAAGAGGACGACTCTGTTCTGTACTGCGTTCTTTCATCCCAATCAAAAAAAAAAAAAAAAGATACAAAATTAATTGAAGATACAAAAAAAAAAAAACAAGATTCAAGTGCAGCAGTAACGACATCGGAGGCAAACATCATCGACCTCCTCAATAAAAGGATTTTCCCCTGTTCCTGTTGCAGATAATTTTATTAACATCCTCCAAGAACCTATCCACAGAGATAAGCAAGGTGAACAACAACAACAATTTAATGCAAATAAATCAGGTTTGTTGGAATTATTACCTTTATCTGAAAGATACATTTTTTTTTAACTTGGTGGATTGAACTATCTTTTGCTAGTCCCAGTCAGGGGGTTGTTATTTAAGACACATTTTCTAGGGTTGCATTCAAGCGAAATAATAAAGCAAAGGCAAACCATGTGATAATGCGAAAAGAAAAAAACAACTTGGGAAAAAGTCGAAGGAGCGGGCACACACAACAAAAAACAACAACAAAAAAAAATCAATTAAACACAATAATTTGTGATAAGGTGGGTTTGGTTGTGTGCGCTGGACAGGGGGGCGCAGCAGTAACTTGAATTTGCGGCACATCTTATCATGGGGGGAGCACATCATTGCCAGGTTCGTTGTTTTAGTTTCTTTTTTTAAATGATGAACTTGGATTATGGGAACTTTTATGGAACCATGGGATTCTTAGCAAATAAGGTGAACCCTTTTAAACCGAAAAATCAAACAATCAATCAATCGATCAATCAAAATACAAACGATCAACTTCTTGATAGTTTCCAATGATATTGATATCCAGTTTGCTGAAGGATCTGCCAAATGTTGTCCTTTCCATGTTCAAATCTGTTTTTGAACACTTTGTCATATTTCACTTTTGGCATTTGGTTAGTGATCCTTTTACTTAATCTCCACTGTCCGTTCGTCCGTTTGTCACAGGACTGTATCTACTGATAGGTAATACGCAGAGACAGGCATTTTTCAAAAAAAGTAATAAGAAAAATTAAATAAAATTAAAAACAAGGGGAAAGAAAGAAAAAAAAAGAAAGAAGAAAGCTATGAAATAAACGGAACGGTACAGAACCCTTCGCGTGTTTCACCGACTAAAACTTGACCGCTTTTTGTTAAAAAGATTGAACGAGTGTTTAAGACCTGTATGTGGTATTAATGTGAATCCAATCATAGACCGAATTATGATTTTAAGATGCGGATGAGCCATCCTGTGGCTATTGGAACAACACAGTAAGCGATCATCTTTTTTTCCACAGAACGCGGCGCCGAACGAAAACGTTCCTAATTGAAAATTTGTCGACGTCAGAAAAAGATACTTTAAAGACTTCGAACAAGACTAACTTCGGTTTCGTTCGAATTGTGCTGACAGTAAACATCAAAATTGATTGTCAAACTTCGTGGGTGAAGCTTAAAAAAACAAAATGATCTTTAAATTCTTCCACACAGACATCATAACCTTTCTCTCTGACTCTTCTCTAATAATTTGCAACGAGAAATGGCATGGGTGCCAACCCAGAGGTGAGGGATCTTGCTTTCTGCATATGTGTGAAGAAAATTGAGAGCTTCAATCCTTAAGTCCAAAAGAAAATCCTTGAAGTTTTCCTTGTCAAATATCGTGGTGCACAGGTACAGGATTAAAAGCTAACATGGAAAGAGTTATTGAACACCCACCGCACTCTGCTTTTGGAAGAAAATTTTTGGCTTTAAGTTGCGGACTATGAGTGAATTTGCATTATTTGCTGTTCATTGGAGTGTTACGTTCTTTTATTTCCTGCGACTCTCTTGGGTGGTGGAAAGCAGTAGTCAATGACCTAGTAAAGAACAATTCCTATTTTTTCTAAGAATCATAAGTGCAATAAAAACATTGCCACAGGCAAGTCTTGAGATCCTCTTCAATACTAACTTTAGTCTATTAAAACTTGAAGAGCGAAATACGTCTATAAAATTTCGAATCTTTTGAGATACTTTTTCGGACATGAAACAAAACTCATGAACCAAACAAAAACTTATTACTTCGCGGTCTGTTTTCAAATCCATATAAATACTTTGCATCAAAATGCAGATCAGTACTGATGAAAATGGAAACTGGCACTTGACTTTTCTGTCGTACACTTCAAATACTATAAGTGAGTCATGCAGACTTCGACATTGAAAAAAAAGCTCAAACACTTACAAAACCAGCGGCCCATGAAGATGGGTGTCATCACCAGGTTACCATCACTATCATTTAGGTTCCTGACCGCATCAACATCGAAGGCAACGAAAGGAAACTCTTCCGAAAAGGGTACACATAAATAGACCAAAACGCGTACCTATTTATGTGATTGACTTTGGAACTGGAGAATAGATAAAAACTGTCTTATTTCCCCGTGTCTATGGCCAGATCCCAAGAATAGAGAAATTGAAAATCTCCTTGTTTGATCCAGATCAACCTGAATCGTGTGTTGATGTAGATCATTGCATGATCCGGCCAATGGACACCAGAATCCTCATCCCAGCGAGTTAAGTCCGTTTTTTTTTTATATGAGAATTCGAATAAAGATAAAAAAAATGAATACTTCATCTGCAATAACACATCAGCCATTCTGTCGCCTGATTAATCGAATTGATTTCAGCTTGGAAGATGCTGCTCTACTTTCTGATCTTAATGTGACCCAACGGTGTGGAGTTGATCATCACTAACAACATAAAGGACTCTAAAAGACTCCTATCTGTTTGTTCTGTAAATTTTCTCGTTTGCTTGCTTAAGAAATGTAGGAGGGTTGAAAAGGGTTCGTTTCCAAAGGTTAACGTGAATGACTATGAATTCAAAAAAATTCGAAACTTAGATCCTACTTCAGTGTTTCAAACATTTTTAGCCTCCAGTATGAAACAATAAACAAACAGTGGCGCATTCAAGTCTAAAACGAATTAATTTTGTTTACCCTCTCTTATGCCTCTGGCAACACTTTGCATGCCATTCGCTGAATTCGCTTTATCAGTGTGCTTCTGCGAACACATCTTAAACAATTTTTATGCGCCAAACCCAACAACATTTACAGCCAAACCAACTTCGTCTGTCTATTTGGTCTACTTGTGAAGCCTCCATTGGTGCTTATTAAATTGATTACCCGCTTGATGGTGGCGTTGGGGCCCCTTAAAAATTGCAAACTTGTAAACATGTGCTGCTTTAGTTGTTGTACTCTTTGGCCGTTTCACGCATAATGAATGAGAGGAGCATGCTCGACCATACGCCGGCGAGTTATGTAAATGGGCAATGATTTGGCTTTCAAATTTTTAGGAAGGGCACAAAAGTGCATGATATTAGCGATGGGCCTTAGGGCGATTTGGAATTTCATATCGTTGTGACTATGCTAATGGACGATGATGTCAAGGTACTTTGGTCATTTGAGTGAAACATAAACACTTCTTGATTTAATGGGATAGAAGTTGTGGACTTATGCTCGACTTAACATACAAGAAATGCTTAGGATAAAGATTAGCAGGCAAATTAATAACACATTGACATATACGAAGCTTTTGTATAATTTTGTATCTGGAACTAAATTGTGAGGTCAGATTGACCTAGGAGTTTAAATTCTCTAAAATATCTTCTGTACAATTTTTTGACATCATTGGAAGACAAGCAAGGCTTTTCAATAAATTTTGTAGAAAGATTGCCATCAGCAAACGCAAGTGAAGACTTGTCATCAGCTGGTTATGGGTTAAGCCGTATTTTCAGCACATCTCAGTTATTGTAGCAGTTTCTTTTAAGCCTGCATTCTTTGCTATGTCTGCGCTTCTGAGGAAGGTCCTAACGATCCAATGACGTTGCAATACTTAAAGCCAATGAACCACCTATATTTCCCTACATGTACTAAATTTATGGCACTTGATGTGTTCCTGATTAATACAAACGAAAATCCTATGAATCAAACGAAAGCAAAACGGCGATAATAATATCTTCGCGCGTTTCAAGGACACCAACCATCAAGCAAAAATCTAAACCAAACTTATCCGAGAATCAAACCTGCTTTGTTGTTTAATGCATGTACATATAATGAATTTTGTTATCCTTTTTTTGGCTATAAAACGAAACACAATTCTGAAACTAGATACGAGTAAGTTGGAATAACAATGAAAAAAAAAAAAATACCAAAAACTCTAAAAATTTCAAAGTCAGCCTTATATCTATCTACACTTTTAAAAAAATACCTTTGAGCTATGCGCATTTTTTCCAATAAGGATCATGGATTGCGATTAGAAGAAACGCAGTCCGATATCAAAAGTCAGACGGAATCAAGGACAATTCTAGGAGTTTCGGGTTAAGCCCAATGCTATTCCTAATCTTAGCTTGAACAGAACAAACATATTTTGACTCTTGGATCAGAGAGGGAAATTGGAACTCTGCAGATAACCACAAAGACTTCCGGTTATGCACTATATTCACTGAAGCTTTATTTAACATTTAGAAAAGCAGCTTAGGCTTTTAAACCTAGCTTCACCTAGGCTTAACTGCTAGGTACCTAGCAGACCCTGCCAGTCGCAACCACCATAATGGATATGCTTCTGGCTTAGGATAAAAAAAAGTTGACATTTTGGTTTGTGAACAGATCGGTCAAGAGGACATTGGCATCAATTTCAATTATTTTAGGATGTAAAGAAGCTGAAGCCATAAAACTCTTCCATTGAGACGGTCATGTGAAGACCTAGACGAAAACGCATATCTATGAGAAAGCTACGAATTGAACTTGCACAGTATTAACGACATGACAGCTTAAGAGAAGCCGCTTCGAAGCAAACAGTATAGCAGGTCGTTATTTTAAGGACCAAATCAACGAGTTGTTTGCAGTCATATATAAGCTGGTCCCTCAAATTTCTTCTGCTGTTTCTATCGTTCAACAAACAAACAAACTCTGCCGGAGTCACGGCAGCCTTCGACTCTTGTCGATCCCGAGCATGCTGCTTCCAGTTATCTAGACCAAGCGTTTTGGCATCCGCGATCGAACCTGCCTACCTTCTTATCGTCATTTGTCTTTTTGTCTGATATTTGTCCTTTGGTATCAAACCTAGTTTTCCTAGTTTTTGTGCAAATCGAAATAGCCAAGGATGAGTGTTCTTCTGGAATTAGTTTTTACCCCAATTGAGCCATAAATTTTTAAAATTTTGTTTGGTGAATAATGTCATATACGGTCGATAAATAAAATCTGAGTCTCGACTTGAAATTTGTTGAACCCTTCCAGGATTTGACTGTGAGAAATTAGTTCTGTTGTAGATGTTCACGCAAAGTATATACCTCAATAATTGTTGCAAGACATAGGATAACCTTTTTTGTAGATTGGACGGACCGAGCTTATATTCAAGAAGTCTGGCTTCGTGTGCTTATTTTTTGCGCAGTAAATATTTGCCTCCTTAATTCAAGACTTCAAAGAATTCCTTCTGCATACTTCGGCTTAATTTTAAGACATTGCCTTCGATGCAGATCACAGCAAGGCTATTGCTTCTGTGCTTGTGTGGTCTGAAAAGTTTCCGACCTGGTTTCTTAATTTGTTTTAATTTTTTTTTATACAAGTGTCCTTGTAACTCTGCACACAAGGAGACACAAAAAAGACCACAAAAAAGACCAAGCGTTCCTCCCATCTCTGTAACCCGACCAAATAGTACTCGGCGTTTTTTTCTGCGAAATTGTTGCTCACGAAGGTGATTGCCTCTTCATTTGATGAAAATCTCTGTCCTCTAAGCGCAGTTTTTAGATGAGGGAACAAAAAGAAGTCACTTCCGGCTAGATCTAGTGAGTAAAGCGGATGGTCAAGTAGTTCAAATCCTAATTCATGGATTGTGAGACGCTTAGGTGTGAGACGGCGCTTTGTCTTGTTGAAACAGGATTTTCTTTTTCTGCAAATAAGGCCACTTTTTTCAAATTCTGCCTTTAGCTTTTGGAGAAATGATGTGTAGTATGCTCCTGTGAAAACAGTCGCCATCACTTTCCCAGACGTAAAAACAGCTTTCGCTAATTCGTTGTGACTGTTTTTTTTCGGCGGTATAATGGTGTTTCTAAGTTTAATCTACAGTAATTAACCGGCGCCAAAACTCATTTTGTTTTTGGTCAGCTTTCTCATGCCTTTATCTTGATTTAATAAGTGACAAACCCGTTTTTTGGACTCTTTCATTACTTCTGCTATCTCTCTCACATTAATGAACGTCCGGACCGTTCATCATGTGCCAAGCTCTTACGGGCACGTTTAAATTTACCCGCCAAAAATTTCAAGGTAGTAAATGACAGTGCAGACTCCTCATACTCAGAGTCCAACTCATCTTCGAATAGCCTAGGGATTTAAAGACAACTCGATACTGAATTTTTTTCATTTTCATAAAAACTCTCACATCGACTAATTGACTGTCAACTAAAAAGTGCGCGTCCAAAATGGCTGAAACTTTTGTACCTGTCAAAAAATGGACAGCTACATTCACTAGCCTTTATTGACGAGTGCTGCTATCTTCACGCTGAAGTCGAAAATCAACCTCGTATTTTGCACTTGCAGTGTCCCGAACCCTAACCAGGGTTCTTCGTGGATCGCAGTAATATCTACCGAGTTCATGATTTAGTAATAGATCATGCGCCGTAGAGTGTCCTTTTCAATTCCACGAGCATTCTCGCGTATTGTTGGCAAAGTTGGCTATCCAGGGGAGAGCCACATGGATGATGTATGTCAGCTTGATTTGCCCAGGAACGGTGATCGTTTCTAGCTCACTCCTAGCTGTTTGAGCCTCCAACACACCCTACTTAAGCATAATGCCAGTCAAATTCTTCAAATTCCTTCTTCCTTGCGTCGTCGCCTTTCCAGGACTACAAAGTGCGTCATCTTTGACAATCAAATCACATTCTGCCTGTTTGCACAGCCAGGAAAAACGCACCCTCTTCAAAGCAAAAAAAAAAAAACAATACAAAAAAACGGCCCAAAAGGTGTGTTCGGTTTATTGAAGCTGATACATTCGCAAATGAACACGTCGGACAGCATTAATTAATCAATTGTCAATGTGATTGGAATTTGATAGATGGAAGACGTTTCGGACTGTTCCTGGGCGCCAATTGGACGTTAATCAAGCGGAAAATTTGAATTAATGTCATTAAAGATATTTATTCTTTTTTTATATCCGTGATTCCTCATCGATGCTATAAAATTTTATCAAATAGCTTCGATTCTTTGACACATACATAAGTGCCTCCTAAAACTAGTTTAGCCAGACATAGACTCCGATATCGGATTCCACATGCCTTCTTAATAATGCATGAGAGTGTGTCTTCTTTACATCAATTATTCCCCATCCCCCCACTGTCACGAGTCACACATGAATACGATTATTTCGCTTATCGATTCTGTCTGAAAAAATTAAAATACCTTAGTTCGCGTTGCGTTGCTTATTACGGATTCCTCGGTTGCCCTAGGCCCGGTGAGCGAGCGCTCAAAACCTCTCGGGACCTTTGTCGAAGTTTCCGCCAAAAGTTAAACATACGCCATAGGTTTTAATTAAGGGGCTTATAGCCGCACACACTGTTCCGGCTGAGAACGCGAGTGAAAGAGAGCTCCATAGGAATGGGGTAAACTTGTTGTAGTTGTGTTCCGATGAGGTGGAAGGGGGCCAAGTTTGTGGATCCATAATTTGGAGAATTCCGAACCAAAAAGCGTCCGAGTGCAAACAAACAGGTGAGTTTGGTTTTGCTCTCAAAATTTGAGGGAAAACAATATGAAGAACTCGCAATCCAGAACAGATGATTGAATGTGGTCGAACCATCTGTTCAAATGATTCCATTGCGAAACGCACACTCGGAAGGGTAGTCTTATATATGTGAGCTTTGAGTTTGGACCACTCACACTGTGCCATGAAAACGACAAACACATTCAAATGAAAGTTAACTTTTCTTCGGTGATGTGCTGTTTTCTCTTTCTTTGCGATAAAACTTTTTCGCAAATGAAATTGAGGTGTTGCCAGATATTAATATGATGCGTTGTTTAAAAAAAATTGCAAATTTTACAATTTAGTACTTTGAAAACAATTTTTTGTATGTTTTCAAATATTGAAAAAAGTTAATTTGAACGGTGCATGACAAATGCATGAAGAAGTTTTCATTTGCATATTTTAATATTTTTCAGTTCAATCTTTATTCTTTGTTGTACACCAACTTATCAGGCCACAAGATAGAGGCTGCCATTGGTTCTTGAAGGAACCACAAGGTTTTCAAGAGCCATTATTATTATTTTGTTTTAAACATTTTTTCCCTTGAGGGATTTCTTTCTTCTGCAATCTTTCTGGTTCATGTGTGGAACAACTTTTTGGCTTTAAAAATATCGATGTACTTTTTTTCTCGGAATACTTCATTACTGAGTGCTTTCTTATTCTGCTGATACAGGTGATCCACGAAACCCTTTTCTAAGCGATGGCATTAGATCATTCATTGATAGATTGCCATTTTCGCAGTCGGTCGTGTTTCTTATTTGATCAAGCTTTGCTACTTTTCACGTCATGAAAATGCGTTGATTGATGTCATCATAGCAAGTTACTTCTCAGTTGATGACTGATGCGAAATACTTGAATTTTTCACTCTTGAGTAGAACTTCTCTGTTCGATTGAACGCCTCGAATAGTCCGATGGGGGCCAGAGACTGCGCAGTTCTGGTACTCAGACGTGCGATGTCCATTCCGATGGTTGCATTGTTGTTGATTTGCCAAAGACAAGACAAGATTCTTGCATCCTCTTTCCTACGTACAATGAAAGAAGATAACTTTTCCTGCATTGCAAGGGATATATTTGCCTGCCGTGAGCTTGGGAATGAGAATCATGAGCCGTCTGGAGCATCTGTTACTCACTCAGAGGATATTTTGCCTGGCCCAACATTTTCACCGCCATTCAACCTTCTTCCGCTGTTATATCGGGTACTTCTGCGATCGTGGGAGCACAATACTCTCGCCAGCTGTTGACAATTTTGTCGCCATCTACAACAAGCTGATGAAAAC
Organism: Orthonevra nobilis; assembly: GCA_963555765.1. Lineage (NCBI taxonomy): Eukaryota > Metazoa > Arthropoda > Insecta > Diptera > Syrphidae > Orthonevra > Orthonevra nobilis. The sequence continues at coordinate 13,077,779 of OY743226.1, read as the reverse complement.
GACTGGCAAATCAATTCAGTGAGTATTTGATCCTTCTCTGAGTAACTATTTTGATGGATGGTCATGCCATTGTACTAGCTGCTGAATCGCAGTTTATGGATATCCTGGTTTGCATCATCCCTATACAGGGCTTCATTCGTCTTTCTCATTGAATTGGAGCCCACTTCCTTACAAGGTAATTATTCCACTGCAAAGAAAATTCTTGCTCCTTTATTAAAGCAACTTGCTTCGATGGCGCCATCGCCCGGGTAGACTCTGGGGCCAACCAAGAAGTCTCGTCAGCTAAATCCATCCATAGCTAGTATGCACTAATTGCGAACACTAGGTTGTTTTAAGTCGGGTTTAAGTTTTGTGCGCCTTTACCGCGCAGAGGGACATCTGGCGAAGATTCGAAAACTGTTACGTTCGCAAAAGTCATTCTAAACATCTTTTTCAGAAAGCGACCAAGAACATTTTAATCCGCTGCATCGTAAAACACGTCAGTCTTGTGTAATGTTAGATTAGGTCACCTCCAGCTACTTTAGTAAGTTCCGCAGGAAGTCCTTCAGCGCCAGCAGTCTTATTTGTTAGATGCGACTATTGGCCGATCATCGAATGTAATTGTAGCTCTATTTTATGATTCACCGTCAACGTTAAGCCTGTAAATTGATATTGGTTCAACTGAAAATCGCGCTCTAGAAAAAAATGCCGTTAAGTCTGTGTTTTGCCATTCCAAGCGTCTAATTCTATGTCCCGCCTGATTTATCAAAATTTAATATTGAAAGTATCACTAAGCCCCCCTTTTTCCATTTCACTTACAATTCAACTTCAAAGAAAACATATATTTTCCAAGAACCACACATAAACATTTCGTGCGTCATCGCGACCAGCTCACCATAGTAACACTCTTTTCTCTCCTCTCTCACACTGTTCAGTCATTCGCAAAGCTTTGCCAAGTAAAGCTCAGCCTTAACACATTCCGCCACACGACCGACGTTCGGTTGCGCCGTGGCGGAAAGGGGCGAGCTACCAACCAACACAGCTGTAACCTACTTCCACACAAATAAACCACTTGTTGCTCTCGCTCGCCCCCCTCTTCGGAACTTGAGAGTGTGTCTGTGCGAAATACGTGCAAAGTGGAACACACAATGAAGTGGCAAAAGACCAAAGGGGAGAACGAGACAGAATGTGTGGCAAAATGGAAAAAAATCCAGCTATTCCATGTATCGGTTGTTCCTTACGTTTATCAAGGTCGCTCCGAGTTGTTTTGTTATTTCCTTCCCCTGCCCCCGCCAAGTCGAAAATCAAATATCCGTGTTTTCTGTCACATTTCTGCGTATGCGTATGTGTAAGTGTTTGATTATATTGTTTCTTTCATTGCGTGACGCCGCTCATATGGCTACAATCCCCCCTGTTCCCTTTGGTGAACAAGCTCTCGGGGGTGGTTCATCAATTTTCTACCCCGCCAACACCCTGTTTCGGTTCCCTGATAACATAAAATTTGTTTGGCTGGTCGTTTGGCTTGCACCGCATAAGAATGTGAAAACAAAAGAGAATGAAGAATTAAAGCCCAACTGGAAGAGTCGTCTTTGAGCTCCTGCTGCTGTTGCTGTTGATAACCCCCTGTGGGACACAGCTTGCCCTTGCCACTATGACTATCTTTGTCCTGCTCGGATTCCTTTGATTCAGCCCACAAAAGATGTTTACAATAATTATTAATGTTTTTTTTTCTTAGAGGAAAGGGGTCGTCTTGGGTTTTATGTGGCGCCCATATTCCTGTGGTATTTTTTTTTGACGTTAGTAGATTGTCACCCAAACGACAACGTCGACGACACATGATCAAGAAACAACGAAACGACAGAATCATAAGTCGTGTTGTGTTTGTAGTTTGCTGTCCCGCGAAAGGAGGAGATCCAAGTAGAGAAGAAGATGGGGAGAATTGCAGAGGTGGTGATGTGATGTGTTCTTTTCGTTGGTCTCTGAGATACAGGAAAACTGGAATCGAATGAAACAAGGAAATCGGAACCAGCCCAGCGAGCTGGGAGACGGCACTGAACTCTGTTGCCGAGTATTGGCAAGTATTTTTTCCTCAAGGACGGTCATTGGTGTCGTTATCGTGCAGTGGCACATAGAAGCTCAACATATTTGATTCTACGCGTTTGTAGGCTGGGTCAGGTTTTTCTTCGTCCTAGAATTTAGCTCTTTTCTTTTTTAAGTGCTCCTATGGCTGGCCAAAAAGATGAGCAAATTGGGACAGTGGATAGAGTCTTCTGTGGATTGATTTTTAATTTAGATTTCAACGAGTTTTAGAAACTGTTCGTTAGTTCAACGATTGTTGCTTCATTTTAAAGTTTAAACCGACCGATTAACTATGGAAAACCATTAAATTGATTCCCTCAAATAGCTTGGTTTCAGTCGCTTTTTTTGTGGCCGAGGGAATGGAGTTGAAGGGTGACTTTTTGGAATACATCCACATGTTGGTAAAGCTTAAAGTGTTCACTCTATTCACATGCAAGACGGTATTTTCGACAAAGAACTTTTACCTCGGAACTGTTCTGCTAGGCTTTTGTGATTATCGTCGAATATTATAAAAGAACTGTTGGAATCAGAGTTTTGTAGACCATGCATTTCATTTTCAGAGCATAGAGTTTTGCTTCCATTTGTTTCACCGTTTTCCTGTGGCAAGTCTTTGCCGAAATTACTGACTGTTTTTTCTGTTTTGACAGCTTAAAGTTGATTTTGTTAGATTCCATGGCTAAGTGGTTAGTACGACCGATGCTGAGCTTGAGTTTAGGGGTTCAATTCTTTCAGTTTTTCAAGCCTTAACTTTCAGCCGGTAATTGGCAGTCCTCTGAAGAGTGTATTTGTCATGACAAAGCTTCTTAGGACGTCGAAGTCTCCAATAAAACTTCTTCGAAAAAATATAACACGCGTAGAAAACTTGTGTGGTGAGGATTTCAAAAAAAGCGTGTAGCGGGTACTTTTTTTGTACTGTCGAACCCGGTTAAATGAAATAAGGAAAAATACTACTTTGGATTATAATAATTATATTATTTGGATTAATTATTAACGAGGGTTAACATGTAGAATTAGTTAACGAAAGAAAATTAATCCATTTATTTATAAAATTAAAAAAAAAATGAGCACTCATAGAAACAAACTGTTTAATTTTCAAAACAAACAAAACATGTGATGTCAAATTGACATCTGTCAATACAAAAGGGTCTTCAGTGGCACTATTGTTAAATTGCACTACTGTGCCGCTACGAAGTATGCATTTGTTTACAAGTAAATCAAATATTTTTTGACAGATTTCTTTCCCAAATTCACTTTAAATATTCCTTTAATTTCCCTTCGCTACCTTTCGGTACACCAAGAGCTGTCATCTCAGTACATTTTTCACATAGCGAATTTGCGCTCAGGCATGCTTTTGACAATGGCATTGTTGTAAACATTCACTACTAAGACCCAACTCAGATTTGCTCAGTATAGCAATTTGTCAACTTAGTAGAAAATTTTCGTAGCCTCGGAGGCGAAGTTTACTCGTAGCGACTCGCTACACTTCGCTACCTTTCGCTACATGAAGAACTGTCATCTCAGTACATTTTTCGCTTGTGCGAAATCTGCGGTTTGCTTGATGACAATGACAAGATTAATGGAAGATTCAAAGCTGGTAAATTGTAATCTTTTGAAGGGTTTTTTTTACATATATGCGGATTTTGCAATTTCAATTAAGCGGGTTTGACTGTTTTTATATTGTTGACAACAATGCCTTCCGTGTAAACACTTGCTCTGCACACTTTCTTCTCCTGAAAAACATTGAAGAAAATACATGAAATCGCTTTTCCTTACCTTGACTGAAGGACCATTTAACCTTATAATAGTTCAGATTGATAGCGGGCAGAGTCTGAAAGACGCTTAGCTTTTGTTCTTTTCTTGTAGAGCGACGTCAGTCTTAAAAGCAGCCTCATGTGGTCATTAGTGTTCGAAGGAAATTCAACCTGGTTGGACAATTCACAGTTGCCTTTAGTATTCAAAACGCATTACAATGCAAAAGAATGCAAATGAATTCAAATGATTGTTAATGAATTTATGCATTCTCAAATGATTGTTTTTGAAAGATTGAAATATCCGATGTTACCTCATTCTGGGTATAAGTTGCAGCGTCTCCAAAGCAAATTTCAACCTAGAAGATCTTCAAAACTTAGTCTCAAAATTGCGCTGTAGTTCCATCCAACGACTTGTTCTGATGGACAAACGACCAAGAATTTATTAAGGCTGTGTCGGGAACCTAAAAAGTCACGAGATTTTTAATTGATGAAGCTCTTAGAATTGCGAGAGGTCTGTCACCAGTTTATGTACGAACTTACATGACATTTCGTCCATTCCTTTGCAAGCACTTTGAAACTTCCGTAAAATCATTGCAATGGTTGCAGAAATGTTACCTCGGATCTGCTTCGTCGGGAATAACACTTTATCAGTGGTTTAGTGAATTTAAAATGGGTCGTACAAGCACCGTATATTTGCTCTGGACGGCCTACGGAAGGGGCTACGAATGCGAAAATCGTCAAGCAAAAGCAAAAAATCGAAACGTTTTGAGTGATCGAAATGTGAAGTTGCGCGAGTTAGCTGAGGACGTGGGTTACTCCAAAAAACGGCGGGATAATTTTGAACGATAATTTAGTGATGAAAAAGCGGGCGTCGACCATCGACTTTAAAACAGCAGCGCGTAACAGCGTAATCAAGGTGAGTTTTTTCGATGTTTTGTGACGATGGATGAACCGCGGGTCCATAACTATCAGCAGTCGGCAGATTGGCTCGAAAGCCACGACCAAAAAAACAAAACTCGGCCGGGAAGGTTTTGGCCTTTGAACAAACATGACATAAGCTGCCTGCAGAAGGTAAGAATAGTCGCAGGAGAGTATTATGCGGTGTTATTGAACAAACTAAACGAAGAAATAAAGGAAAAACGGCCTCATTGCGAAGAAAATTTCTCTTTATCATATTGTCTACAAATTTTCCTACTTAAGTAATACGGACAAAATTTATTCTAACAAACCCTTATTCCCTCGCGTTCTACGTCCATTCAGTCTCAATTAATTCAGACCCATTGATGGTGAAGAAGAATCATAAAATTTGTTTTTTTTTTGTGCATAATTAACTTTAAAATTTCACTCCGTGAAGACCAAACTAAATGCACAGCAATGAATCATCCTCAGTCAAGTTCGAAAAGCTATCCGGCAGACATGTGTTTTGCAGCCCAAGCAAGAGCCCAACATTCCGATCATTTTGAAAATTTAAAAATCACTTTCGAAAGACAAATTTATGTGTCCACACATCTCCTCTGACTTGTTCTCAGATATATTTTCTCTGCCACAGTCGCACGGAATGGTACACATGCCCCGACAACTTTGTGTGCTCGTAATTAGTGAGAAGCTTGCAAAGCGATCGATCAGATCAGCAGCAGTGGCTCGGCTTCATGACTTGAGTTTTTTCCCCTTGTTTTTTTTGAGTTCAATGTTTCGTTGATTGGAAGGCGTAGCTCTCGCCATTTTCTACTGTCTTGATATCGCACCGATAACCTTGTCCGCAAAGACTCAGATGAAATAAAACGAAAAAGTGTATGTCTCATTGAAATCCCTCAATGAGACGATCACGAAATCCGATAAATCATAAAAATATCCGGCGGAAAACCATGCGAATTGGTATCCCATAAGATGCAAATTTTCATGACTAAGGCGCATCCACATCAATAATGGCACAGGCTTAATGATGACAAATGACGACCTGCCAGAGAATGACGGTTAAGGTCAGCGCTTTAAGCATTAAATAAAAACTTTATTTTTTATTTTTTGAAACGATAAACAATAAAAATTTTGTGAACTAAACGTGTACTCTTATATTCGACTGTTTGTTTATTTTTAATGGTTCGAAACGATTATTTAATTTAATGTTAGATCTAAGGGATGATAACCAATCCGAAGTAGAATCTATCTTTAAGGATTATTGAAAGAACCCAAAACCAAAAAAAAAAGCAGAAGGGAACTTGTCACTTAAATCGCGGAAATGAATTTCGTTTTATGAATTGACTGCAATGTTTGCGTGTAAGACATTTATTGAACTGGTTCGTTAACGAGTTGACAAAAGCACGATTTTCTTATCTGGTTAAGTTGCGTGTTGTACAAGGGTTGGGCCATAGATTTATCTACGAATTTCAGTTTGACATGTCAAATTCAAAGACTAAACATCGAACTGATGGCACATAATAAAGAGAGTCGCAAAATAATTCGAAAGTTGGTTCCTTCAGAGCCTTGTGAATGAGGCCAAGAAGTTATGGAAGGTTGCGAGGCTTCGATTTCTATACTAACTTATTAACTTACAAAACTAATTTTTATTTTCGAAATATGGTTCAACAATCATGAAAAGGATTTCTTTAATATTTGCGGTTGTAAAAAAAAAATGTCGGATCAAATCCATTGGCAAATGGATGTATGCGTAGAGAGATGTTTCAGGAAAACGAAAATGGTGCGTAAGAGTTTTAAGAGGGAACGTTTATTTCTTAAATTTTACAATGCGCAGCCCGACTTCCTGACTTTTATTTTTTTTTATAATGGATTTGATAAATTTCGAAGCAATATAAATAAAAAAATAATTGAAGCTCAGAAGCTCAGACGCGGGACGTGATTAATAAAGAAAGGGAAGCAATTTTGGATTCAGTTCTAACATCAATCCAGGATTCTTCAACTGATTTTTAAACCGATAGTGCCTTGTTCTTAAAATTCAATGGAATATAAGTTGGTTATTAGTATTTGCCACAATAAATAATATTTATGTTGACTTTTGCCTAAAAGTTTTGCATATAATAGGCCTACCGGTTGAAAATGTCGTTTTTTTCAAAAATCATTGCTTTATTGAGGAAAAATAGATATAAATTCCATATTCAAAGTATTGCCCATCGCTAGCCACGCATTTTTCCCATTTTTCTGGCAATTCATGGATACCCGTTCTGAAAAATTCGACCGGTTTGGCTGCAATCCACGAATCGATCCATTTTTTGACATAATCGAAATGACGGAGTGCCGGTTAGCCAGGCCATGTTGCATCGATCGGAAGAGTTAGTAATCGGTTGGCGCAAGGTCTGGACTATACGGCGGGTGGGGCAGGACATCCCATTTGAGCGTTTCAAGGTTAGTTTTGACGACATTTGCAACATGTGGCCGAGCATTGTCATGTTGCAAAATAACTTTATCGTGGCTTTCGACCGTTTCCAGCCGTTTTTCCTTCAGTGCTCGGCTCAAACGCAGCAATTGTCATCGGTAGTCCTCACGTGTGATTGTTTCATTCGGTTTTAGCAGCTCATAATACACAAAATCCTTCTGGTCCCACCAAATGCACAGCATAACCTTCAGGCCATGAATATTCTGAACGGTCGTCGATGTTGAGGCATGTCCGGGGTATCCATACGTTGCCCGATGTTTTGGATTATCGTAATGTACCCATTTTTCATCACCAGTGACGATTCGATGCAAAAAAGACTTCTTTTTGTGGCGTTCAAGCAGCATTTCGGACATGCAAAATCGGCGTTCGACGTCTCGTGGCTTCAATTCATACGGCACCCAATGTCCTACCTTTCGGAACATTCCCATTGCTTTCAAACGATCGGAAATGGTTTGCTGAGCGACGCCAAGTGATTTTGCAAGTTCTTCTTGCGTTTGTGACGGATCTTGATCGAGCAATGCCTCCAATTCATGGTCTTCAAATTTTTTCACCTGGCCGGGGCGTTCTATATCTTCGATGTCGAAATCACCATCTTTGAACCGCTTACACCTCCGCTGACACATTCCGGGTAAGCTTCGGTAAGCAATTGATGCGCTTCGGTTGCTCTTTTCTTTTAATGAAAGAAGCATATTAAAACTTCCCGCAAATGATGTTTTGATGGCACGAATGTAGACATTTTACGGCTTTACAAAAACTTGTGTGTTTTCACTAATGACCAATAACCTTGACTGAAATAATTAGACAATGACATGAAGTTTCTGATGTGACAGCTGTCCTGGTCAGAATTCACCTCAGAGTAATAGATATGAATTTGTCTGCAATAACGACATTTTCAACCGGTAGTCCTATTACATACGTCGTTATAATACGTAGGGTTCATCGAAGATAACTTTCCCCCTGATTTTAAAATAACTTGCTGTTGTCTTAAAACGGAATTCGAAACCAAACTTGAAATCATTTAAATACGAATGATGTAGGATGCGAGTGCGAGTAGACTTGCCCATATCATGAAGTTCCCATCTCATGATTAAAAACAGTTGTTCTGAAATGAGCAAAGGGAAAATTTGTGACCAGGCTTTGTTTTTTTTTTAGTTTGCAGAACTTAAATTGTTTCGATATAAACATTGTGAAAGGCCGCTTATCTCAACTTGTATTTTCGGAATTATTTCTAATAATAGATTGCTTTTCTTTGGAAGATATCAACCATTGCTTGGAATTTTTGTGTCCTTTTTGAAAGGGTTCAAAAGTACATAATTTCAGTTCCGAGCTTTCGACCGCCTTTTCCTTCCGAGTTGGGAACTGCTCTTCATAGGATCTTTTTATTCTGGTTGCTATATGGCTTTAAGAGGATCACATTCAGTCCAGTTTTCTTTGCAGATTTTTATATTTGTTTCCAGGGCGATTTCGAGAGATTTTTTTTATCACTATGTCATTTTCTGGAAAGACTTCTAGGATTGAGTTCATGATAAGAAACCACAACAGGGGGAAAACAAACTAAATCGGGTGTTATGATATGATAGTCATGTGTTTTAACTTTGTCATTTAGCTTTCTCTCGATGCTTTTTCTTTGAATCCAATTGCCTCATATAAGTTGCGCCATGAGTTTCTTTTTGCTTATATATTATAACGATAAAAAAGAGTCCAGCTTCAGCCGAGCTGGTTTTGAACAAAAAAACTGTTGGCTTCATAATTTTCTAAGGATTTTTTCATGTGTCAGTGTTGCAGACGTCACTCTGAGTCTTGAATGGGATCAGGAAATAGAGAAAAATTGAATACTGTCTTAGTCTTTTTGGTAGTCTTTATAGTTAGTAACTTACTTAGTTCAATCAATTGGCTTAGTAAACATAATATTGATGAATCTTTGGCATTAAAATTGAACAAAAAAAAATGTTATTTGAATTTGCCCGGAAACTTATGAACGGTAGTGTATATATTTATGCATATTTTTTTTATCTCATAAGGTAGCTGTAAACAATTTTTGACAGTTTTTTTGTCATAAAATTTAAACCAACCTGTGGAATTTAACCAAAAGCTTTTCAGGTGATCTTTATGCACACACGCTTCGAATAAAACAATTTGAAAGCTTGATTTGTTCTCGAGTTAGGCTGTACGAAAGAATACGCACAAACGTACACACACACATACCGACATCTTTCTAAAAACAATGGAATCCGGCTACTGGGACCGCGAAACGTGGAGAAATGTAAAAATTTTGAATTTAGAAAATCGGACCGTTTACAAAAGCTTCCTGATGGGAAGTAAAAAACTCAGGTCACTAATCAAAAAAAAATCTATAAACTCTAATCGATTGATCTTTAAGTTTTATGTTAAAATTTGAAAAAAAAGAGTCTAAAATATGAAAGGAGCTTACTGTGAGAAAGAAAGGCATTAAATTATTGATCTTCACAAAAATCAAAACAAATCGTACTCCGAAATTTCGGAAATAATTCCTAATGGCCGCTCCACAATTCAAAAGCGTTATAAAATTGAAAACCGCGTAGAAAATATTCGAAAGCCGTGGAGTGGGTGTCCTGTCCATCAAAACTCATTTCCAGAGATAGGGCAAAAATCAATCACTTGGTAGCCCAAGATCCATTCTTACGTGCGAGTAAAGTAAGTGTAGAGCTTGAAAAATATTGTGAAAAAAAGTTCATCTTGAAATTATCCGACGACCCATCGTTGAAGCCAGTCTTAACTCTCGTGAAGCTAAAAGGAAGCCATTGATCAGTGAGGTGAATTGGAAAATGAGGATTGCATTCGCCAAAAGAGTATGTAAATTAAACGACTGACTTCTGGCGGAAATTTTTTTTTTTCCAAATGAGTTTAAGTATAACGTGTTTGGCTCAGCAAGTTGCGTTAAAGTTTGGCCAAAGGGAGGGGATGCCTCACAGGAGGAGGGGTGATTTTTTGTGAGGACAGAGTTTAAATCCCTTTATTAAAACCAATAGTACATTGAAGAATGACATTTAAAGAATATTGCAAACAATTTTCAAGGAACGCGATTTTTTGCGAAAAACAAATCGGCTTATTTGTTATTTTTGTAAAATAAAAATTCCTTATAAAATTGAAAAAAAAAACTCTCCAGCGTTACCTCGTAAATTATGTATAGAAATAGTGTTCAACATTTCAAAAGGATCGGTGCAGTAGTTTTGAAGTTAAGAGGGACACCGACTTTGATAACGTGAGTTGTGTGGAAAACGCTTTAAAGTTTTGAACACTAAAATATTTGGTATAAAACGTTCATTAGCAAATTTTATCGGCTTACCTGATACTGATTCATCAATGCCAGGTCCATAAATGATGTTGCTATCATCCATGTTGTCTAAGGCACTTTTTTGCTCCTGTCTATGACGAATCCTGCCTTCTTTAGTTTGTCTCTCTGCTTCATGTTTTGCTCGGCTTGTAAATGTGTTTGAACTAATCAAATGGATTAGTAGCTGCAGCTTTCTGCCATAAGCACCATAAGTCTGCGCCGCTCGGGTATTTTTGTGTCTGTTGAAGTGTAGTGAAAGAACGTTGCCAAGATAGCATTTTTCATGATTCATTCCATGGAATCAGAGTAACGTCTTATAGCCAAACCGAAGTATACCGTAAGTTTATCAATCATTTTGGCCGTAAGCTTCCCTTAACCAGACAGACTCTTTCTATTGATCTCCTTTCCAGTCTTAATTTTGGTATGTACAACGGTATTTTTGACTATATCACGTAGACGAGTGTCAATTTTTTTTTTTGAACAAGTCCAACATATCCTTTTTTCACTATTGAAAAATCATCACCATAAGGTTTAGAATTTTCTTACCCGCGTAACGATATCGTACACCATTCTTTACCGAGCGTTGAAATACATATAGTTTTTTTCGCTTCGACCTCCATATTTCCAGCTGCACCTGTATGATTTGCCCGACACTTTCCAGGACTTACATGAGCTTCATGCCACTCTTCGTATTCGGCAGAGTTAAATTTATGTTCCCAAGAGTAACATTCATGGTAGTATGAACTTTACCTGTAAGGCCACCGCTAAACGAGGTGACGCCGAATAAAGATGAGAAACCTCTCTTTTTCCATGTTCCTTCGACCGATACAGTGACTTCGTCGGCATCTTTAGTCGTTTTCTCTTCGGCTGTTGCTGCTTTTTCTTCTTTTGTTGCTGTCGGGCAATTTTTTTTTCTCATAAACATTGTACGTCGATGTAGATAAAAACCTGCTAGACAAATCCATCAAGCCATCACGAAAACAAACCGAAAATTAACTTCGAAAACACCGGAGTTTATTTGTTACCTATTGACAGCTTTCGAACGACACTTTGATGTTAAGACCTTCTTTCTTCAATTCACACACTTCACTAGCGTGGCAATTGTTAAAGGACTAATAAAATATCGATTTCCCTGTCATGTTTTTCAAGATCCTCCGTAACTTGATCTTCAACGGTCACTTTACTTTTTTTTAAGCTCACGCACTTCTTATTCCAATGTCTTCGTTTTTCTGTTTTTGTGGAGGTACATTTTTTCTAGGTCAAGATAATCTTGAAACAGCAGATTTTCTAACAGAACATGTTATTTTTTAAGGCATTTTAGTAATAATTTAATAAAAAACTGAATGAAAACGGAGCTTAAATGATGCGAAAATAGAAACGATATACCACTAGAATATTTATTTATATTTACTGGTACACTATATTTTATACTTTAGACTGACAGCTTAGGAACTTTAATTGGTCGCTATGCTTCCTCAATAGCGACGTGGATGCCGTCGCCGTTATGGTCACCAACACTGTTCTCCTTGCTATGAGAAACTTCATCCGTCACAGGTTGAAGAAATCAAGTCAAAGGTTCATACGTGGTACGAGCTGTAAAGAAGCTATCAGGAAACCCGAAAAAGGTACAATCAAGTTCGAAAAGACTGCAATGACATTATCTGTTGTGCAAAATTTACCCACGAACGAAATTTGAGACAAAAAGTGCTACAGTGTCCCAACGATAGCAAGAACTAAGTCGTTCCTGAAGAATATAAAAAATTGTGTCTCATCTTCTATCCCAATACTTGTTTACAATGATATTCCAGCTGTCAGCCCTACGGACAAAGCAAATCTTCTCGCGGCCCATTTTGCCGCCAGCTCAACAATTCAAGAACTTGCTTTGCCGCCTCCTGTAGTCGAGTGCATCTTTTCCATGGAACGGATCTATTTCCGCGCTCGTACAGTAGCAAGAGTACTCAAAAATCTTCTTCCACGTTGGCAAAACCAGTGCATAAGCTTTTTCATCTGTCCTATTCTTCTGGTCTCTTCCCGAGTAGATGGAAAACAATATTTGTCCAACCTGTCCATAAAAAGGGCGAATCTTCTTCTCCTTCCATTTATCGACCCATTGCACTGACGTCCTTGTTTTCCAAGGTCGTGAACGCTGATAAATTGTCAGCTAATGGAATATCTCGAAACACGAAAACTCCTCAATGACCGGCAGAACGGTTTTCATAGCAAAAGATCCACTGGTGATTTGATGGTATATCTCACCGAAAAGTGGAATCACTCTTTACATCTTTATGGTGAAAGCAAGATTGTTGCGCTTGATATTTCTAAAGCATTTGACAGAGTTTGACACAAGACTCTTTTGTCGAAAATACGTGCATTTAGTATCGACGAATCTCTTATTCAATGGATTGGAAACTATCTTTCGGGCCGTTCAATTAAAGTAGTATTGAACGGTGTCAAGTTTGATATCCACAATTTATATGCTGATGTTCCCCAGGGTTCCGTTTTGTCACCGACTCTCTTTTTAATTTTCATCAACGATCTTCTGTCTGCTATATCTAATCCAAAACACTCATTCGCTGATAATAGTACTTTCAGTTTTTCATATTCGTTCTCAAATTAACGTCCCTCATCTTCGGCCGTAGAAAATGGAACGGCAGCGTATGATTAACTGATTATCTTCCAATATTAACAGCATACTGTCATGGGGCTCTATGAATAGAATGGAATTGTTGACAGTCAATGTTGTCTGCTGTGACTGTCTTAAAACCCTCGACTATTATGAATTCCGTTTGCATTGCTAAAGCCGAAAAACTTTCAGTACTTGGTATGTGTATCAACAACAACCTCGGTTGGAATGATCACGTAACCGCTATCGCCAAAAATGCTGCGAAATTTCTAGTTTTCCTGAAACTATGCAAGAAATACTTCACCCCATCTGATCTGGCTGCCATATATTAAGCGTACTGGAATGCAACTCCCATTTATGGGCAGGCGCTCCAAAGACCATCTTAAGCCTGCTTGATAGAATTCAAATCGAGAGTTAAAACTCATGAGTGACTAAAATATTACAAAGTCAATTGACTCTCTTCACCACCGTCGTAACGTCTCCTGCCGTACCATATTTTATCGTTTCTATCTCAAGTTTCTGTCACCACTCGCGTTATGTATCAATATTTTAAGGGTAGTCATAACCCCCTGTACGCGCGTGATCAGTTAAAAAAAAGTGGTATATAAGGACGTTTGTACTTAAGTCGAATTTTCTATGAATAGAGCTGGGAAGATTAGACGCTAGGTAACAATATTTCGCTCGGGACGGGTAGGGATTAATCCGGCAGGTATAAATTGAAATTATGACACAATATTCTTAAAATAATGTATGCATGCAATTAGAAAAATGCAAAAAAAAAAAACAAATTTAATACCTTACCCCCCATAAATCCGAAAAAAACACGATTAAGACGAGCTGGTGTGAAATCCTGTCTAAATAGAAAGAACAATAGACCAACACGTTAAAGACAATTTAAAAGAAGGCGCGAGGAAACTGGGTCTCTCCGATGGATATTTATTTTCAGCAAAACAACAACCCCAAGCATACAGCTTAAAAAGTGCGGATGTGGCTAATTTTCAACACGCCTTACCCCAGCCCTAAAACACGGACTTGAACCCAACTTGCAAAAAAAAGGGGGAATGACATTCGGAACAAACCTCAATTAAAAGAAGTTTTAGTCAAAGCATGGGCCAAATATTGGTTTATTCAATGCAAAATAGACTTTACGCCATTTTTTAATTGAAAAGATATCCCACCAAATATAAAGAAGGTAAATTTGGAACAAAAATTACACACAAAATTCTATGTTCTGACAGCTTCTTGTCAATTTTCGATAGATGTACGATGACTTTTGTAGAAGAAAATTCATGTGTTTACCCTAAATTATTTTTATCCCATTGAAGTTACGACCACATAAATATTTTTTTAGATTGTGGAATATTTCAAGCATTTTGCATTAAAATGTATGCTGTACCATGAGTTTTGTGGAACACTGTATTTGAAATCGTTTGTTTCTTTGGTATCGAACTACCAAGTGACAACGTTTTTGAACATTCTCTGCAAGTTCCTTTACTTTTTTTTACCGAAGTTGACAATGTTAGCCAAATGTGACCGAAGGCAAATGTCCAGCCGGACTATACATCAGATAGGAGGACCGGGCTATAAGATTTATTAGCAAGGGAATATGAAAATATGACTCTCACACATGTCGTGTAGGTTCATAAAGAATCTTTAAAAGACCTTTTGCCTAGGGCAGCAAACAAAAAGAATAATAAATTCTTAAAATATTTTTTACAATTAAAAGAGTCGACTACTGTCGCACAACTCAATCCGTGTTATTGCGGCTGCTGCTACCACCAATATGACCAGCGTACGTGCATTTTGGTGTGTTCAAATCTTGTTGATTCGCAATCAGCTTTAAAATTTTGTTGTCAAAATTTTATTATCGCACGAGCTGCTGTGACTGCGTGACACTTGTGATGCTCTGATTCTCCTCTAGATACGAGACATCCGGATCGGTTTCCTGTTATATGAGCGGCTACAACAGGTGATACTGGTTCCCAGTTCCAAGATGGCACTGTGACGCATGGCGCTTGGAGTAAACACAAGCTTATGACAGGTTTGTTTTCGATAGCAATTAATTTGAAGACTCTCTGATTGACCTCACTTCACACACAGTCAGAGGAATGTTGAGAGTGATTTGTTCGGTAGTTGGCAATTGAATTACGTCACAGGTTGGTATATATCATCGCGATTAACTTCCGTATTTTGAAGTAGATGGTTTTTCTTAACTTTTCATTTGGTTGTTCTTGTCGAAGTGAACACTTACTTTAATAAGTTTCCGAACAGTTCATCAGAGTTGTAAAACAATGCATTCTTTTGAAAATTCAATTCAAGTGAAAGAATTTAAACTTCTGAATAATGCATTTGAATGAGAAAAATACTTCGAACAAAAATGACGTGAAGACTACAGACTTAAGGATAGGTAGTCTCGTTGTCCTCCAACAACTTGCTCTATGGAAAGTTGGTCCGAAAATCCTTGAGTGCACAAAGTCCTTTATTGTATATACGGCATACATATTTATGTATATGTAAAAAAATAAAGCTGTTTCAAACACACCTTAGTTTATCAAAATAGCGAATAATTTTAACTGGGATACTTGGTGTTGTATTCGATTCAAAATTTACTTTTCGAAACCATTGTTTAAATTTCAATAAAGTTCAAATTTCAAGGCTCAAAATTATTAAATTCCATTCTCCAAAAAGTAGTTTGTTTTTCCACTAACACTGTCATTAATGTTGTAAGATTCATTTTTTTTATCTAAGATCTATTAAAGCCAAGCAATTTACAGGAAATGTTCAGAATCATCTGGCTGGGCTCTACTTAAAAAAACAACAGAACTCTACCGTGGCATCTGTAATACATAGCGATGTCCGAAAGATTCTATTAAGTAATGAATTGGAAAAACACTCACCTGCATAAGACCTCGATATCAACTTGCTCGCTCTAGTTACAGACCTGACATTATATCAAAAATCGATCACAGACGATCACAGGAAAATGCAGGGCATTGTTTTCACATATGGCAGAAAACTATTAACATCAAGGTTGGGAACTTTTGTATTCTAACACTTTAAAATAGTGAATGGGAGATCGTTCGCTGTTGTAGACTTAAAAATAAAGTGGGACTAAGATAAGGTGTGCAACTCGAATGCCGTGGAAATATTTACTGACGATTTAAAGTCGGAGGAAGGTACAAGATCCGGTGAATACGCGAGGGTGCTTGAGTTATCCCTAGCTCTGCGTCTCCTGGTGTTTTCCAGGCAGAAATCGCAACTATTCAAGAGGCATTCCTCCGGCTATCAATGACCCCGATAGGCGGTAGTTCTAGTCAGGCAGCTATAAATGCTCTGGAAACATCATCAATCAACTTCAAGATTGTAAAATTCTGTCGCCTATCTCTAAGGGAGATAACGAACAGATGCGACCTTACCCTATGTTGGGTGCATGGGCACAAGGGTATTCCAGGCAACGAAGGAGCCGAAATAGGTGCGGGTTGACCATTGGCACATAATCAGGAGACACCTCACCCTCGATTGAAAGCAGTTTAAAGTTTTGCTAAGGGAAAACGCCATTAACATCACTAATCGAAGATGGGCGGAATTGGACACGTGCAGAGCTTCGAAAGCTATGTGGCCTAAACTAGATCCAGCGAAAACCTAAACTCTCCTTGATCTAGATAGAGAGCATAATAACAGGTCGTTGCCTTATTGGCAATCAAGCCAGAGGACTTGGAGTGCCCTACAATGATTTCTGTAGAAGCTGTAGAGATGAGGAGGAGGAGGAATATACTACCTCGGTACCAGCCTGGCCCTAGCAGAAAGAAGAAAATAAATGGATAATTATTCCTTCATCAGTCATGAGGATCAAGCGAACATAAATACCTACGACAACGACAGTGAGGCATTACCTCCCTAAGCTAATGCCAGTCAGAGTGCAACCACTTGCTGTCTATTCTTAACTGGTTTCACTCACCACTGTCACTTATGTACATACACTTACGAAAATGGCAAGAAAAGTCACCACTCCGAGCACAACCACTCCTTTAATTTGCGCAAAGCAAACTTTGTGAAACTGAATAACTTAGTCAGCACTATCAACTTTAGTTCTATAATTAACAACAGTAACATTGATTCTGCTCTCTCTCATTTCTTGTATGAAATTTTCGCATGCTTCATACTTTCTGTACCCTACTCGCCGCAAAAGAACTTTACCATCTTGCCTTCTTGGTATAATGATGAGTTACGTTCTCTTCGTAACTGATCTCGTAAATCACGGGCCCAGTAGGACTACGCACGGTACCATTTCACGCAAACTCAATTCTCCGAACTTTGCGAATCACTATACCTTGACTACGTAAATAAAATTATGAGTTTATCAACACGAAAAGCAATTGTGATGGTTACCCGCAAACCTTAAAGCATTGCGAACTATCCTCCTGATTCTTTTTCCTGATCCAATCTTTTTCCTGATCTTAAACACTTTATCTACTTAAAAAACTGCACCCAAACATTCTTATCATCAATTAATATAAACTCTTCCATGGTAAATGCGAAGATACACTCCTAAAAGGAAGATTACTTTCCCGGTCCTGGTGGTATTCCAGCTAGAGTGCTTAAAATATGTGCAAACGTCCTAGTCGATCTGAAGGAGTTTTTCCCCATTTCTGGAAAAAATCGTTTTAAAACTCCTCCATAAAAAAGGAGAACGGAACGCAATATCCAACTACAGACCCATCGCTAAACTTTCATGCATTCCAAAGCTCTTCGAAAACACTGTTTTTGATGAAATGTTTTTTCACTGCAGATCAATACTTTCTTCAAATCAACATGGATTCTTGAAGGGCAGATTAACAACCACAAGTCGAGTTTGTATCTCATACTATACGCGCCATTGCTGCCGATTTTAGTAAGGCCTTCGACAAAATATCTCACAAAATCATTGTCTTAAAGCTTAAAGCTTGGTCACCTCCTACCTCGAAGATCGCCTACCTCTTCAGGTCTTCCGCATCCATCCCTTTTATTGCAACCTCAGGCCTGGCTCAAGGTAGTCATATTGGTCCGATATTTATAATTTTGTCAACCAACGAGACTCACTTCTTAATCAAATACTCGCGCCTATCCATTTACGCCGACGACATGAAAATATTTAAGGTTATTTCTTCCCCCTCTGAATAGGACCTCGATATGATGCAAATGTCAGGCCATAACATTCTCTAGAAGACGCGATCCTCCGTTGTCGTGAAACTATTTTATTTCCAACGAACCAAGCTTCCTGAAGCTTCCTTTTGCTCTCGGTGTCACAGGAATAATAAGAGCCTTGGCTAGTAGCGCTCTCGTTTTCATGAACGTGTGAATCAAAGAGAAGATTTATAATTTGACTTTTGAAATCAATTTGGTCATCAGGTGAAGGCATGCTAAAGACTAGGTTCCGCGGAATCCTGTTAATGTGTTGTTCTAGAGAGGCCCTTTCAATGTTTTTAAAGTCTCGGTAGGTATAGCTTGATGTCATCTCCTATCATTGAAAAACAAAAGATCATGTTTCGAGAAAGCATTATTAGTAAAAATTACGTCTATTTATGGTGAAATGGGTTGGCACTTTGTTATTGACTGGTTGAAGGCGTTAAGATTCTATATTTCCTATTAAGATGTCCTCACGCAGCAAATTGCTATTAAAATCACCGCTTATAGTGAAAAAGGGAGACAGGTCGATGTTTGAATAAGGCCTGTATACAACACCTAAGCAAATATTCCTTTCGCCACACATAATTTGAACAAACAAATAGTTTAAAGGGGGTTCTTTTGGCGAATGAAATTTACGTTTACCGAACAAACCCTTTCTAACATAAATTGCTATGCCACCACCAACACGATCACCTCTATCAGTTCTCGAATACGCCAGCCAAGTCTGGTCTCCTTATTACGACACTCATATACTTCGAATCGAATCTGTCCAAAGACGATTTCTCCGTTTTACCTTAAGACTGGTCTTCCTTGGGATGACCAATTCAAACTCCCTCCATATAATCAACGCTCACAATTGATCAAGCAAGAGTCTTGTCGCTGCAGACGCGGCTTAAGAAATGTTTCACTCTTAAGTGTCTCCTCATACCGCACTTATTACGGAGCTCATGAGCCCATGTCTTAAATGCTGCGCAAGGCTAATGGTGTCCAAAACGTGTTTGATGTTCAACTCTCTCAAGAGACTCCCTGCAATTCAAAAATAAAGTGGAAGTCATCAAATCCACCCGCGTTATGTGTAAATATTATAAGGGTAGTCATAATCCCTTGTACGCGTGTGAATTATAAAAAAAAACAGCTGTGCCTTAATTTTTATTCTCTTCGCAGGCCTTTTCGATTTTCCCTTAAATCTGATTTGAAGTCGTGCTTGATCATCAAGCATTTAGTTCCTTTTAGAAAAACGGTCAATTATCCTTCGAGCTAGAAATTTTGATCCTCGTGGACGAACCGGTGGACAAATGGCATAGGAATGACCTACCTTCGGATCTTGCCCAATTCGTTACTCGTTATGCTCGTTCACTTACTATCATCAGGAAATGTAAAGTCGGACGAGTCAAGAAAGTAAGTGTCCATTAATAGGTCCAACCATTTTCCATGAAAACTTTTTTCAACTTTGTCCTGATCTGCCACGCGCTTACGCAAAAGCCTTGTTACAATTCTTAGCAGTAAGAAAATCCTCAAATGTTCCCCATTCTTGGTCAGCATAGTATTCAATAAGTCATTCATCATTTACGACACCGTCCTTCCAAGTGGCCCAGCCCGTGCATCGTATAAAAAAAAAACCACACAGCCTGCCTCGTTTTGTTTACCCTTTGGCAAAAGTTCCTCACATGTCGGCACGCGCGTCATTCACGTCTGTAATTGATGCAGCCAGCGCACATATCCGCTGTCGAAATAGCCGGACGCTGTTAAATCGTAAGAGAGGATATTCATATAAATATAAATTGAATCGCTGCAATGATGAAGGCGTACCGACGTCAAGCCCCCTTAACAACCATCAACCGCCAGCGCCACCACGACGAACGCCATTATTGTCGTGTCGTATTGTCATGCGCCTCCCCATTCCAAACACGCTTTATTACCAAAATACGACTTACCTCTCCGGCATTTAATTGTTTTTAAATATTCATTGCAACGTGCCAGGAGACTTCCTTTCTCACACACTCACAATTCGAGGGGTAGTTGGGTTACATTGGACGACATCGAAATGCGGGACACGAGGACCAGAAGGACAACGGAAAGTACTTAGCTGAAAGTTTTCCAATCGATCTCTGAACGGTTGGACGTATCCACGGTTTCGCCTATTCCCTTCCACAAAAAAACACAACGTGTTTATTTTTAGCAGCAAAAATAGAAAGGAACTGCCCCAAACTAGCTTTGGTTGTGCCACAATTGTCGCTGCTCCATCCTGCCCATAGCTATGATGGTGTTAATAATAATGGTCAAGGACATTCGTGTGGCTCTAAAAATACATGGAAGTAGTGTATTTTTGAAAGTCGCGCCGTTATTTTTGAACTAAAAACCCTCGAATGTGCTTTCATTAGTGAAAGTGTTGAAGTCGAAATCTTGTTAGTCTTGGAAGGTCAAGGCTGTGGGTTGATGAGTCCTTTCGAACTTATTGGTTTTTTTTTTTTCAATTGCTGTCGAATGGTGGTGGAAGTTTTATGACATGCGCCGTGCCCCGAGGACCGGTATAATACATTAAACCTAATTAGAGGTATCGACGGCTACGACTATGAGAGTTGGTTGGGTTAACAATTAATGTGACAGGAGTAGAGCTGGAACTCGGGTCACACACTAATTGAGTTTGAGAGATCTAACGAGATCTGAAATTGCTTTATTGCCCAGACCTGTCATTATGCTTTTTTGCGGTATGAACATTATTTTGACAAATGGTTACCACATTGGTGGGCTGAACTCGGAAGAAATTATCTGTGTTGGTTGGGAACGATTTGTAAAGGTCACTGATCCAATGAGTGGGATTCAGTAAGTGGTAAAATGTATTTTTAACTTTCGCATTTTGGTAATCCCAAATTTTCACAAATCTATGATTGTCATAGCTTCAAAAAGCTTTTGAAGACTTTTTTTTCAAATTTGTTTATTTCCATCATAATTTTAACAACTAACACATTTTCGTGAACCGCCAACTAGAAATTGGGTCTCATTACATATAATTTTATAATAATTGGTTTGAGATATTTCACAATTTTTTCGATGCTAGAAGAAAAGGTGGATGTTTAAAAACTCCTTATTATAATATATTTAAAAAAAAAACAGTACTTACATAGATCTCCACGCTTTTGCAGTATTTCCAAATATTGGTTTCACCCCTTGAGTTTGCAGGCACATAGAGGAGTCGTGTATCTGTTGCTCTTCTAGCAGCATGATATATGAAATGGACATTACTCGAGTCTGAATGATAGCCATATGCATCCAGATAAAGAAATGATGAAATGGATTTCTAAAATACCCACGGTTAGGATAAAATAAACCCGATATGAGTGCATTCTCAATAACATTACTCGACCGCGCAAAATGATTCCTCGCAAGGTCTAGAATGCCATTGTCAATTCTGCCTGGGTTTCCAATAGTCTTTTGTTGGAGACGTAATGCCGAAAGTCGGAATGAGCGCTTCTGCACATTGCCGTGCATGCTCGTAGGCATTTCCTCTCAAAAATTCTATACTTCTCAATATAAGATGGGCTCATATTCCACCACACTGGACTGGCATAAGTCAAAATTGGACACACAAAAGCTTGGTAGCAAATGAATTTCACATCTGAGGAAAATCCTTACCCTTCAAGCAAATTCACAGATTGGTTTAATCTTAAACAGATCCTAGAAGAGAAAATCAATATTGGTACCCTTATCGAGACGAAAGACCAGCTGGAAGACGAAGCATACAAGTTTATCCAGCTAATCAATAATGCGGATTGGAGTTGTACTCCTCCATCAAAGAGAAAAACGATGGGTAGAAATTATCCAAAAGAAAGAAAACTCCGATAAAGGCTGCAACAAACCCGGTCTCCGTCCGATAAGGCGAAACTAAACAAGGCAACACAAGATCTTAAACTCGAGATGAAGCTTATCCGAAATGAGACAATGAAAAAATATCTCTCAGAACTATCTGCTGATAAGAGCTCCGAGTACTCACTTTGGAAAAGTACAAAATATCTTAAGTGACCAAAAAATCATATTCCACCACTAAAATGCGGTAACGAACAACGGGCTTAAAGCAATGAGGAAAAAGCTGCTGCATTTGCAGACCACCTAGCGAACACCTTCAAGCCTAATGATGCTATTTGTGATGAGTTACTTAATTCGAATGGAAGTGACAGTTCATAAGTGATACCACCAGTAACGATGTGCGAGCTAAAGTATGAGATAAGACGCCTAAAAAACAAAAAAGCTCCAGGTTTTGATTTCCAAACAAAAGTCTAGTCAAACTTTTAAGGTTAATGAATAAAACAATTAGCCTTGAGAATGTGCCAAGCGGTTGGAAAGAAAGGTAAGGACCCTCATGAAGTACCCTCATATAGGCCAATATCTCTACTTCCCTTGATCTCAAAGTTGTTTGAAAGATTGATTTTTAAGCGTGTCAAACCAATTGTAGAAACAATGAACATAATCCCAAGTCATTAGCTTGGATTTCGAAGTAAACACTCCACATTAGAACAAGTTCACAGAATAACAACAGAAATTGAACCCGAGCAAATCGAGCTTTTTAGGCAGGAAATCATATCTTTGTATTTATAATAAAAGCCAAACCAACATCGTAGTTATCCAACGCATTCTGAAGCATTCTGAATGATCCATGGTACATCAGAAATAGCGCCCTCCACCGGGAACTAAAGGTACCTACTGTTCTTGAGGAGATCACTTCAAGGGCCAAAGCACACAAGAAAAGGCTTTAGGAGCATGTCAATGAGGAAGCAACAAGTCTTCTCAATGTATATGGCGTAAGACGACTGAAACGCGCAAGACCCTCAAACCTTTCTTATTACTCGGAAGTTGTAGGATCAACAATGTAAGCAACGAGATAGTAACAGAGCAACAACAACGAGCGATAAGAGGCGCTCGGGGTGAGTTTAACCTCCAAGGCCTCCTTTTGATTCGATTTGAAGGCCATTTGAAGATGTTATAATTAAATTTCTCCAATTGCGTCGCAAGTCTGATTTGCCATGTGCTACAGGGTATGGTTTCGCATTTAAAATTGTTTATTTTTAGTTTCCAATCCTCACAGAATTTTTCGAGAGTATCAAACTTCAGTTGGAGTTCGTTTTTAATTTGGCAATTTGTAAAACATAAGCATACCGAATGACGTCGTCGGCAAATGCTATTGAGCCATCCAAGACCCTCAGCATTTTAGAAACGTAAATATTAAAGAGTATCGGTGTCGATACTGTGCCTTGTAGTAGACCATTTATGACATAAAACATTTTTTCAGTCTTGTACTCTCTAGCGGTTTCAACGAATTTCTTCTCGCGTATCATAGATACGATTATGACTGGAAGATGATGGGGAAACTCATATCTGATTATTTTGTCTTTCTCGGCTTTCTCGATATCCACTAGACAGGCACCTGTACTTTTTTTGCCATCAAGGTTCCAGTTTATATCAGAAACTAGTTTTGTTACAGCGTGCACTGCCTATAGTTCGAAGGATCTGAAGGACCTTTATTTTTTTTTTAAACTGAAAATACCTTTGATATTTCCCAACGGCTTTGGAAGTAGCAGTTGTTAAGTAAATTATTAAAAATCATCAGTCTGTTCCGTCGTTAGTTCGTCTGCTTTCATATCTTCAAAAAATCGGAGAAGAGGGTCTGATTGTAAGTTTAACCTAATTAATTCCTCTGCTACCTCGACAGATTTTCGATTTGGGTGTTCTGTGGCATGGATCGAGTCAAAATGGTAACAGATAAGATTGAACAAGTATTTAGTTTCCACAATTGGACAGTGGTTTAGAAGACTTGACGTCTTGGGTTGACGAAATGTGTATTTAAATTTACTGCCTTAGGTAAACTTTCTTGCAAAGCAAAGCATATCAGAGGCTGAGGAAAGACTACGTTCGTTTACGACCTCCGGGGAAATATGGATATAACAATCATAGATTATTTAACAAAAATAAATCTGCATTTTATTACCGATTCCTAAAAGCTCCATTAACTTTCTAAATAATACCGTAGGAAGATTTTTAATCGCTCGCAAGCTGCTGGTTATAAAAATCATAAAATTTCAATTCCCGGATTTGAACTCGCGATCTTTCATTCAGACAATGCTGTCTTATGTCATTAAAGCGAAACCTTAACACCCACCCATTGTCCATGAATGGCACTTGCATCGAAGAAACCGAAAAACTTTCAATGCTCGGTATGTGCGTCAATTCTAACCTACGCTGGATTGACCACATATTCGATGTTGCCAAGAATGCTTTGGTTTTCTAAACCGGTGCAAGAAGTACTTTACTCCTTCTAATTTAGCCGCAATTTATACGGTTTTCCGACGGATGTTCCAACGAAATTGCTAATTGCATTTCGGCCCTTCAGCAATTTACTCGCAACACCCGCACACAATCGAATGCTCATCAAGATGACTTGATCGCGTACAGGTCAAGTCTGAAGATCGAGGTTATCGTAAGTCTTTTGCAACGTGACTTCGAAAATATTCAGGGATATTGCGATAATTGGAAATTGAAGATCAATTTCCAAAAGTACAAACCATTCTGTTAAGGACTCCGCTGTCTAGAGCCTCTTTAAATACTAAAAAGAAGTGGCGAATGTTCTTACGCTTGACAAAACGGACAGCCATTAGCGAATCGAAGTGTTGTCAGACACCTTGGGATCTGGCTAGATCAATATCTTTATTTTAACAAACATATAGATACTGCTGAAGTCAGAGCCAAAGCGGCCTTTGCCTTGACAAAGAGAATGTTCCACAGCAGTCAACTCGATGCCAAGGTAAAGGTGATCTGCTACACGGCCCTTATTCGGCCTGTCCTTGCCTATGGCTGTCCCGTTTGTTTCAATGTCGGAACAAGCTTAATGGAAAAGATTCGGGTTTTCGAGAAACGATGTCTTAGAGCTTGTCTCCACTAACCATATATAGAACTCCAGAGTACAAAAAATTCTATAGTAATGAAGTCCTGTACAACGGGGCCAACATGATCAGAGTGGATAACTTTCTGATAAAGCTTATTCGAAGTCACATTGCAAGAGCAATGACTTCGAAAAACAACTTGATCACCGGGGCTTTTTACCCCAATGATATGCACCACAAGACAGTGTGCCTTAACGACCTTATCCCCCCTGAAGCGTTCCTCTATCTTGATAGAAAAGGTCTGGTCCAGAATAGAATAGCGGTACCGTTACTCTTCCACGTTGTTCGAAAAGCTGTAGACGGGCGAGTCAACTACGACCAAGACGTCGCAAGCAGCTCCCCGGAGACCCTCGGGTTTAGTAGGGCGGTATCAGACCGCGACAGGGCTGATGTCGTAAGGCAATATTCTTACTACTAAAAAAATCGAATGCTCATCATTTTACCCTTTAGCCTACTTTCGGGCTTTCTGTGAAATTTAGAGATTTTATAGGCCGCACACTACCCATGTGGAATGCGTTACCTCGGTCTATTTTTTCTTTGCACCGCAACCTTTAACAATTTAAAACCAATGTGCACTGGTACCTTCTTTCTCTCCCATCCACTTCTGCTTGTGCAGTGTAAAAAAGCACTTTCAGGGTACTAAACCACGAACTGTTTGACAGCTTATGTATTAGGTGAAAAGCTGCTTAAATAGACTCAACAAAATAGAAAGGCTTCCTGGTTTTAGCATCTTTAGAGACGAGCTGTATAGAGCTATGTCAAGTTTGCTCCATTAAGGTTGGCAAAGACCTTACCAATCTCTTTGATCTCAGAATGGGTTCAAGACAAGATGTTGCGCTGCCTTGCGATTTCTTCCACAGAGTACGGACTTTTCTTCCTGTTTCCTTGGGCTGAGAAAGCAATTCATCGTATCTTAGACCCTCGTCATTCCGGGTCTGTTTATTGTGCAGAAGCAGACACCTTCTAAAGCGGATCAGATGAAGCGATCTTTTGGATCGTGCTGAGTTTAGTGTGCGAAGTGATCGGGTTTGGGTTGGACATATACTATAAATACCACAAGTCTCTGCGAATTTTTTAAAAACTAACTTGTGATAAATATTTCGTCAATTCATTATTTACTGAAATGGGAAGAGATGTACATTGTTGGTGTGCAAGTTGTACAAAGACGGTAAAAAGCCAGCTGAAATAATAGACAGTTCGAGGAAAATGGTCTATAATGCCACTAAATTGGTGGAGAAAGACGTGGTTCATTTAAATGAAAACAAAAAAAAAAAAAGGAAAACGAAACCAAGGAAAACGACCGCTTCAGTTGATAGAGCCATTGTCCGAAAATGCAAGAAGGATCCTTTTAAGTCATCTTGACAAATTTGAAATGAAATAAAAGAAGAATTTAGTGTTGACGTATCGAGCCGATTAGTCCGAAGGAGAATAAACGAGGCCCAGCTATTTGGACGTGTAAGTAGGAAAAAGCCACTCCTGTCAAAAAAAAAAACAAAATATTCAAAAACGCCTGAGTTTCGCAAGAGACCACCAGAATATGGACCTACAGTTCTGGAAACGGGTAATGTGGAGTGATGAAACCATTGTGAATAGAATTGGCCCAGATTTCAGAACAATTGTACACCGTCCAACAGGCCAAGCTCTGAATCCCAGATACACTCAAAAGACGATTTAACACGGTGGCGGCAGTGTTATGGTCTGGGGTGCTTTTTCCTGGTATGGGGTAGTGCCTATTGTTAAAATAGAAGAAAAAATTGACAAGTTTCAATATTTGGATATATTGACAAATACGATGGAGCCCAGTGAATTAGATATTCGGGCAGGACAATGGCGCTAAGCAAACTGCCACAATAGGGAAAGATTGATTTTCGCAAGAAAACATCCATGTTTTGGATTGGCCACCTCAGAGTCCCGACCTTAACTCACTTGAAAATTTGTGGAATGATGTTAAGATAAAAATTGGCCAGCAAAATTTTAAAAAATAAGGACGAACTTTGGGATGTCATAACAGAAGTTTGGAATTCTATCCCAAGAGAATGGTGTCAGCGACTTGTTTGAAAGTATGGGTCGTAGATGTTTGGCAGTAATAGAAAATTCTGGCTTTAGTACAAAGTACCGAAAAGGTAAAAGGTGAAACAGAAACATTATTATTATTTTTCTTTCAGATATCCAATTTTGTGCGATTTTTGTGTCCAGCCGAATTTCATGTTTATTGTTTTTTTTCTGTTCAGCTTTTTTTTTTAATGTACAGTAGAACAAAATTTTCCTGTTAATAACATTCATTATTAATAACATTTTCAAATAAAATTAAGTTTATGATTATTTTTGAAGTACTATTTGATTAAATGACTTTCATTTCGGTAGGTAGGTTTGTGCTATTTATGTGTACATGGCTGTATTTTGGGTCGAATTTCAAGTTCTTTGGTCACTTTTCGTAAATTTTTCCGTCGGATTTAAACAAATTAACCACGGTTTCATCCAACCACAAATAAATCTTTGTTGAATATTTTTTTTTTGCTTAAATAAGGAGCTTTTCTAGGGGCTTCGTCCAAGAAGTCCTGCTTTCCGTAATCGATATCTTATTTTACGACTTGTAACTAATATGTTCAAGTCATTTTTTAGTTCTTTCGAAGAAGAAAACGGCTTAGTCTTACATGTGAGTACTAGGAGTGCGTCAAATCAAGCTGTTGTTTTTCTATTCCTGCCTCTAGTTTTATCCTTTGGATTGAAATGAAGAGCACCCTATGGTCTGCGCTATTTATACATTGATTTTCCTTGAAAGACAAGCTAAACGAATCCAGGACAATTTCAAGACCAAAAAGGACTGACTGAACTTTAAGAACCATCGATTAACCATGGACTGAAAGAATGCTTTTTTTTTATAACATTCAAGGCGCAATTTCAAGGACAAGAAAATATGAGTAAACTGCTGCACCATTTCAAATTACCGTGAAGAAGTAACGTCGGAGACTGACTGATTTTTCAAGTTACAAAAAAGGTGCCGCTGGGTCTTTCAAAAATTGTTTATCAAATACCTCGGCTTAATATTTCCATTCATTGGTGTTAGTTTAGGTTACGCTGTGCAGGGTTATGAAGTGCTTCAGAAGACACTAGGCAGTATACTGGGCCCATCGCGATCCCTGATGATTCAGCAACAGCTCATCATTGTTAAAAGATCCAGTTCAATTGAACCTATTTTCTGGAAACTTTGCACATCGATTTGAATTGATTTTTGTCACGCTTTTTCACATTTGGAGTCAAAGTTTCAATAGGTGTGGCCCCGTGTCAATCAGATTTGTAAACTTTTTTTTTTTATACACTCGCACATATCTCCTCTCATACCAAACAAGTCATTCACTTAAAAATGCATGCCTTAATATTGAAACTAAAATCACGAATTGTTTATTTTTATTTTTCAGTGAATTACATCCCGAAGATCCTCGCTTATACGCCAATCCACTTGAAAAAGGTGAGTCCCTAATATTTCCATAAAACAAGTCTCCTCCATTACCTCCATTTGAAACTATCTTAAGATATCTGGAATCTTATTTATTTAAAAAAAAACACAAGAAGCCATTCTCACGTGTTTGCACAGCCGCATCTAATGTGATTGCGTCGTTTTCATCCACAATCTTTTGACGCGCATCACATTTAACGCGCAAACACTTCAATTAATTAATTCGAATTCAATTGAGCAGATAAATGCGATCAAGAAAATTTTAAGAATTAATGCGAGCAGACTCTGCTGCCACATGGCAAAATTGTCTACGATCAGTCTACAATAATTAGTGACTATGTTGTTGTTCCACAGTATGAGTAGGTTCCCCCTCCCTATTGAAGTCTCAGTTTGTGACATCACTGCCTTGCGGGACGATGACATCATCTTTTTGCGGTAAGCCCCTCGGGCGTTAGCAAACAATAGAAAGGCAAACAAACGATCAGACAGATACGTATACATACACTCGAAGCAATCAAGTTAAGAACCGGAATACCAAGCTTCATAAGCGAGCCCTGGCTCACTGGCCTTTACTCTAAGCCAAAACGAGAACACAGAGTTGAACGATACGGCTTGTTGAATAGGTCGGCGTACGTACGCAAGAGTTCAACCCACCAGCGGAACGCATTTCGATGTAAATAAATTTGGACATTCAGACATGATGTTCTTCCAGATGCGAGGCGGCGGCGACCATGCATCCAAGAGCCCTGTTCGATATTGGATTAGTTTTTTTTTTGGCTCCTATTGTTGTCACCTCATTATGCAGTCGAGTGGAATCAATGACAAATTTATCGACGCTTGCGGTCGAATTTTGAAGGACATTTGCCTGAATTGAGTCATAATTTGAATACGAATAAATATTTCAGTTTGAATTTATTTCCCGAACTGGAAGCAGAGACGCACAAAACACAAAAAGGCCTTAAATTAAATCAGCCTAAGAGCGACTTGTCTTCATCATGTTTTTTTTTTTTTTTGATTTTTTGAACCTCTGCGCTAAATAACGTTGACAATCGTTGAGGTCGTTGTACTTTCTCACTCTCGTTCGGTATTTCTTCAGAGACACGATGCAATAACAAATCTACAAATGTATTATTGTTGTTTTTGAAAACCCTGCTTTTAACGAGACTTCAAAAGATGGCTTGGTATGGAATCTGGAATAGACCATCGATAGGTTGACATCGAGCGGAATTTTAATTTTGAACTTCGATTCGAAAACTCAGAAGACATTTTCGATTCCCCTTTTTGTTTAGTTTCCATCAAATACAAAGATGGCGTCGTTGAAAAAGATTTTTGATTCAGGTACTCAAAAACCTTGTTTGCAGCACGGTTCTGGCATGAACCTCATAGAACTATTTTGAAAAATGGCAAGAATGGTGTATAGGAACGGATGAGAACTCTTCACAGTCCTTAAATATTATTATTGGGTTGGCAACTAAGTCATTGCGGATTTCACTCATAGTGAATTTTAAGGATTGCTGACGTAATCGAAACGTGAAACACATTTTGTTATTTGACCGTTGGTACTTCAACTGTCAATCAGTAAAAAAAGTTTTTTGATCGGTTGTGTAGTTTTTGTTTGGCGTCTGTTGAAAAATGGAAAATCAAAACGAACCTTTGCGTCATATTTTGTTTTTTTTTTATTTTCGGAAAGAAAAAAACGCATCGTAAGCTCACAAAAAGTTATGTGCTGTTTATGGTGACAAAGCTTTAAAAGAACGGTACTGTCAAAATTGGTTTGCCAAATTTCGTTCTGGTGATTTTTCACTCAAAGATGAAAAACGCTCTGGTTGTCCAGTTGAAGTTGATGACGACCAAATCAAAGCAATGATCGATTCGTGAGATTGCAGAGAAGCTTCATGAATCACATACATACATTGAAAAACGCTTAAAACAACTTTGCTTTGTACGAAAACTCAATATATGGGTTCCTCATGAACTGAAAGAAAATCATATAACACAACGCATTAACATCTGCGATTTGTTCAAGAATCGTAATGAAAATGATCCATTTTTAAAACGATTGATAACTGGTGATGAAAAATGGGTTGTTTACAACAATGTCAATTGGAAATGATCGTGGAGCAAGCCAGGTGAACCAGCTCAAACAACATCAAAAGCTGATATTCATCAAAAGAAAGTTATGTTATCAGTTTGGTGGTTTATGTTTACAAAGGAATTGTCTACTTTGAACTTTTACCACCCAACCGAACGATCAATTCAGATGTCTACATTGAACAACTAACAAAATTGAACAATGCGGTTGAAGAAAAGCGGCCCGCACATCTTTGGTCACTCGGCAAAAATTGTTGGAGCTTGGTTGGGATGATTTGCCAAATCCACCATAAAATTCTGACCTTGCACCATCTGATTACTTTTTATTTCGACCTTTGCAAAACTCCTTGAATGGTAAAAATTTCAATAATAATGATTATGTCAAATCATACCTGGTTCATTTTTTTCCTGATAAATACCAGAAGTCTTATGAACGTGGAATTATGATGCTGCCTGAAAGATGGGAAAAGGTCATTGCTCAAAATGGACAATACATTACAGAATAAAGTTTGTTCGTTACTTGAAAAAATTGTCTTTTATTTTCTAAAACAATCCGCAATTACTTAGTTGCCAACATGATATAATATTTTCTTCACTCATTTTCGACATTCGAATAATAAATGGGTAGAGTATTTTGATTGTGACTTTTACTTTTTAAATGATTTCGTCAACATGAAGAGACAAGGAAGGGTTATATCGAGGTGCACTCTGAGATACTATGCGATAGACATCCAATCAATCGATCCAAGTACCATTACATTTCATTTTAATGTATTTTAATTGAATTCATAAATTTTACTTACATGCTTGACAAAAAATGCTTAGATCTAGCTTAACTAACTTAACTATGTCTTAAGTAACTTATTGACCCAGTGCGGGTTTTCTAAGCAGTGTTAAAATTACAATAATAAAAATACGAATTAAACAAAAAATTGATATAAATAAAAGAAAACTTAATAAATGGACTTGTTTTAAATATTAAACCAGACCTTAGAGGTAAACTAAAAACTAATCTAAGACCTCAAAAACTTAATCTATTCTAAATTATCATTAAAAGTACTTTACAATATATTATAAACTACTTACAATACTTTTAACATACTTTAGCCGGCCAGGATTATATGACATGCTATTTGTTTTGCCTGAAAGGCATCCATGAATAATATTTTAAGACAGGGTTCTTAACTTCCGCCCAGCAACCAAAACTGTTTGTCTGATACCGTCCTACTGAAACGAAGTTTCTCCGGTGAGCTACCTGCGACGTCTTAGTCGTAGTTGACTCGCCCGTCCACAGCTTTTCGACCTTTGTAGAAAATTTATGGCACCGCTTATCTATCCTCGACCAGACCTTTTCTATCAAGATAAAGGAAAGCTTCAGGCGAAATAAGGCCCATATAGTGCACTGGTTCATGGTGCATATCGTTAGGGTAGGAAGCCCCGGAGATCAAGATGTTCGAAGTCATTGCTCTTGGAATGTGACTCCGAATAAGCTTTATTATAAACTTATCCACTCTGATAAGGTTTGCCTCGTTGTAAAGGACTTCATTTCTATAGAATTTTTTGTACTCAGTCTCTGGAGTGCAAGCCTTAACACATCGTCTCTCGAAAACCCAAATGTTTTCCATTCGATCCTAGTACCATTTATTTGTAGCGTGTCGATTGGCAAGAGACATGCCCTTCTTTTTCGAATTTAAAAGTCAGCCGAGGTCTTTGAAGCATTTATTTTGATTTTCCAATTGTTAAAGTAGGTTTGAATAGTATTTAAAGGTTTCGATCTTAAAACTAATCTCATCTTAAGAAAGAATACAAGTGTCGTCTGCGAAAATAGCAAAGTCAGAGGTGTTAGATGTTATAAAGTATAGGACTTATTACCCCTCCCTGGGGTACACCATGATCAGCATTAAGATAATCTGAAAAACATTTATTGAAGGTTCTTCCTGTAGGAAAAGATTGGATAATTTTCGTTAAATTTATCGAAAAGTTTAGATTAGCAAGCTTTCTCGACATCATACTACACAATAGCAGTGCTTTTGCCAATTTTCAAATTAGTTTTTATATGGTTTGTTATTCGATGAATTTCTGAATTTCATTTGCTGTTCTTAAGTGTCTTCTTAACCCAAACTTCCAGAGAATAATGTTGTGGTCAATAAGATTAAGCATCGTTATTTTTATGAGTTTTTCAAAGCATTTACATAGTAAATTTATTTGTCTGTAGCTTAACGTACAGTTGGGGTCCTTACCCAGTTTTCGAAATCGAATTAACTTTGTCACTTTTCGAAGTGGTGGACAAATTTCCTAGTTTGAGGCAACAATTAGATAAGACACAAAAGCTCAAAAACCTTTTTCGGAAGATGTTTGAGGTAAATGTTTTTGATGTTTTCAAAACCAGCAGATTTGAACGTTTTATGAAAACACAATTCTACACTGGGGCTACTCACAATACTATATATCTGGAAATCGAATGGTTTTCGAAAAATTTTACCGCTAAGGCATTCGCCTTTTCACGACTAGCAAATATCACAGAATTATTTTTCTTTAAGGAAGGGATCTCTTGTTTGATTGATTCTTCTTTGAATTTAGTTATATTCAAAAAAGGTCGATAGATTTTTCTAATCCTTGCAACTTAATATTCCACTGGAACCAGGCTCTGAAACTATTTCTTGTTTGTATTACTGTTATTGTTTCGGAATGGTTTCTCTCTTGTTATGCTTTGGGGTTGTATGCCATTTTAAGGAACCGGGTCCTTATATCGAATAAAAGGTATAATGAACTTGGTGCAATAGATTCAAATATTAGAAAATACCATGTTATCCTATACTGAGGAAGAACTGTGGGTTTTTTGGAGATTCATGCAAGATAATGACTCAAAACACACGACAAGGGTTCGATGTTTTAAAGTGGCCATCGTGAAGTCCAGATTAGACCCGTTGTCTGTCCAAAGGGTATGAACTGAAAACCGAAATCGGCAGATTTGAATGAATTATTTGAAGTTGCAAGGACAGCTTGGGACACCATATCACCCAAAAAATGCCGTGATCATATTACATCTATGCCCTCGAGGTGTTAGTCGGTAATCTCGGGTACAAGGTTCCCTACGAAATCTTGAGCCAGGACATAAAATTTTCGTAAATAAGCAACGTTTCGAAACATGTAATTGAATTTTAATAGTGTCTTCTGTTTATAACTCAAATTTTTTGTTTGTCGTTACTGTTAATAAACCAAATATAAGACAAGGTTTAATGTCTTTTGGTTTTAGACTTGAAACAAATTAAATATTTTTTTTTTTGTACAATCGTTCCTAATAAGTTTGCCACGACTGTAAGTTTAAACTTTTTTCAAGAACATGTTTTTATTTTTGTTTTTTAAAAGTCAAACCCCTGCCCAAGTGGTGGACATTGCGGTCTGAAAGAATACCCCTGTAGTATCTTGGGGAGTTAGTTAAGGCTAACAGACATTCAGTACTTCTGATGAAAGTCCGAATGTTTTTAGCATTGGATTGTCTAACGTCCAAGGGGAAGCATAGCTCTTTGAAGAAGATACGCCTTCTTTACCAATATCGAGCTGGACATTCACAAAAAGTGTGTACAGCTAAAACGTCGTCTTCTAAACAGAGTCGGCATACAGTGGTTGTAGTGAGTCCTATTTTGTTAGATGTGATCTCAAGTGGCTATGGCCGGAGAGGAAGCTCAGGAGTTTTCTTATGTTCTCCCTGTTGAGTTTCAGGAATTCATCTGTAAAAGAAGGGATTGATTAGTAATTTAGCTTGTCTGTGGCCCGGTAGATTTCTCCAGTAGGCAATGCGTAGCTTGCTTTCCAACTTATTGGTCAGACCTGTGCCTGTAGTCCAGCTTACGCGACAGAAAGGTTCCGGACCAGTGAACGTGGTTTTTGAAGCAACCATGGCCAGTTCGTCCACAAATTTATTACCGACCTGGAACCAACCCTAACGCAGCAGCCTTTGACACATTTTGATTCTATTAGATTGGACGGCAGTAGCTTGAGCGCTGCCTGGCTGCCTGTGTATATTCGATAGCTTGTAGCTCAGCATGGAAAACACTTGGACGATTTCCCATGGGAATAGAGATTTTTGTTTCGGGTCCATAGACACCGACATCTACTCAATTTGCCATTTTTGAGCCATTAGTATACCAGATTAAGTTTTTGAGGTCGGGGCGGGTGTGTTGCTAGACCAATGATCACGGTTAGGAATATCTACCTCAAAGAGACGCGCAAAGCAGTATGTTGCCTTCATACTATCTGGGATCGAGCAGAACATTTTTTTTCCATGATGAAATTGATTATTCTCAAGTGTCCCATTTGGTCACCTGGTTTGTTTTTCATTATCAGTTGCGTCTTTAGGGCACTTCTGGCGGGTATTTCCCAAATAATAATGTCAAGACGAGACAGCCCAATGACAGCTTCCAGTGCTGCCCAAACAAGTTATATGTTGGACTATTTCCACCTTTTTAGAAGTTACTACTTCTAAACTTTTGGACCACCAAATTATGAATGCGTAGATAATAAAAGTTCTGATGTACAACCAGTTAA
Source organism: Orthonevra nobilis (assembly GCA_963555765.1). Taxonomy (NCBI): domain Eukaryota; kingdom Metazoa; phylum Arthropoda; class Insecta; order Diptera; family Syrphidae; genus Orthonevra; species Orthonevra nobilis. The sequence goes on along the minus strand of OY743226.1, from coordinate 13,042,452 downwards.
GCATCTTGGGTTTGAGACCCCAAGTTCTACCGTAGAACCGCTTACAGGCTCACATGGCCTTGGTGGCGCGTTCTGTGATGGACTTGATATGTGAAGTCCAGTTCAGTTTCTTATCCAAGATAACATCGAGAAAACTTTTCTTCACTGGAGTATTCCATGGAGATTCCTTCAATTACAATTCGAGACGGAGTCAGTTGTCTCCTCATTGTGAAGTGGACTAGAACGATTTTGCCAGCATTCACACGAAGTCCTTCACACTTGCATCATTCTAAGATTTTCATTTATGCTGAATGCACAACGCAAATGATTCTAGTATCATATTTGCCTCTTCTGACAATAACCAGATCATCAGCCTATTGAGACACAGCCTTTGTCATTAAGGCTTACTGGGAGGTTGTCGATTACCAAAGGAGAGGCGACAGAACACCTCCCTGAGGACAGCCTCTCGTTGTGGTGATTGACTTTGACATGCACCCAAGCGATGAAGTTAGAACTCGATTTTCTAGCATGGATATTATCCATCTGATAGTCGAATCTTCAATACCCTGAATATCCATGAAGGCGGCGAGAGCAAGAACATGTTAGACTGCACAACAAATCATACCCGCATACTTAAAATGACGCAGTTTCTCGAAATAGGTCACCATGCTACTCCACATAAGAATTCAATCTACTTGGATAAAAAGTAAAAGTGCTCACTCGATAGTTTTTTCCAAACACACACACACAAGCCTTAGGCGGGATTAAACATCAGAACAAAAAAAAAACAACCCCAGTTCCGCCCTTCTAATGTCAAATTGTGTGTGTAAGAGTGTCACGACTTTGCCACTTGTTTCCCTCGAGCATTTAAAAACTCGCAGCAAGAGAAACAAGATAAACAAAAGGTCATTGCAAGAGGGTTACCCATACCCTGCGAACACAGCCATTCACCCAACTCGCGGCAAAAGTTCCTCCAATCTAACAACACAGTCCGCATTTGGCGCCGAATGAATGTAATGTTCCCTTGAGTTCCGACCGCTTGCATCCGCCACCAGTGAATTCTCGATACAGCTGGCCGCACTACTGTGCTCAGTTGGGTGGCAATGTTGGCGGGCCAAGTGTGCTGAAAGAACCTAGGAAGGTTTCCTACCATGAATGTCAAGTGCAGTTGCAGCAAAACGAAACTGAAAAGAAAAAAAAAAAAGCTCATGAAACGTCCGGCCGGCACGACATCGACATAGACATACTTTCCAGCCAGAAGCAGCTGGATAGTTCCTCGGATTTTACGATTCTACGACGATAAAGCTGTTGGCTGGGTGTGTGCCTGCGGTAAGAGCTGTGCAGTACGTGACGCGCACATTGGCTGCAACGCGTTTTGCATAATGCAAACAAACTTCGTTTCCTCCAAGCCAACCTAAGTTGGGTGGGATTTTCTGCTTGCGTTAGCAAAAACCCCGGCCCAAGAGCAGAGAGCAGGAGTACTGAAATCCTTTTGTCCAGGACTTGTCTTGATTGCATAACCCTTCAACGAAGACGTTTTTGTCGAGCAAAAATGTTCCAATATCCGAAATTACCCAAGACCCGCAATCCCTCGACCAGACAGAAGACCATTTGGAGTGTTCCATTTTTGGAAACGCGCCGAGCCGTACCGTGCCGCGCCACCACACCGTCATTGCTGGTACTAATATTCGCCGGACTGGGCTATATTTAGACCATCGCCAGCCGGAAAAGACCTTCGTTCGTGACAAGGATGAATTCCTTCGGTTACTAGCGTTTTGCATTAGGGAGGGTGGCCACCACCCAGTCCGGCAGGATTGCATTTGTTGCATTTTCTAATAGATTTATGCATGCAGCAGTACGGCGATGGGATGCATACTCGTACGTTCTGAATGCAAATTAAATTGCATGATTTGGAATTTATGCATTTTTATTTTCCTGTGAAATGGAGTACGAAAGAAAAATAAATTGGATTTATGGCGGATTTAGTTTAATGGGGTCGTTGTTTATGGACGGGGGGGGATTATGGCTTAAGTTCGTGCCACTTGTTGTACATCAGAGCAGCTTAAGAAACAACTTACAGGGTACGTTAAGGATACATTGAAATTGAATTATAAGTAGATGTGTCCATTGAAGGGCTTGAGAATATTCTGGAAGTCAGTTTCAGTGTAAGTTTCAAATTGTAGGGCGATAGTGCTTCTATCTGCGAGGCCGCAACCTTAAGGGTAAGTGAAGGACACACTGATACACTTAGGTTATGTTCGACTAGATAGGAGGGGACGATCACCCTAAGGGGGTCCGAAAAGTCCGTTGTGATTACAAGCTTGTCAAATACTTTTTGGATTTATGAAATTGACTTAATATACGAATTGAGGATGAAACAAACAAGTTAACCATGACCATCCATCGTACGCCATATATGCACCTGGATCACAAGAAAGGAGGAACAACATCAACGTCCTGCCACAGGAAAGAGACCTTTCCAAAGCGGAAATAGACAGCACTATAATAACTTAAAGATGTGATTCAGAATGCTATCGATGCCGAAAAAAAAACTTAAGAGCAGCAAAGATCAATATGCCCACTTGCAACTTAACATTCAAGCCATCAGAACGTGGAACACAGTCAACGACTAGTACAGAAGCGTACAAGCGGAACTCAACTGCATCAACGTGATGTTCCGATGATCCGTGAAGCACCACACAGAGGAGCAGTTTATAAGACGCCTGGAGGTAATCAAGCCTTGACCGGACTCTCAATCAAATCAATGCGATCGTTGCAAACCCAACAAGCTACCTGAAAACATGAAAAACGTTTAAGACGTGGTCACCACGCCTGCGGATGGCGCCGCTTCGAAAGGAACTTCACCAAGAGGCCCCGATGCATTGATCAACGGAGTACTACACGACACCAGCCCTGTCACAATATTCAGCAGAGATAATCTCGCATCAAATCCAGGCGTTTCCAACTTTTTGTTGAAAAAGTTGCCAAATGTAGCTCTTCTACTTTTGCCGGTGATCTTTAATAACTGCATCAACAATAGCTATTTGGCCAACTCCTGGAAAATAGCTAAAGTTGTACCAGTTCAGAGAAAACGAATAGATCCAGCATCAACGTGTATAGGCTAATAGCGTTTCTCTGCTGTGTTAGGAAATGGCTGGAGGCAGTACTGCTGCTCAGAGAAAGGACCTTTCCCAAACCATCAATATGGTATACATCATGATGTCACCCTCTTCTCAACAAGAAGAAAATTTTAGTTGCATTCCTTCTGGATATAAAAAGAAATGGCCTCCAGGACAGCGTCTGGATCAAGGGCCTCATCTACCTAAAGAAAATAATCATGGAAGAATCCTTTAAATTCTTTGAAAGAAATATACTTTTTCCCTTCAACATCCTGACTGTGGACCAACCAGCCAACGACGCGCTAACAAAGAGATGACTCCATTACTGACAGCCTGGGAAAAAGCAACCACAATGGTACATCAACACATAGCGAAGCTCTTGGAGTGTTACCTCAAATGGGGACTGACGATCAACAGCAGCAAGACGAAAATAATCGTAAAGAGGACAACTTTACGATTATTTTCGTATTACTTGTATACGAGGGATTATGACAACCCTTATAGGTGAGAAAATGTGAAAAAATTCAAAGATCTTCTGTTCCATGTGACCCTCATTTTAATAGTTGATGTCTCGGGGGATCTCATATTTTTTTTTTTTTTAAAGACAAGCGTTCAAGGGGTTATGAAAATCCTTACGATCGATTTCTTTACAGAGTACTGGCGATTGTAATGGTTTAAGACAAATGAATTTGATTCCGGTTGTGAGATCGATCTAAGTATCTACTGGACCTTCTGAGTCAATAGTCTACCGGTGTTTGTACTTGTAAGAGACCAATTTTTTTCATTCGAATCGATTTCAAATTTCAGTTTTGTTTTAATTTGTGTTAAGTGAAAATTAGTGGAATTATTTTAGCGATTATATTGTACAGTGAAATGAAGCAGGATGCTAAAGAAAGAACAAGGAAGCAAGTGCTAAGGGATCTTTTTATTCCATTGGAATTTTCAAGGGAAAAATCATTTTAAGATAGTTGAAAAATCAAACCCTTTAGTCACTCAAATATTTTCTCCGTCGGGTGAATCTTATCTTATTTATTTTCACAATGCTGTTGGTCCTTATAGCCCCTGAAAATTTCATAAATTTCTTCTCATATTTATTAACCAGCAACATTGCGTTGAAGCCGATTTTGAAAATTGGAAAGGACACTACCTTGGCTCTAAGTAGCAGTACAGTCTCTAAAGTTTTCTCACAAACACTAAAAGCAGTTGGAAGCAAAATTTTTCCGGCATTTGATGAGACCACTTTTTAGAAAATTTCAATATTTCACAATCTTTGCAAACTCTTGCAATCAGCTCATCCCCTATTCCCAAATTGTCACTCACAAATTAATTTCAGAAAAAAAAAACTCAGTTTAAAAAAATTGTTTTGGGTGCGAGTGGGTCTGTCCATACCATGAACTCTTCCCATCTCAAGATAGAAAAAAAAATGTAGGTGCTATTTTATTTGCCGCCACCATCAAATTCCATTTGGGTTCTGAAAACATCATTCATTCCCTAGACAAATGCATTGCTTGATGACACCATATGTTTCTTTTTGCCTAGTTTACCTAGTTTACCGCAAAAACCCATCTTTGAGTTTTGTCTGAACACCTCATAAACGCACTGTTGACATGAACATGAACGTTCCCTAATTCTATCAATATCTTCAGACCAGAACAGAACTTTAAAAGAAAGTGCCTCTGGTGTTCACGCGGACTTTTGCCGTATTGTTTCAAGTACAGTGTTGAAGAAACCCCATGACAGTGCATCACTTTGCTTTAAACGTTGTTTATAATCAAATGGGTTGGTGACGTCTTTGCCGACCTAAATGGAGCAACTTGAGTTCTCCATCGTCATCCTGAACAAAAGGACGAGTTTGGGTGAGATACTTTTGAGCTCTTCATTATGCACATACCCTTCGAACGAAACTAAGTTGGATTGGATAGCTTGATTTGTTCTCGAGTTATGCTTGACGAAAGAATGCGCACAAACGTACGTACGGACACTTCACACACGGACATCTTTCTAAAAACAATGCAATCAGACTCCTGGGACCTCGAAACGTGGAGATATGACAAAATTTTGAATTTCGAAAATCGGACCGATTGCATGAACTTCCTGATGGGAAGTTAATAATTTTTCAGAAATTATGCTTACATTACTACTCCAAGCGCTAAAATAAATGCTTACATTCAGTTTTTGAAATTCGCATGTTTTCTTGCTGACGAGTTCAAGTTAATTCGAAATCTAGTACACGAGTAGCTTAATTTAAATTCAGTGATTTTGAATTCGATAGCAGTGAAACCTGGATCACCTAAAACCGATATTGGTCGATTGCCTGTATGTTTCCAGAGTAAAAACTTACAACAAAAAACCCGAAGTTGAAATTTTTAAACTTACTCAATAAACGAACTGAAAAGATTGAAACAAGTTGGAAAATTTAAAAATTTTTTTTTTGAATCCGAATGATCATGGTTGAAAGTGTTCACAAATGTGGTCGGAGGCATCGTTGTCTGCCATAAACGAGTACACTGGATCGACAATAATTACGTTCGAATTTATTATTAGTAAAATAACATCTCTATAAGTATTTATGTTGTTTACTTTAATCATTCCCCAGCTTCTCACTGTTGGACAGAGAAATAGCACAGTTGTTAGTTTAGGGAAAATATTTCATTTTTGAATCGAAAGTTTTGTGCGAAAGATGTTTTCGTAGTCGAGAAAAAAGGAGTATTATTAATGACCACCGCGAACAAGGTAATAATCGTGCAAAAAATTATTGAAATGTATAATGTATATAATGGTGTATGATGCCATTAATTTGGTGTAAGCCGATACGGAACTCAAGACAAAAAAAAAACTCCGCAAGCCGCATTTGTTCATGCAGATGCCAAAAGTTGGTGGAAAGTTGCCCAAGAAGATGCCAAGCTACACTAGAAAATCGTGGTCGAACAACAAAATACTAACTCAGTAAATAGAAAAATAGTATAGTAGTTAAATTTTTTAAATTAAAATATTATTTTTCAACAGACTTTTCAATGTGTGCTGTTGCTTTGTTCAGTACAAATATTGTCATGACAAAGAAAAAGTATTATTTTTATCAAACCGCAAAAAAATATCTTGAATTTTTGGTTTTATTGATTTCATTTTTAGAAATTAAAATGTTTTATTTATTGTAATGTAAGCATATTTTATAATTTTATAAGAAAACCAATAAGTTTGCTATTTCTCTGTCCAAAGCTGTAAATATTATTGATGTTGTAACGTTGATTGTATTGTGTTTTTTTTTTGTCATTTTTCATTTCAAATTTCATGTAAACATACAAATTCCATATTATTTTGCAAGCTATTTATGAAACCCTTTATTTTTGGATACCCCACTCGATAGGTTTTGCGAAAAAACAAATTTCTAAGACACAAATAGAATATGCCGAAAAAAATGGGCCATTTTAATTTTAACAACTTTGATAAAACCAGTGTTACTCTCAAAGTTTAGACGAATCAAACGACACCTCTCAACCAAGACATGTAGATTAAGCGATTAGACTGAGTTTGCAATCCTTTTGTCTCCTTTGAGTTTTATTGCTTGAATTGAACGCTATTGACCAAGGGCAGAGTGATCCTTGGAGCATCTACTTAGATATGGGAAATCTACTCCAATTTGAGCCGAAAGTGAGCCTTAAAACAACTGCTTGATCAGATTTGGTAAAGTATTTTTTACACCGCATGAGGAAACCTACAAAGTTCGCAGCTTCCTTGGCGACATTGGCTACTGAGGTGGTTATCAATGCACACTCCGAGGACGGAAAGTCTTTCGGTCTCAGTGATTCTGGCTGAGGCCGACAAAAGATAGTATTGTTGTTTTGGAGGCATTCAATTTATTTTATGCATAAATTGCGCTTTTGTCGAAATTTAATGAGTCAATTAAAGAGAGTCGGGGACAACACGGAGCCTTGTGGTACTTCAACATTGAAATGGCAATTTGCAGGCTTGAAACGAACAATTTATTGGAATTGTCAGACCCGAGAGATAATTTCTGTTCAATTGAAGAATAGCTTCGGCAAAGCCTAATGCATTTATTTTCGACAGAAGAAAGATGTAGAGAATGGCTTCAGAGTTACAAAGAGTGGTTCCGGTCAGTTTCAGTCAGAAGTTTTTACATACGAAATAGTTTCTGTGGTCGTAGAAAACAAGTGATGTTAATTCAATAGGTCGATAGTTGGTGGCGCAGAAGATTCGCTTGCTGTTTTCCATCTCCTCAGCAAGAATGAGATAGTTGAAAAACTTACTTTAGATCGTTGACTACTCTCCATATTGTACGCGTGCGACTTTGGTTCATGGAATATTTGACACGCTCAAGTACAGGGCGAGGCTTCCTGAGCTAATTTTGTCCACAGAACTGTCAGAACTCAATCGGGAAATGATTTTCTGTTCCTCAGCGACTTCTATTCCCTATTCCCGCTTAAGAAGCAATGTTGGCCAATATTTTTGGACTTTGTTAAGGACTCATGTCCACGTTCATGTTGGATAGTTATAATATCATAACTTCCAATTTGAAAATGTATTTAGTCATCGGAGATGTCCCTATAACTAAAAAGTCCTCTGTGGTGAGAAAGCAAACAAATAAAAAAATTGCAATCAATTTTGACTTGCCACCACCTCTCCAGGGGGCACAAAATTTCTTTGTTGCAAGACCCAAGTCAGCAATCAATTTTCACAAAAGAACTAATCACTGATTCAGCAAATGTCCTTAAGCCTTTCAATGTGATTGACTACAAATGCATAGAATTTCAAGACCAGATGAACTTCACCGGCCGTTTCGCGGCATTGGCACCGACACCGACACCGACACCGGCACTCATTGGAGAAGTCAGTCATAGTAAAAGGCCACTCAGAATCAGAAGCCGTCCCACCACCAAGAGAATCACCTCCGGTGGTAACTAGCCCGTATGGGGACGCCAGGCGTAGGAAACTTGACTTTTGCCTTTTGGCAATTTGGCTTACACTTTATGTTCCGAGAATGGTTTGGTCGCGCCCGTGAATACAAATTTTACTCCTCTGCACCAGAGCAGAAAATGGTTCTGGCAAGCCGCATCGTCGTCGTCGTCGTCATCGTCTTCGTATCGCGCCATTTCGACTTGGCGCTATGTCATTTTCCTTTTCACTACGGCTGACTGCATTATTGCCATGTTGTGAATATTATGGGACTGGGCATGCACTTGGTACGGGTTTGTATGTTAAACAAGCTGTTGTAGTAGTCTTATTTTCAAGGACATCCTTTTCAAATGTCGAAGTCTTTTGCTGGCGGCGTGCGACGAGGAGTTCGCTTGCACCGTTTACAATCATTGAACGGAAACGTACTCGTACACTCGTAATGGAAACGTGAAGACGTTCTTGACATTGAGTGGGATTGCGGCAGTTTTTTTCTTTTTTTGAAAGTGAAAGGAAATAATCTTGTGCGGATTAATTTAAGTCATTGACTATTTAATGATTCCCTGTACTATTATTTTGGTCCCGCTTAGATATTTGAGATTCAAGCTCACAGAGGAAATTTATAGTACAATCTACAGTAAGGGCCTTGAATTGATTGGAATACCACAGGACTTAAATCGAATAACAATTTAAAACCAATGTGTACTGGTACCTCCTTTCTCTCCCTTCCACTTCTGCTCGTGCTGTGTAAAAAAACCATTTAAGGGTACTTCCAATCCCTTGACCACTTGAGCACTATTTAAAAAAAAAAAGGTTAAGTATGATCCGGAAACAAGAAAACAAGGTTCAAACATTCTTTTACCTCATCTATGCTTCGCTTTTGGTTTTCATGAAGAAGTTAAATTTGTATTAAGGAGGAAGGTAGTCTTCTGGGCTGCTCATCCGATTTTAAAAATTCTTTCAGCCGTATTTAGACTGGATTTTCTATGTTAATATAGACGTAATATTTTCCCGTTTAAATAAAAATAAAAGGGGACATTTTGTGGCGCTCAATTAATTTAAGTAAACGAAAAAAATAAATGTTCCGGCGAAAGTGTTTTTTTTTTCTGCAAACGCTGCCTTAACGGTAAGAGATATTCAATTGCTGTCTATTGAAAATTTGTAGAACTCAAAAAGATCTGAAATAAAGTCCACAATAGCATATCTCTATATGTTAGGATCAAAATAAAATTCGATAAAATATGACTGAAAAAAATATATAAATAAAGGGTTTATTATTATTATTATTATTATTATTTATTAAATTATACATAAATGTACAAAACAATACTTAAAAGCTAGTAGCTACCAGGGCTTTTAGCTGATTGAGAAATTGATTTTTTGTTTTTTTTTTTTTGTTTCGTTAAAAGATATTTTAATTGGAATCCCTTCTGCAGAGGCGGCCGAAGGAAGGAGGAACAAAAGTTCTGCATACCTGCGATCGCCCACGCATAGGTTTTACAATTGATAAAAACTTAGATACTATCACATAGGTTAAATATTTGTAAAATTTTGAAAACATTTTTTATGTTTTGTTCGGAAGGAACCAAAAGGAGAGTTTTTAAATTGTTATTGTAAAGTTTTTTGCAAATCTCGTTGATTTTCGGGCAATCTGTAGTTAAATGACTAATGGTGAGCTGGAGGTTTAGTTGGCAGAGGTGGCATATGAGGGGAGGGTCTTTGTTGAGCAGGTGACTGTGGGTGAGCTGGGTGTGTCCAATTCTCAATCTGGTAAAGCATTTATTCATAGTTGCAGTAGTAGAGGTGGGATAGACAGCAGGACTACGGTTTTTATTGATGGACGAGTAGTGATGTAGGTATTGAGACCAATCCAGTATCTTTTGACTGTGGAAGTAGGAGTTTGCGAGTTTGATGATGTCTTGTTTAGGTGGATGATATAGGGAGATCTCTTGGCTGCTGTTCTTCGAGATTGCTTTGGCTTCTCGATCTGCGTGATCATTGCCCCTAACACCGATGTGACTAGGCACCCAAATAATCTTAAGTCGTTGACCAAGTTTGATGACGTTATCTCTAATTTGACTTATGAAGGATGACCGGTTGTTTATATTTTCGATTGCAGCTAAAGTTGACAGACTGTCCGTGCATATAATTGTGTTTTGCTTTGATTTAAAAGCAATTTGAGTGGCTTTCAAAACTGCTAGGGCTTCTGCAGAGAAGACTGAAAAATATGACGGAAGTTTTTCTGCGGAAAAAGTATTATTGTTGGAGTCAACAATTGCGAAACCAGTGCCTTCCTCGCTCTTTGAACCATCGGTGAAAAATATAGTCCAGTTGTTTTCAATAAATGGATTCAGTAGCTCATGAAAATTTTGCAGATATATCTCGTACGGGGTAGAGTCTTTTTTAAAACGTGCGAGTTCCGTATTGAGGGATTCGCGTGCGAGTAGCCAAGGTGGATAATTCTCAACATCCCTTTTTTTTATTTTCGGTTCAAGGCCAATTTTTCTCGCAAACATAAGAGCTATATACAGGGCTGATGGTTTTTTTGGTGTTTTAGCTCGTTTTAAGATTTTAATTGAGTCGAGAAGAATTGGAGAGGCATAGGAGTTATATATTTTACCCACAAGCCTTGATGTAAGAAATTCCCTTCTTTCGTCGATTGATGAAAAGCCTCCCTCCGCGAGGATATTTTTTATTGGGCTAGTTTTAAATGCTTTAAGACTAGCTCTGACTGCGGCGTGATATGTTGAGTGAACGGGTTGAATGTTAGATTTCGCACATTTACCATAAATAAGAAGACCATAATCAATTTTGCCTAACATGATGGATTTCGTAACACTTATCAAGGAGTTGGTGTGAATCATACTATTTTTTGAAGCTAAGAATCTAATAATGTTCAGCCTGGTAGCCAAATTAATTCTTAAAGCTAAACAATGTTCCTTAAAACTAAACTTACAGTCGAATACAATCCCAAGAATACTTAACTTATTTACAGAAGAAATTGTGGTATTATTAATGTTAATAACAGGACAAGAACATGTAAACTTTCTACAAATATGCAAGATCTTACTTTTAGTCAAAGAAATCTGAGCGCCAGATTCGGAACACCAAGAATCAATTCGTTGAAGGATTTCTGTGAGGTATGTTTCTGTGCGAGAATTGTCTTTGCACTTTGAAAGTAAGTAGAGATCGTCTGCATATAGAGTGTGGTCAATGTTTTTCGATTGCATGATTAAATCGCAGATGTCATTGTAGGCTATTATAAAAATAACGACTGAAAGGGGTGATCCCTGTGGTATACCATTATTCAGGTTGTAGATGTCTGAATATGTGTTATTTACTTTAACTCTGAATTTCCGGTTTGTTAAGAAGGATTTGACAAAAGCGAATATCTTTGGTCCAATTTTCCATTTTATAAGTTTGTTTAGGACAACGTGGATGCCTATACGGTCGAAGGCTTTCTCAAAATCAATGGATAAGATTGAAACATGATTTTTGGAAGATATTGCTGTTGAGATGAACTCGTCGATATGAAGTAATGAGTCTATTGCACCACGGCCATGTTTAAAAGCGACTTGATTGAGGGCGATGAAATTATTTTTCTCTATGAACCAAAGTAGTCTCTTCGAAACAATTTTTTCTAATAATTTACTCGTGCAAGATAGAAGAGATATAGGTCTGTAGCTGTTTGTTTCAACAGGGTTTTGATTTTGTTTGCGAATAGGAATTAAAGTTGCCGTTTTCCATGACTGTGGGATCACACCAGTGTTCAATATATTATTGAAGAGTGTAATAAGGTTTTGTTTTACCACTGGAGGAGCATTACGAAGCATTGGGTAAGAGACCCGGTCGAAACCTGGGGTTTTACCTTTGACTGAGTACAGGCAGCACTCAAACTCTATTGTATTAATGGGACTTTCTATTGAATTGGCAGATGGGGTAAGATATAATGGGGAGTAAGTGTTATTTATTGCTAAGCGTTTGAATTTACGGAATGAGGGGGAGAAATTTGAGTTGCAGGAATAAGAGGACCAACTTTTGGCAAAAAGATCGGCAATTTTGTCAGAGTCTGTGGCCGGTGCGGATGGAGTCATTATTACCTTGATGGAATATGGTTTGTAGTTGCCAGTGAGGGCCTTTATGTCGGACCATATCTTTTTACTGGGGGTTTGGGGTTAAGGCCCTCTGTAAATTTTTTGAAGCTTTCGACCTTGGCCAATTTTACCTCTCTGCGAAAAAGAGCATTTGCTTTTCGGAAGTTTATTAAGCTCGTTTCATTGGGGTGTTTTTTATAAATTTTCCAAAGGTTGTGCTTATTGTTACGTAAATTGTTGAGGTCGGGGTTCCACCAAGGGACGATTTTTTTGTGAAAGGTGTTTTTGGTTTGTGGGATTGCTATGTTGGCGGCTGATATTATGCACTTTCTTCCGCTGACCGCTGCTTCCTTATTGATGTTAAGGGATTGGGTGTGGGTTTTGAGGAATTCGTTTGAAGTGCATTGAAACTTACGCCAGTCGGCACGTTCTGTGTTGAATTTTGAGGGGGTCTTAGCGTAAATATGTCGAGGACCTAAGTTTATTGTGGTAATAATTGGGAAGTGATCGCTACCATGAAGAAAGGTGTTTCTCTTCCAAGAGGTCAAAGGCAACAATTGAGGGGAGATAAAGGAGAGGTCAACGTGTGTAAATGTTTTGTGGGTTGAAAAGTGAGTAGGGCTGCCGTCGTTCAACAAGGCTAAGTCTGTGCTTATAAGGAAACTTTCTATTATTTTACCTCTTGCATTAAGGGAAGGCGAACCCCAAAGGGGACTCCAAGAATTAAAATCTCCTGTTAATAACACTGGTTTGCTGACCAAATTGAAAATGTTTTCTAAATCATTGCTCGAAAAGGGATGTTTTGGGTGAATGTATATTGAAACGATCGTCAATTTAATTTGAAGTTGAATTTCAATTGCTAATACTGAGATGTTGGAATTTACTTCAATTACCCTGTGTGGAATGGAGCTATGAATCAGCAGACCAATGCCTTGCTTAGCAGTCGTATTATTGTCGAAATTGTGAAAGTAAGCTTGGAACTGCTTAGGTGTTTTGGGTTTTGCTTCGGCAATAAGATGTGTTTCTTGCAGTGAAATTATTTTAGGTTCGAGCTCCTTGATAAGAAGCTCAAGCTCGTGGTAATTGTTAAGGTATCCATTAAGGTTCCATTGCAGAACTTTAAGGATCGATTTTTTGGGCGGACGAGACTTTTTGCGAGTATAATCAATAATATACTGTGAAAAGTCAGAGAATAATAAATTATCGGTAGGAAAAGATTGGCGCTGCTGATCCAGAGTTGGATTGGCAGATTGGCAGGAATTATTTTTAGATGTCGTCATCGTCAATATTTTCGTAATAATTGTCGGTTAACTTTTGGGTGGTAGTGTTCAATTGGAGTGAGCTGCTTTGAAGAGATTTAGAGTTGTTAATGGAGATTGAGTGTTTTTCATATGTGTTAGTGGATTGTTTAGAGTGGGCTACGTTTGGTGTTGGGTGAGATTCAGAGAGATTCTGGTGGGAGAGTGTGGGGGAGTTGTTTGAGCTTGAAGAGAGACTTTCTACGTTGGTTGCGGAGGTACTTGATGGAGTTGTTGTTGTTATTGGGTGTGGAGATGGTATAGAAGATGTATTTGATTTTGGCTTAGGATTTGATTTTGTGAGTATAGTTGGGAGAGGTTTAGAGAACGAGTTATTTGTTGTAATTGTATTAAGTTTTTGGATATTATTAAATTTGGGCACTGATGATTCGGGATTTGGAGAAGAGTGTTGTGAAGAGAGTGTTGGGTTTATTGAGGTGGTTGCGCTGGCGATCTGCGAATTACCTTTAACGGCGGAAGAGTATGCAATAGAAGAGAATGGGATGGGATTTTGGTCATTATATATTTTTTTTGCTTCTGCAAGAGTGCACTTTTTAACGGTTTTGATTTTTAAAATTTCTTTATCTTGCATGAATCTCTTACAAAGTTTGTAGGAGGCAGCATGCTCTTCAGAACAATTTGCACAAGATGTGCGTGTGCAATTTGCATCAGGGTGGGGGGGTAAATTACAGGTTACGCAAGTTCTGTTGCGAGTGCACCTTTTCGCAGTATGACCGAGGAGTTGGCAGTTCTTACAACGCATCGGGTTTGGGAAATATTCCTGAACTTGGAGGTTGTACCATCCTATATTGACGGAGGTGGGAGGACGGAAGCGGTTAAATGTGAAGAGAACTAGACCAGTAGCACGTGACTCTTCGTTGAAAGTTTTTTTAAATTTATAAACGTGAGTGACTCCTTGGTCTTGCATTTCAGACAAAATTTCCTCTTCTGTGACATTGATAAGACAAGGCGCGTAGACTGTACCTTTGGAAGAATTAAGAGTGGAGTGGAGGGTAACGGAAATTGGACAGATGTTTGAAAGTGTTTTTTTTGATATGAACAGGTCGGCGATTTTTTGAGATTTGACGAGGATCAGAAGATTGCCGTCACGGAGTTGCGAGATAGATTCGTACGAGGTGCTAATTCCGTCTATTGCTTTTTTTATGAGGAAAATGCTGAAGGAGGAAAGAGGTTTATTGGGGTCTAAAGTGGAAAGGAGTATAAATTTAGGATCGGTGTTGCACGAATTATTTGGGAGAGATGAAATTAGGTCTATTGGAGAAAATGCGGGATTTTTCTTTTTTTTTCGTTTTGGGGAAACAGAGGGTTGGTCAAGTATACTGAACCTGTTGCCCGAAGGCATATATGGCCCTGAGGCCATATCAAAAAAAAAAAAAAAAAACTAAATGTTCGCACTGGGTTTTTTAACAATCACTTGCGCGACACGAGAAATTAAATAGAAAAATTCTTTGAGATGGAAGTGGGAGGGAAAATGAAAAATCACCAACTTTAAGAGAGCAGAGAAAAAAACAATCGGAGATCGATGTTGTCGGCTCGGAAGATAGTCGATGACTGAATAAAGGGTTTTTCAATAAGAACGCGACAAAAGTTTTTTTTATAAAACAAAAACGGTTTTGGATATAAATGAAAGTCTTCATTCCTGTGAAAGTACGTTCGATGCCATTATGTATGGAACTCGATTTCTTTTGCATGGCCACCACGGGCACGCTTGCAGAAGTCCAGACGCTGAACCCAATTTTCGACGGTTTTCAAGCATAAATCCGACGATACTGCTGCAATTTCACGTTTGATATTCGTACGAAGTTCATCAATCGTCGCTGG
Source organism: Orthonevra nobilis (assembly GCA_963555765.1). Classification (NCBI taxonomy): domain Eukaryota; kingdom Metazoa; phylum Arthropoda; class Insecta; order Diptera; family Syrphidae; genus Orthonevra; species Orthonevra nobilis. The sequence continues at coordinate 13,027,212 of OY743226.1, read as the reverse complement.
CTTGTTGGCATTGACCATAGACTTGACGTAGCCTTACAGGAAATAGTCTAACGGCGTCAAAACGCACGACCGAGGCGGCCAAGCGACTGGACCATTTCGTGAGATAACACGTTCTCCAAACTTGGTTTCCAATTAATTGATTGTGACATTCGCTGTGTGGCTTGTGGCGCCCTTCCTTTTGGAACCACATGTCCTTCAAGTCCATATCATCCAATTGGGGCCAAAAGAAGTACGGCCCAATGACGCCGCCGGCCCATAAACCACACCAAACCGTAATTTTTTCGGGATGCAATGATGATTCATAGAGTACGTGTGGATTGCTGCCTGACCAATATCGCATATTTTGTTTCTTGACGGAGCCATTCAGCCAGAAATGAGCCTCGTCGCTGAAGATGATTTTTCGATGAAAATCCGAATCATTTTCAAGTTGTTGCTCAACTTAATTCAGGAACATACGACGCTTCTGATGGTCAAGCGGCTTCAGTTCTTGCGTCAATTGAATCTTGTAAGGATGTTGGCCAAAATCTTTTCGCCACGACGACGTCACAGAGATGCCCAACGCTTGAGAACGACGTGTGAGAGACACATTTGGGCTTCAGCGGCAGCAATATTCTCGACACTACGAGCACTTCTTTGTCTCACTAGCACGGGAACATTTTGTACTGTACCTGTGGATTCAATTTTTTCCACTAGACGCTCAATTGTTGATCTGCTATGACGATTTTAACAATTTCGACTCGTTGTTGGCTCGTATATCTTTCCATCATGAAATGGCAAACCTTACTGAAGAGAAATGTCAAAAGAGCGGCAAGAAATATGGCGTCGTTTACTGTCCCTGTCGCTCTACATTTGTAGCGTCCCTGTTGAAAAACCCTGTATATATTTTTTATTTCTTACATATCATATTTATTATTTCTTCTATTACAATATTTACATATTATTTTTTTAAGCATAGAACGGTCGCCACAAAGAAATAATACTGACATTTATATTTTTTTTGTATGAAAAAAAGAGATAATGCCACTTCATGTCGATATAAACAAATTCTTAAATTAAATAGAGAAGTGAGTGGGGTGACCCTTAAAAACTGACTTAAGCTATTTTAAATTTTGTCTTGCTTTATAAAGGCATGATGATGTGTGAGTGCTCTGAAAGAATCCGGAAGTCTGTTAAATAAACGACATGAAACTACACTATAAAAATTAACGCTACGGTTAAGATCACCTGACCTCTTATAGAAAATTGTCAGCACTTTTTAGCAGTACAAGTGTCGAACTGGAAGAATCTTAAAATCTTTGAATAATGGAAAACTAGGATGTAAATGCGGCTTACGGCAAATTCTTTTAATAATTTCTTTTTGAAGCGACATTAATGGCTGAATTTTATTCCAATAAACTCCTTCCCAACATGTGATACCATATTCCAATCTAGGATGAAAAATTCCATAACAAATCTTTAACAATAGATGTATAGAGCAAATATTGCTTAGAAAATAAAAGTTTCTGAATATACCACGAAAATAGTTCTTTAAATTACTCGTATGGCTATTAAAGCTCATCAATGACAAGTCCTAGATACTTAAATTCGTTAACATTTTCAATTGGAAAACAATTTTCGCTACAGCTGAGACAACTCTAAAAAGGTAAAGAGGACAAGTATTGCAAGTGCGGAGACCTAGGTTAAACCTTGTTCACTCAGTTCCATGAAAGTAAACCTCTGCATTAAAACTGTTTTGCGCTACCAAATTGAAGAACATAACTTTAGTTTTTGAGCTTATAATTAAATTATGGTCAGCAAACCAGAGTCTAAATAAATAATGATGTTCGAAATAAGATTTAAAACAATAACTGAACCATAGGCATCTGCAAATGCTGTAATTTATCCTTCGAACGGTCAACTGAACAAGGAATTGATGTAAGTTAAGAAGAGTATAGGTCCCAAAACAAAACCTTGAGGTACTCCAATGTTGAGAAACTTTACATCGCTTCTAATGCCATCAATTTTTACTTTTTGTGATCTATTCCCCCGGGAAGGACCTAAACCACTTGCAAATAAACCCCTGAAAGCAAGCGTTTTTCAATTTCCTGTCGGACAATATAATTTTGTAACTTTTTTTGATTTAAAAATATTTGTTTTTTTGATATTTTTTCAATTCTTAATCTCCTGTTCTTTAAACAGTTAAAAAAAAACATAAGAAATTTAATTAACATAAGAGAAAAACATAAGAAAGAGACGAAAGTCTTAGGACTGTGAAAATCACTGCAAAATTATAAGGACACGATTCTGATGATTGAATCGATTGGTTTTTGTAAAAAAAACTTTTTGAATGCCACTCATCACTGGCCGTGATAAAATAACGAAGTGTTTTTGACTTAAGGACGTACCAAACATTCTCAATTTCAACACATCCTGTGAGATTTCCGATCAGAACACCCACTAAAAATAAGCCCTCATTCCAAAGTAAAATGTCGCTTTTTATAAACAAATCGACTTAGCTTCTAAAATGTTAGAAAGGTCGGCTGAGTCTTTCAAATATTGTTTTACAAAAATTGCAGCTCAATATTCAAAAGAAATATCTTCAAGCGCTGTTCTTTGAAAAGTCGACTTAAAGTTAAAAACAAAGAAAAACTAATAATAACTATTTTGGCTTCTGTCTTTTCTTCACATTCAACTTCAAAATGAAACAAAAAAATAATATGTACAATACGTAGGCTACTAGATATATTTCTGGCCAAATAATGAAAACGCGAATATTTATCACCAAAAGTGGTTTTATTGTTTTTCAAAGTATTCTCCAGCATGATTTACACATTTTGGCATGCGCTTAAGCCGAATGTCGATTGAGACACCTTCAAAACATGGTTTTTGAACGCTTCAACAGCATGTTCTGGCGTCGAAAATCGTTGACCACGCATTTTTTTCTTCATGTGCGGGAATAAAAAGAAGTCATTGGGTGCCAAGTCAGGGCTGTATGACGGATGACTCATTAATTCGACGTTTTGGCCCGTCAAAAAGGCACTGGCTTGAGCCGAAGTGTTTGAGCTCGCATTGTCGTGGTGAACAATGCTTTGTCTTCTCTTGTTCGTTTTTCGAATTTCTCCGAAGACTTCAGGCAAACAAATTATGGTGTACCACTCAGAATTGACCGTCCTAAGTTGCTCAAGCGGAACAGTCGCCACATGCCCAGTTTTGCCAAAGAAACAGACGACCATTTGCTTCGAAGTGCTTCTTCCACGAACAACTTTTGTTGGATTTGGCTCGTCTTCGAAGACCCACGGTCGGACGGCCATACAAAGATTTAAGTTCATCAATGCACTCTTGTCGTGATAATCCACGTCGAAAGTTGTGAAAAATGATCGCACGACAGTGTTCACGAGTTAATTTCCTTTTTTTGCCGAGATGAATTTTTCAAGCCTCCGTAAATAAAACAATTCACGATTAAATGACAACACGTTCTGAGTGACGTTATGCTAAAAAATGTCAAACTTTCCAATGGAAATGTCAGATTTCCTCACACTAAGTGTTGCCTAGGCCAGAAATATATCTAGCAGCCTACGTAATAATCCGCGCCACCAATTAGTTTAATTGTAAATTATTCTTAAAAGGTAAATTACTGACTTTTCAGGAGGTTTATGGGTTAATTATTCATAAAAAAATATTGCTTAGTGAATATAAACCATCTTGGGACCAGGGAAGTCGTAGGCGACCGATAGTAATAGTGTGAGATTCTCATCCACTTAATGAGTTACACCATTGTTAAGTTTTCGAAAAATCGAACATTTTTTCTTGACTTAGAAATGCCTTTAAAATGGAAAAAACGCCAAACGTCCAATTGTTTATTCTGCTGCCACGCCTCTCAGGTCTTAGTACATAGGTGTTACCACTGCCAACAACAAACAGCTTTCCCAAAAACAGATCGCGTCGGTGATGATCTAACAATTCTCCAAGATCACCGCTGGTGCCTCCACCCTTAATCCGCGTTCCATCAGCCGGCGGAGCCGAATCCAGACGAGGCAACGGTTAATCGGAAATTTCTCTAAAAAGTTAAAAATATTGCACAGTGTTTTTTTAATACAACTCTTTGAATGAGACCAACAAATGACACACCCTTTAGAATTCTTGGGAATATTATATCCTCTATGACTAACTGCCTATTAACGGTTTATGTGCATGCAAACAAAAAAGGAAGATGAAGGACGGTTACGAATAAGTGCGATATTTGCACTCGTTCGATTCGTAGTATTTTTTTCTTTTGCTACAATTCGCTGTCGTAACAGGTACGTTTGGTGAAAAATGATTACGTTAGGGAAACAAATTAAAATCCTCGAACCTAGAAATCCAAAATGACATGCCGGTGCTGCAAGTGTTAGTGAAACATTTGTTTTTGAAAACATTTTAGGAATTGACGAAATTCCGACAGAAATCGGTCCGCTCAAAAAAGCATGCTTTTATTTATTTTCCAATATGTATGAACACCTCTGATGTTTGAGTGCAACTGTCAAACAAATTAAGTCTTTATTGAAAGCGAACTGTGGTCAGCACACTCACAACCAAGTGGGAGGAACTACCCAAGGAATAAACAAACTCACCAACAGAACAAACAAGAAGTAATAACAAAACCGCAAATTGACAAAAAAACAACAACACGATCACCACATGCACCGACCGGACGACGGACGTAATTAATGTTCCTCTCGGTCGCCCAGATATCCTACATACTCGATTCCAAGTATTGATTCGACGCTATCATTTAAAGGTAGGACTCCCAGGATACTGGACATAAACACGCCATAAAAATACATACATTTGCTGGCTACCCACACATTCGATCCATTTATGGACTGTCCGACATACATACTCGTAAAAAAGGATATCGTCGACTGCATCAAAAGGATGTGAATCAACTTTACTCGCGCCCGCGTTATGTATGTTGGTATCGCTATCGATTAATTAACTAATCGTGGCCTCGATTCTTTGATGAAGTTAGTCCGTTCACACACACACACACACACAACATCTGTACGTGGGTCAAGGAATGCGATGAGCTGAAACCCCAAAGTATATGTATGTACGTGTGCTCCACCAAAGCCGTAATCATTTTCTCTCTGTGTTCATCATCAAATTGATTGAAAGGATATCGCTGGAATGAACTGTGTTAATTAGATTACACACATAATGACTCGCCGCTGGCTGTGTAGGCTTGCAAGCGGATGGTTGGGTCTCCGGATGACTGACTGAGCACACGGAAGGATAATAAGGATAATTTCTCAGTTGCTCATTGCGCGCACACAGAAATTTTTTACTTATCGACACAAGGAGTGAACTTTTAGCGGCTACTGTTTGTAGGTGCGTCCCTATTCAAGTGTTTAAGGATTACCAAGGATTAGAGAGAAAGGTACGCTTGGAAATTGGAAAATCCTCCAGCTTAAGCGTTTAATGAGGTGAAAATCGTTTCGCACTACTGAACTGGAATCTATTTGAGTCCTTAGCCTGTCGTATGACCAGTGAATTTGTGGGACACTCCATAACATCGTGGGTGGATGTTGTCGTTGAATGGATTTCTTTTGTTTTCGTGATTGTGAATTTTCCCAGGATCTACTTTTATGTATTACCTGCAAAAAAAAAAAAAAATCCTCAAGGATTTTTCGCTTTTCGAATCAATTACCGGTTGATTCCATGACGGCGACGATGAGCATCACCAAAATAATAATAACCAAGAAAAACAAAAAAACATCCTGGCAACAACTTATTACAGAAAGCCAAACATGTGTGCTGAATCCAACCGAAAAAAAACGACTGCCATGCAATAACACACGCCACACGATGGAGTGTCCTTGTGATTCGTGTTGGCTTGGAAATGCGTTTTAATGCCAAACAGTGGGTGGCACTCGCTAACTATTATAACGACCGATAACAGGGCAATCTCATTAATTTCGATAAACAATTCCGCCATAAAGGATACAACGTATCTGCAATATCCTTTTGACTATTTAATGGCTAAGATAAGGACGAAATGCAGGTGCATTGGTCTCTATTTGGATCATATTAAAAAAGTGCATAAACAAAAAAGGATATTTATGTTTATTTAGCAGTGACTACGGGCAAAGCTCGAAGGAACATTTTGTTGTAAGCTCCTATCAGGTGGGTGCATAGAGGAGTTCGGTCTCTTTCATGTAACCATTTGGCACGGTGCTTGGCACGCAATTTTCAAATTTATTACACCACTTTGATTTAACATTTTTTATAATAAAATTAATTTGTTTTCTTATCGGCGCTTTTCAGTGCTGCAGTAAGGAAACGGATTGAGGAGCTGTTGGTTGGCAGGCATCTGGGCCACTGCAGTTTGGGTGGCATTCTTATCGGCTTGCGATATTATGCCATAAAGCTTGAACATGTTCCTGCGAAGAAGGACGAATATCGGAGCTTGCTGATAAACTTCTTTGAAATACCTTACCCCATTTGATTGTTGTGTGTGTGCTCTGTTCGAGCATCTGCATACAAGCCTGTTTGCACTCCGATAAACTTGATTATAGGCTAAAAAGTCTCTGCAGTCAAGTTTTTATTGATTCTATTAAAAATCATTCAAATTGAAGAAGAAAATTTTCGAAAATCATTGAAATTTAAAGAGAATCTTTAATTCTAATCTTAATATTGAAAAAAAGAGGTTATAATTGTAAGTTTGTCTGTATGAGGTAATCTTCGAAACTACCCATCTGATTTCATAATTTCTTTAAACAATATTTACAATGAACCTTCGGAATGAGCATTGGCTATAAATTATTTCATTTAAAAAAAAAGGTCTTTCGTAGCGACCAATTATTTAAGTAAAGTTGTTGAAGCAGCTGTATTTTCTACGAATGCTGAAGAGTAAGTGAAGCAAGTAGAAACTTACCTGCTTGCCAAAATAAAGTTGTAGAACTGACAAGGACATATCTCTATATGTTAAGGTTTATACACAAATATTGTTAAAATAGGACGTAAAAATATATTTAAAATCAACTTTAATCTGTCAGGGTAATCTAAAGGGGGAGTAAGGTTAATTCGTACGATGAAAGGCATGCTTTTGTGAATTTTTTTTATGACGGTATAGCTCAAATCTTTTTCTTAAAGCCAATAGAACATTAAAGACATTAAAGTAGGACATTAGAAGAATATTGTAAAAAATTTTCACGAAGAAATATGAAAAAACGTGGCAACGGCAACAATTATTCGGACTTGTTTCGGAAAAAGTAGAATTGTTTGACCTCATAAAAAATCTGAAATTAAAAAAATCAAATTTCACTCGTTTAATAATAGTTTTCCCAAGGTTATGCTGGGAGGGTTTTTCGATATTTTAATTTTCACTTTTTAAGAAAACTTTGAAGGGAAAAACGCGTTTTTTTGCGAAAAAAATGGACTAATTTGTTATTGTAAAATAGAATTTTTTAATAAATCTGGAAAAAATCTCTCTATCGTTACCTCTTTAATTATATACAGAAAAAGTGTTCTATTCGGTTTTGAAGTTATGAGTGACACCGACTTCGAAAACGTGAGTTGTGGTTGCGTTTTCCGCATTTAAGTTTTGAACTCTTAAAAATCTGGTATAAAACGTTCATTCGTTCAACGTAACTTCGTCAATTTTGCTCCAATTGACTTGAAATTCAATAATATATTAATATTCTAAAAATATTGTGCATTCAACTTAATAATTAAAAAAAAAAATGCAAAAACAGTAAATGTCACATTCAAATTATCAAATTTATTTTTATTCTTGTATTATTTATTAATATCAATAAGCGATTGTTAAATCTACAATAAGACTACCGAAAGTTTACACCGATATTAATTAAAAGACATATTTTGATTAGTTCTTAATAATCAACAAAAATTCTTATAACACAATTAACAGTAAGTATAGAAAATAATGATTAAAATAATATAATAATAATAATATATTTATAAAAACAACTTAAATGGTTAATGCTGCTTATCATCCAGTTAGATTAAAATTGCCATTTTGAATTCTACAACTTTACGGAGAAAATTTACGCGGACAAAGCAAATGACTGCTAGTATATAAGGGTTTTCCAAAAGGGGCTTGACAACTTTGAATTTAATTTGAGAACGCATCCTTTCACTTATCATCGAACTGTCACTGTCAATTTATTCAGTAAACTTAACATTTTCATAAACGAGTAACGTTAATTCCAAATTTGAGTGTACATATTCGTTGTGTGTTGATGCCGTGTCAGTGAGACAACGGGTTGGTCGAAGTGTCGAAAATGTCGCTGCCGTTCAGGCGTCCGTAGTAAACAGTCAATTCCACGGCGTTCTCAAGGATTGTGCATCGCTCAAACCACACTATGGCGTATTTGGTGTAAGAATCTTGGTTTGAACCCATACAAGATCAAGCTGCCTCAAGAATTGAAGCCGATGGGCCATTTGAAGCGTCGTACGTTCACCGATTGGGCTCTGGAAAAGATGCACCAAGATTTCATCGCAAAACCATCTTCAGTGACGAAGCTCATTTTTGGCTCAATGGGTTCGCCAATAAGCAAAATATGCGTTATTGGTCGGGTGAAAATTCACATTTGCTTCATGAATTACAACTTCATCCACAAAAAAAAAAACTTTTTGGTGCGGTTTGTAGCCGGCGGCGTTATTGGGCCACATTTTTTCATCGATGATAATGATCGTCACGTTTCCGTTAATGCCTAGCGTCATGATTATCGAAGATGAACATGGACGACATGTGGTTTCAACAGGATGGTGCCACAAGCCACACAGCACACATAACAATCGATTTATTGATGATTAAGTTTGATGAGCGAGTAATCTCAAGAAATGGCCCCAGCCTCTAGTTTTTTTTCTTTTGGGTCATTGGCTTATGCATTATGGCCGACGAGCTCAGAGCCAACATAGAGCGCGTAAAAGCGACCATTTCGGCCGAAATGTGTGGCCGAGTCATCGAAAATTGGGTCCAACCAATCGACCGCTGCAAACGTGCCGCGTTGCCCATTGGAACGAAGTCGAGTTTCATTCAGAAATGTTTTGATTGTACTTCAAGCCGATCATAAAGTTTTTAAAATATCTCCAATGGTTATTAAAGTAGAAATTAAAAAATAAGTTAATAAATAAAGTGGTTATAAATAAATAAATACATATTAAAATATATTAATTAATTAGTTGTATTATTTTAAATTCAATTTAATTCAATTCTTTTCAATTTTATTTATATGTACATGATTTGTTATATAATTATGTTTAAAAATTTCATCAGATGCTCTTATAGTTAATATCTATTTAAATTTTTGTGTAGATGTATTACAGTTATGAAAAGATAGGGGGAGACAACAGAGTGAGAATAAAAATAAGGAAAATGTGAAAAGTGGAAAATAGGAATGTTGTCAATGGCTAGTGGTTTAAAAATTAAGTATCGCAGTTTTACAGCCGACGGTACCTGTTGCACCCTTGATCTGCACAGGCAAGGAATTCCAAAACCGAATAGCATGAATGAAAAATATTCGAGCCGAGTTGAGATATTTTTATTTATGAGTCATTATATTAAGTGTTCTTAAGAAGTCAAGTTTTGAATATAAGTATGCTCATTGGGTTCCAATTTCTCAAATTCATGAAATACATTAAATTCTATCCAATTTTCAAATGCCGTAAACGTATCTAACAGCATCATTGTATACTACTTGAAGCCTCCTAAAAGAGAGAGAGAGAGAGAGAGATAGAGAGAGAGAGAGAGAGGGAGAGAGAGAGGGAGAGAGAGAGGGAGAGAGAGAGTGAGAGAGAGAGGAATAGTCCATTATTCATAGCCATCCATCTATAGCAGCTAGATCCTCGTTTAAAGGCAAAAAAAGCTCATTTAGCTCATTGTGCGGCTGAGATAAGTACAGTTGTACATCATCTGCATACAGGTAAATGGATACAGGTTTACAAGCTCATGATAAATCTTCTATATACATGCTGAATAAGATGGGGCCCAATATAGATGCCTGCGGAACGCTACGCTTAAGGAATCTTAGCGCAGATCATTTGTCTCCAACATCGCCTCCTTGTGATCTTTTCATAAGTTTAATGGCCCTGACACCTAAACCAAACAAGTTTCGCAGCTTCCGGTAGAGAATGGTATTTTTAACGCTGTGAAAGGCCTTTGAGAAATCAAGAAGGCAGAGCAGAGTGATGTTCCCCTTATCTTTTTTTTTTTTTTTTAATTATTTGCTCGCTCTTCAAGAGGATATTAGGACTCTTATAATGCGTGTAGCACAGAGCGAGCGGAAGAATTAGGAGAAGAATGTGTAGTGGTTTGAGAAACTCAGGTGTAATTGGTTTCAACTCACTTCCGTGGGTGGAGCCCGAAACGGGACGGAGGATTTTGATATCGACCTATTAACTTTAACCTAATTCACAGGATTTTGTTCGACATTCAACAACTTTGAAAGTTTGGAAGATTTAGCTTAGACACCCCCGCTGTAAGTGTTATGCCTTCACAGCAGAGCCATCTACACACAATCTACACAAACAGAGCTATTTGAAAACACGAACTAGGAACTAAGCCGATACAACAACCACAACAACAAAGCCACCCATTAGTCAGACTTCTATCACTGGTCGACCAATCCAGTGATAGTGCCATTAACTTGATCCCAATGGCAAATGGTGACTGGACCAGATTCGAAAAAATAGACCACTACTCTAGGAATCGAACCTGGGACCTATCAATTGAATCAATTGAAAGGCAGGGGCTCTACCAACTCCGCTACCCAGCTGTGTCAAAGATCTCTCTAATATCGTCCATGATTTTTATAATTTCAGATGAGCAGCTGTGGCCAATTAAGAAGTTAGTGATCCTGAATTTGTCTTGCCGAAACTCTTTCAAAGACAGACAGGGTAAACTGCTTATTGGCCGGTAGTCGTTAGCGCCACATGGATTAGGTTTTTCTTTGCAACTGGTATCACTTTCGCGCATTTCCAGGCCGATGATGTTTGTGGGATAATAATTTTAATGAATCGAAGTGACATTGCAGCGTTTTTCAATAAGAGCGCTACAAAAGTTTTTTTTTTGAATAAAACAAAAACGGTTTTGGATATCAATGAAATTCTTTACTCCTGTGAAAGTACGTTCGATGCTATTATGTATGGAACTCGATTTCTTTTGCATGGCCACCATGGCTGGACGCTTGCAGAAGTCCAGACGCTGAACCTTATTTTCAACGGTTTTCAAGCATAAATCGGCCGATACTGCTGCAATTTCACGTTCGATATTCGTACGAAGTTCATCGATCGTCGCTGGCTTGTGTGCATAGACTTGACGTAGCCCCACATGAAATAGTCTAACGGCGTCAAATCGCACGACCCAGGCGGCCAAGCGACTGAACCATTTCGTGAGATAACACGTTCTCCAAACTTGGTTTCCATTAAATTAATTGTGACATTCGCTGTGTGGCTTGTGGCGCCGTCCTATTGGAACCACATGTCCTCCAAGTCCATATTATCCAACTGGGGCCAAAAATATTCGGTTATCATTGAACGGTAGCGATCCCCATTCACAGTAAAGTGCTGGTCTTGATCATCACGGAAGAAGTACGGCCCAATGACGCTGCCGGCCCATAAACCACACCAAACCGTAATTTTTTCGGAATGCAATGTTGACTCATGGACTCATTGTTGCCTGACCAATACCGCATATTTTGTTTATTGACGGAGCCATTCAGCCAGAAATGAGCCTCATCGCTGAAGATGATTTTTCGATGAAAATTCGAGTCAAGTTGTTGGTCAGCGGCTTCAGTTCTTGCGTCAATTTAATCCTGTAAGGATGCTGGCCAAGTTCTTTTCGCCATCACGACGTCACAGAGATGCCCAACGCTTGAGAACGACGTGTGAGAGACACATTTGGGCTTTCTGCAACTGAAGCCTCAGCGGCAGCAATATTTTCGAAACTACGGGGATTTCTTTGTCCCACTGGCACGGAAACATTTTGTAGTGTACCTGTGGAATCAAATTTTTCCACTAGACGCTCAATTGTTGATCTGCTAGGACGATTATGACGACCATAAATTGGACGTAGTGCTCTTAAAGTTGAAGTCATTGACTCCGAATTTCGGCAAGAAATATGGCGTCGTTTGCTGTCCCTGTCATTCTACTTTTGTAGCGTCCCTGTTGAAAAACCCTTTATTTTATTCAACAAAAAACAGAAAATTTAGGACAGGGTTACATGGAAACAGGATAAAGAACCTTGGGCAATTATCAGAGGGTTATCCGAATAAATACATTTGCTCAAGAGGCTTTGGCTGAGCTTCAAAATACATAAGCAAATTGAGCATCATTTTTTGAAATATCGTTGGTAAAAATGTGATCGATTTTATGTCGATAAATATTCACATGGAACAACGTAAAAGATCACATCCTATTTTCAATTTCCATTTAGACAGGACATTGACAATAAACAGAATCGGAATTTATTAAAAATAACTTCCTGTCCATCGTACACTGCGCGGTGCCCTCCTCACAACGCCATAAATGAAAACAGAATTATTGTTCACTCATTATACCGGCAGAGTACCGCAGAAAATATACAATTTCCTGCGTTTGCGTTAATAAGCAGTTTTGCATGCCGAATGCGTTTAAAACGCACGAGGCTATCATTCACTTTAAAAAAAAAAACAAAGACAAAAAAAAAAGAAAACTCAAAATTTCTTGTGTCGGGATTCTCCTCGCACTTATTTCATAAAAATTAACAGAAAATTTTTGTAAAAATGAAAATTTACTTAAAAATCTTCACTAAATATAGATCTCCTATAAATAAAAGGCCCGCTGAGGATATACCCTGAACTGCTGAACGGGCGATTGCTGATTCTATTGCATTGCGTGCTCTTTTCAAAAAAAAAAAACAAAAAACAAATCCGTATTTTATTTTGGGCGGGGGTGGGTGTTGAATGTTGATTTTCATAATTTCACTTTGCATCTTGAACTCCTCGAAAGGGCTGTTTCGGTATTCGAACTTTAATGTTTTATGGAAAAAAAACGCAGTCGGCAGTTGCAATAATTTTTCGAAAATAGCACACTTGGTTGGGGCTCGGAAAAGGACATGTGTTCGAACGCATGCGTGCGTTTTTCTACATATGCATGTCGAAAGAGGGTGATGGCTTTCGCACATCCGAAAATAACATCCTTTTTTGGTCGATGATTGAGGAGGAGAAGGAAGGAGAGGGTGGACGAGGCGCGTAAGGTCTGTTTTTTTTTTTGTAAGGTCGCATTTATTGTTAGTTGGGAAAATATTATGCATTGTTGGGGAAGCGAGGAGTTTTGAGAAAATTTTGTTTTTTTTAGTTTTTGAAATTTTCATTAAATTTTTTTTTTCGTTCTTCAATTCGCCTGTTTTGCTCGTCGGCGCGTATCGCTCTCGAACTATCGAGAGCCACAAATATAATCGAAATGAATACGAAAAATGATTCTTAACTTAGAATTCTGAAAATAAAAGTCTTATTTTGAGATCATGAACGAGTTGTTATTCCTGTACAACAAAATGCCTGCGAGATCTGCTGTTTGGTTCTTGTTTTTTTTTTTTTTCGGTTTTTGGTTAGCGGCGGCGGTGGTGCTGCGGTGCTACTTGTGCTGCCAGGACGGATTCTTGTGTCTTGGCTTTTAATAGTTAACTTATGATGTACAGGCGAGTAGCAATGTGCCATCGGGGCTGCCGCCATCGGGATTGTCGTATTAAAAGTAAATTTCGATTCGTATCGATTTGTTTGCGTTTTCGAAATGTCACCTGTATTAACGGTGTTCGCGGTTGCCGGTTGCCACTTTGCGCCTCTCGGTAGGGTTTAAAAGTGGCCCATCAGTGGAATGGGTGTGTTCAAGTGCTGTGATTTTGTCACAACTCGCGGTTTTATGTCAACACCGACCGTTGGAAATTTGAATTTGAATTTGAATGATTGTAAAATTTTTGGGGTTTTTATTTCGTGTGCGGTTGTGTTCTCGAAAATCGTATTTACATTCGTGTTAGATAACCAAATGCAGATGTGAGTATGCAAACGAGGTCCGTGTAGAGCAGCCAACGAGGCAAAAGCTTCAAAAAGCACATAAATGTCTTGTGAAGTTGCCACTGTTAGTTCTGTAACCAAGTGACTGAAACAGGCAGGTGAAAGGTGGTCTTAAATTAACGTCATCATTTGTATCGATCACTGGTTTCGGAAGTGGTGTTCATGTTTCCTATTAGTCGATTGCCTCACCTTGAAATAAATCAAATAAATACACGTTTTCAATTCATTTGGCACGCCACCAATGAGCTATATTTTGGTAAGAAAATCAAAAGACACAAATTCTGTTTATAAATTAGTTCGTATTTAGCATTTGAGTTAACTAGTGGACGTACAAAATTTGGTTCTGTCTTCAAGCTAATTTCATCGTCATTTTGATCCTTTGCTAAACTACATCCAAGACCCAGCTTCATATACCTGCCGTCTGTTTCCATCATTGAGTTCCAATGCCTTGCCTTGTTTATGGGCACCTGGTTCCCTGTTTGTTTTTAATCCCAACATCATAACCTTAATTGTGACATGATAATCAAATATGAATCAGCGCAGTCGGCATCTTTCTGACAGACGTATCCTGGATCTTGAGTTAGATACATTTTTTCGACATCAAGGAAGCCTCCAAGAACATCGACGATCTTTTCTGAAAGATAGCTTAGCAGCTATCAAATCTTTGGAATCTATCTCAATGTATCCAAGTAGAGCCTTGGTCTGCAGTCTATCTCCAATGAGGTGGCAGAGCAATTAAACATTATGGATGTAAATTAATTGAGTTTTAAAGTTTCTAATTTCACATAGCACAAACTTCAAAGCTCGTTGTGTTTGTGCCATAAGAAATGGTCGTCGATTACGACTCCCAGGTATTTCAAAGATTCAACAACTTCGAAAACGTCGTTTTAAGTTTTTGCGTTTCACTCCTTGTTGCGAAACCATTCAATCACTAAAGCCTACGTCTGTAACGGGGTCCGAACGTGCATCAGCTTTCTTTTTAAAGGGCTTACAATAAGTGCGTTGTCCTGACTCCACATTGAAAGTCCGTCAAACTACTCCTGGATTATTTGCGTTGCGGTAGCAAGACACTTGTGTTTGACGACGATGGCAATGTCGCCTACAGAAGACGCTTGTTCGTTAAAAGAATGAAAAGCATTGGTCGAAGTATTAAGCCCTGCGGTACCCCAAAGTAGCTTTCTTTCTCATCATTGGTAGTTTTTCTTCCCTTCAAATAGTTCTATACTTTGGGGCGCCTGAATTAGTTTTGCAGGACATAAGGTGTCAAAAGCCTTGCGGAAATCTCCGAACATTATAAGGACATGATGGCTTTTATCCAAATATTATGTATTTCTATGAAATTCCTATTGCAATTACGCTATCACTTCCTTCATTCATTTTTCTACCACGGATAGAATGGCGGTAGGTCTATAATTTTCGTGTAGATAGGTCGTACTATTGATGTCTTCATTAAGGCCGGTACTGAACATTGCCTCAAACTGGCGTTAATTATCGACTTTATAACAGGCGCAATTGACGAGTTAAAGGCTCTACATGCCAGTAATCAGTGCATTCGTAGGTGTTATGGCAAGGCTCTGTTGAATTCGCAAGTGAAGTAAGCCTCCTTTCAGGCGATTTTAGCAAAAGCTTCATTGATGAAGAGGAACAGAAAAATCTTGCAAAACTGCTCACTATAAATCCAGCTTTATCCTAAAAAAAAAACTCCACACTAGCGGTTACGTCTTTGTTAACCTTGTCTACTCAGCACGTGATGTCTACCAAATTATCTGCCTCTTAAAAATGCTCAAAAAGGTTACTGCTTTCGTTTATTCTTCGGCACTCATATGGTTTTATGTGGCTTGATCATTTCACCCAATAGGGAACAGAACTCGAGGTGTCAATCAGTAGTTTAGGCCTCAAGAAAGCATAAAGCAATCTTTAGTCATCAGGCTTTCTTCCTTACATCTTCTGCACTGTGTGGATTGGTCAAGCCCACTTTGGCAATAAGGTGGTGTGTGTCTTAGGTAACGAATCATTTGGTGAACTCCAGATGCAGAGACTCCTGCATCGCACATAGCAAGGACTGTGTATGGAATCTTTTCTGTAACATTAACACCTGATGCGTCTTTCAGGCAGAGTTATTTTGGGGCCACAGAACTTCTGACAATGAAGGCATGCTCGAAGCACAACAAATTCCGCAAAAAACTAGAAATAAAATCCGGAACTGATCCTTCGGCAGTCATCAAATCCCCAACTGGAGATGGTATAGTATTCAAGGACACAGTGTTTGGCAGGCCTAACGACGTTATGATGTCAAATAGGGAAGTAGGGAAATTCAAATCGCCATCCTTTCCGTCTTACTATCCCCAGATGTGCAGCACATCAATTTTGAGAGCAGACGAATGGTATACAAACAGCCTGGTATATGTCTAAGTCAGCATTTGGTTGTGATGTCCACCAGCGACTGATGTCAATAGTTTTAATCGCACTACAGATCGAAGAGACAGGTTAGCTTCCATTTGCTGTGATGGTAGCTGCGATTTGTGTAGGATGTTGGATGCCAATGCTTTCTCGACCACTATATTTGGTTATCTGGCCACATATAATGATCTCTTCCACGTGTTTGGCGTGGACTTTCGGAAGTTCTGATCTGATTTAACCCGTGAAGTTGGTCATTTCTCCGGCTCAAACGACTACTTTCTGATTAAAATCTTCAAGTCTTTTTGCATGAGTCTCAGAGTCTCTCGAAATCTAGGTGCGGTTGTCCGGTTTGTCCGGAAAATGTAATATAAACTTTTTTTCATTCGTCATAATTCGCAGATTTTTTTTCGTAAAACTGTTTGCTATAATTTTGCGTGGTCTGTGGACTTTGTCAGGTATTTTTTATTCCTCCCAATATTATCACCTTAATTTCCTTGATTTTATCGCGGCATGGTTTGATGAGGTTTAGTTGAGCTGCGAAGTGTTGCCATTTTGAATATTGACACATGTTTAACTGTGTACCAATTGCGATGCTGGATTCTAATAGGGAAGGTTAACATAGTTATACTTGACCTAAGTTGTCCATTTCTGATGTTTCTGTGTCCCAAAAAAATTCAATCTGACATGCTTTTCCTCTCAATGCCTTGCTGCATCGGATATGTTTGAAAATGTAATGGGCTTCCGCGTTTTTTTTGTTGTTGTTTCGGGTGTGTTCCCTGTTAAAATCTACCAATATCTTCCCTGTTTGAACATGACCCTTAAAGGCCTACAGACTTATTTAGGGTGGCAAATCTGTCAACCCAGTTTTCACTACATATTCGATGATTATGGCTCGTATTTTAGAAAAAGCTTCACCAATATTGTTCTTGAGTGCCTCGATCTTAAATGGTATCGCACAAAAACAAAAAATGTCCGAATCCGTCACCAGAAACTACTGATTTCACGATGATTGAACTTATTCAAATTGAGCAACAAATCGATTGCTGGACAAAAAATGAGCCAATTACTAGACAAAAAATTGCACGTTCAGGAAAAATTGGTGTCTCTACGACTACAACTACGAGCGGATAAGTAGCCGCTCTAATGAAAATACAACTCAACCTGAAAGCTGATTCCCGACTCAATTTGGAGCTGATCTTGATCCCTATCAGAAAAGTGATTTGTTTCACCAAAATCTTTATTGAAAATTCTCCTCAATCTGTCATGACCGATATTCAGTTGCTGGGGTCCTTGGCGTGTGTGTATGCTCTCGGGTTTTGGGTGCACACTTCCGCCAACAGCTGTAATATTCTTCGTTGAGCGCACAGGACAAACACGGGAATAAGTTTGGTTGCCAATCAGCTCCACTTGGAGCATTGTTTCGTGGGAAAACTCTTTTTAAAAATTCGCAATATTCCAGCAACACATCATTCACTTTGACAGTAACTTGTCAAAAGTTGCATTTCTGTCTATGACAGCGCATCATAGCTGTCAGTGTCAAAAAACATATCTATGATTTAAAATGAAACCAACAGATGGCCACACGTTAATTTCGTTGGTTAAAATCCGTAAGATGATTTTCAGCATATTCATCATCATCGCCAGCGTCCTGCTTATCTTTGAATATTTTTCTTTGATTTTCTATCTTTTTTTAGACAAAAAAAGCATACATAAATAAATAAATAAATAACCAAAGTCGACCTGATCGCATGCCGCTGCGCACTTTTCTTCCTTTCAATCTCGGAAAAAAGAGCTCTTTCGAACACTAGAGGTGTAGGTACCCCCAACCACCGCCTCTAAATTTAAAAATCGTTCCGCAGCGAGCTAAGGAAACGGCTAATATCGCCGCGCTGCGCTGCGCCGCACCGTCATCAACTTCAACAATGCCACTTTCAATCACAACAACAAACACACACCACATCTACATACTTTTATAGAACGTTTATTTTTAATTTATATGCGATTTTCTTTGGCGGTACTGTAGTGCGGCATGTGCGGCATGCCTCATGCTCTCTACGGCCTCGGCTCTTTCTGTGTCCTGCGTTTGCTGCTTCTTCTTTTGTTCATAATTTCATGCTAATTAAATTCAGCAAATGTCATTCGTAGTTGGCGCTCTACTGAGTACCAATTTTGCGCGCGAAAAAGTAACAAAAGCGCAAGTAACTGCCGGTGATTCGCGAGCTGATAGCGCTGATGATTAGCCAGATCGTTGGCATTCGCCGGTTGCGGTGTTGACTGGGGGTAGAAAGACGACGCGACGCGAGTCGTCGGCGATCGTGAGTGGCGGGAAATTTTCAAGTCAATATCTGTGGTCGACGTTAATTGTGAAAGCTTTTATAATTTCCAGTGAAAGTTGGCTTATGTTATGAAAGTTTCTATCAGATACACACACCATCAGCTGGGATACAGATCAGTGGCGCGATCAGGTAGTTGTGATTTTTCTACTGGACGACAGATGGCGACGATGGTTTTTTGGTAAGTTATCGGTACACCAGAATTTATTTTTTGATAAATCTTTATTTAGAGACAAACTTGAAACTATATTAACAACAAAAAAACAACTTTTAAGGATAAAATTAAGCTTTCGAGAATTGAAAGAGGGTTTAATAAGGGTTGAAGTCGAGAAGAAGTTATTTGCTGCCTTCATTATTCTGGTGGGGGTTTGCAGTAAGCAATTGATAAATGAATTGATCCACACGCTAACGCTAATCAACGCCATTTTTCAAGGGTTAAGGCAAGTTGAAGCAATCAGTTCACGATAATGCCTGGAGTGCAAATCGGATAAACCTACAACAGCATTGTTTCGATTGTTATCGAACTTGGCCTACATATTCAAGAACAACATTCAAGAATAAAGAACGTATAGATTCGACTAGATAAATTCGTGAATAACCTGTTATTCATATTCAGTCTAAGTTGTGGATGATATTCAGACTCTAGTACATCTGATGACATTACAATCAATTTTTTTTAACCGTAATGCTTTCTTTCTAGCTGAAGTTTTAAGGTATGTTTTTTATTTTAGTGTCAGCTGTAGGTAGTTTTCCTTCAGCACTGAAAGATGCCGAGGTCATTCCTGTTTTCAAGAAAGACAACAGAAGGTCAATGAACCATTACAAATCTATTTTCAACGTCGCCTAAACTCTGAAAAATCTATGAAAGGCCATATTGTATCTTTTTTGAATAAAAACAATTTCCTGAGTAATTAACAGCTTGGGATTCAAGAGCTGCTGACCTTAAATTATGAAGTACCACAAGGTTCAGTTCAGGTTTTCAGACAGAAATTCAGCAGTTAACTGATGGCGTATGTACTTATTTGAATCTGCTGTAATAAAATTAGAGAAAAACATACATATACTGAGGCAACGGTTCGCAAAAAATTAACTTGTTATAAACGAAAAAAAAAGTGGACCCAATTGATGGCAATATATCTTTTTTTATTATTATTATTATTATTTATTTTATTAAATTTCATTAAAAAAAAATCAACATTGGTTATACATTTCCGCGAAGCCTTAGGGGCTTTTTAGCAGAATGTTGCGTTTTTAACATTTGTAAATGAAATTAAGTAAGCTTAGTTTAATATATAGTACATTATATAAAATAAGTTGAGATATAAAATTAATCAACATAGTTAAATACTTTTGATTGTTTGATTTATGTTAAGAGTTGAGATTTTAACATTTGTATTGACATTAAACCTTCAGTTGCTCGAATTTTGATGTAAAAGAAAGTTTTTTATGTTTTTTTTTCTAGTTTTAAGATTTCTAATGCTTTTAAGTTCTTGCGGAATTGTATTGAAAACATCAGGTACATTGCATTTCAACTGTCTTCTTCCATAATTGTTGCAGAATCGGGGTTCTTGGAGCATACCTTGCGCATGTCTTCTTGTGTTTATCCCATTGTTAATTGGAGTGATGAATCGTGTGTCGTTGTAATACTCTAATATAAGGGTCATCTTAAAGATGTCTTCCACTTGAAGAACATTAAATCTTCCCTGCTCAGCAATATTTATTTTTTTAGAGCTGCATTTTGTAGTTTTTAAAGTGCGGCAGAGATCATTCCTAAAGAATATTTGTTGTTCGGTAGCCTTGAACTGTGAGTTTCTTATGTGCATCATTTTCGTTTTGGATGCGTTGATCATTAAACCATGATCATGACACCATTTTACTGCAGTGTGAAACTCCTCTTGAAGTATTGTTGTTGCCGTTTGCAGGGATCTGTGACCGCTGTATCGTCGGCATAAGCAAATGGTTTGGCTCTGTTGAAAATGCGAAGAAGCTCATTGACGTATAATATAATTAGAAGTGGGCCCAGTTTCGATCCTTGCGGGACTCCGTATTTTATTTGTTCTTTTTGGCTATAGGTCCCGTTGATCTTGACAAAGGAAAGTCTATTGTGTAGGTATTCCTTAAGCCAATCAGCCATTAATCCTCATAAGCATGATTTGCAAACTCCCCAAATAGTTTGCCTGTGCTTTTCCCTTTCTGGAAACCGTATTGACTTTCGTGGATGATTGAGTGTTTTTCAATAAAATTTGGCAATCTTCTTGTTATAATATCTTCAAAGCACTTTTCAATTAGCGGCAATATAGATATTGGCCTGTAATTGCTGAGTTGACATTTAGTACCTCCCTTGTATATTGGCCTGACCACAGGAGTTTTTAAGGTTTCTGGGATTTTAGCTTGTGTGATACTTAGATTAACAAAATCGGCGCAAAAGTGTCCGCTCTCACTCTGCTCTTTTCTGTAAAGCTTTATTTATAAGTGCTAAAATCAGAGCTGTAAAATTTCAAGTACGAGTACCAGTATCGGGACTTGTTCTTGTACTCCACTACCGTGGTACTGGTTTTTGAAAAAGAGTAAGTACCAGTATTTTCAAGTATTTGGGTACAAGTACCAAGTACCAAGTACTTAAGTACCAAAGTACTCGTGCAGTACTTGATCAGTGCTTTCAGATACTTTAAAGTACTGGTCGTTCTTGGAAGTATTTTCTAGTCTATTGAGCTATGTTTTTTCCAAAGTTACAATGTCAATGTAAAAAGGCAGTCCAGATATTGTTATACCAATTATAAACGAGCGAATTGGCGGAAATGTCTTCGAAAAATAATAAATAATAAATGAAGCTTTCCCTTTTTTGATTCAAAACAATATTTCTGGTGGTTAGAGAGCGCTTGAAGAAGATACTCTCCGCTGTGCATTCACCATCCACAACCACCGAAAAAAAGCCCTTGAGTTGACAGAATATGCACATATGCAAGCGTTGCAGAGCAAAAAAGGGCAGTTTGAAGAAGAGAGGTGAACAGAATCTAAAAAGAAAAAAGCCTATGCAGCTTCACAGTTCAAGGAAATCGAAGAGTCCCGCGATAAGAACACTACCCGGATGGTTTTCAGGAAAGCCAAGCAGCCAGCAGCTGGCTTTAAGCATGCGACGCAGACACTTCGAAATTTGATCTACATTTCCAGCAGCTGATTAGTGGGCATCAGGTAAAGAGAGTGAAAGTATATGAAAAGAACCCGCATCCAGTCTATACAGATCTCAACCTCCCTTCTAGTTTGACAGAGGTCGGCTCAGCTATCCAAAAGCTGAAGAATTATAAGGCCATTGGATTTTGTGGTCTACCAGTGGAGCTGGAACTTTGGTAGGTTGCATGCACCAAATTATCAACCCAGTATGCATGGACGAAGCCATGCCAGATGACTGGAATAACAACTCCATATGCTCCATCATCAAGAAAAGCGATCCAATGTCTTGTAAGAACTATCGAGGCATATCCATGCTTAAAAAAGATTGAGTTCTTTTTTGATTCACTGTTTATGTACTGACACTTTTTCGGGTAAAGTACAAAAAGTTCCATTGGGAGACTACTCCGGAAATTAACGATTTGTTTGAACAAAGATGATCTCACTCCATGTAGGATTTAGACTGCCCGACAATTCCAGTGTTTTCCAAGCCGAACTATTTGCAATCCGGGAAGCATGTCGTCAAATCAAATTACATCCAAACATCCTGCCAAGCCAGAAGGTTGCCATATGCATTGATAGTCAAGCAGCCATCAAAGCTATTGCCTCATTTACTTCACGTTCAAAATTAGTATAGGAATGCCGAGCTGAAATAGCCTCGTTAGAAGGTAAGCTCATTTCCCTTATATGGGTTCCCGGCCACAGTGCCATCCCAGGCAATGAGAAGGCCGATGAACTTGCTAGAAAGGGATCTGCCCTTCAGCACTCGCTTGCAGGTGAGGTTTTCTTCTCACTACAAGCAGTTAAGACTAATATATCCTCATACTTCCTTGAAGTAGCAAATCTAAGATGGGTCAGACTTACGAACTGTGCAACATCAAGGAAAATATGGCCGGAATACAAACAATCAAAAACAAAAGATCTCCTTCGACGTGCCCGTCATGATATTGCTAGATTAGTGGCGGTCTGCACAGGACACTGGCCGATTGGAGATCATGCCATTAAGCTAGGTATCCCACACAACGCACATTGTCGCAGCTGCAAAAACACAGCTGGGAGCGAGACCCTAACACACTTCTTTTGCGACTGTCCGGCTCTTGCTAGAGCCAGACAACGGGCGCTTGGTAGACCCTTCTTCATCTCAATTAATGAGATTTCTGCTAAGGATATTAAGGAACTAATGTCCTTCTTAAATACCTTGGGCTGGATTTAGAGATATCTCAAATACACCAAAATAACATCATAAATAAGGTAACAGAGCTGTGGTATTAAAACGGCACTTAGTGCTAATTAGGTTCTCACTGAACCACCACTTTTACCTACCTACCATGTAGGATATATTTTATTTCTGGTTTAAAGAAGGATTAAAAGGTCTAGTGTATCCTCTTTCAACTACTCTCCTTTATTAAATCAAAGTTAGGCTCAAGTACAAGTCAAGCACTTCAAAAATTGAAATAATCATCAAACACTGTATTGGAAGTCTGCACTTAGAATTCTTATTTAAACAGAAAGCCACATTCTCAGTAGATTGAGATACAAAACAATGAAACACATTTCCAGAGCGACACACAGGATGACAACCACACAACACACACACCCCAAGGAACGAGTCAAAAATCCCTTTTATCTAAAAGAAAAGGATAGATTGCTACGTTTACGTAGGATATGCCGATGCCTTACGACTAAAGGTCCATGCGAAGAAATCTTAAAGAGAAAGCGAGATAGATATTGAGCCAACTGTTACACTTTGCCGAGGTATAGGCTTTGTTGGCTGACTGCCGTCGATGTGGACGGTGATGTTGATGTTGATGTTGATGCTCCCCCATGAGCCTGCTTACGAGAATAATTCCACAAATTATATTGCGACACCACATTATCCTTTGGACCAACTGTGTGGGTTTCGTTCTCGATTGTGTTCAAACAAACTCGCAAATGGGATTAGTGGTACTACGGAAGTTTCCTTAAGGCTTTTTGCCCCATCCACTATTCCCCATTGAAGAGGGCTTAAGGGCTTCAATGGGTTCCGATACAGGAAGGTTGATTTTACTTTCCGTAAGGTTTCTCGAGCGTGGAGGATTTTTTCCATCATTCACGTACTCGTCTATGTGCTGCGTTGTCGTTGGATGAAAGGATGAATTGATTAAAGTATCTCGTATGAGGAGGCCGATGTGGCAGTAGCTTCCAAGAAATCTTACAATTAATGAAAAGAATTTTGTTGTGAGTGTGTGTTTGCCTGCTCTGGGTAATATTGTATCGTTACGTGGAGCGCTTCAAAGGAAGAACTAATTAATAATGTTACCTTTCCATTGCAACGCGTGTTGTTAAGGGGAAAATGTCATCTAATAAGGATGACGGAATGAGGCTAAAATTGTGTTTTCTTTTCTGAATACAAACGTAAAGGAAATAATAATTGTACACAGTTTTTGATTCAAGCTTGTAAGCTGTATAATCGGAGCCAATTAAACACTTCTAAGGCGCAGCAGAACGATAAAAAAAGTAGTTCAGTATCAAGGAATAGACTGCAGGAGGATCATCTTTGACGAAGAATGAGCCTTCAAAAAAGGAAGTTCTAAGTCATTCTAAAAAGCTTACAGAGGGGTTGTGTGGATGACTTTCAATGTTTTCAACAGTATGAAATTTTTAACATACCGCGCCAGGATGAGTGTGTGTTCGCAAAAGAAGAAATCAGACGACGCAAGAATAACAAAGAGTCTAGGAATAAAAAATGTAACTTTTACAAAAGCGGAGTTGAGTTTTTGACCCCTTTTGGTTCCACAGAAATCCAGTGAAGCTTCTGGCCTGGCAGGTCGACATTTTCTGTCACATTAAAAAAAAAAACACTAACTAATTTCACATCGTTACTGCGAACCAATGCATCGAGTTGTAAGCCTCATCGCACTGAATCTATAAAGCGATAGTCGAGTATAGAATCCCGAGAAAACTGATCCGGGTGTTTTGACCAAGGAGATGGCAGTACAATGATTTAACAAACCTAATTCTTGGATAGATACTGCGACTTGCAGCTGTCAAGTGGAAATTAACATCTTTTTGAGGCGTGTCTAACTGTTTTCAATTTGTCCAAACAAAATCAGATCTCTTACTCGAAGAAAAATATTAAGTTGTACTATACTTAACGCTCTTCTTGCCGAATGTTGGATATCAGAGCCGTTTTAAAAATGGAAATGTTGGTCTTGCTTTCTTTGCATTTTTAAAAGCCACGTTGTAATTTCATGGCCTTCGTCTCAGAGCAAAACATCGTCGGTAGAGTTTTAAATAATTGATTCCATGGAGCTTTTCCTTCAAATTCTGGAATCATGAAAAACCATCTCATTTTGTGTCGCTTGACTATTTATTGAAGCACAATTCCCCGATTTTCGTTCCTGATATACTTTAGTGAAGTTAACACGTATAAACTCTGTCATTCTGATGATAATATAAACTTTTGTGCTCCAAATTTAATTTATTTTACGACTTTGACAATTTTAAACTTCTTCTGTGGCTTTAACGTCTTAGGATTGCGCCTTACAACACTGAGAACGGCAAGCAAAAGTAAATGCTGCCACCATCACTTGTGGCATTGGATACATTGGATCATCGGAATCATTAAATAACCTTACTGACCGGTTTTTCCAAGTTCAAATTGATGGTTGCTATGGAGAACCGAAGACAATAAGGTACGGAGTACCGCAAGGATCAAAACTAGGTCCGCTACTTTTTATAATTTACATAAACGAGTTTTAACGAGTTGTCTGATGAAATGGTGCCACAATTATGGTCTGATGATGAAGGCTTCTTAAAACAAATTTATGCACATTCATAGCCGAGCACACTCGTAAGATTTTCATCATACTGCAGTTTTCAAAATCCCGTCTAACATGAGCTTAACACCAGAAGACGAGACTATCTACTAAGTGAGTCTTTGGCTTATTGGTATAAAAGCAAATAGTGCCAAATCTGTAAACTGGCTTGCCAAGCTATGGAACTCACTCCCCTCAAATGTTAAAAGACTGAACAATAGGAACAGTGCTTCGAAAAGAAACTACGTCGCTATTTTAATAAAATTTGTAGTAAACATGTTTCTCCATATTTTGTTTTAAATAATTTTCATATTTTGTTCTTATAAAGGGTGATTTATTAAAAGCTATAGGAAAGTTTAAAAAAAAAAAACACATAAAATTCAGAAAAATGAATGAAATCTTTATAGAAATCGATAGTACGGTCCATATAATTTAATATTTGAAGATTATTTCATGCAAATGTTGACCTTGACTAAGCCTCAAATGGTCCATCCGCTTAGTCCAATTTTGGCATACTCTTTCCAACATTTCAGCCGGAATCTCACGAATAAATGCTTCAATGTTATCTTCCAATGCGTCAATTGAAGCGGAATTATCTGAGCTTTAAAATAGCCCCACAAAAAATAGTCTAAAGGCGTTAAATCGCAGGATCTAGGCGGCCAATTGACCGGTCCCGAACGTGAAATAAAATGTTCACAGAACTCGCCTCTCAATAAGTCCATTGTTGCACGTGCTGTGTGGCATGTGGCACCGTCTTGTTGAGACCACATGTCATGCAAGTCAAGCTTTTGCATTTTGGGCAAAAAAAAAGTTGGATATCATCTCACGGTAGCGCTCACCATTCACAGTTACGTTACGATTCGCATCATCTTTGAAGAAGTACGGTCCAATGATGCCACCAGCCCATAAACCGCATCAAACTGTGACTTTTTCTGGATGCATTGGTAGGTCTTGCAATGCTTCTGGCTGATATTCACTCCAAAATCGACAATTCTTCTTATTTACGTACCCATTGAGCCAAAAATGAGCTTCGTCGCTGAACACAATTTTTCGGTAAAAAAGTGGATTTTCGGCCAACTTTCCAAGAGCCCATTCACCGAAAATTCTACGTTGCGGTAGGTCGTTCGGCTTAAATTCTTGCACCAGCTGTATTTTGAAAGGCATCACACCTAAATCCTTCCACAAAATTTTCCACGTTGTTGAGTTACAGAGGCCCAATTGCTGCGAACGGCGACGAATCGGTAATTGACGGTCATCATTAACACTGGCCGATACAGCTGCGATATTTTTTTCAGTTCGCACTCTACGTAAGCGTGTTGGTGGTTTAATGTCCAACAATGTAAATTTGGTGCGAAATTTAGTCACAATAGCCCGAATAGCCGCTTCAGTGGGTCGATTAAACTGACCATAAAATGGAAGAAGCGCGCGATGAACTTTCTTTCTCTTTTTTTTTTTTAAATTCTTAATTAAATTACTATAGCATTAATCTAAAAGACAAAGTCTTAAAATGTTATTAAGTCGAATTGCAATAAATAAATATAATTTAAATTTAACTTATTCTTTAAATCTCGAAACCAAATAAAAAAATTTAAATAATTTTCGGTTTGAACATATTTATATTAAATTTTTAATTCATTTCTTATTTTAAATCGGACGCGTTTCCGGGTTACTTATTGTCTCATTTTCCATCCCCGCTTTTCGGGGCCCGGAAAAATCGGCCGATTTTTGATCACTTTAGACTTTTTTTTCCTAAAATACTCATATACACATGCTCAAGGGGGTTTTGAATACCCTTATAACACAAAGAAGTTCTGGTTCACATTGTTTTTGAACATTTTCAAAATATAATGAGTAGACAATAATTTTGTGTGAGATATCATTCCAAATTCTGTTGAGGGGCTGAGAAAAGAATTCCTAAAATTCAGGGCTTCAAGGCGAACTGACGAGCAGTTCTTAAGGGGTAAATACAGCTGGCTAATTCACTGGAGTACTGTTAATGCTTAAAGATGAAAAAACATAAGACGTAACGTCGGTGTTGAAGCGATTCAAAAGTCTTAACTTTGTTAAATTTCTGTCTGCTATAAGCTTTATCGCTCGATTTTGAACTCTGTTCAATCGTCTCAATATGGTCTTTGGACGCATGCACCATGATTCGATTATTTGTAGCAGACAACATATCTTTAATGAACATTAAGAAGAGAGTTGGAGACAAAACGAAACCCTGTGGCAAACCAGAATCTATATGGTGAATTGAAACCGTTCAAAAATTCCTAAATTGAACAGCCCGAATGCTTGTTTCAAATCTTTTCAATACGACATTCGCCTAGTCCTAACGCGAGTACATATATTTCCGACAAAAGAGTCTGATGAAAGACTTTGTCAAATGGCATTAAAGTATCAAAAAAAAAGTCTTTCGTCTAAAAGGGTAGAGTAGAGAGAGGTTCCACCTTTCCTTGAGATATGCCATCGAGACACCATCACTGACGGCTTTTCATTGTTACCGTAACCTCAGAAAAAGTTCAATCGGTCGATAGTTAGGGGTAGAAGAGGATTCACAATTTTTTTTTTTATTTTACAACGAGTTGGTCAAATGATGTTTTCCAACTACTCGAAGAGATGTCAGAGGGTACCACGAACTATTAATCAAACAGCAATCTAACAATCTTAACAAAATGACATATGATTTTTTAATTTTTTTTTTTTGAGAAATTTCTCTTGCAGTCCCTGAGCATTTGAAGAACGTAGATTTTAGTCGTTTTAGTCGATTCTGTTATCTGACTAATTAACACATAACCCCTACAACCCAAACCCTATCGAAGGAGTTTTCAATAATCACTAGAATGATATTAAGCATGAACAAAAGTTGGTTTTCGATACATTTTTGAATGTTTCTGAAATTCCTTGGAAACCCGTATTTTTGATAAGTTAGAGATTTCAGAATAGAGTTTCGGAAGACGACTCAAGTTTTTTGCATGACCCTTGATATTTACTCGCAGAATCTGTCATTAAATTCATTCATTGTCAATATAAATTATATTCAATTCATTTAAAACGTTTCAAGGGTGAAAGCACTTCAAACACGCAACTTAACTCATACTCGTCTTTGGAAAATTATTAAGTATAGCTCCAGGCGACTAAGGAAACACATGCCGCATCCGAGTCCATTAGAAAGCCCAGCAATCACGTGTACATTCATTGAGTACCGTAAATGTATCCCCGGACCGACTTTGGATCCGTCCAGACGTCAAAGAATCACTGGAAAATAACACCCAAAGGAAAATTCTTTGCCTTGGTTTTTTTGTTTTTTACTTTCCTTGCATGTTGTTTATTTTCTTTTCCTCTTCTCAGTATTTGCTTCGTTATTTTGTGTATTAAAAAGACGCGAAGCGAACATTTTCTTGGCTTGCAGCCAGGAACGAATGATGAGGAGAACAAAAAAAACGGAGATGTGCACAGACTCATGGCGAAATGGTGCTTTTTGTCTTGCTCGATGTACCAGCACATTCGAAAATTTTTGAACTATGTAATTCGAGATTTGAAATGATGTTGCGAACGGGATATTGTGGAATTGTTGTTTTTCGAATTGTTTAATGTGTTTGAAATTAGGTTGATTGATTCAGAGCAAGAACGTATATGTTTTTATGACCAGAACAAAGACTGCTTAAACAGTTGACCATGTTTACTAGGCACACAGAAGTTTGGAAAACCAGAAAGTGACAAGGATTCATTTGCACTGACCATTTCAAGCGCATTTATATTACCACCTTTGAGGTCCGCAATTTATTCAGTTTAGTTTTAAAGATTTTTTTTTAGGGCTTTGAAGGTTTAGCCTTTGAGTTGAAAAGCTTTTTCGCGGCATCGTACTGAAAAGGTGACAAGTTTTAAATATACAACCCCATTCGGGAAAGAGAAAAGCAGAAATTCCAGATCAGTTAACTTATTGTATTTATTTCGGATCTTTCAGTCTATTCGACCTTTTTTAAATGTTTGTGACATGACGAAATGCAGAAAACGCAACCTGCTTTACGCGAGGTGGAGGAGATACAGATGTTCTGCCATTTACACAGAATAAAAAGCTGCACGAAAGGCTGTTACTTTCCTGATTCGGAGAAACAAACATTGTTTTTTTTTTAAATAAGTTAAGAACAGTCACTTCGAGCGCAGAATTCTGGAAAAAATTCCGAGAAATTGGTCTCACCTCAGGAAAGGCAGTGCTAAAACATCGATCTGGACGAACTAAACAAGAAGTTTTTAACTCCATGTCCAACAGAAGAACTCCAGCAAATTTCACCTCTTACGCAGAAACATTCTCGCTTTCCGGTGCTGACGAAGTATGTATTGGTCAGACCATACTTAAAATCAAATCCAACGCGGTGGGGTCGGATTATATCTGCATGTCCTTCATGCGTACAAGTTCCTGTAGGTGTCCCACAAGGTAGCATGTTGAGTCCCTAGCTGTTCAGAACATCTTACCTCTTGTGAAAATCATATCAACGCAGCTGATATGTATTGTATTTGGTATCAAACTCTTTTGTATGCAAATCATTACTTCATCATCATGTCGCAGCAACAATAATTATGTTCTTGATCCTGCTTGAGGAACCTTTCAGTCAATTTCATGAGCTTGCCCTACATATTTATGAAGAGCTGAAAAATATTAAAAATTTGTAAGTGTCAAAAGAAATCGAGCACTTTCACCACGGATTCAGTGTTATGCCTTCACAGAAGAGCCATTTACATAAACCACTATTTTGACAAATAGAACTAGGAATTAAGCCGATACAACAATCACTAAAATTACGCCACCCATTAGTCAGACTACTGTCACTAATCTACTAATCCAGTGATACTTCCATTAACTTTATCCCAATGGCAAATTGTGACTGGACCAGATTCGAACAAGTAGACCACCTTAGGAATCGAACCTGGGACCTATCCATTGAATCAATGGAAAGGCATGCGCTCTGCCAACTTCGCCACCCAGATCGGTTAAGTTTTCTCAAGTATGCTTATAATAATATTATATAATTTAATATTATAATAATATTAATCTTAATAAAAATAATCTTGGCAAAATTAAAAAGTTGAATCTGGAAGTCTGAATAAATTGAAATTTTTTGTAAAGATAGGATGTTTTTTTTTTGGTGTGAATCGATTTATGCACGAATATGCAGTTACGCTTTTTTAAATGCGGTGCCAATAAGCAGCCAAAAATGTTTTTATTGCATAATGAAAGTTCATATTTCCGCAAGCCGTTAATGAACCGAGTTATCGCATTAAAGGCAACTTCAAGTTAACTCTGTTATACAGAGTCAAAATTCGAGAGAACCACTTTAGAATAAAATATAAGATAAACCTTGTGTCCTGTTGAGTGAAGTTCGTAGAATTCCAGACCTTACGGTGACCACTATATATACGCATAATTTATATGATTACAGGACAGACTTCGTCTTTATTTTCACTCCGAGGTTAACCACTGTGTGAACATATTTAATCTGAGTACCTTCAAGGAATTTGAATCTGAACAGTTGTGTAAAGATGCTAGGTCGTCGGGCTCAACAAAAAAGTCTTCGATCAGACCAATTGGCCTCGATAAATAGACTTGTGCTTCATCGGCTTAAAAGTGTAATGAGACATTTCTACAAACATCCGGAAGGTTATTTATTAATATACAAAACAGGATGGGCCCCAACATTGATCCTTGGGGTATACCTGTCAATTTTTGTCTCATTTCAGAGAAAAGGTTACCAACTACAACTGTTTGATACCGATAAGTCAAGTATTTTTTTTTGATTGGTACAGCTCTGTCGCTGAAGCCAAAGGACAAGCGGAAAATATCCCCCTGATCTGCCTTATCAAAGGCTTGGGAAAAGAATTTGATCGGAGAGTCTGGAAGCATTTTGCAAAATCGCTTTCAGTTATGGTCTCAAATCTTTATTGAATTCAATACAGAATTCACTGTTAAGTGCAAAAATTTGACTGTTACTTCAAGCTATTAAAAATAAGCTGTGGAGATAATTAGGTTCAACTGAGCACTCTGCGTTTGATCTTTTGCAGACGCCAATATAACGCAGTTTTTTTGGATCCAGTTTAGTATTAGGCATGAAGGAGAAGTAAAGTCTCTTTGCTTGACGCATTTCGAGCTCTACAGCACTCCTCGCAGTCATCACTAGAAGGCCATCTTTTCCACATAGATTTCCACTTTATGCATCAAACACATCTCCATTGTTCGATTGCGGATAGTACGTAAAGGAATATGTTTATTGAAGAGGTGAAAAATCTGCAGTAGGACAAATTCTAGCTTTTCATTGCAACTTAAAAAATAATAACAATCTTCGCATGGTATTGAAGCTGCTTAAAAAGCTAACAAGTCATGATCAATTTGATTGAAATCTCCAAATTCAAAAGTAAACGTAATCAAACCATGATCTGATATGCCTTCAAAAGATTTTTGGTCAACAAGCAGAACACTTAAAGGATCAGAAACTAATATTAATTCCAGAAGTCTAGGTGCGGCGTTGTCAGCATACCGAGTAGGATAACAATTTACAAACGTAAAACCAGAAGCTGAGCGATAATCATGATCGAAAAGGTTACCATTAAAATCGCCACAGATAATAAAAAAAATCCGCAAACTCAGATAACACTTAAAATAATGGTCGAGGGGAATTACTTCTATTTGGATTGTAAACACAAAAAAATAAGACACCTACTATTCCCATCAAATATTTCCGCAATAAGATACTTCACACCCACACCAGAGGATCTCTCAAAAACTTTGCATTTTAAAGATGTATTGAGGCTATGTGTTTAAAGATGACAAACTTCAAGCCCACTCTGGAACTTGGATAAAATATTAATCATTGTACGGACAGATTCGTTACTTACACCATTTCCACAAGTTCTATTCACTCGGATCATGAAAATAAAATTTAAATTTAAAGAAAATCTGCTTGTAAAAGGATGACGGAGTTCAAAATTTTTATTGAAGCAATTGAATTCAAAAATGACTGCGAATTCAAAAGATTTAAATCACCATTCTTCGAAGTCAATGAATGGGTCATTAAATTTTTAGTTATCATTAAATTGAAACCATATTCGGATATCAATTGAATTCGCTTAATATAAATGGACGTCGCATTGAATTCACATATTTCGTTGAAGTCATTAGTAAATTCACTTTTAATTCACTGACTTCAATCGATATCGTTTGAATTCATTTAAAGTAACATAATGTGGTTCTTCTTTCACGGCGAGATCTTGATCAGGACTAGAGCGATCACAACCTTCTCAAAGCCACTATATTCCTTCTGACTCACCAGTATGGTAAGGCGGCTTGGCACTTCTGCAGTTAGTACTACTCGGAAACAGGTCGATTAAAGATCGTTAGTAAAATTACTTGTAAAACATTCAAAAATAAAGAAGTAGATAAAAAAGTTCATATGCGGCTTGCGTCTTCCCCCTTTTAAACCGTTGCTCAAGATATCATCAGTTGATCAGAAAATAATAACGTTACACTATTCCTCTACTGTTCAAAAGAATTCAAATCATTTCTATTGAATTCAATGACTTCAAATGACTTTACATGAATGCACGTCAGCTTGCATCGAGTGAATCCAGTAATGTATTTTTAAATAAAAAATCAACGATTGGCTTAAACTTTACGTACCAATTAATGACTTCAAATGAATTGGGGGACTTGGATTTTTTTTTAATCCCATTCTGATTTAGGAAAAAGACTTCAAATCATTCTAAATGAGCTATCTTTGGAGCTATCTTTCCAAAAGATTAAAATCTTTTACAATTCAGCCACGGCTTAGCTGGAAGAGCGAGCGATGTCCAGAATACTTCACTTTACTTACGATAAACCCTCAACTGAGTTAAGGAATTTTTGCGTCTAGTGCATTACTTCACTATAAGTTAGATGAACTGTTAAATGTTTTAAAAGCCTGAGTGTATTTTGCATTAAAAATACCGATCGTTTTGATTGATGGACAAATTTTTAAATTAAGTCAGATGTCAGTTTTAAAAACACAAGTGGTGTATTTGACAATCGGCACACGCTTTGCATTTGTTAAGTTGCTATAAACAATTATCTCGGGATTACCACATGTCTTGTCTAGACGCCACCAAACAAATCATTAC
Source organism: Orthonevra nobilis (assembly GCA_963555765.1). Classification (NCBI taxonomy): domain Eukaryota; kingdom Metazoa; phylum Arthropoda; class Insecta; order Diptera; family Syrphidae; genus Orthonevra; species Orthonevra nobilis. The sequence continues at coordinate 12,993,339 of OY743226.1, read as the reverse complement.
CCCTCATATCATAGCTCAAGTGTAAAAAAATTAATTATCACAAAACACACAATACAAGCCGCATGACTAAGGCGACAATTATGCGCGTCGAAGCATCTTGTAGATGCCCAATCTCCCTTCAAGGAAATCACTTGTAATTTAAACAATATCGAATGCATCCCCAAAATTGAGTTTAATGACTCAATGTGTTCGCACTCAGCACGACCAGAAGTCAAAACATTTCAACTGCATGAAAAGATTTATCACCCAACGGGAAGGGGAACATTTTAAGGGTCCATCGAGTGAATCATAGCGCGAACAGGCCCAATCGGATCCCCAGCAGTGAGGACGATCCTCTGCACTAGTAGTCTTAAGATCTAAGCAAACACGAAGTGATCTTTTAAAACTTAAGCAGCCCCGATCGAAAGTGGGGTGGACCACCTCTGAGTTTTTGAAATTCCCGTTTTCAACCTTTTTTTTGGTGCGCCTACGGATCGAGTTTCAGGAAATTGCGAATGACGAATCGCCTAACACATCTTCCCTGTCTGACGCATGGCGTTAAGACGGAAAATTATAACCAAAAAGATTCCTTTCATCAAGACTGAGCTGCCCATAAAAACTGTCATGACTTTCCGGTCCAGCTAGAGATGAGTTTTTCGTTTTTTTTTTTTTTTTTTTGGAATGGAAGTCTCGTCGTAGTGAAAGTGACACTTTCAAAGTCGTAAAGGACGGGTCTATAGTCCCCAAACATATTTTGTATCTCGTGCGTGCATAGGGTGGTACGAGTCTGTGTATCTGTAACACACTCAAGGGTAATCCACGATGACAAACAGCAAAAACGAAAAGACGTGTCGTTTGACTTACGGAGTCATTTCGAGGTGAAACATGAAACAAGAAAATTGTTTCTGATGTTTTCTCGAATACGAATTCGAGTGTCTGTAAGTGTGTTTGTGAAAAAACGGGACGGTAACACATCTTTTGGTTTTAATTAATCCATTTGGTGCGGGCTTTTGCTCTGCTGATGAGATCCCGAGAATGTATTTATCTGGCAGCCTTCCAAAAAAGTGTGAATGATAAATGGGCGACGACTGATTCATGCCGGGGACCGCGTTCTCTGCCGAGGCATTTAAGATAGTTGCCATGTAGAATACGAATACATGCATATATCTACCTACATAGTCAGATGTCAATGAAAGACATTAGCATAAATTCACCTAAGCCCATCGTTGTTTTGTTTTTTTTTGTTCACATCATTCACGGATTGGGAAATCTTAACGGCCTTAAGGATTTCAACGGAAAACAAATTTTCTCGAGGCGATGAAATAATTGGAAAATAGTGAAGAAGCTTTTGGATACTTGGTAAGATGCTTGCCCTTCCTTGGGTTGCCGCCGGAACTCAACTCATTAGTGGACGTATTTTAATAGTCATCACGGCAGAGGTATGATTGTGCCAGCGATTCTAAATATAAATTCGACTATGTATCCATTAGAAAGGATGGCGCACGAGGTTTTTTATTCAGATTGTCATTGATTGGACAAGTAAATAGGTTTATAATTTATTCCAATGAAATTTGCAAATCGCTTAGGCCTTCGCAGAATATTTTATATCAAATTTTTAATAAATCCAAAAGGACCTCTTTGATCCTCAGCAAAGGCAAAAAGACTTGGTTTCGAATGATTCTTTTACTTTCCTGCAGGATATTTGAAACTCAAGGCTTTTTGTGGTTATCTAAAAAGTCTTGAAGGCTGATACGTTTTTGGCAATTTCAGCCAGAATACAGAGAAAAATCCAGATTTCTCCTGCATGATCACAATTTGGAAGTGACACATGATGTACATTTCAGCTTCAGAAGATCACTCGGTATCTTGGAATGGATCCTTCAGACCCGCGACTTTGACATTCTGACAAAGTAAACCTCTTCAAAAATGGAAAGCTAGGGTTCCTCATTGACTTATTGCGAGATCACTTGCTGCTGTTGCTTGAAGATATCCAATTTTCCTATAATCCTATATTTGAAATCCATATTTGGGATTTCTTTTACCTCTGGACATGTCTTGCTTCTCTGGGCCTCGAAAAGGATGCATATTTTCATTATTGCGCCCATAACTTGATAGAACTATTCTCTGGCAGAGTTTTGATCTTACAAGTCCTTTGCACAGCCAGTAGGATATCTCGACACTCAGTTCCTTCAGGGTTTCTTCATTAGTTCTTCATTCTTCTACATTCAATCTTTTGCCGAAGAATGATTTTGATTGTTGCAGTCATACTATCCCACCTCGTTACCATGTATAAGTATACGAAAGATAGTATAACCTGCTTTAAAAACATGCTTGAAAATCTTTTCCATAGCACTCTGCACCCTTATTGACGGAATCCAGTCCAGGTCATGAAAATCTTAACATTGCTCCGGTCCAAATAGCCCATTTAAGTTTTCTAAGTTAAGTTCCGCAATATTGGCTTCATTGAGTTATGTCGCTGAGCTTTTGAGCGTGATCTCGTCCAGATTTTCTTTTCTGGCGCCCGACCTGGGACAACAAATTTGCTTTTCACTAATTTGCATTCGGAAATTTACCTTATACGCTCAGTAATAAAATAATAAAACCTACTATAACTAAACACGCAATATTCAATCCAATTCGCTTCGAATATAAACAAATGAAAAATTCAGGTTACATCCTTGTCTAATGTTTTGTTTCCAAACGTGTCGTGATGCCTAGTTTCCACAGTTTTCCTGCGTATATGTTCAATATTTTCAAGCTATTTCGAATTTTCGGGCCAAAAAATCACTAAATTAAAAGCTCACCTCGAATGCAGGTCAATAACACGTTACGCTGCCCATCAACTATCAACTAAATCGAAAAACTCAACATGTACTCAACTTTTTATTTTTAGTCTTTTGATGGGTCATCATTTGCTAGGTACTCCGAATACCGAGCTCATAAAAAAAAACATACAAAATTGCCATCTGGAAAATGTTTGTTTTGTAGACACTTCAAAAAACAAAATACATGAAGAAAAAAAAAAGGTATTGCACCATCCCGACAGTAGGGGTAGGCTGTCCCGTCCATCAGAATTTTTTTTCATAAATTTCATCTTCAAGTGTGTTTTTTTATTTTGTTTTCTGAAAAAAAAAACGAAATAATATTTTCTCAATTGGTTCCATGTGCAAAGGTACACAACGACCAAAGGCAACGAGAAACATCAAAGACTACAGACTCCAGAAATCCATAGACTCCTTTGCCATCCAATTTTCGTAGACAGATGCTCTTGACTCGACTGTCTTGAATTTTCGAAATTTAATTAATGTCATAAAATTTACCACAATCAAATAGAAAATCGAGAAAAATATTCAAATGAGCAAATAGAAGAGAAGTCAACAAAAAAAAAAAGCTGTAATGAATTTAATTTGATTTTGGGGCGGTGAAATACGAAACAGAAAAAAAATTAAAAAAAAAAAACTACACGAAATGGAACGACGACATTTTCCTTTAAGTGTTCATCATTTGGACAACCGCCAAAAATTGTTGGCCTATTCTTACAATACAGACAAAAAACAAAAAAAAAAACAAGGAAAATGCAGCGCGCTTGGTAGCCATCGGGATCAGCAACAGTTGCTGCGATGTTCCGTGAGTCAACATCCCCAAAATATATGAACCGACCAATTCGATTTTTGTTTTTCTTGGATTTAAAGTGACAGCATTCCGAAATATTTGACATTTGTTAAATTCAATTTTTTCTTTATTCGTTTTCGTTTTTTTTTTTTCTTCAAAATAATAATTAACAATTGTTATGTCAAAAATGGAATGGCGTTAAAAGCATCACTGAGAAACGGATGGAATGTTGGAAACACTATCGTTCAAAAATGCTGCCAACCCCATGTTTGAGGGTTTTTTTCGTGTTCTCTGGATTAAATTCTGTGTTGGGTGGACGTCTTATATGATGTCTACAATCAGATCCGAACAAATTAAATTTGCACTCATCACTCCAAAGAAAGTTTCGCCACTTTTTTTATATCCTGATCGCGTTTAATATTTTTCTAACTAAGCATGCAGTTTTTCTGGGTGATCGGGATGAAAGCTTCGATTTCACAAGTCTTTTTTTGCTTGTCCTTGCGTTGATGTTGAGCTAAAATCATGCTGGAAGGTATAAGAGAGATGTTTCCTTGCTTGTTTTTCTTGGCCGCCCCTAGTTTGCTTGTTTTGGTTTTGATTACACTGCATCCAAACAGTGCTTCCTACGCCTCCTTTTCTTTCTATAAAAATATAATTGATCTATTGTTATAAATTAATGTAATTTTTTCTTTAAACAGTAAAGCACACCCTTTCGCTTTTTAACTGTTATAAAATACCCTCTTTTCCTATTTTTACTAAAAACAAATCAGTTTTGGATTTTGGATATTTTTGTCCAGTCTACAAATGACACAAAATTTTTATTATTTTTTTTTTAATTATTTGCTTCGTTCTTCAAGAGAATATTAAGACTCTTGTAATGCGTGTAGCACAGAGCGAGGAGAAGAATTAGGAGAAGAATGATTGTGTAGTGGTTTGAGAAACTCAGGTGTAATTGGTTTCAACTCACTTTCGTGGTGGGACGGAGGATTTTGATATCGACCTATTTGCCTTAACCTAGTTTTATCTATGAACTTTGAAAGTTTGGAAGATTTAGCTTAAACACCCCGCTGTCAGTGTTATGCCTTCAAAGCAGAGCCATCTACACACAATCTACACAAACTGCGATTTTGAAAACACGAATTGGGAACTAAGCCGATACAACAACCACTACAACAACGCCACCCATTTTTCAGACTACTATCACTGGTTGACCAACCCAGTGATAGTACCATTAACTTGATCCCAATGGCAAACGGTGACTGGACCAGATTCGAAAAACAAGACCACTGCTGTAGGAATCGAACCTGCGACCTATCAATTAAATCAATTGAAAGGCAGTCGCTCTACCAACTTCGATACCCAGCTGTAAAATGACACGTAATAATTTTAATAATAATAATTAATAATAATTTTCTCTCGCTAACAGTTAACGATCTCGCTTGTTTTTTATGAAATTTTTTTAATCCGAATAAGAGGGGATATTTGGAAAAGGAAAGAAGAGAAAAAAATTACAGTGCCCATCACTGTAGTATTGATTAGCATTCTGGTAGGCAGTTAAGTAAATTTACACTGAAAATCAAATGTCATTGGGTATATAGAAATAGAAATATCCAAGCGAAAGAAACAAAGGATAAAAAACACAACAGGTGTTGTCCTAAGCACAGACAATTCTCTTAAGGATTAAATTTGGAATTTCTTTCAAGCTAAGACTGTACTTAGAAGAGACTGGCAAAAATATCGGTCCACAATTTCTTAAATGCATATTTATTTGCTTAATAAAAAAATATTTCAACTCATTGGAGTTCAACGAAATGAAGTATGGGATAAAAAGTTGGGGACTCTGGATAAATGTGGTAAGCCTTTTTGGAATAATGTGTGGATAGTCAGAAAAAGAGATAAAACCCTTCTCTGCCTTAAAGAAGAAAAGACGAATGCATTTAGTGAACATTTTGTTAAAAGCCGTTCAGCTTCAGCACACATGCCATCCGCTCGTTGAACTCGATCAATGAAAACACTCCATCTAGTGCCCGCATATCTGAGGAGGTCACTGTGCGTCTTATCAACAACTTAAAGGCAGAGAAATCTGAAGGGCTTGATGTTTATTAAAAACCTTTACCTCAAGCACCTTCTTAAAATTGGCATAATTTACCTTAGTTGTATCTACAATGCATACCTTGAGCTGCAGTATTTCCCAAAAGAATAGAGAATAGCTAAGGTTATTCCAATTCCAAAAACTGGAAAGCCTCCTTCTCCTCCTTCAAAGCTACAGACCGATTAGCTTACTTAGTAGTTTGAGCAAAATTTTTGAAAAGAGTATTAGGGAAAAAATTTCAGAGCTCATTTCTGAGCACAAAATTTTGCCAAAAGAACAGATTTTTTGATGCACATGTTAGCAATGCAGTTTTTCGTCGTTTTTGTGATGAATTTAGCGTGCCACAAGGATCATTTATGTCCACTGTCTTATACAACCTGTTAACGTCTGACTTCCCATTTTTGCCAGAGTGTAAGTCTGCGATTTTAGCTGATGACAAGGCAATACTTTCTTCGCATAAAATTCCTCTTAATTTGAGAGTAATCTTTAAAATGTGTTGAAGGTTTTAGAAAAATACTACCAGAAATGGAAGACTAGATTAAACCTGGTTAAGTTTCAAGCCATCTTTTTCACAAAAAATAAAGATCTTGCTATCTTCCAGGAAATAATTTAATAATAACTAATGGTGTATCAGACGATTGGGCAAACTCGGTGAAGTACTTAGGTATTCACCTGGATAAAAAACGTATTTTTAACGAGTACATTAATAAAAGTATTAAGAAAATGAACATGTCCAGGAATATTCTTTACCCTTTAATAATAAGAAAGTTGTTTCTGTCTAACTATATTAAAATAATTATTTACAAGGTAATATTTCAAGAAATTATCTCGTATGGTTGTTCTGTGTGGGGTCATTGTTCTCAGAGTCATCTAAAAGGAGTACAAGTGGCACAAAATAAAGTGTTAAAGAATTGACAAGTTCACCGACAAATTCCTACAAAAATGTGCACATGTAGATAACCCTCTAATTAATGATCTAGTCCTAGTCAATTCTTATACTCAAAAGTATTTATCTGTTTATTTACTTATTGTTTAACTAATTTATTTAACTTTTATTTATTTTTTTATTAATTATTTTCATTACTCAACTATAAAGTACTTTATTGTTGTACAAACTATTTGCACTTTACCTTTGAAACTCCTTGCTCACTTTATTTGTTACGTATTCAAGTTTATTTTTGGTCATATTTTGCTTGCTTGTCTTCATTGCTTCAAGACATTTATATGTAATCTTATCTTTTAATTAATGTTTATTAATAGGACTACCGGTTGAAAATGTCGTTATTGCAGACAACTTCATATCTATAAGTCTGAGGGGAATTTTGACCATGACAGCTGCCACATCAGAAACTTCATGTCATTGTCTAATTATTTCAGTCTAGGTTATTGGTCATTAGTGAAAACACACAAGTTTTTGTAAAGCCGTAAAATGTCTACATTCGTGCCATCAAAACAACATTTGCGGGAAGTTTCAATATGCTTCTTTCATTTAAAGAAAAGAGCAACCGAAGCTTACCCGGGCTATACTATAGACGTTAGAATCCATCGTCGCTCAGCAAACCATTTCCGTTCGTTTGAAAGCAATGGGAATAATCCGAAAGGTAGGACATTGGGTGCCGTATGAATTGAAGCCACGAGACGTCGAACACCGATTTTGCATGTCCGAAATGCTGCTTGAACGCCACAAAAAGAAGTCTTTTTTGCATCGAATCGTCACTGGTGATGAAAAATGGGTACATTACGATCCAAAACGTCGAGCGATGTATAGAAACCCCGGACGTGCCTCAACATCGACGACCGTTCAGAATATTCATGGCCTGAAGGTTATGCTGTGCATTTGGTGGGACCAGAAGGGTGTTGTGTCTTATGAGCTGCTAAAACCGAATGAAACAACCACAAACGAGGTCCACCGACGACAATTGATGCGTTTGAGCCGAGCACTGAAGGAAAAACGGCCGGAAACGGTTGCACGACACGATAAAGTTATTTTGCAACATGACAATGCCCGGCGCATGTTGCAAATGTCATCAAAACTTACCTTGAAACGCTCAAATGGGATGTCCTACCCCACAGGCCGTATAGTCCAGACCTTGCGCCAACCGATTACTATCTCTTCCGTAGATTGCGGTCAAACCGGTCGAATTTTTCAGAATGGGTATCCATGAATTGCCAGAAAAATGGGGAAAATGTTTATGTTTAAATTTATATCTATTTTTACTCAATAAAGCATTGATTTTTGAAAAAAACGACATTTTCAACCGGTAGTCCTATTATTTATTATTAACAAACATATTTTTTGTTAAATTATTTCATATTTAGAATTAATTCATATTTGTTTATTAAAGTTTTTTCTTCTTTTTTTCCTTCTAAATGAATAAAACCGTAAAATAAATTTATTTGTTTATTAAAAATGCTAAAGAAGAAATGCTTGGTACCAATATCTCTTAATATAAAATGAGCGGTGACAAACCATTGTTAAACACGTTTATGAACTAAAGCAACTTACTTACCTAATTTTATTTACCTTTCTTTTACCCTGTCTAACCGAACGTTAATAATTTTTCATACAATCAGACAATCATTTTTCCAGTGTCCAAATAATCGTGTGAGCCACAGTAAATATATCGTTGCACTCAAATGTATGCAAAAATAAAATTATCGTTAGTTTCGAGGTGGTCTTAGTCGAAATTTTCCGAATATGAAATTCCCACCGTCTAAAAAAAAGTTTTTTGGAATTTTTTTTGAACAGCATTCTCCGCCAAAGTCTTTTCAAAAAACAATAACAACTAATTCTTAATTATTTCTCTGGACAACTCATAAACCATTCTTTCTGACCTTGGCCCGCAGTTAGTAAACACAAAAACAAAATAAAGAATAAGAAAAAAAAAATTATTTCTCAAGCATTCGAAAATTTTAGTGGCATCGCGCGGCGGCGGCGGTTGATCAATTAGGACATACTGAAATATACATTTGACCCTCACTTCCGAATCGTTTTCCATTTCGTAAAGATTTCCTTACAGATATGAAACCCCTCAGGAGAATAACAAAACTTCAGAAGAGTTTCTCAAGCACGAAAATCACCCACAGCGCTTTGGGAAACATAAAAAACGAATTTTCGAAAAATCAACATCAGCTGGAAGCATACCGACAAGACTCGTTCACGTATTCCTCATCTGAGGCTTTTCTTGGGTAATTCATTTTGTGTACGAATGCCAGGAGGATGTACCCTTGTCTGTGGCACCTTTTTGCGTTTTGTTTTTGTGTACATTTTCGATTTCTTTGGAATTAATATGAGTACTCGAAAACGACAACGACACCATCCGTACGTACTTGGGATGGTGATGCTCTCTTTGAGAACGTACAGCCACCCTGTGTGGAATTAGTTGAGCTAATGGGATGCAAACGAAATCCTTGCTCAAGTATTCGTTGCATATTCAACACATGCTGTGCCGGGAAACAGAGTAAAGATACCCGTACTCAAGTACTCGAATTTGAAAATCCACGACAAGTGTGATTATGACTCGGAATTGGACTGAACGACGACGGCGGTGCGACTGTCATTATGAGGATCTCCTGCTGGCTTTTCATACCTCCTTTCTTGGCATGTGGAATTTCTTAATTTTTCAAATTGTTTATCTTAAGGCAGAAGGGGAACGAAAAGGATGCAATACGACAAACGGGATAAACAAATATTAAGAAATATTATTTGAAATTTGTACGAGTACAGGGGCGGGAAAATAAAATTACGGTTTAAATAAAAAAAGGGTTGACCGACGTTAGAAAAATGTATCCAACAAAAGGTGTCATTATTTTTTTGAAAAAGTGTAACATTTTTGAACCCGCGGTTTCGCAAAATGGGGAGTTTTTGTTTTATATAATTTGCTGTCCCTAAAGGGCTAGCGACTACTTTTATAATGCATTAAACACAGAGCGAGCATACGCAAGAATAAAAGATTATTCTAGTGGTTTGAAACTTTGCTGTATATAACTTATTCAACTTATTTGCATTCGCTGAATTCGCAGTATTTTTTCGGTATTACTTGAAACATTCAAATATTTGCCAAATGTTCGCCTCGTTTCTGCTTTCATTTTTTGTTACAAAAATAAACTCAAATTTACTTCCCCAATATTTTCGACAATCGTTAATAAATCTTATTCCAGAACTTGATTAGATCTCTAGCTTCAATTGAAGGATTGCAAATAAGTTGACGTTGCAATTCAGATTTAGTAAAGCTTAAATTTATTACCTGGACTTAATCCTTCTTTGAGGGACGATATTATAATATCCTTTTTAGATCCACTTCATTTGTCTCAATTGAAGCCACCACTGTACAGTGGGGCAAGAATTTAATCATGTGATGGGCTGACTTTTCTAAAAACCTTTTTTGTGGTCTGTGATTGGTCAGTAACTCGCGAGAAGTGAAAAATGCCAAAACTTGAGCGTGACTTTCAATTAGATGATAGGGAGTGAAGGGTTATATAAAACATATAACTGTTCTGCCAAACGATGCATTGGAATGTAATGTAACAGAATTGTAACTATTAACTATTTATACTCATCGCTTCCCAGCCCCGGAGAAGACTATTAATCAACGATTTTCGGATCGTTCACACTAGCAGGAACAAACGGTTATAGCAGAAGGGGAGGTCGTCCTATACACTGACGGTCTTTTGGTGAACTCTCCGAAAAATTCCTGCGTCTAAGAGATAACTAGAGCGTCTTTCGAGCCGAAGCAACTGTGATACACGAGGCGGCACTCGTGTTAGAAGACCACAACTTTACCGAAAATTCGATTGCTCTGATAGCCAAGCGGCAAAGAAGGACATAGCATCAGACAATCTGACATCGAAACTGGTTAGGTAACTGGTATAGAACATCAGTCAAGGGGCATCCTGGAATCGCGAAAAAGGTTTCGGAGATGAAAGAATCCATTGCAGTCCCGTATGCGCATACGCCGCTCAGCGCCGTAAGGAAAAAAAAAAACTAGAAGGCAAAACCTTAGATAGAGTAGGATTTCGATGGCTTCTCCTGAGTGTTGGAGCTACAGCAAGTGCTCAATGGCCGACGTTGAGCAGAAAGAAATCAACATCAGTGATCGGTTTTAGTCGTAAGGAGAAGCGCATGATAATAGGAGGAGAGGAGGAAAAAGAAATAGAATCTAGCCAACACTTGCTATGTGATTGTCCAGCCCTTGCAAGGATAAGAGGGCGATTCCTCGAAAAGCACTTCTTTATAGAGCTGGAGGACTTAAGCGGTGTTAAACTGAAAAACCAGTGAATCTGGCTAGTTTTAGGACTATAATCCATCTAACGTTAGTGAACCACTCCTTAGCAAGGGGTACATGGACCCAAAACATAGCCCTTAGTGGGCCACGGGTGAAAAGCCTAAAGGGCACTCAATTACCTACCCATCTACATACTCATCGATCTCATTTATTTTATATTAAATTTATTCTTACTTTGTGTATAAGCTGTCCCGTTGAGCAGGGGTATTCCTCAAGGTTGCCACGTTGCCCCTAGATTATATATACGTGACAATCAGTGATGAATCATCTCCAAGACGACATAAAAAATGTTAACCGTAGATCTCAGTATCTCTAAATATCAAGTCTTAAACCGTATTAATAATTAGCCAATTAGAATTATTTACACTTTTTGGGTTTTACTCTCTTTGACAAGAAACTAAGTGCGGTTTGCTTGTAGACCACATTGTCAGAAGCACTCAGAACTTGGCTTCGTGACATGCTGCTAGAAGGAACTCAGGACGAATCCTTACTTAAGTAGAACGTTTTTATGTGAAACCTATCCTTAAAAAAATTAGTCAAATCTGGTCGGCAAAGAAGTCGCCCACCGAAAAGTTTTCGCAATTTCTGGTCTTCCTTGTTCGGGCGTCGACATGAGTCGCCTTATATACTCTTTGTTTATGTGATATGTATTAGCCGGAAACAAAGATTTGGGATTGAAACCCCTAAGGCCATTATGAACCTTGACGGGCAAATGACGACTACATTTCAGGAAATTACGCATCCAATGGTCGATTTCATAGACTCAAAAATTGTGAATTTGTGGATTTCAAGTGAAAAATTCTCTCAGCAATAATGAAATTTTAATCGACTTCAGGAAAATAACGGTATGTCGGGGTCTTTCTATTTTAATGAATGGTTTTGTTAAAATAAGATTCACTTAACGATTTCGAATCAGCAAATTTCGAACTTTTCCAATCTGGATTTTACCAGGGAATGGTTACTAACACCAATTTAACGAATCGGCGAGTAGATCAGCTCGCAGAATTGTTGAAAACGCTATTGGAATACCAAGGAAGAGTTTTCATGTTTCATACACGCGTAAGACAACGAATAGCAGTCCTGATAAATATGCCAAGGGTATCAGCCAATTTTCAGCACAATTAAAAATTGGAAATCATGGCTTACAAGTACGAATGTGTAGTTGTAACTCGAAGTTTGTGAAATAGACCAAAGGAAATCAAAAATTTTACCACCTCTGTTTGTAGTGATAGAAAAGGTCTCATTCGGTTAAAGCATCATTTTGAGGCAAAAAAAAAGCCAGCTTAATAAAGCGCCGTAACGTAAACGGTGCCTTATTCAAAAATCATACCAACCAGTCACTCGTCGTCAGATTTTTATTGGGGTTTCGCAGACGTACATAGCGACCAATCAGTGAAGGTATGGACGGCCATCATTCCTCTGCCCGAGACCTTCAAATTTATCGACTAAAATCTCAGAACAAAAGCTGTACGATTTTTTTCTATTTCATCATATTTTGCGAGTTTGGAGTTCCTTAAGGAAGTCACTTTAGACCCATCATCTTTATTTTCACAATGGCGTGCGATCTTCATGTAATTCGCAATTCGGAGTTCAAATTTCGATCACAGATCGAATCCCTCTATAACACCTTAGTTCGCTGTTGTTCTTGATTTAAGTTTAACAAAGAATCGATCCTTTTTAACGCTGCCTTGGAGCAAGCCAATGCAGATAATAGTGTCAGACTGTGGATTTTGAACGTACCCGAATGTAGAGTAATGAATTCACATTTGGGAGAGAACACTGCCAAGAAGTAATCGTACCCAAGCTTTGGATCCTAGTGATCAACAAGATCCTGACAACTCTCAAGACCAAGGGCATATATGGATTCGCATACACCGATAACGCAGTCGTTCTCATCAGAGGAAGTATCTAACTGCTATCAGCTGAGGAGTTTGCTCTCCCAAAAATTAATTGAAACTTTCCCAAGAAGTTAAGTATTAATCTGCGTGTTATACTGGAGTCGAAGCTCCTCATTGATGATTAAGTGAACAAAGCAAGAGAACTTGGGGCAGGGATTGGGGCATGCGACCATGTCTATTACATTGGTCCTATAAAAGGGTAGTTCGTCCTATATTAACCTACGGCTCTATTAAATGGTGGAAAGATGCGGAAAAAGGCTTAAACTACACCCAAAAGCTGAATAAAGAATAAAAGCTAGTCTGTTAAGGTATTACAGAGGCAGTAAGATAAACGCCGAAAGCGGGTCTCGAGATTTTGCTTGTTTTCCCCAATATCTTCAAGTATCTGAAGAGCACTCTATGAGCATTCCTCAATACTCAGATATATCAGGACGACGGTAATAAACGCGACGACTGATTACGCGATTCCTTTTTACATTTTCACCGAAAAGCTTTCCACCTTGGTCCCTGGTATGAAGGATTAGGAATCAAGCTTCCTAATCGAAGCACATGGTACTCAAATCCTCACTGTTCGAACAAAAATAAAAGAAGATAGTGGTTCTGGAGTCTTCTTCAATTCGTTGCACATCAATAACCCGCACACACTTTCAAATGAATTAAGTAAGCCAAGAGAGCCTCGCTTCTGCAAGAGTGAACATCTTTGTGGACATTCAGGCAGCAGTAAAAGCACTAAACAAGGATGCCATAGAATCGCAAGCAGCAAGAAATTGTATTACAATTCTAAATGATCTGGGCGAGCGCCACAAGGTAACCTTCATCTGGGTTCCTGGCTATAGTTTCAAAGACGATAACAAAAAGGCAGATGAACTTGCCAAGAAAGGATAGAAAAATTCCCACACATTCCATAGTGTGAGCTAAAGAAATAAATAGACATAGTGACTCGATAACGTAGCAATAGATTATGAAGCTCTAGGCTGGATTGTCTCATTGTCATATACTACGAGCTATGGTCAGAATTTACCACAAAGAGAAGCAAAGGCCTTCTGCCCTTCAACAAGAAAGATTTATGCAGGAGCTGTGAGGATGAAGAGGAAATCGAGACCTTTAAGCACCTCCTTTGCGAATGCACCAACCTACAGCATAGGGGACCGAGAGTGCTCACAAAGGTTCCATTAATGGACCTTATCTGTTTCATCAGGGACACCAAATGGTTTCACTAAAAACAAGATTCATAAAAAATTCATAATGGACTCGTGGTTACTTCCAACTTAATCCCCTTCAACCAAACCTAACCCTAACCTACTAGCTTCTTATTTTTCACCTTTCAAAAGCCACCGCAAAACCACTCGAATAATTGCAGTTCAACAATGGTGTTAAATTTAAAGCGACACCTCTTGTGAGATGACCCTATTATATTTTTTCAAGACTTAACTTCTCGCCCCTTCCGTCTGTTACAAGATCGGTCAGACAGCTCAAGGAAGCGACCATATCCCTTACAGGCTACTGGTTCTCTTATTGGAAAAAAAAAACAAATAAAAAAACCGGATGCCCTTCTCTGTTCATCCTTGATTCGTTGTCAAAACTCGTCAATCAATTTAGCCTTGCGTCAATCCTCGACTAAAACTCAACAAATTCCAAAATTTTATCACTCAAATAAAAATCAAAAAAGCAAAAAACGAAAAATAAATCACACTTTATCCTCGCATAGCTTAAAGGCTTGAAAATTCGCCGCCGCCCATTCAGTCAGTAGTCTCCCTTGCATCACTGAACTCCCACTCCGAGTAAATAATTATTTTTTCTGTTTTTCTGTTTTTCAATCTCATCATTTCCACTCATCTACAACGTACTTTTGACACCGGAGTGGGTGCTTCTAACTGTCCCCACGACGCAACGCAACAGTCGTGGGCGGCCAACACTCGCAAGGAGGGATGCAAATCCAATTCGGTTGTTTCTTTAGTTTCGAATTAGCTCTCCGGAGAAAATTCAATTCAATTTCGAATGCCACACGCTACACCATGGGTATCAACAGTTGTCATCCATAAATTGCACCCCTTCCTGTGCCACCCATCGTCCCTGAGTGAGCCGCCTACTATACGACTGCGATGCGGCTCGTCAGTCGTCCTCATCGGGCGCACGCTTTGCCTTATAATTTTTTTTTTGTTGAAACGCTCAAGTTAATGGGTTTTTTGATAGACCCCTTCTAGGTGCTCTGTGAACCGCATCGTAGCCGCAACGACAACGGGAGGCTGCATCCGTTACACCTTTTTGGTGGATCCAAAAAAAAAACAAAAATTATATTTCAAATCGAAAAAAAATCGTATTTTTCGAAATACGCAGTTCTCTGCCTGTAAATGGCCCAAAAAATACGTTTTTCAAATCGAATCCATTCTGACGATGCGACGAACTGGCAAATTGGCACCCGACGCCATGCGACGATTGAATAAATTTCCCGCTGCATATTTTCTATTCCATCTTTAATTAGACCATTTTGTTTTTTTGGTTATTTTTTCAGATTCCTGGCCCGTTTCCAAGTGCAACAGAAAATTAAGTGAAAAAGACGCGTGACGGTAGATTGCCAATATAAATCGTGTGAGATGAGATTGCATTGCTGGACGACACGGACACGGACGCAGAGTTGAGGTAAGTACTCATTTTTGAAAAGGTCACAAGTCCTAAGACGGATGTTCTACGATATTTTTTGAATTTTGTAGCTTAGAAATCCAATTTGGACTTTGTTAAAAAGTCAATTGCAGAAAGACGAAAATCTTTAATGGTTTCGAGGTTTGAGTTGAGGCTAGGCGCCTGCGACAATATTTGAACTTTGATAACCTTGGCAGGAAATTTGAAAGAGATCCGCTTCCTGTTTTTTTTTGTTGCCCAAGTTTTTCAGTTGAATTCAATTAGAAAACTCCCACGGAGCCTTCAATAGTCTTTGATGTTTTCCTAAATTGCGGAAAATGATTTTTCGCGTTGTCGTTTTTTTTTTTTGCTTGAGAGGTTTCCGTACTGTTTGGCGAGAAGTATGGTTTTTGTGGCAAGGGTTTTCTAAGAATTCGATCCTTATGCAAACACGTGCGCTGTTTTTGATTAATTCGTGAACAGCTCTCGTAAGTACCTGAAAAATAAAAAAATAATTTAAAGTAACGTGGGCCCATTCAGTTCATACTTTTCCTCTTCCGACATTTTGATTACCAGATTTTTTGAAAACAGAAAATGAGAGACGAAAATATGCGGAATTTATTTAATTTAAATTGTAATCTCTTCCGAGAAGACTGGTGTAAGGCCAACGAGTAAATGACGAATTGGTGATGGCATCAAATTGCTTTTCAAAAACTTCAACAAGCTTGTTGGCTGGAAAGAAACACGTGCTTTGTCCAGATCTAGCTGTAGCATCACAGGTCACCATTAAGTGGCAACAATAAGGTAGGAATGGCACGGAATGGAATGGTCGCTCATTTATGGGTCCTAAATTCTTCAGAAGTATCAAATCAACAATCTCCACACAACTGCTAGAGGTGGGAAAATAGCATGCTAGTTTAAATCTGTGCTAGATTCAAATCACATAAAGACAGTTCCCGACCGATTCCGTCTTTTCACTGGTGGAAAAAAGATTGTCGTTAATTGACAAATTTTTTAGGTAAGCTTGGGTAAAAGAAGTTACCTACTGAACGGGCTCCCTGCCAGTGAAAAGCCTTGGCTGCCGAAGTCTCCCATTTGAGCGATTCGAATCGAAGATCGAAATACTTGCCATTCGTCCAGTGTGACCAGCCAGTGACTTTTATCTTTTATAAATCTCTTTGAAAAGCTCGTAGAGTTCGCATTGTGGAAGCACTGTCATGATCAGTGTTCTGTAGCTCATATGCTTCATTAGGACTCTTATTTGATTTAACTGAAGTACCATAGGCATTCTGATGGAATGTCTTCACCAAGTCTCTGCTAAGGTGTCATTCTTGGAGTTGGAAGTTGACAGATTATTTTTTCTAACTTAATTCACTGGAAACTGTTCAGCTTGACAGATTTGAAAATCAGGCGATAGGGTAAATTGTAACTTCATTGTGTGGATCAATCTAACTTGGAAACCAGAGCGCCTGCAAACTGGAGTGGAAGCCTGCATAGTATCAGGAAGAGACTTTATATTGCTCTATAAACGAGAAAGGTTGGGCAACTCAGCGAGCAATTTCTTTCACTGCCGCATTTTTCACTACCCCAATCACCATGGACACAACGATTTGAAAACAATTGTCGCAACTCATTGGCGGTGGAGTCAACTAGACTCATTCCCCAGGACTAAAGCAGTCAAATACCGAGAGAAAAATATGAAATAATCTCGTCAATCCATTAAGGGCTGGCTTATTAACCGGCCATTGACTTGTAGCATTTCAGAAGCTGCAAGGATAAAGAAAAAATCGAAGCAGGCTGAAAGCTAAACCATATATTTTTACATAGACAAGACGACTTCTACTTACCTTAGATAACTTCTGAGATCCATATTCGTTTCTGGTTGGGGACCATCATGTATTTACGAACATGCTCCATAGCCAATCTTCACATGTGTAAATTGATGCGACAGACTCAGCCTGATGGCAAAAAATCAAAGTAGAGAAAACATACCAATAATGATAAAAGAGTACATAACCATTCATAGGAACTGGGCTTGAAACCAATAGGTTCAAAATTTGCAGAAATATTGCAAGCCCTTTGGACCATCGTCAAGCTTATTAAAAAAAAAAACATTGCCATAATCTCGCAACATGGGATCCGCAAATACACTGAATATGTTTTAGTGCTGAAGGCTATGGATAAAATAGAATTTCATTGGCGGATGAACGGGTAGAAAATATATAAAGTCTTCAGGCTTATTTCAAAATGTCTACTTTTATGATGCTTAGAAAACCTCTAAAATTGTTCCGATCTTGAAACCCGGCAGGGCTGTTGGTATGCCTCAGCAAGACGCATTCAATGATATTTGACTTCAGAGCTTTCAAGAATACCATTTATCAGTTTCGTCGCATAGCCATCCAGTCGTTTCTAAAGTCAAGAAGCTTAAATTTTTTTCCAATATTTTAAGATACTCCCCAAGGTTCGGTGGTCAGACCAATCCAGTAAATTATCTTTACATCAGTCTTTCCAAATCTTTTGAACTAAAAATCTATCGGTCTTTTCCACCCTTTAACTTTACAATTAGTACCCGAGAAAATTGGAAATTTGTCTTTCATGTCATAGCAGCTTGTTTGAAAAGTTTAGATCATAAAATTGTGATCCATTTTGCATATTTCAGAGTATTACTTTTTTTAAGCAATTTATTTTATTTATCTATTGGGATTCTTTTTGTAAAATATTTAAAATCATATTTAATAAATTATGAACATAATTTTTTTTTAACAAATAATTTTAATATTATTTTATTGATTCTTCTTTGTTTATCTACTCTAATATTATTAAGTGGTTATGTTTTTGAGTTTGTATATATGAAGTTATATTCGAAACTAATCATCCGAATTGAAAAATTTAAATAAAAGGGCATTTCGTGGCAACCAATTATGGTAGTAAAGCTGATTAAAAAACGTTATTTTTTTTAAACTGTAAGGGATATTTACTTGCTTCCAATAGAAAAGTTGAAGAACCTTAAACCGGCGTGTGTAAAATGGCTCTTTAAAGGAACAGTCAAAATTTAAGACACAAATTTCTCTGTCAAGAATTGAGCACGGGCTTCGGCTACCCCTTTCAAAAATCACGGTTGAAGTGGGGACTAAAGACAGAACGGACGCCTGGGTCTGGCAGTTGTCCTTGCTTTTTCGTCATTCTGAAAGTTTTAGAACTACCTCAGTGACCATGTTACAATTTACAATTTCAGGTACTTGAATTATTCAATTTTTTGGAACGGACGAGAAAAAGACTACATTCTTTCGAAAGCTTATTGTCTGCAAAAGACTAGAACCGTATTTTTCCACAACTTTTCGATTTTTCGCTCCTTAGTCTGTTGTTAAATTTTTGTTAGCAACGGTTATAAATGACTTGTATGTCTTTGGAAACTGATGGATGTTGACGATGAGCTACAAAAAGCAACAAAACTTGACTTTCCAAAACATACTTTGTTATTTTCCGCAAATGTCAGTTTTTTAACATAATGTTATTTATTGTATATTTTGTCTCCTCTAATCTTCATAATATGAAAAAGAGGTTACGTTTGCATGTAGTTTCGAAGATAACCTCCTATCTTCGAAACTACTTATCCGATTCAGGCCGGCATATTCCATATAAGGGGTTTTCCAATAGGAACTTGACAACTTTGAATTTAATTTGTGAACGCACTCTCCCACTTATCAGCGAACTGTTATTGTCTAGTTATTCAGTAAACTCAACATTTTCATCATAGTAAAGTAAAAAATGTTCTACCGAAATTCGGAGTCGGTGATCGTAGATAGGCAATAACAAGTTTAGTGCAAAAATTTGAGTCTAAGTGTCTAAGTGTTAAAAATATCGCTGCCGTTCAGACGTCCGTAGCAAACGATCCAAATCGGTCAATTCCACGGCGTTCTCAAGAATTGGGCATCGCTCGGGCCACATTATGGTATATTTTGCGAAAGGATCTTGGTTAACACCCATACAAGATAAAGCTGACTCAAGAATTGAAGCCGATGGACCATTTGAAGCGACCTAAATTTTCCGATTAAGCTCTGGAGAAGATGCGTCAAGGTGATGAATTTCATCGCAAAATCATCTTCAGTGACGAAGCTCATTTTTCGCTCAATGGGTCGATTGAAAATCCACATTAGCTACATGAATTACAACATCATCCACAAAAATTATTGTTTGGTGCGGTTTACATGCCGGCGGCGTTATTGGGCCATATTTTTTCGTCGACGATAACGATTGTCACGTTACCCTGAATGGCCAGCGTTATCGCGCCATGAATACCGATTATTTTTGGCCCGGATTGGAAGATATGATCTTAGACGACATGACAAACCACACAGCACACCTTACAATCGATTTATTGAAGAGTAAGTTTGATCAGCGTGTCATCTCAATAAATGGGCCAGTCGATTGGCCAACCTCGTTCGTGCGATTAAACGCCTCTAGATTATTTTTTTTGGGGCTACGATAAGTCATTGGTTTAGGCCAACAAGCCGACGACTTTGGAAGAGCTCAGAGCTAACATTGAAGGCGAAATAGCGGCCGTTTCGGCTGAAATGTGAGGCCAAGTCTTCGAAAATCGGTACCAAAGAATCGACTGCTGCAAACGTGCCCGCGGCGGCTACACGAACTTAATCGAGTTCCATTCATCAATGTTCTGATTGCTTTTTAAGCCGATAATACGATTATGATAGTGATTTGAAACTGCAACTCCTCCATTACGTAACGAATTGAGACTCTAAGCTAGATTCTCTGATTTGACTTACTTTTTAGTAACAGGATAATGCAGTCTGTAAGCACTCGAGAGCAAACAATACAATGACATATGACAATTTCATTGGTCTCCTCCGTAAAAACTTCTTCGACGCTTAGGTAAATTGTTTCTAAGAGCAAAACATACAGACCCTAGTTTTAGCCCACTTAATGAAAAACTACGACAAAGAGTCTTCACAATAGGCCCATTTTTGGCCACAGTCACAAAAACAAAAAGCTTCCATGAAACCTTTGTTTGTAACACAATCCGCAAAATATTTTCCTTTCTTGACATTCGAAAACACTGTCAGCTCAAAATAAGATGGGTTCTATGCGAGGTACTTCTTCTGTGCAACCCCGAATCCGATCGTATTTTCCAGTCAGCCAACCCTTACTAAACTACATCGTAATGATGTAAACATGAGCAGATGTACCCCGTTCAATCCCTGATTCATCTGCTACTGGCTGAGCAGTTCCCTTGATGACGACCCTTCGATCATTCATGCGACACCGTTTCAACGAAACACTCCATAAAGTGTTTGTGAAGCGTCCGCGTCGCAACATAACCATCGAGCACCTGTCCCTTGATATCAAGTCCATGCTCACGTAAGGCTACATCGCAGCAACACTGTTGCTGGCACTTTGCATTTGTCATGCGGCTCCTTAAAAGGACAGATGCGACCAACACATGGAGTCTCAGTGTAACCGGAGATCATTAAACTGGACGCCAGAGAAAATCAATGGAACGACCGGGATGTTGCGTTGCAGAGCAACATTATGGTTCGCATTGCGTGCCTGACTGACGTCTGACGGATTGAACAGAGTCGATGAGACTTGGTTCTCTGACTCGCAATTTACGTCAAAAAGGTGTGAGACAGCTCGTCACTTAAAGGGGAACAATCTCAACGTTTTCCAGCTTCAATTTTTTTTTTCTTATGTAAACGACGACGGTCTACTGGCTGGCTGGTGTTTTGAAAAATTCTTTCGAAAACTTGCGTTCGTATTGAATATGAGTCGCGTTACGAGACCACCGCCGGCTGTCTGTATGCTTTTGATTTTGTCTTTTTGAGTCTTTGCCCCGCTGTACGAGTACTGGCGGTGAGTCTAAATTTAGACAGGACACGTGCTAGTTTTCAATTAATATGATTTTGTATGAGGGACGCGCCGCTTCGTTATTGCTCTCCTTTAAGGCGGAGGCACTTTGTTATGCTTAAGGTTTCGAAATCCAGTCCGTCCGTTGCGTTGCGTTGGGCTGAACGCTGATTGCTGAACACGTAAACAGAATCCGAATCGCGGTGCCTAATCTACGCCTCTATAAGTGCATTCGCCTCTGGGTTTGATGCCAGCAGCGATTGCCTCGGTTGGGTGGGTAAAAGGGCCCGAGCCGAGCTATGGGACCGAGCTGCTGCCGCCGACATGAAAAATAATGAGGATGGTTTTTTCGTGTTTTTCTGGTCTAGTAGCTATACTGCAACAGCATCTACGGATAGTGGTGTTATATCACTTCCTCTTGTCCCTCTGGATTTTGTTGTTCTCGGTTGGCAGGGGGATGCTGTCTCCTAATTCTGAAGAGGTGCAACGACTGCGTCGCACAATAAAATTAATTAACATGAAGTATTATGGTTTAGTTTTATGAGGGACATTTGTGGCTACTGCACCTACGCACGGTTGAATTCTTTTCGTTTTGTGTCTTGTTTTTTTTTTTTTTTGTTGTCTTTAAATGATGAGGAAACTGTTTGGCTTCGGGGAGGACATTCGTCAAAGGATGCATCTGAAATGGAGCGCATAAATTTTGGTGATGCTGACATGATCATAAAATTTACAATACTGAATCTAAGCATGAAGGGGGAAAGCAAAGGTACTGTGGAAGATATATGACCGCGGATATGCTGGTCGTTTTTTTTCCAGATCAGCTCAGTGGACATAAATTTCTATTTTGTTTTCGTACACTTAAACACTTTCATTTTTGAACAGAAAAGGTTGTCCAGCTCGGGAAAATGTTAAGATACACAAGGACTTATATTTTAAGAGTGCATCGAAAGAGTACCCTTATTAGTTTAGAGATGTTTGAAATATGGTCTCGTTTTCGCAAGTTAAATATATAGCGAGCGAGTTGTTGTAGGCAACATTAAGTTTTCGACTACTGTTGGAGTCTGGACACACGAAAATCTCACAACCGTACAAAAGAGCTGGTATCAGGAGAGTATTAGCTAACAAGAGTCTAGTTTTTAAAGGAATGAAGTATTGAGTGGCCCATAGAGTACGGAGCCCAGCATAAACCTTACCGATCGTGCTATTAATATGGGTATCCCATGTAAAAGTACGGTTAAAAACTAGGCCAAGGTTTCTGACGGTATCAACTTACTCTATAGGAGTTAGCGCTAGTTTGACTTCAGGAAATACTAAAACATTCAGTACCCTGCGGTGTATTGGAAGCACTTTTGATTTATTAGCATTAAGGTTTAGATCATGTGCGGTGGACCATTCAAATATACTTGCGAAGTCTTTGTTAAGCAAACTAACGGTTTCCTTTACCTTTTCGAGAGGACAGCTTAAGTAAAGTTGTACATCGTCTGCGTACATGTGAATTGAACAGTTTAGTTATGTGTCCAAAAATTAAGGTGACATTGTATTTATTTTGAAAATTCTTTATTTATTCTTCCAAATCAATTTCATCCCGTTCAAAGTAATCCCCTCCCGATGCAATGCACTTATGCCAACGGATTTTCCAATCTTTGAAACACTGGTTGTAGTCACTTTCCGGGATGGCCTTCAGTTCCGTCTTCGCTGCGGCTTGAATCTCCTCTCAAAACGGTGTCCCCGGAGCGGTCTTTTGAGCTTGTTGAATAGCCAGAAGTCGCACGGCGCCAGATCAGGTGAATACGGTGGTTGCGGAACGATATGGGTTGAGTTTTTGGCGAAATGATCACGAATTACGAGTGCGGTATGGGGTGGTGCATTATCGTGGTGTAAAAACCAAGAATTGTCTTTCCACAATTCCGGCCTTTTTAGGCGGATAGCGTTACGCAAACGACGCATAACGTTCAAATAATATTCCTTGTTGACTGTTTGGCCGGTTGGAAGGAATTCATAAAGCACAACACCACGATAATCGAAGAAAACAGTCAACATGACCTTGATTTTTGAGCGACTTTGGAACGGTTTTTTTGGTCTCGGCTCTCCTTTGGCACGATATTCGCTCGATTGATCGGTTGTTTCGGGGTCGTAAGCATAGATCCAAGTCTCATCGCCAGTTATAATGCGTTTCATGGCATCCTGATAGTCGGAAAGCATTGTTTCACACACTTCAAGGCGACGCCTTTTTTCCAAAAAATTCAATGTTTTCGGTACCAGTCGAGATTTGACGCGCTTGAGGCCCAAAGCATCCTTCAAAATGGTATTGACTGAGCCTTTCGATAAGCCAACTTCATCAGCAAGGTCTCTAATCGTTAATCGATGGTTTTTCAACACCAAATCTTTGATTTGTTGGACGTGAGCTTCATCGGTTGAGGTTGATGGTCGCCCAGAACGCTCTTCGTCTTCGACACGTTCACGGCCGGCTTGGAAATCACTATACCACTTGTAAACATTTTTTTTAGACATAGCCTCATCATCAAAGGCTTTCTGCACCATCCTCAACGTATCCGCAGCAGAAAATTGATTCTGCAAACAAAATTTAATGCAAATTCTTTGCTCAATAAATTTCGACATCCCAAAAAACGAAAAACTCACTTTTAGCAGCTCACAAAACGACGCGTATCTCAAACACTATGAATATATTTTGACATGAAATTTCACATAGGTGTCACTGACAGTACTACCAACCTAAAAAGAAAGAAAAATTTCCAAATCCTTCGACGCGCGCAGTTTAAATTCATATGTCACCTTATTTTTTGGACACAGTAGTATATCAAAAAGAGTAGAGGTCCAAGGATTGATCCTTGTGGCACTCCACTTTGGACATCTAAAAATCCGGAGGATTTTTCTCATGCGATTACACATTGTTATCTACCACTCAAATATGAGGAAATGAGCTTCGTTGCGAAAGTTGAAAACTTAAGCTGTGTTCTAAGCTTGTTGCACAAGATCGCGTGATTTACTGTGACAAAGGCTTTCGAGAAATCAAGAACTGTAAGCCGGGTTAAGTGATTTTTATCTAAGCCTTTACGTATCTCATCAATAATAAAAAGTAAAGCAGTTTTAAAACTTTTCTTTGAACGGAATCCAGATTGATGCCGACAAAGCAGCTGCTCTTTATGTAGATATTTTTGTATTTGCGATAAGATGACTTTTTCGAAAACATTTGACAAAAACGGTAAAATGGATATAGGTCTATAGTCTTGTGCATGTCTGGATTTTTTCGGAACGAGAATAATTTTGGCTTTCTTCCATTCATTGGGAAAAGTTGATCTAGTGAGAATAGAGTTGAATAAATGCGTGATATGTTTGAGGATAAAGGGGAGAAGTAGCTTAAAAAACGATGGGTGGATGTGGTCGAGTCCTACAGCATTTGACTTAACTGCTAAAAAGGCTGAAGCAAAAAGATGTTGCACTGTCAATAGTTTCCGCTGCTAGGGGCAAATATGTTTTGGGAGGAATAGAGCAGGTAACAAACTCACTGTTTAATTGATCGCAGTCTATGTCATTTGGTAACTTCGGATATTGCCTTCCGTGTCCAATCTGACGGAGCTACTTCCATAATTCCCTACATGATGAGAGGGAATTGAGCTTGCTGCTGTAGAACTTGTTCTTTGCATTTTCGCAGTAACTTTACTGCGTAGGGCTCGAAAGGTTGTTAGAAACTCTGCGATGCGATATTTTTTTCCAATTGTTATAGGCATTATTACGCTTTTCCACCAGTTTCTGAATGTCAAAACATAGTCATGGCGGTGTTGATGGGCGTTTCTTTTTCGTTTTGAGTGGGACGTGTTTGTTATACTTCTGTGGCCTTTCGGAACCGGAAATAAGTTGTAAGTCGAGAAAGGTTAATATAACGCCTAAGCAAATGGTGATTACAGACTCTGGTTCAAAAACACTGTATTTCCCATTTCTCTTAACCTTTGGATTATTATGACAAAAGCATTGAACTCTGTTCCAACTTAACCTGCTGGGCGGCGCAGTTGGTTAAGTGCCTGCCCGTCAATTGGTACATGCATTATTTGTCGATATGATCTATGGCGCTATGGCTGAAAAAGTCGTGCAATAATAGGAGTCCGAGCAAGTGGGTGCTCCTGCTGCAGTGGGTACAAAATCGGTGTAAAAACAATCGTTTGTATAGGATAATTGTGGTTATAGTTGGCTCTGTTGTTAAGGCATAGCACTGTCAGCAGGGTGGGCAATCTTCCAAAGCTAAACTTTCTAGTGTATAAAGTACCACTTTGATCAAAAAATTCCCGGAATTTATTCAGAAACTAAAAAAAATACAAGTTTATTCATCTTAATCTCATTTTGCCCCTTCAAAGTAATCCCCATCAAGTGCAACGATCGAATCCTTGAAACATTTTTTGAATTCGGTTTTCGTTATGGACATCAGTGCTTCTGCGATTTTTTCGTAACTTTCTTCTCTGCTGTCCCCGTAATGGTTTTTTAACGCGATTGAACAGAAAGAAGTCACAAGGAGCCGAATCAGTTGAATTCGGTGGATCGGTGTTGGATAGTGTTTGTTGCATTTCTCGTCAAAAAATTACGAATAATGATGGCACTATGCGACGGTGTGTTTACATGGTGCAAAATCCACGAGTCTTCTGCCAACAATTCTGGTCTCTATCGGCGCCACACGGTGGTAATTCCGGGAACTTTTTGATCAAGGTGGTACTAACGAAAAAAATACTGCGAATTGTGCGAATACAAATGAGTCGACAAAATACTGCCGAGTTGCAAACAATCGTTCGATTCATCTCACAATCCTTTTACTCGCTCTATTCAAAACTCATTATAAGGATAATCATAATCCCTTGAGCGTGAGTTAATTTTATTAAAAAGCAAAAATCGACAGTAGTCTGACCAAGTGGGTCGCTTTCCTGTCGTGATAATTGTGTCGACTTGTCATGCTAAGTTTCCAAGTATTGTCAAAATAATGGTTTAAGTTATTGGCTGTGCTATGAAGGCAAATCGAAATTTCATTCCATCTGTCGGAGCCAAAAAATACGTATTTCAACCTCAGCAGAGGCGATTTTGTAAGTGTCGGAAAAATACCCTTCAACCACAGAGGGAGTAGTTGACGGGGATAAGGCAATGTTTATTTTACAAAATTAGGATATTTCCCTAGAATCTAATTAAAAATAGGACTACCGGTTGAAAATGTCGCTATTGCAGACAATTTCATATCTATTACTCTGAGGTGAATTTTTGACCATGACAGCTGTCACATCAGAAACTTCATGTCATTGTCTAATTATTTCAGTCTAGGTTATTGGTCATTAGTGAAAACACACAAGTTTTTGTAAAGCCGTAAAATGTTTACATTCGTGCCATCAAAACAACATTTGCGGGAAATTTTAATATGCTTCTTTCATTTAAAGAAAAAAACAACCGAAGCGCATCAATTGCTTACCGAAGCTTACCCGGAATGTGTCAGCGGTGGTTTAAGCGGTTCAAAGATGGTGATTTCAACACCGAAGATAACGAACGCCCCGGCCAGTTGAAAAAGTTTGAAGACCATGAATTGGAGGCATTGCTCGATCAAGATCCGTCACAAACGCAAGAAGAACCTGCAAAATCAATTGGCGTCATTCAGCAAACCATTTTCGATCGTTTGAAAGCAATTGGAATGATCCGAAAGGAAGGACATTGGGTGCCGTATGAATTAAAGCCACTAGACGTCGAACGCCGATTTTGCATGTCCGAAATGCTGCTTGAACGCCACAAAAAGAAGTCGTTTTTGCATCGAATCGTCACTGGTGATGAAAAATGGGTACATTACGATAATCCAAATCGTCGGGCAACGTATGGATATCCCGGACATGCCTCAACATCGACGGCCGTTCAGAATATTCATGGCCTGAAAGTTATGCTGTGCATTTGGTGAGACCAGAAGGGTGTTGTGTATTATGAGCTGCTAAGACCGAATGAAACAATCACAGGCTAGGTCTACCGACGACAATTGATGCGTTTGAGCCGAGCACTGGCGGAAAAACGGCCGGAAACGGTCGCAGGACACGATAAAGTTATTTTACAAGATGACAATGCTCGGCCACATGTTGCCAATGTCGTCAAAACTAACCTTGAAACGCTCAAATGGGATGTCCTACCTCACCCGCCGTATAGTCCAGACCTTGCGCCATCCGATTTCTTTTCGAATTTTCATTCGTGATATACTCTATTAATATCAAAATTCATTTTCATCAATATAAATAAATGTCGCTGTGATTTAAAATTCGTGGTAACCCCAATATTGTAAATTAGTTTTGAAATAATGATATCTATGTAACTAAGTAATAACATTAAACAAAAATAAATTAAGGTTCGGATTTATAAATTCAGTTCCCCACTTCGGACGGATGGGGTTCACAAAGTCACTGAATTCATCCTGAATACAGAAAACAAGCAACGCCTGCTTCACTGCATTTTAATTCGAAAGAAAATATTCAGAGCCTAAGATTTTGGTCCTGATTTATTCTCCTTAAACTGTTACTTTGCCTGAACCAAAGATAACTCAACTAGGGTCTCATCTTCTAGATCTTTTATTAATCGTTTTTCACTATGACCCAAACTGTCGCCTCATTTTTCAAGCTATATTCAAATTATTAAATTTAAATTTTAAAATTATTCTTTTTGTTTTTATATCTGTGCCATAAACTTTGATTATATAATTTATATATTTTGACAGGTCTTCAAATATATACTTATTTCTATATTTTCAATGTCAATTCTTTCGAACACTCAGAAGACCAGCTGGGCTCATTCTTTCCGAAACCGAAATTGATAAATCATTGCCTCGTGATGACATCTTTTGAAATCCTGCTCGACCGAATTCTAATATCGCTAATCACATTGTTTTATAACCCAACAATTTCTGTCTCGACGAGAAATCATTTTTTCACAAAAACACAAAAAAAAAAATCAAATAAATTTTCCTTAAAAATTTCTATAAGCATTTAATTTTTTTGTGAATCTATAAAATTTTTTTTTTAGCTCATGCTTTACTATTTCATTTTTTACGCTCGTCGTAAAAAATTTAGCAAAATAAATACTGATAAAGACTGAACAAAAAAACAAGAAGACAAAATGAGAAAGGAAAAACATTTGGAAGAAAATTGATTGCGTTGTTTTTCCATTGTTGTGTGTCCTGTTATTCGCTGTCGTTGCCATCTCGTCGCTCTTCGCTTGTGTTGATCTTCTTTTAAACTATTTCGCTTATATTGGCCAACAGCCAAATGATCTACAAAAACAAAACAAAGAAAAACGAAGCATGCAAAAGATCGCGCATCAAAATGGCAGCCAAGTCTCTCTGACGCGCCACACGATCGGTCATACCAAAATTGAAAGCCAAAAATGAAAAACGAAAAACGAGAAAAAAACAACAGGAAAATGAAATAAAAATCTTTTAACATTTTCCAACTCGTTACGTCTTCTTATTTTTTTTTCCACTCTAGCTCCTAGATGCTCGGGTGCTAGCCTTCGGTTTGTGGCGCAATTTAATGAAAATTTATAACAACACAGTTGTGCTAGAGAAATTTTCAAATTTTCCTCACTTGAATCTTTGTATCTGCATCTTTATAGATACATTTGATGTATATAGATACTTTTTTGTGTATAGTACCTGTGCTCTAGGAGGATGCTCTGACGCCAATTGCCCACAGGGAGTAGACACAAATCATGGCGCGTCAAGCTTTTCGGTTACGTGGTCGGGCCCGTCTGTCCGACCGCTTTTCTTCGCTGTAGAGGCGAGTTTTTTTTTCAAAAACAAACAAAACAAAAAAAAAGGAAAAACGAAAATTAAGAAAACCAACTTTTAAAATGGCGGATGTCGAACTAATTGGGCATGAGTTTTTGTGTAATGGCTGCGGGCTGCGTTGCTCCCAGCTAGCATGAGTGTGAGGCAACAAGCGACGAGTCTTTAGAGAAAAGCAGGCGATCGGACGATACTGTACTTTTTTTTCATTTGCATTATTTCAAGTGAGATCATTTTTGTAGATTTTGGGATTCATCCATAAAATTGTATTTTTCTTCTCTACTATGCGGTTTCGAATTTCGTTGCTCTGAATCGATTCCAGACGGTTTTTGTGGTCAAGATGCCATTTTGTAAATGATACATAAAAGCGAACGACGTTGCTTTTACCACAGTGTTTTTCTTTTATTAAGTTCAAACATGGACATCGATAGCTTACGCATACCATTTTCATGGGATATAATTAAGACCAGGTTGTTTGCATTTTATGCAGGCTTTTGTCACTGCTTTTACTTAAGTTGAAAACAATATATTTTTCGAAAAGATGCATTTTTAAAAGAGCAAATATACTGAGATTCATAATTTCTTACGAGACTTTACAAGCACTGCGTGATTCCCATCGTTTTACAAGCCTGGAGTTCGCTATTTGAACATATCAAAATGGTGTAAACAGGATCTGTCTAAGTACTGAGCCTTGTGGTACCCCTAAATTGAGAGATGCGTGTTTCTCCCTTAAGATTTCATGAATTCTTGTGTGCTTTGGTTTGTGTTAAAAAACCAATAACATATAAATTTTTGATAAAAAATCTTCCTCAGTACAGTTCGGCCTTATTGAAGAATTAAGAAACTCAGCGTTGCATAAAAAAAAGATATTATTACAAGTATTTTCAAATAATTATTATTGCTGGATAAGGATATTCAGCGAACTTTTCGGACTCAAAAATATTGTTAATTTTATTCACTTATAATTGCCGATCTTTTAAAGGTTCCGTACTTCAAAAGGAAAAACGGACACTTCGTTGTCCGTCACGACACTTTTCTCATGAAGACGTTGAGCTATCAACTTTAAAATAATACCTAAATATTTAGGGCTATGATTTATTAAAGGTGTAGAAGAATCAAGCTTCTAAATCGACGCAGTCAAAAGTTTTGGCCGCATATTTTGATAATCAAACCCAATAGCTTACTTCCCGTTGACATTAAAAGACGAAATTTGACAGGAAATAATGTCTTATACAAAAAGTTAAGAAAACAAGTCGAAACCCGTAAATTTGTACTTAAATCACAAAACATTTTTTTTTAAATCGCCCACAAGTTTATATGAACCTTCGTTCACAAGTCCGACTCGCACTTCTGCGGTTTTTTTAAGTGTACGCTTCTGATTTCATATTGCGTGTTTTGATTGAGGGCTCAGTTTAATCTACTGAACTAAATAAAGAACTTAAAAATTTTTAAAGGTAAGCAGGCTGCCTTGCGAGCCACATTTTGAGCGGTCACTTCAACCTGACCCAACGTTACCTTTTTAATGATAAGATTCTTGGTTGTCTGTGCGGCACCGAAGATTTCCAACTTATAATCTTCCCTTTGTTAAAGGGTCATCGAAACGTCAGCTTATGAGATAACTCGAATAACGAGAACTTCTTTTTGATCGGTAGAACTATTTTCGAAGCAAAAGGTCCACTTGTGACTTGATTGCATATCTCATCAAAGAGTGAAACTTCTCTTTTCTTTTTTTTCTTGCTGGACTTGCTATTCCAAATGACGAATGTCTTCTTCAATAAATTAGAAACTAACTTACGGACCGTTCCATTCAGGAAGTTTGGCACAGTTTAAATTCTAAAGCTTACCAAATAAATATTAATGAACCTCAAGGTTCGGTTGGTCTCCAACTCTTTTTTTATTTCCAATAAAGGATCTCTCGTCTTCTGCAATCCTTGACGACAGTATACCCAGTTTTTCATGATCCTTATCTTCGCTGAAGTCACTTTGAAGACTCCCTTTTCTCGGAATATGCATAAATGAAAACCTTAGATGAGATGACCAATTAATTAATATCGCCAAAGACGTCGCGGTAATTATAGGTTTCCTCAAACAGCGTAAGGAATGCTTTACCTCCTCTGATATTACTGCATTTGAGCTAAACGGTTGCGTTTATCAAATATCTCGGCAGGGCTCCAAAGATCAACTTGGCTCTGCTTGATGGGTATAGCGGTATTCGAAGCGTGATTATTAACAAAATATGACTTGATCGTGCAAAAGCTTGGTTCATAGACCGAGATCATTTTAAGGCTTTGCGACAGTTAAAAGATAAAGTTCAACTTTCAAAAGTCTGGGAGCTGTTGGAAAACTAAAGAGAACTATGGTTCAGCATATACAGCTACTGAGGAGTGAAGGCATAGAAAGATTCCTAAGGGTCTTGCCAGAGCCAAAATGGACCAATAACATTGAGACTGTTCTTAATGTACATGGCTCTTATCCGGCTTGTGCATGCTTATCTACATATTTTCCATTCGATTTAGATTTTCGAAAGACGATGTCAGTGGTCTTAATTTTTATCTTATGAATTAATAAATTGTATTGTACATCTTATTGTACTTGAAATTTTTTCAGTCTCAAAGCTATATTGCTCAATTTACAGAAATAAAGTTTGACTGCACTTTACTTTATTATAACACTAACATTGTTATTGCAAATATCACAGTCTAATGCAATGAAAAGTCGAAGGCAAAACAACGAGAAAAGCCTTCTTCAAATTCTTTAAATTAAGTTTTCCAAAATTGGAGAGAATAGGAGGCTAGAAAGCATATTTGTAGCTTCCTGAGAGAAAAAGATACCAGACAGTCACTGTGGTTGGCAAATATTCAGCTTTTAAGTCTCTCTATACAAGATAAACCCCAGGGATCAATTCTAGGACCCATTTTGATCTGCTTGTAAAGGAATGACTTGACTTCGCCGTGCAAACATGTCTCCATTCACCTGTTCTATTTATCACAGCCAATTTGCATGATTAGTGAACTCACCTTGCGCTTAAACTAGGCCGGTATCAATGGATTAGTTCTGAACATTTAAAAATGCCAAGCTATTCCTATCTCACACAGGTCGTATGAACATAATATTGTCCCTGATATATGATTCTCTGGAACTAAACCAAGTAGAATCCGTTGCTAGCCTTGGCTTTGTAATAAATGGACACCTATCTTGTTTTGATTAAATCAACCCATGCCATTTTTATGGTTGCTTTCGAAAAGTTTGGATCTAAGCGAGTTATACACCACTAGAAACACATCGGAGGCTTGCAAAATAGCGTACTCTGAATTGTTATATAGTTGTTTTGGATCGACGTCTTTTCGAAAACTTCAATTTGTTTACAATAAATGCGTTTTTCTTCTTAAAAATATTACCTCCAATTCACCATCATATCATTTTGCAAAACTAGAGTTCTCTCATTCTCGAATAACACTAAATATAAATACCAACCCATACAATTATTTGAATTCGAGGAGATTATTTTTTGTTCATGCATTTCGGCTTTGGAATGAACTATCTTTGCATATTTAAGGCATATTTAATACCAAAATCTTTAAAACTACACATATTAATTAATTTGTTAAGACAAGGCAACGATAGCAATTTCTCAAAACTTCTCTGTTGTTTTCGTTTCTTCTTGCTCTGTTTTTTTCCTATATCCTTTCACTCTCTCTCTCGTGTCCCTCTTTCTACATAGTTTTGTATTATTTGTTAGTAAGATTAAACTTCTTTATAATAATATTTAATTGAAATTGTATTCAATTATTGAATGAATTGAATTGAAATTTTATTTACAAGTAAATAAAAATAAATAATATAACTAGATAAATAAATACACAGAGATTTCTTTCAATCAAATAATCAACTTTATAAAAACAAAAATATCTTTATCAATAAATATAAAAATAAAAAAAATAAGTAAATAAAAAAAAAATAAAGAAATAAATAAAAAAATAAATAAATAATAATTGTAAAAATAAATTATCTAAAAAGTTTTTGTAAAACGGGACTTAACTTTTTTGGCAATTTTATGCTGCATGAGAAAGTTAACATTAACAGCTTTATTCCTTATAAGGCTTTCCTTTACTTCCGTTGGTTAAAGATTGAATCCGTGTAAAGCTGTGGACAGGCGAGACAGATGTGATTTAGACGT
Organism: Orthonevra nobilis; assembly: GCA_963555765.1. NCBI lineage: Eukaryota > Metazoa > Arthropoda > Insecta > Diptera > Syrphidae > Orthonevra > Orthonevra nobilis. The sequence goes on along the minus strand of OY743226.1, from coordinate 12,960,014 downwards.
CCACACAGCTCAATAGAGTACGTCCTGTTGGCCTGTGTTCGAGCAAGTAATTTCGGTAATAGTACGGTGAAGAATGCAATTTTGCGCTTTTTCACTTATCCTTGGTAACCCTTATGGAAAAGTATAGCATGTCCTATCAGTCTAGCCGGCAAACATACCTTAAGTGAAGCATGAGTCGTTTAGCTTGTAGTTCCTAAAAACTCCAACTAAGTCGCATACTTTTTTTAATTATTCGGATATGTTAAATCGAAATCGAACGTTTTATTGAAAGGACTTGACCAGCTTCGAGCGATCGAACAGGGCCAGTAAGTGACTGGCCGAGCAAGTCATCTTTAAGCATTGTTTTTCGTTTGTTTTTCAAGCAAAGACCGAAGCAAAGAATTGAATTCTGAAGAGAAAAGTTGCCCATTCGTTTTCTTGTCCTATTTTTCTGCCATCAAAATCCGCCATTATAGGCCCGGACCCCACGGGTCGCCTATGATAATCCACCATTGGACTCGAGCAGCAAATAAAAAAAAAAAAAAAAAAATACGAACGAAATAACAAAAAAAAAAAAAAAAACAATCACCCTCGTGACTTTCTTGTCTTGTTTCATTTCCCAACCGAGCATTCCCTCGAAAACAGAAAAAAAAGAAAAACACCTTGTGTAATCCTATCGTTCACCCATACCAAACCAGCCAATGCACATAGTGCTCGGAAAACTTTAATACGTAACCAAAGCAGAATACTCAGACCCCAGCCAATGAAAAACGATCGTTTTCGAGCACATTTCCACAGACATCCTTACAGCAAACCACAAACACACAAAAAAAACCATGATTTCTTGGGTGTATAAAACTGTATACATAATTAATTTCACCTTACCCCGGACCGATCGACCTATCCGGTCGCAACTAGCATTTTCCCCGCAGAGATTTTACATCGTGTGTGTGCTGTTCTTAATTTAGAATCTGAGAAAAAGTAAAAAAACAAGAAGAAGAAACTAAATTTGTTCGTTCAAGGAAAACTCAAAACATGTTCACCAAAGCTTTCTTCGCTCTTGATGGTTCGCCCTCCCTCTGATCATCTTGGAACTTCTTCTCGAGCATATCGATGACTCCATGTACTCCGTACACCTTGTATGTTTCGAAATTTCGATTTTGAACTTCCTATGTACGATAGCCGCCATTTTGAAAGGCATTCAGACACACATAGGTCCATACCAGGACCATCGTCACCATCGCTAGACACACCAAACAAAAATTTATTCCTGGTGGATACGTTTTCGACGCCACTGTAAGGCACACACACACACACATGTACAGGAGGTGTGTTTTTTATTTTTATAATTGAACCGAAAATACATCCAAACATAAATAAAAGGATAATTTTGGATTTTAAAGTATTCTTTGCTTGCTAAATGTAGGATCCCTGTTTGTCTGTGCAACCGGGCGGCGGCACGGCGCTTTCACATTTTCAACTTCTATGCCATCGTCCACGTAATAATAACGTATGCGGTCTCTCTCCGAATGAGTATCCCAAAATATCGACTTTATTTCAATACAATTGGGTTTTAATTTAGAATTTTAATGAAATTAAAAATATATATTAAACGGTGAAGCAGCACACAGTAGTCGGAATGCATGTGAAAAATTTAAAATTAACATTTTGTGTTATGTTTTTCCGTTTTTCTGTTGATGGCGTACGCGCGACGGGATATTTTTGATTGTAAGTGTTTTTTTTTTCTATTTTTTTTCTGACAAGATCACTTGTGTTTTGATTAAACTTAGATCCAAAGGATCTAAAAATAATAAGGTAAACAAAGGAGGTGTGTGCTTCACGTCACACAATATGTTGACCTTAATTTTGAAGTAAAGCATAGAATTTTTGGCTCTTTAAGATAGGTCCTCGAAGGTTTTGAAAAACTTGGACAATTATTTTCAAAATGTTTTGGTTGTAACTTGTAGGATACCAATTTATTCGAGTCTCGGAAACTCTATCAATAAAGTCAGCCCCGCCATTAGTTTGACTAAGACGAGAATTTTTTCGGACATTTTGAAAAATATTGTTCTTTCAGCTCTTCTTTGTCCTTTTGCATGTTGGCATAAATTTTGCTTACTTATTTGATCAGACTATCGATTCTTGAAACTTCCGAGTTTGAGCTGAACTCGCTTTCGGTTGCTTTGACATCCGTTTAGAGTTTTCAAAAAAAAAAAAAAAAATACTTTAGTATTCATAATTTCAGAAATAGAGAAAATAGCATCCCATAATGATAAAGGAAAAACGGAACCATTTTAAGATCAATTTCTTGTCCGTCTGTCTGTCTGTCACCTGATTTTTTTTTCAGGAACTTGTTGATGTATCAAATTGAAATACTAATGACTTCGGTCCCTTGAAAGTGTAAAAAATGAAGCTTCTAAATCAACGCAGTCAAACTATAAAGCTGTTTTTGTCGCATATTTTGACACGCGCATAGAAATAAAAACCTAAAGGGTACTACGTAGGCTGCTAGATATATAACACTAAGTGTTGCCAGGTGCAATCTGACATTTCCATTGAAAAGTTGGACATTTTTTAGCACAACATCACTCAGAACGTGTTGTCATTTAATCGTGAATTGTTTTATTTACAGAGACTTGAAAAATTCATCTCGGCAAAAAAATAGTATTAACTCGTGAACACTTTCGTGCGATCATTTTTCACAACTGTGGACGTGGATTTTCACGACAAGAGTGCATTGATGAACTTAAATCTTTGGTTGGCGATTAAGCAGCATCCTATAGTACTGTGAAAAACTGGTTTAATGAATTCAATCATGTCCGACGCTCGCTCAAAGACGAATTCCGTGAAGATCGTCCAAAAACGGCCGTTGTGCCAGAGAACATTGATGCCGTGCGTGAACTCATAATGCATACCGTGAGAAAGAGGCATCCCTGGGCATTTCTCCCACCACCATACATTCGATATTGCGTGAAACTCTTATTTGGTTCATGAGTGATGCAATAAATATTTTCCTAACAGAGTTTGAAAGTGGTGAACGTGAATCTTGGCTGCTCGGAGATGCTGGCTTCGCACTTGAGCCATTCGTTATAACTCTGTATAGATTTGCACAATCGGGGACAATGCAGTCCAGTTTCAATAAGATGCACTCCGCAGCTAGAAATATAGTTGAAAGAACCATTAGAAATTTAAAAGTACATTTTAGATGTTTACTGATTACATTATATTACAAGCCAAGTAAGGTTGTAAAAATAGTTAACGTTTGTTGTGCTCTTCACAAAATTTGTAAAGCGTTTAATATGGAAATGGAAGAACAACATTATGCAAAATAAAAAAGGTACTTCAGACACTTCAGGTTTTATGGAAGTCAAATAATTTATTTAAACAAAAACATGTTAAAAAAATTAAAATAATTCATGGCAACTTTAGTCTTATTTCTATAAATTCAAGGCGTTTTTTTTTCTTTCATTTTCATCTTGTCTTGTTTCAACATTTTGATCTTTTAAGACTTTCGATTCACGGTTTTTCGATAGCTCTATAAGATCTTTTAAAACTACTTTTATTTTCTTTGTCCATTTCTATTCACTGCCCTAACTTGCTCGAGTTTAGAGTTGCTTTTTGCGTAACCAAATATTTGTCTATTTTGCTTTCTGCCCTTTGAGTATTTCTTCTTAACCTTGGCGTGCTGTAATTGGTTTTTTGCATGAGTGGTGGTGATGGCAGAATGCCCGATGCAGAAGCAATGTCTATAGGCGGTGTAGTTGTCCGAAAAAGATACTTCAATACCATTAACGATATTATTGAACCGACCACCTGTTGCCTTTGACTCGTTTTTATTATGTGCAAGTTTTTTTCCTCACAGGAATATATTAAATTTGTATAAAAGTTCAAATAGAAATTGCAAGGAATCATCTTTTTCCAACCAGTAGCGTCTTTTATTGGTGGACCCTCGCTGTTCAATTTCGTTGTTAAATTTTTCTAAAAAGATTTCGAATGAAATTTGTCCTTCATAAATTCTTTGGCGAAATCGGGATTTTCTTCCATCAAATGCAGAAATGTTTTTTCCTGGCTAGAGTTCTTATGCTTGCCCCTATAATTCATATTTATAAATAAATAAATTTGTCAACAAAAAACGAAACACAATTTGCACTTACATTTTTAATACGTCTCACAGACAATTTCACAACACCAGGGCAAACTGAATTCAATTCAAGTGAAAAACGTAGTAGATCGAAATGCAGAACACCGATTTCCATTTTCACAACTGGAATTCACAATAGTGAAATGCAGAACATGGTAGTAAATGTCAACTGCAAAATTTGTAAAAATATTCAAAATTTCCTGAAAAAAACAGTGGTCAGTTATTTATTTCAATTTTCGTCAAAAGCACCTGAATATAATTTTGAAAATTTCAAAACGGGATGCATGTTCATACATGCATACTCATAAGGTAGTTTGGAATATTGACCTTATTACTGTTATATGTAACATACGAGAAGTGACCTTTGTTTTTTAAACAAAACTTTCTTAGACATGGTTTGTTTTTTGAAATTTCTGACAAATTGTTTAAAGTGTAAATTGCCGGATTTGAATGAATACTCGAAAAATACAGCATAAATAGAATTAGCGCGAATATGCGCACCTGGTTTTGAGACACAATAAACTGATATAAGAATATAATGCAGACGCTTTCATCTCCGCAAACCTGATATTTGATTTTTCGTCATGCTTAAAAAATTCAACTTGTAAAGTACCTGAACCCGTAACCTGGCTGGGTCCACACAAATGTCTTCTTTTGTGGGTGGGAGAGTTACTTCATTGTGAGTTTTTTAGGCTTGCCGCCCATTCTCCAGCTTAATCGATACCCTTCTTTTTCTAGCTCTGAAGTCTTTCTTGAGTTGTTCTTTGCGGCGTCTTTTAAAGCGCCTCTTTCTTTGTCTTCGTCTTCTGCATACACTCGTTATCAAGGATGGTCCGTAGAACTTTTAGAAGAACGAATGCCTTTCTATGATGACGAATTACTTAGAGAGAGGTTTTTCTGAACCTAAAATACACCTTTACTATGAATTCTACATGAAAAACGTGTCAATTATAATTTTTTTCATTAAAGTTACGTTTTTGTTTTTAATTTAAAAAAACTTATTTTTAAATTTTTTATTTTAATATTATGTATATATTATACGTAGGCTACTAGATATATTTCTGGCCTATTGATGAAAATGCGAATATTTATCATAAAAAGTGGTTTCATTGATTTTCAAAGTATTCTCCAGCATGATTTATACACTTTTGCATGCGCTCAAAGCAATTGTCGACACATTTTTTCCACTCCGATTGAGACACCTCCAAAACGTGGTTTTTGAACGCTTCAACAGCATGTTCTGGTGGCGAAAATCGTTGACCACGCATTTTATTTCTGGATGTGCGGGAATAAAACGAAGTCATTGGGTGCCAAGTCAGGGCCGTACGGCGGATGACTCATCAATTCGACGTTTTGGCCGGTCAAAAAGGCGCTCGTTTGAGCCGATGTGTTAGAGCTCCCATTGTCATGGTGAACAATGATTTGTCTTCTCTTGTTCGTTTTTTGAATTTCTCTCCGAAGACTTCAGGCAAACAAATTGTGGTGTACCACTCAGAATTGACCGTCCTACGTTGTTCTAGCGGAACAGTTGTCACATGACCAGTTTTGCCGAAGAAACAGGCGACCATTTGCTTCGAAGTGCTTCTTCCACGAACAACTTTTGTTGGATTTGGTTCGTCTTCGAAGACCCACACGGTCTATTGTTGTTTTGTTTCGGGCTCATACGCATAGATCAATGATTCGTCACCTTTGACAATCTTATAAACGTCTTTTGAAGCACCGCGATCGTATTTTAAGCCTTTTTTTGAGCGATTGTCAAATTGTGAGGGATCCAACGAGAACAAACCTTTTTTACGGCCAGGTGTTCATGCAATATCGAATGTATGCTAGTGGGAGAAATGCCCAGGGATGCCTCTTTCTCACGGTATATCACATGACGATTTTGCATTATCAGTTCACGCACGGCATCAATGGTCTCTGGCACAACGGCCGTTTTTGAACGAGCGAGCGTCGCGTCGGCAATGACTGAATTCATTAAACCAGTTTTTCACAGTGCTATAGGATGGTGCTTCATCGCCATACAAAGATTTTAGTTCATCAATGCACTCTTGTCGTGATAATCCACGTCAAAAGTTGTGAAAAATGATCGGACGAAAGTGTTAACGAGTTAATTCCATTTTTTTGTCGAGATGAATTTTTCAAGTCTCTGTAAATAAAACAATTCACGATTAAATGTCAACACGTTCTGAGTGATGTTATGCTAAAAAATGTCAAACTTTCCAATGGAAATGTCAGATTGCACCTGGCAACACTTAGTGTTGCCTAGGCCAGAAATATATCTAGCAGCCTACGTATTTGTTTTTATTTTTTAATCTCAAAGGTTTATTATTAACATAAGGCATTAGGCAACAGGTTATTGTATTATCACCGGACTTGCTGTATCGTTTTCTACTCTTCAAGCCCTTTCATTGGAGACCCATATTAATGGGGTTGAAAAGAATTGTAATCCGCCATCTTGAAGCGGCGGCCATATTGAAAATGTTATAACATTGAGTCTTATATATTTTATCTTCACAGAACATAAGGTGTATGCAAAATTTAGGCTTAATCAGCAATTGGGCGAACAGTGGAATTTAAAAAAAAGAGTGTCCCGAGACAGCGTTCATTTTGTAACAAAAGAATTTTTTAGAAATACGTGGGATTAATGTCTCCGTCTCGCTCTTGCCCGCTTTATTTTCAACTTATTCAAGTTTTCAGTTTTCAATGAACAATGCTTCGAAATCCGTTTCCAGCACACACTTTTTGGAATCATTTAAATTTATACATTTTTCAAAATTTTCATTTACGTAACACAAATTTCGATTTATGTTTGAATTCGCAATGCGAAATTTTCAAAAGTGTAATATTTTCTTTCTCCAGCTGCCATCGATTGCAGTCAGGCAATTCATCATCATTGCTCTTCGCACCCAACAGCTGGCCAAACGACGCGTTCACTTCTCATTCTCATTTTCGTTCCCGATCCTGATATCTGTCGTCTTCTTTCCGAATGCGCAATCGTATGTAAACAATCTTTTGAATGCATCCTCGTATTGTATACGTAAACACCACCCCCACTGAAGTGGTTGTGTCTTCGGATCGAAAACAAAAACAAAAACAAATCTTTCAACCAATTTCCGGTGCAGCAGGGAAGGATGTCGTTGTGAAGAAGTGTCATCTGAGAACCACCAAATGATCTTTTCTGATACAATTACACAACGATGCCTATTCGATTTCGGTTGAATCTTTTGAAGTGTCCTGGATGGACATTTTCCATAGCTGCTCATATCAAATTGACGCTCACGCTCTGTGCCCAGTAATTATAAATTGAGGAAAAATCCTTTCTCTAATCCTTTTCCTCAGTTGAGGAAGCGGAAAATCGACCCCACCCTCTTTTCTAGTGGATATGGCTTCGTACCCGTACCATGCTCACGTAACCATCTCGATTCCCATTTCGGTTACTAATTGCTTCCGTTACTTTGTTACTTTAATTACTCCAGACTGGGGTGTTCCTTTGAAGACGTCAAGATGATGCTTCCACGGTTTATTCACCTCATCGCACCGCATCGAATGGGACGTGGGTTCTATGGAAAATAAAGATACTGTGTCGTAGTTGTGCGTTGAAATGCGTGTTGGTAAAGGGAGAAAAACGTCCACCAATATTTATGTAGAATAGGATTCGGTTTTGAGTACACAGTTCAGTTTAGGAAGTACGCGACACTGACTATGCATAAACGTGAAAGAAAAAAACGAAGACTGCGACTGACACTCAAGTGGAAAAAGATACAAATGCTATTAGCTGTATGGATGGATACATGCCTTGCTGGTGCACAGTTGGAAGCTGCTTCGTGGTAATCTGCCAGAATGCATGTATATTTTCAAAGCGAGAACAGCTGGTGGCAACTGCAACCACTTAACGAACGATTAGAAACAATATTTATCCGACGTTCATGTGGGTGAACATAAAATGCCAAATGCCACATAGTTGCAACCAAATTGGCAAGTTCTCACAACTTTGTCCACCTTAAGTTAAAATTAGAGTGCTTTCCCTTTTCGCCAAAAAAATAAGCAGGGACGCTTTTACTCAAATTTTGGAAAAATGACCGCAGACGTTATTAGCAGTCAAACAAATTCAAGACGGCATGGTTCCGTGCGGAAGGTCCCACATTCGAATCCTTTAATAAGTCTGGGTCTTTTTTATCTACCATTTATCGTCGGATTGCCGTTATATCGGATTCTTCAAAGATAGTGTGGTCAATTTAGTCGGCTTTGAATGTATAATAGCGACCTATGAGTTCTGAAGCATTTTTCAAATAATGACGAATAAAATACTGCGAACTAAGCGAATGCAAATAAGTCGATATAAATTTCATTATTCCTATTCGGACACCAACCATTAAGCAATTAAAACCGAAATACATCTCAGTTTTGAAACGTTACATAATCTATCGATCCTTAGCTTTGTGACAAGCATTTTTTTATGTTCCTCATTTGTATTGTGTGGCTAAAAAACGAATCTCTTGACTGTACGACAGAAGTTGGGCTTGAGGGTGAACTGATGAGCATTTCTGGCGTGACGGGTATTACAATGAAAGGGATAAGAGGGAGGATGCAACTGGCTTATTCGCTGGAACACTGCTCGTGGTAGAAGCGATAAAATATAGTTAGGAAGGAGACGTTACGACGGTGGTGAAAAGCGACTTTATGACATTTTTGTCGCCTATGAGTTTTATCGCTCGATATTGAATTCTATCAAGCAGGCCCAAGATGGTTAAGGGCGAATGTATGCTTTAGATGGAGTAAAGTTTTTCTTGCATCGTTTAAGGAAACCTAGTAATTTCGCAGCATTTTTGGCGATAGCGGTTATGTGATCGTTCCAACCGAAGTTCTTGTTGATACACATACCAAGTACTGAAAGTTTTTCGGCTTCAGCAATGCAAGTGTCATTAATGGATAATATTCGAGGGTTTTCAGACAGTCACAGAAGACAACATTGAGCTTTGGAGACATTAAATTCCACTCTATTCATAGAGCCCCATAATAGTATGCTGTTAATATTGGAATTAAATGAGTTAATCATACGCTGCCGTTCCATTTTCGACGGCCGAAGATTTGGGACGTGAATTTTAAAACGAATATGAAAAACTGAGAGTAATATCATCAGCGAATGAGTGTATTAGATTAGATGCAGCAGAGAGAAGATCATTGATAAAAATTAAAGAGAGAGTTGGTGACAAAATGGAACCCTGTGGAACACCAGGATTTAAAATGTGGATATCAAACTTGACACCGTTGAATACTACTTTAATTGAACGGCCCGAAAGGAAGTTTCTAATCCATTGAATAATAGATTCTTTCGACAAAAGAGCCTGGTGCCAAACTCAGTCAAATGCTTTAGAATTATCAAGCGCAACAATCTTGCTTTCACCGGAAAGATGTAGAGAGTGGTTCCACTTTTCGGTGAGATATACCATCAAATTTACAGTGGACCTTTTGCTATGAAAACCGTACTGCCGGTCATTGAGAAGTTTTCGAGTTTCGAGATATTTCATTTGCTGGCGGTTTATCAGCGTATTCATGAAGTTGGAAAACAGGGACGTTAGTACAGATTCGCCTTTTTTAGGGACGGGTTGGACAAATGCTGTTTTCCATATACCCGGGAAGAGACCAGAAAAGTAGAACAGATGAAAAAGCTTATGCAATGGTTTTGCCAACGTGGAAGAAGAATCGCAGGAATAACATCTGCACTAGCGGATTTATGAATGTCTAGATCTTTGAATACTTTTGCTAGAGAACTTTGATTGGGACCAGTCATTTGATGGAGGGCAGGAGCTGAAGCTGATGCCCCCGGTGTGAGGAAAAATTACCCTTGGAGTATTTTGCAACGATTTTCGATAAAGACGCTTTTCAACTGGTGACATCGCACAGCAAACCACATGCATTAAAAATATTTGGCATAGAGTAAAAATGCACAAAATTTGAAATGCGGTCTTATATCGGTGTACTCTGATTGTTGATGGGTATTATAAAAATACCTGCGGTAAAAATGATTTTGTTCAAACATTTGAAATTCAATTTTTGAGTTGACGCTTTGTCATGACCACTGGTTGAAAAAATTAAAGGTTGTTTCCACTTGAGCGAAAATTCAAAACAACCAAAAAAAAGGTGAACCTAATTTTGAAAAATTATATGAAATACGACAAATGCTGTCCGAACTAAAGGTGCAACGAATTGCCTCAAGGAGAATTTCAATGCGTGGATGAATAGATAATAGCTTTCAAGCTAAGGTCAAGCCTCAAGCATTACAATCCCGCAAAGCCCATTAATGGGGAATGAAAATGTTCATCCGGGGCTAGGACGTTGGAAATGGAACTTTTCCCACATACGGGCTTGGCATTTCATCAGACATAGTTCAAAACTTTGAACTTTATTTGCCTGAGGTGTGCAGCCATAAGTCCGATAAGCCATTAGGATCCTGATAGCGCTTGTGCGGTAGGAAAAAAAATTCATACAAATTATTCGACGACTTAAATCAGCATATGGGAAGAGTTGACTTCTGTCAACAGCTTATGAAGCTTTATAAAATTAACCATAGATAAAAAAGAAGGTTCAGGTGCATCGGAGAATCTGTTGTTAACCACCAGCTTCTTTTTGATTAATGTTTCCATTTTGACAGTTCTGTTCACAAAGGGTCAAAAGCAACCCTATTACTCAGCCTCCGCTGTCCGTCCGTCTTCCACAGAGCTGTATCTCCTAAACACTTGCAATTTTTACAAATGGTGTTCTGCTATAGCCGCTACAACAACAATTATTAAGAATTAAACAAACTCCAAAATAAATGTGGTTCACCATACAAAGTAAAGTGTTTCAAAAAATCACAACTCAACTTTAAACCTAACAATAGACAATGAGTTTCATGCAGCAACTAACAACCTTTTAAAGTATGCAATTATTTCGTCTATGTAAAAAGTTCGACTTCTAATGAGAAAAAATAAAAACATTTTGCAACTTGTGGAACAAACATCAAAATGGAGTGGTGGTGATGTGGTGGTTTGAATGTTGTATAGTTTTCTACCCAACCAAACTAAGTGTCGCATCCATTTAAATGAGTTTTGCTTTCGTAGCGGTATCTCAATTGGAAAAAAATAATTTCAATGCCATTGTCTAAAAATAAATTATTAAATCAAGTTTTTCATGTGATTTTGATGTGAGTTTGAGTAATGATTGTCCCAGGATTTAAATAACTTAACAGAGGGTTGAAAAATAACGAAATGCAAACATTGAACGTGTGTGTTGATTATGCATTTAAGATACACAAAGGTATTCAATGTTTAGATATACCATATGTTTATTTTTTAATATTTTCCAATTGCTTCTTAAATACGTTGACAACTTTTACTTAACCAAGCTCCAGAATCACATGATACACTTGTCCTTAATATTTATTTTCAAGAAAGTACCATTAAAATCAAAATCTTTCGTGTGGTAGCAAAAAACACGTGTCAAATGCACACCTTTGGGGTGAGAAATTAGAATTTGAACTAACAACGAACTATCAATCGGTTTGAGATGAATTCCTGGCATGCATTTGCCAAAAAAAATATCGGAGTCATAGACCCACAGATTTCTACTATAAGTCTGCATCAATTAGTGATTATATCTTGGGATCGTTTTGAATCCTTGTTACCTTAAACTTGGAATTACAAGTAAACCGCTGTGGAGCTTTTACTTTGTGAGCTTTAATCTGGCATATTTGTGGGCGATGCTATGAGAAATCTCAAATTACAGGAGCATAGTGTTGCATAGGCGCGGAAGAGTCATTTCAGAGTCAAACAAGTCAGCCAAGTGAGAGCTTCGCTACTTTTTGTTGATCCTGTCTGATTCTGTCAAAAGGATTCATTTATTATTATTAATGTTCGGCATCTTGATGAAAGTAACTGAAGAATGAGTAGGAAAAGTTTTTGCTTGCACTAATTAAATGTTCAAACAATTTCTTCGACATTGGATTTTCTTCTTTGACATCAACGATATCTGCCTACGACAGAGTGGTAAACGAATGCATTCATTCTGAACACTATTGTTTAAAAAACAGATTTATGATTTCATTCAATGCCAGATTTCTGATATACCAAAAAGATTAATGCAATCACCGTTCATGTTGCATTAATTACTATTTCATTCGAATGGTATTTGTTCCTTCAATGAATTGAAAATAAGGACTGCAAGGACTACAAAGAATAATAGAATATAAATATAAGTTGAGGAAGTCATCAATTCATCCATTCAATAGTTTGCATTTAATATCATTATAACCTTTGTTTCCAACAACCGATTTATTGCAAACAAAGTTCACTTATCGTGTAATCAGTCATTTTGATATTGTTTTGTCTCCACAGAGCTGTTTGATTTTTTATTTGTCGTTTCAGTGACGATTCAGGCACTCACAAACAAAATTGGTCAGGCTATTTATTAAGCCCTCGTAAATCCTTAAAAAAGTTGGGTTGATAAAATTGTCTACTGCAGAACCATCCAAGGCATACTCTTGGAAAAATTACTAACTCTCATTTTTAAAATTCTATAAACCATCATCCCTTTTAATTGTTAGCCCACATTAAAGAGTCCGTCAATACCATAGAAAGATCGTTTTTAAACATGGCAAATAGTAATGGACTTACAATAGTTCCCTGCGGTCCTCCTGAAAAGTCGGACAACTCTCTGTTGACAGTAGCGTACGGACTTTCTCCTGGTAGGTAGGCATTAAAGAGGAGAAATCAGAAATGGAATTATTTAACAAATTGTTCGACAGAATATCAGGAAAGATGCATTCGACTGCCTTGAAATATGTTTTTATAAAACTTCTGACATTATTGCGTGATGGCTTTGTATGAAAATTATTAAAAAACTGATTTTCAAAGAATCTTACACTAGCAGTACCCTGCGACTTCTCCGGCGTACAACTTTCAAAAACATCTGCTTCTCTGATATCACAGGGTACTTTTTTTGTCCCTAGTACAAAATGCAATTTTTACTATCATAAAATTTCTTCGACGATAAGAAAAAAATATTTTTTTTAAAATTTAACATCACGTACTTAAATTACCCCTGACAGAATGCTTTAATAAATTATTATTAGTTACTTATTTTAAAACGTTATTGTTAAAAATAAATTAATAATTTTAAATGTATTAAATTTGTGTGCTAATATTATCACATAGATTTATGTCACCTCTGACTTTTTGAGTTCCAAAACTTTTCTGAAAGCAGTTAAATATTCCAAACCGTGAAGGCAGTGTTCATCGCGAAAAAGCCTTGGTTTTTAACACGTGTTAATGCTGAAGGTCCATTATAAATATTGGTGAAATAATTTTTGAAATCTGATGAGTAGTTTCGAAGGTTGCCTCTTTATTAGAGTAGATTTTCTCTCAAGCTTGAATCTTGTAATCTGATAAGAAGATAGTAAGTCTGTAAGACTTTAAGAGACATAAGCCGCAGTACCCAAATATCTAGAAACTAAAATAAATCAAGCTGACATAGTCCGACAGCGATTTAGGAAAAAGTTCAAAACGTTAGAGTCCCTTTATCTTTCTGAGGAATAAGGCCATAAAATGTTGTTTTTTGCCTTCTGAAAAGAAAAACTTGCTTGCTATTGAGCCCTACTATTTCACTTACCTAAAAAGGACCTTTCGTTCCATTAAAAGAAGGACTTCGTCTTTTAAGGCAAAGTTAAGTTATTCATTTGGTGATTGTTGTAACCCCAGAGTTTGTTCTTTTGATCTATTAAGAATCTTAATTCTGAAAACTTCAAGACACCAGCTTTTTACCAACTGATAAATGTCAAACTCAAAGGCTATGTGCCTCCAGAGTTCCATTCATTGTTTTCGATTTCTCATCACTCGGCTATTAGCAAACAAATAAAATATAAAAATTCTGCGCGTGTGAATAACAACAAATAAATTATAAACTCGAAAAGAGTCTCTCCAGAAGAATTTTGTGAAATCCTCAAAAATTTAGTCAATCACATTCAGAATTCTTTTTTCAAATCAAAAATGAAATTTTATCAAAAACATTTGTTCATTCGTTTTTTGTTTTTGTTTTCGAAAGATTGTGGTTGACAGAAGAACAAGAAATGTCACCACGAACTGCGAATTGATTTATTTATTTTAAATTTCACGGCAGACTAAGAGTTGCCCTTGTCGAGTGGGGTAATAATAATAAAGCTTAGCCCACTTTTTATATTTTTCTCTTATTTTTAAAATCCCACGTTATTTCATTAAATTAAATTAAAAAATAAATAAATATTTATAAAAATCAAATTAATTTTTTTTAGTTAAAAATAAGAATTTTAATGTCAAAACAGTATTTTATTTCAAAAATTAGAAAAAGAATTAATAAATAAATAGAAATTCAAATAAAATGCATGCGTGTCGATATAAACAAACAAAATTCAGACAGAATGAAAACAAACAACTCCTGGCTATTTCCGATACTCGAATATAAGAAAAGATATATTAAAATACAACATTATTCTAAGTTTAGCAGGATTGTGATTTAAAAATAAAAATAAAATTATATTTGAAAATTTGTTAATTTTAAATCAAAGAAGACCAAAAAAAAAAAATAAAGAGAAACACACAAGATACAAATTTAAGTGAAGTGGGGCTTCCTTGGCGCAAGTAATGCAGAACTTTTAGTTTTTTTTTTTTTTATTTTTGGGCCGTGGAAAGTGTTGATGCCTTTTTGGTTCGACGAAAGTCGTTGGCGCACTTGACATTCAGAGGAGGAATTCAAAAGTTTATTAAAAGAATCCTTGCTTGTTTGACTTAAATGTTTTGTTTTTTTTTGTTTCTTCATGAACTATAAAACAATTTAAGAGGAGAACAGAATTTGAAACGTTTGCATACGTAACGTGCTTAATGTGATGAAGTGTTTGGCATGTCTTTTTGTACGTCATCGTAGGAGAATGTCTAATTATGTCGTTAACAAGAAATAGAACATTCTTTTGTTTCGTTAAGAATGGGATATAATTCATTGAGTAGAAATATGCGATTGTCGCCACTTTAAATGTTTGGAAGCTTATAAATATTAAGCAGGAATACTGTAGGATTTATTTGACATTAAATTTTTTTAAAAGTAAGAGGAAAGCCCAAGCTGTCAGATGGTGAGTAGTCAATGGCTCGTTTCGTGTACTCGAAACCCAAGGAGCAAATTTAAAATCACATTAATAATTTCGAGGTAGTCAAGTTAACAAGCAAAACAAGCTTTTCTCAAACGACGTAACAATATTTAGAATCGAGAGTCTAGTTGGGATAGTCTAAGGTTGACCGTGGACTGAAGAAGCATCGAATTATGTCAAAGCTGTGCTGTGCATGTTTAAAATCAGATAATTATTTTTTTGACAGGATATTTGATTAAGTGGCTTTGATCCATTTACGAAAATATGTCAAAATAATAAAAAAAAATCAATGTCGCATAAAACAGAGGCTTTGAAGAGATTTAAGAGAGCTAGAGCTTCAGGGGCCAAAATGTGTTCAACTACGAAACGAAAGCAGCACAAAGGCTTTATTTGACAAATGAAGAGCTGGCATTTTGAACGGACATTTTGAAAAATGAAAAAAAAAAAAAACAGTCAGGGTAGCGCACCACGAACGTTATTAATGAAGATACTTCCAGCATGGGCAAATCGTGTTATAAGTTCTTTGAAGATTCGTTATGATTGTAAAGAAAACTTGAAAATAACGACAAAGATATTTGAGAAAATCAGTAAATGCCATGTTGAAGACAGATAAAATCTAAATCAATACTTGGAACTTTAAAGAATATTGTTCCTTGATTATCTGAATGAAAACGACATATTTTAAGGCTACCTCCAATGAGCATCTGATGTATGGAAGGACACGGATATCATAAATCAGGGATGGAGACAATTTATTTTAATTTAATTTATTGCAAACATGATACGGAAAAGAAGAACTATCGCACAGCCAAAATCATTACTATTATTATTATTATTATTATTATTATTATTATTATTATTATTATTATTATTATTATTATTATTATTATTATTATTATTATTATTATTATTATTATTATTATTATTATTATTATTATTATTATTATTATTATTATTATTATTATTATTATTATTATTATTATTATTATTATTATTATTATTATTATTGAATTTGTGTTTTCATTCTCAGCTCATACGCTGGAAAATCACCTATCCTGTGAATATATTTCCAAAAGATTAGGCTCTGTTGGGGCGTGGTCCATGTTCTATAGTCTTTGGTATCTTGTTTTTATTTATTGTTGGAAAAATTTTCTTACAGTGTTGCAGGTGTCCAGCAAAACAGTTCTTTGAATTTATGGGAGCACTCTTTCCAAGCAGTCTTTTTCCAAGTTTTTGGTGAGGTACTTGTGCTGAGTGCCCTATGCATTGTCCTGAGTTCTAATGTCAGTGCGGAGTACTTGGAGACCTTTGTTGCAAATGTTGCATGCACATTTCGGTCAAATATCACCACTACATCAAGGATCTCCACTTTCCTCTTTGCCTTGTCGAACAGAACGATCGTCTGGTCTGTTTGCTGGGATTTGCTGGTCTATGGTTATTGACCTATCCCAATAAAGCTTGAAGTTGCCCTATAATAGGGCGTATGCTGTTAAACTACTAAGCGCCAGTTGTGTCTATTGGTGTAATCATGGGAAGTAAGTGCCCTGCACTCTGAGAGGATCTGCTCGATGGTTTCGCTTGTATCTTCACATCACCTGCACTTGTCCTCCACTCTTTCGTAAATTCCGGTAATTTTTAGTGGCTATGACTTTATCTTGTAAAGCGATGAAGAATCTCTCGGTTTCGGAGAACAGTTTTCCCTCAGTAAACCATAGGTTTCGTTGATAGCTCGTTGATCAATTTGTTGCATATGGAGCTCATGAGGATGACCTCCATGTATAGGTTTCGATTTCCCGGAGGTGATAAGCTCACTAGTTGTTCCTACATTATTGGATCAGTTATTATTATTATTATAATTGTAATTATTATTATTGTTAATATTTTTATAATTATATATTCAACTATACACAAATAAACAGGGTAATACTTAAAAGTGCCTTTAGCTGAACCAAGATCAATTCTGAACGTAGAACAAGCGGCAGTCGAAACTGTGGAATTCAAAGTCGAAAAATGATGATCACCGTTTGTTTGGACTCTTAAAGAAAGATTCTGATTAACTTCGTTAAAAAGGGAAAAACGATCACCATGCTCTACTTTGCAGAATAATTGGGTTGACTCGAATCAGAGTTGATCAATTAATGACAAAAAAACTACATTATATTCGACCTAACAAGTGACTCACAACTTCGTACTAACTATATTACCTCAAAATTGATCGAATTGCATCACGATATCCTGCCGCACCCTCAATATGCTCCAGATTTGGCCCATGCGACTTTCTTCTATCCACAAACCTTTAAACATTGTTTCGCAGAGAGATATTCGGGTCAAGCAGTGAAAGAGAAGCTAAGCTAAGCCGTTGTCTTTCAATTGGATTAACTCATCGTCCAAGGTTCGGATCATAGGGTATGTTTTGAGCTTAGTCGAATAGCAATCAGTCTTTTGGTAGCAGTGATGTAGTCATTACTCGCGGAAACAAATCAATTGTCATGCTGGAATTATTATTTCGTTCCAACAAAATAAAAATTTGTGACGTCATTTGCCATGCTCTGAAGACATAACATTGTCATCTGAGTGCTGACGCGATCTTCAAATAAAGACAAATAAAATACTGCGAACTGAGCGAATTCATATAAAATCCGATGTCCCTATTCAGACTCCAACCATTGAACAATCCAAACAAAAATGCATCGGATGTTCGAACCACTACATTAAATTTCATGCTTGTATTAATAAGTCCCTTGCAATCAAGTAAATTATAGAAGGAAGTCTTATTGCTCGCCGCCTTTGGCCAGATATCAACAAGCCTCCTAGTTTTAAATAAAAACAAGTTACGTATCTCGATCGGTGTCATGAAGAGACTTGAGCCTAATGGCCGTCAACCGGTGCATAGCCTCTGACGACTATTGAAGAAGCTGTCAAGAAGAAGCCTACCTGAAGCCTAAGAATATATAATATAACACCTGTTTTGTAATCTTAAGTTGCGACAAGTCTCCATTTTAAGGGATCAAGAACGCATGATCAACTTGTATCAGAAGTTCCGCTAAGGAGTTTGATGAACTTGAAAATTAGCAGTAAGTGGTTCGTGTTATATCCGGTGCTAAAAGTAAACTTTCAAAGTCATTTTGGACCTCTCCGGCCCTTGTGTAAAAGCTCCATAAGGGAGAGCACTCCCTTCAACATAACCTAGTCTTACTTTGTGAAGCCAAGATCAAAATAAGCGTCTGGCCAAACGGATGCAGCGTATCTGCAATGCCATTCGACTTGGTGCTTTATCGTTCCAATATCAAACTCTCACTGTACATTTCGAAACCTCTGCAGCTTTATTTCCCTAAAAAATCTTTTATTGTTTCTGTTTTGAAAATGTTTGCGTTTCTTTTTATTTTTATCCCAAAATCTTCTGCCAAAAAAAATCTGATTGCCACGCACGTCTTAACGATGGGTCCATACATCACTGGCAAAGTAACCAGGAGGCATACGATCCCAATAAGGCGTCACCATTAACCGCCAGTTGGTATGGATCAGCACATAAATCCATCCGGCTGGATCTTTTGAAACTCCCTGTTTGTTCCTCGCTGCCACCCTTGGGTTCCGAGATTCTGAGTTTTGTGTCGCACAAAGAAATTCCCTGCGTCCTTGTTCGGAGAGTACTCGTTATTCACTTAGGCCGACCCTGCTCGACCTCGGATGCTCGTGAAGTGATTCCACATGGATGCAAATTTTCACTTTTTTTTTTTTTTTGTTTTTCCTGTGTGCCGTTTAAGAAGGCGGATGACTTTTTGTGCGACGACATTGTTCGGCGGAATAGGGCCTGAGACTGACCCTCTCCGCTGCACCTAGCGTTCTTACGCGTCGCGTCGGTCGTAACGAGAAAGAAGATTAATTGTATCCTTACGACTGGGACACAAGTATTGTTGCGTTTCATTTTTGTTACTCCACTTTTATGTATTTGGCGATGCATGAGGCATGGCGTCAAAGTATATTGTGCTCGCCTTGGTGCATGCTTTGACACTTGCTGTGTGCAGACAGAATGGGTCGGTGGCCATGCTTACTGCCTTTAAAGACAAATTGGCAATTATTCAATGGTGCTCGCTAATGTACTTTTGGAAATGTTTGTCTTGGGACAGCAACAAAGTAATCGAATGAGACGATGAGGTAATATCTGAAAATTTCACTAAAAGCTTCTATTCTGCTGTAGTGCAACAGGTGGAGTACTGGTAAATCAATTTGTATTGAACCACTAGGAGAGTCTTCATTTATGTATATCTAATTAACTCTAGAGATGCATTTTTTTATTGAATTTTATACTTTGTTGTTTTATGATCTGATAAATTCTCTATTCTCTTTTTTCAGGATACATCTACTGCAAGTAGCTGCGGAATTGTTTTTCAGTGAGGTAATTGCTCAACTTGATTTCGTTTTTTAAAATAATATAATTCCTATCGAGCATCGTGCGCCGTGAAGGTAAGTCCATTTTGATATTTTTATAACTCTGAATTGAAAAGTGCTACCGAGGCACTGGTCAGAAATTTAGGATTTTAATTTGGCCAAACTAACTTATAGGCGGCAGTGTGATAAAAAAGAATAAAAAAGCTACATCAACGAACATTGTATCGTCTTATGAGGCAGTGTGGAGTAAAATAGGGTAAAATTAACCCTCAAATGGTAACGTTGTTTTCAGCACCCTTAAATGCAAACGATGGGTCACTCGTCTATAGAATCCAAAACAGTGTTTAAAGTTATCTAAAAAATTCGAAAAATTTCTTGTCATTACATCGAGTATCCATGTGTAGAAATAAGTCCCCTGAGGAGGTTTTAGAAGAACTCCAGGCAACAACAATACCCGGTGTTAAATTTGTGAGTACATTCGGGTACGCTAATTCTCGTTCTAGACAAGAAAAAAGAACACTACCATTAATAGTGGTACAGTTCTCTGCAGATAGTCAGGCTCATAATCTGCTGGCAACCGCCAGCTACCCAGCAACTAGTTACCTCCAGCCAGCTAGCTACCTGCCCACACTGCAGCCAGCTACCCACCAACTGGCTACCGCCAGCTACCCAGCAATTGGTTGCCTCCAGCCAGCTAGCTACTCGCCTTCACTGCAGCCAGCTACCCACTTTGGAGGGCACATCGTCTCTTTTGAAAAAAATTCGAAAGAGCGACATTACATTATGCCGTCGGTGTCAGAGATTCGGTCATGTCGCATCGAATTGCAGCATGATGTATAGATGCGTAAAATGCCGGCATACTCACGAGCCAGGTTAGTGTCATATCAAGGAAGATACTGCAAAAGATCAACTGTCTTGCGTTCTTTGTAACAACTCCGGACATCCAGCTTCCTTTAGGGGATGTCCGATTTTTAAAAAACTTGCAGATGAAATGCGAGAAAAAAAAACAGCAAAGGAAAGATCAGACCAAAAAATTAAAATTTTTGAAAACTTCTGTAAAAAGGGCGTTCTCTATTTCGCGTTCTCAAAACGAAGGTTTACAGAACCAAGTTAGTTATCTCGGCAAAGTGGTTGCTGAACTAGCAAAGAAGTTAGATACAATATTATCCACACGTCATGCCTAGATTGTCAAGATTCAAAGAACTCAAGATAGTCGCTATAAACGTCCATACCATACGAACTAATGTTAGAAGAGGTAACTTATTGTGCTTTGTATCAAAACATAGACCAGACGTACTCTTTTTGAGTGAAACAAATCTTAATGACAGACATTACTTGGAGTTCAAGGATTTCAATCTCATTAGGACTGACAGAATAAAATCGAACGGCGGTGGAACAGAGATCCTTATCAAAAAACCACTTCAGTTCACAACAGTTGAAAATGATATCATCAAAAACTGTAGTCGTCTTGGCTTTAGAGCCTGTTGGCTTTAGAGCGGAACGAGGTTCAATCGATGATCTCTCGAAAGTCGTCGTCGATGATTGTTCGTGTGTTGGGGTACCTGTGGATTAGTTCTTTTCCGGTCTGCTTATGATCCTCATGTCTTCGTTAGGGTGGCTTGCTTTCGTAGAATATAGTGTTGAGATTCCTCCAGAGTCCAGTGCACGATCTGAGGATTTTCTTTTCCAGCATTTGAATTCTCTTCTTTGTTGATGGCGGCACCGTTGGTTGTATCGGGCAGGCGTAGGTAAATTGTGTCCACTCCTCTTTCTAAGAAGTGGGTGCACAAGATAATGGGCGAATTGGCTTTTTAAATAGCCTCTTCAGCGTGTTGTCTTGACTCGAACCTCTCACTGAGCAATCTCTTTTTTCGTCTGTCAGCGTTATCCTCATATCGTGGCATCTCATGGCCATTTTCTACTCCTTGTTGCTGTGGCCGGTGGTCGGAAGCGGATGAGCTCCGTCTTGCTGCTGTTGATCCTCAGTTCACACTTGAGGTAATAGTCCCAGAGCTTCACTGTGAGTTTTTGTACCCTTGAGGCTGCTATTTCCGGGGCTAATAATGTAGCGTTTGTAATGGAGTCCGCTGTCAGGATGTTGAAAAGGATAGATCAGACTCTTCCTCCTTGTTGAACTCCTCCTAGTCGTTTTCTTAAGGTTGACAATTTATTCTGCATCTGGAATTAAAAAGGAGTCTTACCAGATTCTGCGGAAATCCCATTATCTTCATTTTGTAGATGCGACCCTTAATCCAGACGCTGCCTTATGCCTTTTGAATATCCAGGAGGCATGCCACCAAATTTTCCTTCTTGTTGAGGGTTTGGGTGACATCATGATGCATCTTCTGAGGTGGATGAATGGCTGAGTGTTTCGCCCGGAAACCATGTTGATGGTTTGGGGTAACTCCCTTCTCCGAACAAATTGCCGTGATTTGGCGTAGCAGTATCGATCACAGCACTTTCCCAACACAGCAGAGGAGTGATATCGGCCTATAACCATCAATGATGGATCTATTTATTTTCTTGGGAACTAGAACAACTTTAGCTATTTTCAAGGAGTTGGGAAAATAGCTATTGTTGTTGCTTGTTATTGAAGATCACCATCAGACGAAGAAAAGCTTCATTTAGCATTTTTTTTTCAGCAAAGAGCGGAATTGGGATCTGGACCTGAGTTACCACTCAAAATTTGGTCCTCTACTTGTAAGACAATCCGTTTTCTATAATGCTGTTTTAAATTTAAAATGATACCCGCAATCATTGGCAGTAATAGTGAGGTCATGTTTGAAACAACGCGGGTTTTTTGCTTTCCCAATCATGAGTAATGATTGCTTTTCCGATCCAGTCATATTGCTGCTAATTGTAACGGTAATTCTTTGCTAAATTTTCCACCAAAACATTTCTCACTTTTAAACGCTAGTGTGTTATTTGGCAAACATTTGAAAAAGACTGGGTTATTAAACCGGGTAAAACCACCACAAATCGTTTTTTTGGACAATGGAATGTCCTATTTTTAAATTTATCTAACTCTAGTTCAAAAATCATCATGTCCCAAAGCATTCGCAAATTCTTAAGCCTTTTCTTTTATTATGATTTCAGAAGGCGGTAGATTTTTAATTCGAGGTACGGTAACCGGTTTGATCGTAGTTTCGTCACTTTCGTCATAGTGACAGGTTTCGAGCCTTTTTCATTTACTGCCAGCACCATGGTCTTTCATTTTTTCTAAGAGAGCATCCTTGTTTTTTAAAATGTTTGTTAAAATATTCGGGGGAATACTTAATTGTGCAGCAATATCCTTTTGCTTTTTTTTTGCATCCTTTTCTACCTCACTTATTAATAAGTAATATATTTTTCCTCAAGTGATAAGCAATTTAAATGTCGTTTTGCCATCGTCAACTTGTTATTCTCTGTTTATTAAACTTAACCAACGATATTTATTTATCACCTGAACTTTGAAAAAAATCTTCCGCACACGAGAAAAACCAATTGTCACTGACGACGGTACGCATGAATATTGAATTTCAATAACAATAGGGACTCTCCCTTTAACGCTTCTGAGACAACGTAGCCCAATGCGTAAATTCGCAGAAAAATTCGAGTTACGGTCGAAATATGTTTTCGAGTAGCTCGAGTTAAAGTACTAATCGAGTGACAGAAATTCGAGCTAGGGGAAAAAATATATGAAGTATGAAAGGAGCAATAAGTGTTCACGATAAAAAATCGACTTAGAGAAAAGTTCGAGTAACAGAAGTTCGCGTTAAAGAACTCTACTGTATGTTCTCCTAAGCCGAGTGGCTCTAGCCATAGACGTACTACTGTGTCCAAAAAATAAGGTGACATATGAATTTAAACTGCGCGCGTCGAAGGATTTGGAAATTTTTCTTTCTTTTTAGGTTGGTAGTACTGTCAGTGATATCTATGTGAAATTTCATGTCAAAATATATTCATAGTGTTTGAGATACGCGTCGTTTTGTGAGCTGCTAAAAGTGAGTTTTTCGTTTTTTGGGATGTCGAAATTTATTGACCAAAGAATTTGCATTAAATTTTGTTTGCGGAATCAATTTTCTGCTGCGGATACGTTGAGGATGGTGCAGAAATCCTTTGATGATGAGGCTATGTCTAAAAAAATATGTTTACAAGTGGTATAGAGATTTCCAAGCCGGCCGTGAACGTGTCGAAGACGAAGAGCGTTCTGGGCGACCATCAACCTCAACCGATGAAGCTCCGATGAAACCATCGATTAACGATTAGAGACCTTGCTGAAGAAGTTGGCTTATCGAAAGGCTCAGTCAATACCATTTTGAAGGATGCTTTGGGCCTCAAGCGCGTCAAATCTCGACTGGTACCGAAAACATTGAATTTTTTTGAAAAAAGGCGTCGCGTTGAAGTGTGTGAAACAATGCTTTACGACTACCAGGATGTCATGAAACGCATTATAACTGGCGATGAGACTTGGATCTATGCTTACGACCCCGAAACAACCGATCAATCGAGCGAATATCGTGCCAAAGGAGAGCCGAGACCAAAAAAACCGCGCCAAAGTCGCTCAAAAATCAAGGTCATGTTGACTGTTTTCTTTGATTATCGTGGTGTTGTGCCAAACAGTC
The DNA here is from genome assembly GCA_963555765.1 of Orthonevra nobilis. Lineage (NCBI taxonomy): Eukaryota > Metazoa > Arthropoda > Insecta > Diptera > Syrphidae > Orthonevra > Orthonevra nobilis. The sequence goes on along the minus strand of OY743226.1, from coordinate 12,935,752 downwards.
AACAAGGAATATTATTTGAACGTTATGCGTCGTTTGCGTAACGCTATCCGCCTAAAAAGGCCGGAATTGTGGAAAGACAATTCTTGGTTTTTACACCACGATAATGCACCATCCCTTACCGCACTCGCAATTCGTGATCATTTCGCCAAAAACTCAACCCATATCGTTCCGCAACCACCGTATTCACCTGATCTGGTGCCGTGCGACTTCTGGCTGTTCAACAAGCTCAAAAGACCGCTCCGGGGACACCGTTTTGATACGATAGAGGAGATTCAAGCCGCAGCGAAGACGGAACTGAAGGCCATACCGGAAAGTGACTAGTGACAGTGTTTCAAAGATTGGAAAATCCGTTGGCATAAGTGCATTGCATCGGGAGGGGATTACTTTGAAGGGGATGAAATTGATTTTGAAGAATAAATAAGGAATTTTCAAAATAAATACAATGTCACCTAATTTTTTGGACACAGTAGTACCTCTCGATCTCCGGATTGATAGCTCCTTTTCGTGCCTTTTCAAAAGGCCTTCGAGCCAATCACGTCCGACACATTGCCTAAAATCGAAAATTGCCAATTGAAAAACCAGAGACGTGACTTCTGCTTGGGTCAACCCAAAGTAACGCGGTTCCGCCACTTTCATATTTTTCACGACCCCAGACACCATTTCATTTGTGAAGGTGGGTTTTCGTCAAAGAAAATACATGATGATTCGGTTGGAATTTTTGCAGAGTTTTTTTTCCAACCAATTTGCACTGGTACGTTCTTTCTGTCCCTCTCACTTCTGCTATTGATGTGTAAAAAAATCACCTTAAGGGTACTTCAAATCCCTTGAGCACTTGCGCACTTTTTCAAAATAAAAAAAAGAGTTCCGCGGGAGACATTGGATGCTTTTGACGATATCCTGTTCCATGTGCTCTGGTTTCCATTGTTTGCGCTTTCCACCAATTTGGGTCTTTGTGGTCATCTATTGAGTAAAAGTTTTGGGCTCTAGTCTTTGCCATCATAAAATGAAAATGCCGATTATATGGAATACCATTCCATTAAACCTACTCCATTTTAACAGCTTTTTGAAATGGAGACCAAGATTGCCTACATATTTTCAGTAACCTAAGTTGAGAATATGAAAGAAAATGAAGCTCGATCAAATCGAACTAAACGCACATAAAATTAAATTAAACTGAAAAAAAATGAGAGAACCCTCGCCCCTAAATAAGTAGAAGTAAGTGAGACAAAGTAAAAGCTCGATATCGGTATACTTGTAATTCCAATTAATATAGAATTAGAACTACAAGGTGGGAAACTTAATAGTTTTAAAAAAATAAGGATTCAAAAAGATCTTACTATTAAAAGTTTATGTGATGCTCTCTAATTTCCCACCCTAAACCGTGTACACGGATGCAACTTTAGACATGGTATTCTTTTAAAAATACATAATAAAAGACAAGCGTATTTTGTGATTCAAAGTATTCAAGAAATTGCTCTAAGCAAGGAATATTGAAAAACAAGAATAAAAATGTATCTAAACAATGAATATGTTCGTATGCCTTAAAAACGTAATCAACACACACAACGCGTTTCAATGTTTTCATTTTCCTTTATTTTTCAACCCCTTATTGAAATTCTCGGACAATCATAACTCAAACACGCATGAAATTTTTTATTATTATTATTATAATTACATTGTTTTTAATTTTTCGGATTGAAAAAAAAATGTCACAAAAAATGTGACACTTCGTTTGATTAGGAAGAAAACAACATACCTTTTGACAGTTGTTCAACAAGTTGCATTCGTTGCACAAGTTGCGAAATATTTGTTTTTTTTTTAATTGTAATTCAAGCTTTTGTATGGACGAAATTATTGCATACTTTAAAAGGTTGTTTAAAAGTTGCTTCATGAATCATTGTCTACTGTTAGGTGTTAAGTTGAGCTGCGATTTTATGAAACACTTTCTTTGTATGGTGACCGCCATTTATTTTTTACTTTATTTCATTTGTTGCTGTAGCGGCAATAGCAATACACCTTCTTTGAAAATTGCAAGTGTTTCCATACGACAGTTTAGGAAATACAGCTCTGTAATAGACCAAAGGACATTGGGAGCCTCTTAAAAAGGTTCCTTTGGACTCTTTGGGAACGGAATCCAAAAATTGAGAACTTTTATTGAACATGAATAATTCAGAAAATTTCGAAACATTTGAACTACAAATTGAATAAGACTCATCAGTCTTATGCTTCAGCTACTCCCCCACAAGGTAACAATTTCGATTTCGTATGAATGAGAATTTGTTGGCCAACGCACAAGAGTATTCGAACTCATAATATTCAATATATTAACAAATCACATTTCGATCCAGTGTAAGCGTTCAATTCCATTCCCAAATGAAATACGAATCCGAACAGATATAATCGCATCCATTTTCCCGGTCATCCGTTCACAAGTGTTTCGAATACGAGCTGCCGGTTTCGTTTTTCGGTGGATGGAGTTCTCCGCCTCTTGGAAACCATATCTCGGAACGCAAGGAACGAACGAACGAAAATAAAGGAAAAAAAAAATTTCCAAAGTGGGTGTAAAGTATCTGGCACGTGCCACCCTTCAAATTCCACCCTCGCCCCAACACCAGTCGTCTTTAGTCGAGTTAAAGTCGAATGAAGTGCCAGTTCACATGCGAGCATTCCAAATTTTTGTTTTTTTTTGTTTTTCGAGTTCGATTGTCAAATTGTGTAAAAGTCAATTCAAGGATAGTTTCGAAATACATAAATCCCCAAAAAATATCCTTTTCGTATTCCTTTAAAGGCTTTCGCTGTCGCACCTGATTGAAGCCGAGAAGGCGAGAGACTTCGCATTCGAAGGAATAGATTTTTTTTTCGATTCGCTGTCGGTTTTTTTTATTCTCATGACGCTCCTGAAACCCCAGCTAGTGTGCCTGCCAACGTTTCGATCAAAGTCAAAATTGAAGAGCGGCAGCGAAATAACCACACCACACACACGGAAAACATGGTGGGCGAGTGGGCGGACTCGGATCGGAAATAAAGGTCGTGATTCGAATATAACATCACGTTCGATGGCATGATGAAATGTTAGGTGTGTCGGTGTGTGTGTGGGTTTTTTTTTTTTGTATGGGTACCCTTATCAAAATTCATTTTGATTGAGGATGTTACTTAAGATACTTTTGTACCTACTAATCTGCTATTCGGGTTCTAATGTCTGTGATAAATTGATAGATATCAATCTTTTGATGTCGACTGTCAGAAATGGAAAAGTTCTCTGACGGAAATTCGAAGCAGGGTGCCAAAGGACGTCACAGCGAAACGAAAGTTGGAAAAGTTTTGAAGGATTTGTTTGCAGGAGGATCCATCCATTCAGTTGTCTATTAAAGTATGTCATTCATTGACATATATTCATTTCGCATGCGAGCGCAAGGCGTTTGTGTAACACATCCGAATTTGAGCCTCGAAACCTGTGATTATGACGAAAGTTGGATTTGCATGTGATTAACTTTTCTTTTCTTGTTTTTTTTGTAAAGAGTGTATTAACAATTATTATTAACCTAGTTTTTGTAGCGAAGGAAACCAGCGAAAATGAAATTGAAATCAAGGACTATCATCTCAGCTGATATCAAATTTGGGTAAAGTTTTTCTTTTTACTGAAAATTCAAAGAATTTATTGCGTATGAGATGCAACAATAAAAAGGCGTTTAGTAACCTCAGACCTTCACGGTCGAGAAGCAAAACAAAAACCTTTGTAACGACGTCAAATCAAAGTTAAGCGACTCGACTCGATTGGAGCAAATTGCACTATGGTTGGATATCAGCTTGATGAAATATGAATAGAAAAATAAGAGATTTTAGAAGAACAGACTTTATAATCGGCCCTGGATTCACGTAAATGAATTCAAATGATCCGAAATAGTCTTCCAAGCTGTGTCAAGAATGAAATGGAACTCCAAAAAATATGAACTAATCAAACAATAATTCGACCTCTACTCAAATAGAGCGAACATCATAAAGAACTTGATAAAGGAGTTCGAAAATATGCCTGGGAACTTTCAAGAAGTAAATCGATAGATCCCGTAAAGTGACCACCAAGTTGGTACAATTTCGTGGTTTATTTTTTGACGAAAAGCAGATCTAACACTAGGTATTTTAAGCAAATTTTATTAATCTGTTTAAAGTTAGTGGTAACTTGGTCGTGGTCACTTTTTCCCATTCCCTTCGAAATCTTCGAAATAGACTTTGGTTATGAAGACTTCCTTGTTAGATCTGAATTTCTTATCCTGTCGCTGGGAGTTAAGTCTAGGGAATACAGTGGATGAGAAACCAATTCGAATCATATTGATCCAATTTGGTACTCGCGTTCAAAGACGTGTGGGCCACGTAACGATTTTTTGTTTGTTTGTTATTTCGTCATTAAGTCCTCTATAACTCTGCATTTTACTCTCAAGTGTCTATTTGTGTATCCCAAAACGGAGGCTTTGTCGACCGAGGTTTGATCTTTTAGTCATCTTTCGTGGCTTTCTACTGCCTTTTGAACTCAGGCGTAAGGTATTAGACCCACGTTTCATTCATCGTCACAAAACTTCGAAAAGTCCACTGGATTACTCTTCAACAACTCTAAGTCGGATATTGAATCATCAAGGAGCTGTTGCAAACGTGTGGACGAAATTTCATGAAACTTCATACACAAAATAATTACAGATGGAAAATCTCGCAAAGAGTCATGATCATTTTTGGTGGCGCCACCTATTAACTAATCAAGGGACTGTGCAGCCCACGAGTAAAAAGTTTGAAACAACATGTAAATAACTAAAGCAAAAATAGCTATAAATTCAATATTCAAAGTATTGCCCATTGCTAGCCACACATTTTTCCCATTTTTCTGGCAATTCATGGATACCAATTCTGAAAAATTCGACCGGTTTAGCCGCAATCCACGAATCGATCCATTTTTTGACATCATCGAAATGACGGAAGTGCTGGTCAGCCAGGCCACAGCATAACCTTCAGGCCATGAATATTTTGAACGGCCGTCGATGTTGAGGCATGTCAGGGGTATCAAAACGTTGCCCGACGTTTTGGATTATCGTAATGTACCCATTTTTCATCACCAGTGACGATTCGATGCAAAAAAGACTTCTTTTTGTGGCGTTCAAGCAGCATTTCGGACATGCAAAATCAGCGTTCGACGTCTCGTGGCTTCAATTCATACGGCACCCAATGTCCTACCTCTCGGATCATTCCCATTACTTTCAAACGATCGGAAATGGTTTGCTGAGCGACGCCAAGTGATTTTGCAAGTTCTTCTTGCGTTTGTGATGGATCTTGATCGAGCAATGCCTCCAATTCATGGTCTTCAAACTTTTTCACCTGACGGGGGCGTTCTTTGTCTTCAGTGTCGAAACCACCATCTTTGAACCGCTTAAACCACCGCTGACACATTCTAACGTCTATAAGATAGCCCGGGTACGCTTCGGTAAGCAATTGATGCGCTTCGGTTGCATTTTTCTTTAAATGAAAGAAGCATATTAAAACTTCTCGCAAATGTTGTTTTGATGGCACGAATGTAGACATTTTACGGCTTTACCTAAACTTGTGTGTTTTCACTTATGACCAATAACCTAGACTGAAATAATTAGACAATGACATGAAGTTTCTGATGTGACAGCTGTCATGGTCAAAATTCACCTCAGAGTTATAGATATGAAGTTGTCTGCAATAAAGATAACAATAACTTTTCCTACATAAGCTTAGGAAAACTACGTCTATGTAAGCCGACCAAAACTTTTATGAAAAGAAAATGAAGCCGACTATGCCCCATAAGGCGACATGACTTTGAGGAGAATCAACGACGAGTGCCTTATAAATTTTCTGACGACCAAAAAATATATCGGTGTTGCTTCTGGGCATCTGCAATATCGTTGGTTGATATCGCCATGCTGAGCGGAGATATCTTCGGAACTGTGTGTGATGTCTCCATTGTAGTGGAGTCGCCTGTCTTCACCTGAAATTCTTTCTTTATCCGAATATCTTTTGTCTGCATTCTGAACAAAATGGTGAAAGAATGCATTCATTTGGTTTTGCATTCATTGAACTCACACTTCTCGTATTGAATTCAGTCATACAGTTCAATATCGTAGTTCAATTTCACAATATTTTTTATATTATATTATTTTATTTTGGTGTCATTGATTGTCAACTAACTTTAGTCATGAATGCAATCTTCTGTATTTTCTGAGTAGTCATCGACGTCATTTTGAAGTCACTTTGAAGTCATTGAAGTCTTTTGAATCCAATTGCGATGTTTGAAATAAAACATGAAACAATTAAGAACAATGAGTATACTGGAAAAAAAAAACAATATGATTTATCATTTTCTTAATTTTTTACAACTCATTATAAATAAATAAACATTCAATAATAAATAACACAAATTTCTATTATTTACATATTCAATGTCTCACACGCTTAATGGAATACTGACCTTAGAGAGCTTAAGTCAAACTGACTGATGAAATTAATAATTGATTATTTTATACAAAAAATCATTTTTTTAGATTATACAGAAGTCTTTATTTTTCGAGTTCATTCAGTATTCCATTAAGAGTGCGATTTATCCACCCATTTTTATCTCGATTCTCTATCAATGTATCGCAGATCTCTGCAGAATTTGAGCAAAGAAACAAAATACTTTTTTGGTTTGCTTCCAAGGGATTTCACATCCTTGCGATATTTAAAAGATTTAAAGGAGTATTAGTCACTTCATGTCATATGCAAGGTATTTGGCTTATTTTTCAGGAATCCTCTTTTTCTATATTTTTATGTTTAATTATGTATTGGCTTGGTTATCAATAATAAGGTTAATTTTTTTAATTAAATTATATTTATAACTATTTCATTACATTTAATTACAACTTAAATATAAATCTGAAATAAGTTTATTAAATGAATGAATCTAAATTTTGAACTTAAGTCAATAAAACAATTTTAAATTACAAAATATGAGATTTTATATGGTTTATTAATAAGACATTTTAAAATTCTTAAAACATTTTCATTTTTTATTTCACAGTGAAAGTTCTTTAAATAATTTTTATCCTTTGTACATTAACATATTTTTTGTTCTTTTGTCTCTATAGGGGTGTAAGGTTTACTCATGTTTTTTGTTTGTTCTTTTTCTAGTGCGCAATTTTCATTTTTTGGAAATAAGTAATAATATACTTATTATATTTTGCATGTCATATCCAAAGACTTCAAAATGAATTTAATGGTTTTATGACTTCAAAAAGATTTCATTGACTTCAAGAGACTTCAGTGAATTCACTGAAAGCACAGACGTTTGAATTCATTTGAATGAAGTCTTTGAATGCACTTTAATGAACTCAAAACCAATGACTTCAAAATGAATGGAAATTTATATCCTTAACGACTCTTCTGATTCTGGATGTTGGCCTCAGTGATCATGTCGAGAAATTTGTATTTGGGTAAACGGCTGTCAAAAGGTGTGGTACTGGAATGCTCGGTGTGTTGGTGATTCTGTCGCTTCTTCGTGAGCATATCTTTCACCAATTTTGTTTTAAATGTCGAAACACGGAAATCATCAACATTTCATTGCGGCTACCTTCATGGACGTGCCATTCCTTGATTGGTATTTTACGCAATATTGAAATTTCAAAGTGTCTCCCGAAATTCGTTACCCCGCCAATGTATCGTATTTGTAAGGGACGCAGCTTCATAACAATCTTACGATTTATATGACAAGACCCTTTTTTCCAAGCACGTAAACCAACTTTTTACTCCGAATTGGAATAATAAATAGAATATTGAAATCCAAGTTTCGAACCGATATCTAATCCTTGATCCTTCATCCAGTTCTATTGTTCGGTCTCTGCAAGAGTTCTTAAATCTAAATCTCTTCAGCGTTTATGAGTTCATTTAAAAAATTTTAACACTTGCCTCATACAAATCAAATCGGCATCCTCCCTTACTTGAACCAGCCTTACCTTCATTCCAATTATAATCCTTTAATTGAACCCTGCCCACTGGATTTCGCTTTGAAATTTCTCCAATTTAATGCTCAACTTGAAGAAGGATAATCTTCGTACCGAAAAGTGAAATCGTTACCCTTAAAAATACAAAAAAAACCCACCCCATGCAGTTCGAATTATGGGTATCTGGGTATCGGCCTTGGCAGCACTAACTTACCAAAGAATTTAGTGGCTTTCGTAAGCGTGTTCGTTGTCGCCCTCACTCAGCCGAGTTAACAACTCATTATCCTTTCACTAATTACTTTCCAATCACAACCGCCTTCTAAATCGAATTTGGCGTTAGTGGTTGTGTTAAAGAAGGAAACAAAAAGTAGCTGAAGGTTACTTCGACCGACATGCTAGCTGTGTTTGTGTCCTTAGATCGTAATCGAATGAATTCAATATGAAGTCATCAATGCAACGCGTCAAGAGGACACGACACACGTGTACTCGAACTCTCAAAGTCGTCCTGACAGTTTCACATTTCATTCATTCAAATAAATAAATAAACGATATCCAACCCACTATCCGGCTTCGAGGATTCACCTGTCGAAAGGAAAACTCGAAAGAATAATCTTTTTACACACATACGCGAATAGGGGGAGAAGGTGAAGAAATCACTTCACTTAGTTGGAATTTTACTTAAGTTTTATTTTCCATTTCCTTTCCGTACAAATTTACTGATTTCAGCCGATGGATAAAGGACGAGATCGTACTTTGGGTTGACAAGGACAACCAGCAGGACTAGCGCGAAAGCTGAATTCCTCACCCATCATCATGAGCTATTTGCATCTTACTCTCACTTTTTCGAGAGCCGTTTTCTCTCGCTCGCATTCGCCTGTTGTTACCCCTCGTGACGGGAGAGTGTGATTTGGAAAACTCGGAGACTCAGAGGAATCAAATGAATCCTCCCGCTCCACATGGACTCGGATGAATGACAGTTGGATTGTTTGTTGTTGGCGGCTGTCGTAAGTGGGCGAATGACACGCCAGCGAAGGTGAAACTTGAAAATAAAAATAACACAGCCCTTTATATCCTTTCTGTGCCTGGGGATGGTCTGAGATCTACTTCGTTTTATTTTATTTGCGAAGGTTGAAAACCTTCTTGCGAAATGCTCACGTGTAAACGCCACAGGAGAGAGAATGGAAATGGATTTCCAATGAATTGACGGAACAGCCGCCGTCAGCTGTTCGTTATTAACACTGTGAAGGGGTGCGATTCGAGAATGTTCCATAAATGTACCCAATCGTCTTCGTTTGGTTGTCATCGCGGTCTTTTACGTTCTCGGTATTCATTCATGTTTGACTCCATTTGAGGTGGGAAAAAAAGGAACTGAATATCAATGGAATTTTCGAAAAGCGATTGCTTTGACGTTTCTTTTTTAAAGCTCTTTTCAATAACTATAGCCTCTCAGGTGGAGTTTTTTTTTTGACTAATTGAAACAGGAACATTGACAGAAATATATTTCAAAAACTTTGTGCTTAGAATGGAAGACCAAAGTATTTTAAAAATAGTCGTAGAGCAACACATATTTTCAGATGTGCAAAATGATTTTCGGCAGTATCACAGCACAGTAAATCAAGTGATCAGACGTTTTTTGTCCGTTGTCCGATCGCCGTTCCAGAGTACTCGTTAACAAACCATTAGGTGCTCCGCAGGGTGCAGTTGTTAGCCCAATTCTGTTTATTTTTATAGTTGATGTTCCGAAGGTACCCGGGTGTGAAATCGCCGGATATGCTGATGACACAGCAGTTTTCACATCTCATGCATTTTCTCTCAATATTGAGATCTTCGTAACGCGGTTGAAATACTTTTAAAATATTATAACAAATGGTAGTAGATAGTATTTTTTAACTTATATGATTACACAAGAACTAAATTGTTTTCAGTAAATTCATATAGTATCTAAAATATCAAATCTCTGCATGTAAAATGTGCGGTAACAAAGCAGTCTGTAAATTTTTACAAAATAAAATTACTAACATAACTTCCCACTGCAATGAGTGTTCCGCAGCGGTCGATATTGGGCCCTGTTCATTTGTGTGAATTTAAGGTAATGACTTTCAAATCGAGCGAGCAACCCACGCGGCCAGTTCAGCTTCAGTTTCAATATATTTTTGTATTAAACTATGAACAATAATTTTTATAATTTTTTTAAATCTAAACAAAAAGTTTATTCATCGTATTTCTTAATTCTCCGAATGTAAACTGAGTTGTCAACTGAAATGATACTTGGACAAATACAAAATAAACTGAATTGAAAAACTGCTTCAAATGTTAAAAATGTTGTCTTTTCGACTTGAATTTGTTTAGAGTGAAAAAAGTAAAATACTCGCAGAATGTGAAGACGATGAATGAAGAAAAATAGCTGGAAAACAAAAGACAGTTTTTGAATGAAAAATTAATAAGACAACTTAAAAAAAATAACAGAAGAATGATTTCTGTTTTTACTTCAAACAAAGAAGGTATTCTGAAATTAGTTAAGCAAAATAAAAAGGTTGATTCTTGGGTATATTTTCAGAAAAAAATTGTTCAACCGTAGGGGTCTATTTGCAAAGTTGGTATCACTTATCGACGATTTAAGAATTTGACATTGACCCATGTTAATGATAATTTCTCTATTAATACTGATGATGGAAACATTGTTACAAGTTACAACAGCCTTTTTTACTGCGTTTAAATAATGATGATATACTCTTGGGTTGTTCAGATAATAATTTTTCAAAGGTGTTCCAGTTTACTTGCCCGTGCTTATTTTTTTGATTTTGAGGTCAATTTTCTTCGAAAAATGCGTATTAAACATAACGTTTTTTTAATATTTTTTTTGAACGAAACAATAAATAAATTAGAATCGTCGACTTGGGAAAACCTACAACAGGTCTTAAAATTAAAAAAAAAAAAGATTTTTGTTGTCCCAAGCATCAAAAGACTTTGAATAAAAAATTAATTTATTTTGTTGAAGTTATTTTCCATTAAAAGTGAAGTTGGTGTTCAAAGTGGCCTCTTTGGTTTTATATCCATGCAAGGGCTCAAGGCTCGTTTTTGAATTTCATTATCTTATCTTTGTCGCGCACATGTTGAATTTCCATTGCACAGCCCATAAACGAAAAAAATATCTTCGTATTCTTGGTTTGTAAATGTCCACATTTCAAGCGCTTTAAAACAACTATTACTTTGGTATACAAAATTAAACTTATGAATAAATTTTATTTTCTTATTAATAAACCAATTTGTTTGGTAAATTTTGACAAAAAAACTTCATACCGAATTACCTAATAATTCTAATAATTACCTTATAATTAATAATAATTAAATAATAATTTTTTGGAAAACGACACTTATTTAAAGTGCTGAAAAAAACTTGGGTACAAAATTATAATTTCTCTTTTTTAACCTGTTGTAGGGTTTTCCAAGTTTTATAAAATGTATGGGTTTTTTTGCCAAACTGGTCATTGATTTTTTTAATATTGTTTCCTTTATAAAAAAAAAATAATAAAACGCAATCAACAAATTGGTAAAAAAAACTAGAACATCCTTAAAAAATTAATATCTGAGCAACAAAAGAAGATATCAACATTATTTAAATAGTTAAACACAGTTAAAAGGATGGGTGAGTGTTTCTTCTAAAAAATAAAGCCCTTAATCATGTTTCAATCAATATTCATAATCATTTATATTAACATGGGTCAAGGTATACCAAAGTAAGTGTTTTCTTAAATCATCAATAAGTGATATCAACTTTAGCGACAGACCCTTATTGTAGAACAACTTTTTTCTTAGAATAAACCCAAGTATCAATCTGTACAGGCGCTCTATATTAACTTTAGTACTTATGCTATATCTTTCGACGTAAACTAAGTTTTTATTTTTATTTAATTCCAAAAATGTATAGCGAGATATGTTCTAAGAAAAAATTGATACTAAAAACTAAGAAACCCGGCTTTTTTTCTATTCATATAAAACTATCTTTAAAAACTTTAAATAACCTAAATGTAAACTTAATTCTACATTAAACTATGTATATAAAAAAAATACAATGAAAACTGAAGAATAAATGTATATGTACGTACATACTTTATATGTATATATAGCCGGTCAAGGCTTTTCTCAAAGAAATGAGGCAAACTTTGCCCTGAAAAATAGTTCCCCGTGAAAGATATTTAACGAGGGAGCTCTCTACAAAATTGAATTGATTCTAAACGAATATTTATAATCGAAAAGTTTTTTAGCATCGTGTAGTTTTTTCGATAATAGTTTAATAACAAACCTGGTAAATTTATATTTTTATTGTTATAATTTTTATTTATCCTTATATTATTATTTATTTATTTATTAATAAAGTTGTATTTACATGTATGTTTATTTAAATAAGAAGCGGGTTAGGTTTTTTTTTATTTTTTTGTTTATCCACTTATTTATTGTTTTTCATTTATTTATTAAAATAGTTCGTTGCCGTTTTCATTTGATAATAATTTTTCTTATTAATTGGGGATTTCAGTTTGTATATACTTAAATTGTTTACGTCATAAAATTCTTTTTATATTAGTAAAATTTCATAGCTGCGGTTTTTTTTTTCTTAGTTAGCTTTTTCCATAAACCAAGTTTATGAAAACTATTTTCGCTTTCAAACAAATTATACTCTTTTCATAGTAAGGAAGTTTGTTTCTATACCTGGGTACGAATGAAAATGTTTGTTTGATCCAATTAATTTATGCTACTAATAAAGTTAGTTTAAAAAAAAAAATTATAACCTGCTACGTCGTAGGCTCGCTGAAGCGTGCGATGTCTCGGTTGAGATAAATCGCCTGTCTACTCTTTAGCAGGCGAAGTGGATGTATATCGGCAAATACTATACAAATCTTATCAAAGATAAGAGTCGAAGTAGAGAGAGGCCTGCGGAGGCACAAATCCTCTTAGGCACACACTTTCGTAAAACAAATCATTTGGGTAGGAAGCCCCGGATAGGGCATCATTGCGATAAAATTTGCGATAGAACACCTGCCCTGAGATGTTATCTTTCGAAAACCCGAATCTTTTCCATCGAATTTGCTGCCGAGTTGAACCACTCGGGACACCCAAAAGTAATCATTGGTCTGAAAAGAGTCATGTAGCAGATTCACCATCGAATTCTCTGCATGCAGTTTCAATGAAGATCTTGCGTACAAATGGTCTTTTGTTGAATCCTGTAAAGTCAAAGTGTTGAATTATTTCAAAGTCGTATTTAAATTGATCCCAATTTTCATATTTCTTCGTAAGAACTTTCGCTAAATGCAATCTTACGGATAACGCCGGTACGATTGGGGCTCAATTATTTCCAATCGACTTTTAAAAAAACTTTCGCCCCCTATACCTATTGCTAACACGATAACCCGTTTACCTGTTTTTGAGTGCAGTGCTTGAAATGTTTTTTTTTTTCGAAGATCTACATCCTTCTTCTCCAGCTTGCATTTGCATCCATGTTTATAATCCAATTTCATGGTGTTGAAATTAACTCGCTCCTCTTGGAAGAAACCTTCAATCTTTTTACATTGTAGTCGGGACTCTTCCACATCTTGGGAATATGATTCCCCCTAGTTTCCCTTAAATTCTATCCTTACCATTAAATTTTTTAACCGTCGTTTGTCGTTACTCATCATGCTGAAACTGCCACAGATGTATCGCAGATTTTTATTTGTTATTCACCCGCTCTCAAGGGTAAAGACTACCCTTAGAGATAAGGCGAGAGAGAATTGAAAATATATTTGCATTTTAAATATCCCATCCTAATAAGGATGGATATCGACTTATTGCATTCATTCAGTTCGCAGTATTTTATTCCCCGATGATATACTAGCATTCATTTTGAAATCGTTATATCAACGAGAGTCGATTCATGGAGACCTCAATGTTACTCGATCGCCAATAGATTCCCTCAGGAAAGTCATAGCTCTCCATCCCATTGTTCTCCATCTCTGGACTCCAACACTTTTATAAATATCATAAAACGTAAAATCGAGAAATGATGCAACAAGTTTGCCATTCATAAAAGCTGCTAAGCTATTTACATACAAGGACATGCAGTTACTCAATCTGTTAGGATTTCTCACAGACCTAATTCAGGAAAAGTATTATTCTCCATGACACATCCTAGAATTATCATTTTGATAGAATTTCTTGGGAGAAGATTCCCAGAAATGAAATGGATTTATTTTCTGTCACAGGACTCACTAAGTTCAAAACAGGATCATAACATTCTAAAAAGAAAAACCCACACCATGACAATGAGGCTTTTTTTTTTTTACAATCGACTGCCCAATCTTCCCTGGAGACATCAGTCAGATCTGCGCAACCTTCGTAGGTGGTTTGCATGCTGCTTCCTTCAGCGATGGTCACGTTTGAACCGTGCGCGTTACCTGTTATGAATGCATATTTGTTTTGTTATTTTTTTGGACTTTTAACTTTTTTTTTTTTTTTTTTTAATGAAAGTTCGTGTTCGAGTTCGTGTTCGTTCTTAACCAACACGAAAGTCATGGGGAGCCATCAAAATAAAATCTTCTTCCATGCGCACAAAGATATTCCTGTTTGGAGGCGGTAATCTTCATGTAAGGGTTTATTTCTATATTTGTTGTTCATGCTCTTTTCTATATTTAAGACTAGTAGATTTGTTCAATGTCCTTTTGGTGAGATAAGTCTATGATTTCTTGTCATCTTCCTTCTTCGTTTTAAGTTTAAATGTTTCAATTACAGTGGTAGGAAACTGACCAAAAATTGGAGGACAGTTGACAATGAGGAACTGTAGTCGACGGACAAACTTAGGATGAGTCTTCCTCGGATCTCTATCAGAAATTCCTTATTAATTCTTCTTCCAGGGTTATTCCGTAGAGCTTTGACAACCGCTCGTCTATCATTTTCTTGCTTGTACGCCAGCTAGTTCATTTCACACTATAACAACGCATTCCGTTTGCTGTAATAGGCTGGCTATTTGCATGTCGACAAGCCTTGTTCTTTGAACATAATTTAAGCGAAAATAATTCATGCACGATCAAGGAATTAAGAATTCATTTTAACTGTAAGAGATCAGGATGAAAGAAAGGGAGGTAACAATTCACATTGTTCTTAAATTGTTCAAAAATGAAAAGAGTGGTTCCAATTTTTCCTGAGATATGGCATCAGATTGACAGTGGAAAATCAAACCATTTTGTAACCTGATGTATTATGAGCGTTTTCCTGAGCTAAGAATGAAGGGTTGATGGGTACGATAGATCGATAGTTGAAGTTTGGAAAAATTTTGTTTTCCAAATACTCGGAAAGGGATCGCAATGATTTGAGGAATGATCAGCGAGGAAAGATCTAGACCAGCGGATTTATGAATTTTACAATCTTAACGAACTCTTCCTGCAGGTGGATGCAAAGCGCAATCTGCTAGTGTCAATCACTATCGATTGTTGGGGTTGAAAATAAGAAACAATTTTTTAACGTACTTAACAAATGATCAACAATATTTGCTTCCCTTGAGGCATTTGAACATTTGATCTTCTTCAGATTGATATGCTTTAAAATCGGGAAAAAATTTATGTAAGTCTCTTCTCAGAACGTTTCGTACCATGAGCTTGCTTTGGGCTTCTTCTTTTGATGCACAAATGTTTTCAAGATCTCGACATGCTTTTTTCGGATGTTGTCTGTTCAAAATGTTGAAACCGCCAAGAATAAGTAAGTAAAAAAAAAACTTTTAACTCGAACTGTTGGGACGCTTTAACTCGATTTATGTGTTATTCAGTTAGTTCTGCGTTTCTTTTTTGATGGTTAAAGCATTTTTGGTTTGAAATCAGATTTTTAATCAATCAAATATTGTCAATCCCGATCTATTTCATTCTTCCAACGTTCTTGAAGAGACATTTCGCTTCTTTTGTAAAAAAAAAAACAGTTGACTCTTAGCCAAAGAGTTTTTCAGTTGCGTTTTTGTGTCCTCCTCGGAATTAAATCCGCTTTTGGTGAGAGCGGAATAGTTGGCAGTCAGAAAGCGCAAGGTCTGAAGAGTCGTTGGGTGCTGTGTTACCAATATCGACCTCCTTGTTCACCAACTCTGGCCGTTTGTCTTCCACTGCCTGTTTCAAATTGAAAACAATTCGAATTCGAAGTATAGGGATGCAAATCTTGGTTACCGATCGATTGCGGTGTTTGACCATCCGCGCACCACGACCTCTTATGCCATTCGTTTTTCAAGCGAGTTCCATTCAATTCAAAGTGTTTCTTTCATTGAGCTCATGAGGAATTCAAACATCAATCTTTTTCGACATTTCAAGCCTTTTCAGACACTGTGAAACGGTTGTACGGGCGATGTTAAGGCGCTGACCGATCTCTTCTGATATTGTAACACTTCGTTCGAAAGGCCGGGGTACGTAATGGTGAAACAATATTCCCGCTCGAAATCGAAGAGCTTATACGTGGGAAGAGGATAGTGCGTAAGCGATGGCAAGGATCACGAACACGACCAAACAAAATATCTGATCTGAACCATCTTTCTAACGAATTAAGGCGTGTTCTTCAAGACTTTAAGAGTCGCTAGACTTCCGTTTTCTTGAAAGGCTTGACTGCGGATAAGAGCTTAAACTAGTCGGCACCAATAAGGAAAGCTTACGGCGAATGGGCAAAAGATAAGGAGAAAGCGATTTGACGGAAAATCATTGACCGAAGATCCCAACGCCAACACGTGATCGGACAACTTTAAAATGAAAACAATATCACTGGCACGACTTAGACAGACCATGAAGAAATTAAGAAGTAACAAAGCTCCGAGATACGACCCTATTACTGGTATAATTTTAAAGAAGCTGCGTAAAAAGCCTAAGTCATGCCTTAGAGTTTTATACGTCCCAAGGCAAAGGAGTTATAATGGGTTTGAAAATGGGAAAAAGTCCAAACGCTCTATTTCTTTTTCACTCCAGCCGGAGTGATGTCTTTGAGAAACTTTTGCTAAAACGATTGAAACCGGTAACTGAAGCAAGATGCTTCATACCGGACCACCAGTTTGGTTTTAGAGTCGGGCATTCCACATACAATCAGTTCCAGCGGATAAGAAACGTAATTGAAAAAGACTAACAAGGTAGCGAAACGAGGTCTGAATGAGGTCCAGGAAACGGAATCTAAGGCTAATGGTGGGACTGGTAACAGGGCACATTAACCTTTACCTCCACTTGGACTAGCAGAAACCTCAACATGCCAAAGCTGTGAGGAGGAAGAGGAAGATCTGGAGCACTTCCTCTTCCACTGCCTAGCAACAGCGAGACTGCAAATTTAGTGGATCAGCACTGATACTGGGTTTCGCGCACCTCAAACAAATTTGGATCGATGAGATCATGAAGTTTGCAAAACGAACTAAAAGATTTCGCGACCATACAAAGCAAGACAGTCTATAGTTATCCCTCTGACACGCACAACTCCCCCACTTTAACCAAAATCTTTTCCACACAGGAAACACAGGGGAACACAACGGGCCCAACCAGAGGTCTAAGGGAAGAGCTAACAAAGCTCACCGTAACTAACCAAGCAATTAACCACCCTACCTTGAAAGTAGACTTTTCCGAGGTAGATACGGGACTGAATACTCAAAATTCAAAAAAATTCACGCCGGTGTTCCCCAAGGAAGTGTTCTGGGACCGATTCTGTTTTTTGCTTTATATAAGAGACATGCTCCAAGATTGTTTTGTATTGTACTTTGTTGCCAACCTGATAGAAACAGTCGTAGCCACGTTCGCGGACGACACGGTCGTTCTCGCACAAGATGATATAGTCGAATCGTCAACGCGACAACACCAGTGAGCTTTGGACAAAATATGTGAGCGGACAAAGACTTGGCGGGTCGTTTTATATGCGGCCAAGCCAACACATGTTAATTTTACGTACAGAAACGTATACAAATTCGGGTAAAAACGAGGCAAAATATTAAGGAATGACTTTAAACGCGAAACTTAAGTGGAAATCAGACGTTAAAAAAAAGAGCGACGAGCTCGAAATCAGGCTTAGAGAAATGCATTGACTCCTCGGATGATATTCAAAAATAAACTTGTAAAATAACCTGCTTTTATATAAGCAATTTATAAAACTTAATTGGACGTACGTCGTTAAACTATTGGGGTGTACCAAAGCAAGCAAAAGATCGACAATACAAAAATTTCAAAACGAAAAATAAAGACCAATCATGAATGTTCCATGGTATATAAAAAATAGCGACATTCACTCAGATTTGGGAATTGCTACCTTCTTTGACGAAATAACTAAAAGCTTCGTTCTCGTCATCACGATCACTGCAATAACGAAATTCTACAAACTCTGGTTGAGACTAACCTTGTGCGTCGGCTACAACGAACAAGACCGTTCGCCTTAAGTAAAAACTGCATGGAATGACGGAGCTTGAAGGTGTCTTCACTGGAAAGTTACCTACCAAATGCGATGACCAAGAAACTACTTGATAAGGAGGCTTAGTCATAGTTTGGAAAAAATGGAAGATTTTTAAATGAGTAAGAATCTCACACTATTATGAGCATGCGCGGCCGGTCCTCATAGTGCCTATGAAGTATTGCAAGAAAATACTTTTCATAATAGCACTACGGGTTGAAATGTCGATTTTTTTTCAAAAATCAATGCTTTATTGAGAAAAAATAGATAAAAATTCAATATTCAAAGTATTGCTCATCGCTAGCCACACATTTTTCCCATTTTTCTGGCAATTCATGGATGCCCGTTCTGAAAAATTCGACCGGTTTGGCCGCAATCCACGAATCGATCCATTTTTTGACATCATCGAAATGACGGAAGTGCTGGTCCGCCAGGCCATGTTGCATCGATCGGAATAAATATTCATCGGATGACGCAAGGTCTGGACTATACGGCGGTTGGGGTAGGACATTCCATTTGAGCGTTTCAAGGTAAGTTTTGACGATATTTGCAACATGTGGCCGAGCATTGTCATGTTGAAAAATAATTTTATCGTGTCTTGCGACTGTTTCCGGCCGTTTTTCCTTCAGTGCTCGGCTCAAACGCATCAATTGTCGTCGGTAGACCTCGCCTGTGATTGTTTCATTCGGTTTTAGCAGCTCATAAGACACAACACCCTTTTGGTCCCACCAAATGCACAGCATAACCTTCAGGCCATGAATATTCTGAACGGCCGTCGATGTTGAGGCATGTCCGGGGTATCCATACGTTGCCCGACGTTTTGGATTATCGTTATGTACCCATTTTTCGATGCAAAAAAGACTTCTTTTTGTGGCGTTCAAGCAGCATTTCGGACATGCAAAATCGGCGTTCGACGTCTCTTGGCTTCAATTCATACGGCACCCAATGTCCAACCTTTCGGATCATTCCCATTGCTTTCAAATGATCGGAAATGGTTTGCTGAGCGACGCCAAGTGATTTTGCAAGTTCTTCTTGCGTTTGTGACGGATCTTGATCGAGCAATGCCTCCAATTCATGGTCTTCAAACTTTTTCACCTGGTCGGGGCGTTCTTTGTCTTCGGTGTCGAAATCACCATCTTTGAACCGCTTAAACCACCGCTGACACATTCTTACGTCTAAAGTATAGCCCGGGTAAGCTTCGGTAAGCAATTGATGCGCGTCAGTTGTTTTTTTCTTTCAATGAAAGAAGCATATTAAAACTTCCCGCAAATGTTGTTTTGATGGTACGAATGTTGACATTTTACGGCTTTACAAAAACTTGTGTGTTTTCACTTATGACCAATAACCTAGACTGAAATAATTAGACAATGACATGAAGTTTCTGATGTGACAGCTGTCATGGTCAAATGGTCACTAAAAGATGAATTGTTATTTTTCCATGACTTTAGAACTTGAAGTCGAAGTTTCAAAGATTTGTTAGCTCGTAATTTGTAACCTAACGCTTGAAGTAATAGTTAATGAGGCTCTACTGTATTTGCATGCGAATTGAAAATATAACTGACTTATGTACTAGCTCTACTATCCTTCAACCCTTTTTATGGGCACGCTGCCTTCAGTCGGATAAACCAAGCTTCCTCGCACTGTGGTTTATTGAAGTTCTTTGGATGAGTCTTCACCGGATCTGCATTTTTGTGTAACGTTTATTTATTCAATGAAGCTTCAATGAGTTTTACAAAATCCATTAGCATGCAATATCCTTTCCCACTGATGATGCCAAGTCCAGGGGTCATTTACTTAACTGCTAAACTCAGCAATGTTCAAAAAGAAAACATTCAAAACCCTTCTCAAAAAAAAAAACACAGCAAAGTCACCACACATGGTTTCGAATGCATTCATTTTTTTTTCTTTCTCGTATCGTCCCGATTATGACTCCCTGCCGAAGAAGGGCAACATTAAAGAGACTCCGTTGGTAACGATAAACACATGGAATTTACAGATCGCATTACTCGCGCTACCTCTACCGCAAGTCTCTCTGCCCATTTCTGAGAGTCGCAAACGCTTTAAAAATTTTCGAAACTCGGTGAGTCGGGAGTTTCGAGTGCATTGGTGTGCCTTCGTTGGCATGAACATGAATGAGTTTGAGATTGCAGAGGTACTGACATCGATTTCCATGTGTACCCCACGCATGTACTTTTTTTTCACACATGTGAGTTTCGTCGCACCCAAGAAGAATGTCTTGAATTTTTTTTTCTTGTTTTTTTTTTTTTGTTTGCAGCAGTAGCAACGGCAGTGGTAATTGTATTTTCAATTTTATGACTTACAGTGTGTGCTCCGAGGAGTAGGATAATGTTTTTGGCACAATATGGACCCGATGTGGAACACATGTGGGCTTGCGCGCAGGATACGATATGATGTGTCTGTACCAACACAAGGCCAAGCACACCGTGCACCGTGGTGTGCGTACTGAAAAACAATTAGTTGGACTCGAATGTTTTGTTTAGAGGTTCGGAATTGTGTTGCAAGGATTTCAATTGTTTATAAAATTTTGAATGGAAATAATGCGAGAAGGTTCCTTTTGTAAAATGTTGATGACAAACGATATGCGACTTGACTTATGGTTTGGTCATAGCGCCGGCTGATTATTTATTCAAAAGTAAGTGTTTGGAAGAATTGAGAAAATGGACTGCAAACAGAGAAATAATGAGTGATTATTTTCTAGTAATTATTTTAATCAAAATATGTTTTGTTAGTGAAAAACGTGATAGGGTTTAAAAAAACTACCGATTTTGTGGTGCTTCAACTTTGTTTCTTTCTGAAGTAGTAAAAAATTGGGCCGGTAAAATATTGGGTCATAAACATTTCCCTTTAGAATTACCAAGTTGTCGAAACGATACGATACGTTCTCAATGAGTCAAGATAAGTAGTTGTCATCTATAATTAGCTCGTTACATCCACTTCTGTCTGTCATAATTCTTAAGCTGCCGAATGTGCAAAACGTTGGTCCTTTCTGTTTTGATAATTGAAGTCTCCTTGTAATAGTCTCGCAGCCTGCTCAACATTCCTGTGACTTAAAAGAATACCCCATTCGTTTTAAAACTGAGAGCAAATCATTTACATTAATAATGAAGAGTATTGGACCTAAAATGAATCCCTGTGGGACGCAGTAGAAGTTATATTTTCTCTTCGCTGTCATGTTCACCTTTATTGACTTTGAAAGTTCTATTGTTTATGTAGCACGCCATGATGTTTCCTCTTATACCAATTTTTTAAGCTGGTATAAGTTCTGCTTGTGGCTTGAGGTATCAAATTCTTTCTTGAAGTCTTTAAATAAAAAAGTGCTGTGGTTTTTACCAAAGCTTGTGCACGCGTTGGTTGGGAAGTATTCAATCAATCGGTTGATGCTCTTGTTATTTCGGAAGGCAAATTAATTTTTTTCCAAAACTTTGAACTTGAAATTCCAGCTTGGTTGTGTATGCGCAGCGATAATTTCGTCGTGCGATCGGTCGTAGCAGCCAATATCGAAGAAGATTCAGAAATATCGATTGGGTGCCGATCAGCTGAATCGGACATCGCCAGAGAGTCAAACCGGCTTATTTTGCGGTTGGATTTGGGCCTACATCCAAATAAGATTCCGCTGACGCTGGAATTAAAGACGGACGACCATAGACTGTGTCGTAAGTTCGCTTACTGTGCGCGGAAAATGTTTTCCAGATTTTGGCCAAAAAATCATCTTCACAGATTAGGCTCATTTTTGACTCAACGGCTATGAAAACAGGCAAAAATTGCCGGTGTTAGAGCGAACACAACCCACAAGTGTTCCACAAGCATTAATGCATCCACAATGATTCATCGTTTGGTGCGACTTTTTGCATGAGGACATCATGGGACTTTATTTCTTTCGAAATGACAGCAAAACCAACAAGCAACGAAACTCCCAAAGTTGTGAAGGAGAAATGTGGCGGCTGTGTACTCTCACAGCGACTTGACACCACTGGATTATTTTCTCTGCGGCTACGCTAATTACAATTTTGGACGAGGCCAATAGTCGAGACGCTTTTCTCGGAAAAATGCCGTATAGGGTATATTGGATCGACTTACCAAAAATTTAACTGAACGCTTGAGGCATTGCCAGCGACGCCGTCATTTAAAGGATGTGATTGTATTTTGTTTTTTACAATGCTTTAAATTGGTTTGTGTCACTTTCGTTTGTATCTGATGATGAATCTGGAACCAAACTTACTTGATGTACGGCGCTGTATGTATTTATGAATAGATTTTCCAAACAGTTTCCACATAGTTGGCGAATTTGATATCGGTCTGTACTACTTTTTTCGTTTGTTGTTTTTCTTAGTTTTTTGGATCGCTGCGACTTCACTTTGACTCCACAACTGCGATCCTTTGCAAATAGTAGGCGGAAACTTGATGTTCAAAGTCTTTAATGCCTTCACAAAGTTCGGCTCGCGTCAAAGAATCTATTCCAAAGTTGTCGGATTCTGTAACCGATTCATGAAGATCGTCTCTCAATGTCCAAACCAAAAACGGCTTGAACGTTCTTTCAATGTGGTCTAGAAATAAGACAGCTTTTTCTATTTCTTGCTTAGCCCATTTGACATTGTCTTTTTTAAATGGATGCCATTGCATTGTAGTTTTGCAGCATGTTACATAAATTTCCATAGTGAGAAATTGGAACACTTTTTTCTCAAATTTTGACATAACGAACAAACACAGTTGATACATTTCGATTGGATCAATAGTTAGATCAATGGTCTAATGCTGCAAGTCTTGAAATTTTATCTTTTTTTTTCATATTCCAGTCGAGATCAAATTAATGGCGCTTCAATAGAGTGGTCTATCTGCTTGTTCATGTTGCCAATCGGACAAAAATGTTTGCCATAACTCTGACAGTAAAATGATGACGCAGAACAAAAAAATACTGCGAATCGTACGAATGCAAAACCAATCGATACCAAGTTTCAAACCAGATGATATAACTTAGATTATGCTTCCGCTCGCACCGTACGAACAAAAATTAATTTACAAAAATAGAAGTCAAACCTTTCCTTTAGGTTCGGCGATTATTTGCCTAAAAAAATCGGCAAGAGTGTGAGCTTTATGTTCTGACATTTCTCTCTTATTCTTGGAACAGCAGTCTCGTTTCCTTCTTAAAATAATTCCGTTTTTTCGCTGTTATAGTGTTACGGATCCAATGACAATCCCAAAACTAGTGCAAGGCTCATCAATGGACAGTTTGCCATGATCAATATTTAACTTTCAATGTGGTCTAGAAATCTCGCAACACGAGAGTTTGGGACTAGTGATGACATGACAGGAATCAATATTTAGCATGAGTTTACCGCGGTTTAACGCCAATTGAAGCTTAAGTCTGTCTGGAACCCTTTGTTGAGAGATTTGAGTTCACAAGTTTTCGGAGAAGGAAGAATCCAGCCAGACAGTTAATGGTATCGAAACATCCTTCCGAATTCACAAAAAAAAAACCAACAAGATTTCATTCCTACAGAAAATAGGGGAATGCCACACTAGGGTTATCACTATTACCAACTGACAAACGAACTTCAGCTGCGACGTTTTACATTAACAACGGTCTGTGGTAAACTCTCACATCAATATTTTCAAAAGTGAAGACAGCAGATAGGATTATCAATATCGCAAAGAAGACCTGATGAATGTCTTTGAAAGCTTTTTACACTGCAACTACAATAAGGTTCAGATTTGCTTGGGAAAGTGGAAGTTGAATTTGACGATGAACACTAGTTTGAAACCCTCTTCCTTACGGCCCCGTGTTCGAGGCTCTTAACAGCACGGGCAGTCCTTGAGGCAGATCATTTTAGTCATGACTTCGACGGGCTAATTTACTGTGTTTATAAGATCGCGCTATTGTTTGCGGCCTATGCCATCATGAAAAGGAGTTAGCTCAATAACATGACATACAAGCTCAACAGAGCAGATTCAACAACGATTCAGCGCTTCTTTCCAATTATTTAGAACCGCAAAGTAGAGAGAACAAAACAAATTCGCTCCTTATAGTCAACCTCATAAGAGTGTATGAGCTCGAAGGCGTATTTCAGAAGCAACGACTGTGACTAAGGATTGTCTTGTTAGAAGTGTGTTCAACTTACCTCTTTACTTAACGGGCATGAAGACTGTCTGTCAGGGTCACGGCAGTCTTCCTGCGCAAGCTCGTTCTAGTTGTCTAGGGAAAGCGCTCTGTTATCCGCGACAGCTTGATCATGACAACGAATTTTCGGCCTGCGATCGACATTCACTTCTGGAATTTCAATCTTCTTCTTCATTTGAATACTCTGCAAGTATTTTTTCTTAAGTTCGAAAGTGTTCAAAAGCGGCTTCGTTCTTTTTGTTGATATTCAAACACTCAGCCTGTTTTTTGACGAACGTATGTCGTTTTTCGAGTTTCTTGATTTGATCTATTTGGTTTGCTAATTTAAATGATCAAAGAAAGGATACGAAAAAAAACGCTCCTATAATTTTGATTTTCGAAATTTTACATGTTACCCATTCTAACGTTCTACGCTTGTCCCAAGTGTTTCAAAACTTGAATTTCCTATCCTTATTCTTTAAGAAAAAGTGCCTCTCTTCGCATGCAAGTTGTTCCAAATGATCAACAAAGTCTTTTTCACCAAAGAAAGAAAGCACGTCATCACCAAAGAGCTGAGCTGTCTTACCCCCGTATCAGCTTTCAATTTAAGTGCTCACAGTTAACAGCAGCAGCTCACCACACCTACCAACGCAAATAAAAATTCAAAATTCGAACTTCGAAAAAACACAAACACAACATCGGTATGTGTAAGCGTGGTGTAAAAATTTTAAGGGCGCATGCTCCCTCTCGCTGAATCATCATCATCATCAGATGGCGAGGCGAAAGGCACCTCCGATGAAGCTTCACAAGAAAGCTTCTGTGTCGGTGGTGTACTGTGAGTCAATAGTGCTTGTGAGCTTATGTTTTAAACCAATACCATCACCTTAACTAAACGATGACTTTCGTGCGTCAGTGGATTGCTTGGCTGGCCAGAACCAGAACACAACATCTTGTTGCTATCGCTACTCAGCTACTGCTGCTGCTTCTGCCGTTTTCCTTTCGATTTCATTCTTCTCTGGCGCTGCCAATGTGAATCTCTCCTTCGCGTTCGCACCCTTATCTAATCTCAGCCACAGTCAGAGACCAGAGTGTAGTACATATACTAAAATGTCAGCCAGAGAGTGTTGTATACTAGGCGCACACTCGATACAGATACTACACCACTACTGAAAAAAAAATCATAGGTTCTTTTTTTTTTTTGTTTTCGAAAAAGCAAAAACAAAAAACACCATCATTCACATATGTGAACGAACAACAGCAACGGTCGTGTTTTGAACACATTTTCTTCTGATTCTTATACCGATTTTCGGCACCAACCAACACTCTGATAGTCTAGTCCGCGTATCCGTGTTTATGTTGAATGTGTGTTTGTCGCACACGCTAGGGAGTCCAAATCGAAGTTTAAATAACATCAAGAACCATACCGAAAGTTTCCGTTCTTGAATGCATATACGCACTCTGTTTGTCGTCTCGTCTCGTCTCGCCTCGACTGACCGCGCCGTGGCGGAAAATTTAGACGCAAAGGTTTTATCAGATTTTTTTTCATTTTTGAATTTATTTTCTTTAAACAAAACAAAACGAAACCTTTTTGAAGAAAATTAAATTTTTTTAAAAAACATAGTTTTCGAAACGACAACTGATTTCGCGTTGCATTTTTTCTTTTTTGAACCATCAACCAAATTCAAATAGAATATCTTTTTTCTGTGGTGTCGGTCCAGCGGCGAAAAGAAAACGCGCTCGGTTAGCAGCGGCTTAAAATGACTTTTCCCTTCCGCATTATCATTTTCGTTTTTGTTTAATTTTGCAAAACTCAACTTGATGGCACCGACTGTTGTGTTGTTATCAGTGGAACCCGTGATCGATAACGCGAAAGAGACTGAAGTGAAAACGAAAGTGAATGTTTTTGTGAATATTTGCGCGCGAAAGGACTAAAACTTGAAAGGGATAGAAGAGAACGTCAGACAGCCCCCCAAAGAAAGTACCTTGGAACAAATACAAAAGTGCCTGTGACCAGGCTTATCTTTCTTCGTCGAACAAAATCAAAAAAAAAAATACGCACTTATCAGTTATCGCGATAAGCAACAATTCCTTATATTTTTTTTCCGCCGTTCTTCTTTCGTCTTAATGTTGCTTTAATTTATTTGTTGATAAAACAAAACAAACCAAAAAAAAAAAAACTGTTAAATTAATTTCATATTAAATATTTTTTGTTATCTGCATTTTTGCAATGTTTATTAAACAAAAGGTGAACAATTTGAAGCAAGTGGAACTTGTGTCGAACTTGTTGATAGTAAAATTTTACAATTGTTAAAGTGGTAAAAGGAAAAACAACTAACAAACAACAATTGTAATCAATTAACGTCCATATTTAAAAATTAAACACAAAACAAAAAAATTTGGATACATTTTATAGACAATTTTTAAAGAATTTTTATAAAAACAAAAAAAAAAACTAATACAAAATCACTTCTGATGGATACTGTTGTAAAAATCCTTATTCAAATGGTAAGATTTTTGTTAAATTTTAAATTAAATATCCGACGGTAACTTTAGTTTTCCGCCTCAAAAATTTTATAAAGTCTAGACTGAAGCTAAGCCGGTAGAGTTGCGTTCCCTTTTTGCTGAGCCTTATCGTTTTAGTACTTAAGTTTATGTGACGTTTTCAAGCCACTTTTACGTTGAAAATACGGAAACGTTGGTGAAATGAGAAGCATTATGTTTTTTAAATTCATTCTGAACAATGCGTTTCAGACATTGAGTTGGAGATTCAAAAAGTATTTTTTGATCATTTAAACAGAATTCAATTGCATTCCAGATGACTTAGTTACTTTAGTTGCTTCATTTTCAAGGCTTCCTTCCATTCAGGTGTAACGCTGCCTCTTATTACGCAAGCTTATTTGGCTTATATTTCTTTCAACTTCTATTCGCCATCGGGGTTGAGGCCTTCCATTATCGAGTGGTCTTTCTGTCGTAGATTCAGGCCTGATCTGTGATGTCAATATGCTCTGCAGCGGTGCAGCTCTCTGACAAGCTTCCTTTTCCTCAAAGCAACTTACTGCATTTGTATGAATTTTTGATAAACTGTGGCGTACTATTGAGCAGGATGATAAGAGTCCTGTAGATTGCCAGTTTGGCCTCTAGGCGATAGGTCCCCAAAAGCGACAACGATTAGAGGGAATGATTTTTGTGATAGTATATCTTGTCCATTGTGTTTTTTGGATAGCTTATATTTGGGGTTTCTTTCACTTGCCTCTGGTCGCATTTTTGCCGCTTCGCATCCAACAACTTCAATTTCGTCAGACAATTTTTCGAAAGATCATAGCGTTTGGGTTAGCCTGTGAGTTCCAAATGATATTCCCGGGAAGATCCTTAAGAATATCGCATGGTCTCAAAATCGATGAAATGTTAGTGAGTATCGAGTTGAAACTCTTGTGTTTTGAACTTTTCATGGATGAAACGGTATTAATATTGACGAATTAGTGCGGTGACTAAGCAACCCTAAGCAACCATACGACCTCGTATTGGAAGAAGTTTTTTTAACAAAGAAGGACGGCTGATGAAAAAATTCTCCCTAGCCGTGTGGTCCCAATAGTCAACATGCTTGAATTCCGCGGGTGTTTCAGAGCACATCCACATTAATCAATCAAATCCTGAGTAAAGAAAAGTAGAAAAGTACCGGCCTTCGGACTTGCAACTTGATTCATATAAGTGCAAGATAATGTCCTGAAACATTCATCCAAGATACTGTGAGGGTACATCAAAGGAAAACTAAAACGACCAATTAAGCTGTTTTTGAACGAACTTGACAGAGGAGCCAAGTCCAAGCCCATCCTTGAGAACAGTATCATTGGAGATATCAAGGAGTTGACCGAAAAAAAGAGTTCTAACTCAATTTCATTACACAAGTCCGTTCATTTATTATGTGGTTATTTTGCTACATACAAATAAATAAACCGATGAATTTTTCTGACAGAATATATTGTTTTTGAAAACTTAAAGAAGATGGCAGAAAATAGGGACAGTGTTCAAACCCTGCGGTCATCCGTCAAACATGGACCCACTTACAACGCGGATACAAATTCTACAAATTTTTGAACTGTATGGCGGAGCTTCTTCATCGATGACGAGAACCCAAATCCAAATAAGTCCTATAATTTAAAACATATTTAATGTTTTTGTCCGCGTACAGAAAAACCTATCAGGTAAACAAATGTCCTTGTTTGAAAGCGTTGCACTTTAACTAAATATTTGGATGCCAAAAGAGAGTTTTTAGAAACCTTTTATGCCTTACATGGTTTCAAAATTTAACGAAGGCTTGAATGCTAAGATATACTATATAAATTCGAAAACAGCAAATGTTTGTGAAATGTTAAATGAATTTTATCAACAAAAAGAAATACTTTACAGCCTACAACTTTATAATTGTGAAGATACATTGTAAATGTCGAAATCAGCATCACTTTCTGCGGCTTGCATTTGCATAAAACCTTTGAAACTGTCTCCAAAATAAGTGGTATTTTTTAAAACGTGTATTCATGTTCTTGTACTTTTCCTCAGAACTGAATTTTTCAATACAGAATACACTGCCTTCCAATTAAATGTATATTTTTATTTTTTAAGTTTTCAAATGACACTTAGAAAAACAAAAAAAAACTAATCTACTTGACAAATTACAATAGGGGCGGTTCCCTTAACTAATTTTTGAGCTTCCAATACCCATTAGAACATTAAACACTCAGAACTTTAAATAATTAAAAGGTTCCCATTTAAAAACCTTCAAGGAAGTTTAGAATAATTATTCTGTAAGTTTCGAACAGATGTTCGTTTTCGGAACACAAAGTTTTGACAACTCTTTCGACAAAAATTCTTAATTATGTGGTTGATTTGTTGTAACCCACTTGAAACTGAAAAACTTAGCACCCTTTAAGTTAACCAAAATTATTGGTTTAAACGGTTTTGTTTTTTTTTGCCTTTGCGTATAGAAAAAGTAACTCCTTTTTTGAGTGTATGTATATAATCAGGTCAAATTTGAGTTGACATTTGGTTACACACCAGTTTTGAAGCTAAATGGTAATCATTGACTGGTGCCGCTTTTTGTTATGGACACTCGATTTAGAGGGGCGTGCAAAACAAAACCTAAAACCCTTTGCTTGGCGTTTTAGCCTTCAGATTAACATAGTTGAGGTATCGTTGGTCCCTGTTTTGGAATTGCTTGCATTATTTTTTAACGGGGTGGTAATAATTTCTTATAATCAAGCCTCAAAGGCCTGGTAGTTAGCTCTGATTAAAAGTCAGAAGGAAAACATTCAGCAAATCAGTACAGCTCGATAATAGTGAGTTTTTGCGCGATGCAATAATTTCGTCGAAAAAAACCAAGCGTCTTACACGTAGAACTATAAAAGGCGTTCATAGAAATTATTTTGGGAACAAATAATTACTGCTTTTGGGAACAGAGATATCAATGGGCACTTGAACGGAACTATTGATTTCATTGAAGGGATACAATTTTTTTAAAAAAAGCTTTTCCTCTGAAGCTATTTAAGTCGATAGTTTTTTTTTAAATAATATTTACTTTCTTCTTCATCATTTGCACGCTGCCTAGGGGACTATATCTACCCTCATAATGCATTGTAGGAATGCATGTAGAAGCAGTTTTTTTGGTTTCGATTGCATATCAAGAGGAGCTCGAATGGAGACGATAATTTCATATCGACTTTTTTGCATAAACTTAAGATTCGCAGTATTTTATTTGATCAGACATATTTTTGTTTTAAATTTTTCATGTAATCACTCCGCCGTCACAGGAGAACTCAAAGGGTAATCACTAGGGCAAGGAAACCTCCTAAGTGAGGCTACTATTGCTGGTCATCATCATCAACGGATGATGAATGGACAAGATTCGAAAACTGAAAAAAAGTTCAAAACTTTTTCTCCTATTTGAACTCTGGATATTTCAATTTATCGAGGTGAAGTGCCATCAACCGAATCTGTACCAGGGTCGCTTGTAACTATTTTTTCATCCTTCCCTACGTTTTCACTTAGAGACTACCCAGTGTATCGAAAAAAAAAACCATCCACCTCCCATTTTTTCCCATCTGATTAGGGGTACCCTGTTACATTTTTTGAGGAAATGAATCTCTATGATACCGATTTATGATTTCTGTTAAAATCTAAAAAGAGAATACTTCGCGACATTTGATTCTCTAAACCTCGCACGGCTCAATTCATTTTATTGGCAAAGTACTAAATATGAAATTCGCACAGAAAGTCGGGATCGATTGCATGCTTTTCCAAAATCCTCTTTTATGATAAATAACGTCATGGTCAGGAAGCTTGAATTTCAATTTTAACTTATTTTTATGTTCCCATGAGCCCGAAAACACTTCAAGCTGCGCTTAAAAATTTGTCATAGTAAAATTTTTATAACATAATGAGTTTGTGCTTTTTAAGAAAATTATTTTGTTTTTGAACGCAGCAAGCTTCGTGCTTCAAAACGACACCTTAAATTGAAAAAACTCATATAAAAAAATGTCTAATTCAAGAATATCATAAAAGCCTGAAAAGTTTGAAATTACATTTTGTTTGCTTACATTTAAAAAATTATGGAAGCCCGCAAAGTACAATGAATTATTATTTGGAAAATCACTCAAGACCACCACTACAAGTCACTAACTTTAAAAAACTCCAAATGAACATCAATTAATTGGCACGTACACTTTTTGTGTACACTTCGTAACGTTGTAAATTTTGTAAAACAAGTAATTAATTACCAATTTATTAGCACAATTCGAATTTCCTACATAATATCAATTCTTCAAACATATTTTAAATATGTATTTCGAAAACATGTTTTCCAATAGTAACACAAAACAAAAATTTGTCTCTCTTTTTTATTAATTCGATTAATTATCGCTGTTTAACAGAAAAAAAAAAATATCGCTCTTACTCTTAGAATGTGGTTATAAAGTATGTTCGAAATCAAGATTTGTGTCATTTTATTATTTTTTTTTTGTGATTAGTATTGTTCCACTTGATGCGATCATTAAAAATACTTGATTTAAAAAGAATACTAGTGTATTGCATTAACTTTAATTGCACTTCCAAATGTTAAAATACAAATTTTATTATAAAGTTCAACATCTGTGTTATTTTTTCTATTATAATAAATGATATTTCGTGTCAATATGTCAGCACTAATTACGTGGGTGGTTGGAACGAAATAAAATTAAGTTTATTAGAGTGTGTACCACAAATTATGCGACATCAATTCTAATTAATTATGTGATTTTTATTTAAGCGAATGAAATACACTACGGGTAATTTGAATAGGGACAACCTTATTATTGCGGTTAGTCTGAAAGTATGTTTGAAAAACTTCCCCACCTTATGTCTCTTAAACTTGAGACAGTTTGTTTATCCATTTTTTTAAATTTATATAAACAAATTTATGCATAAAGTGGATGGGGATTTGCTTCTAAAATTCTGCGTTAACTCCATAAATAGTAAATAATTAAAATTGATTTTATTTTTTCTTATGAGTTATTCCTTCGTTATTATTTTTAAATTTTAAATAATTTAGGATCTATTTTTTTTTGTCTCATAATATAATCCAGACTGTATAGATATGCTGTCAATGCGAAAATGTCCCACCAAATGTCCTGCTCCATTGTTATTGAAAAGAGTAATTTTACTCTCGTTTTTGTTCTTTGAAAATTCAATGATACCACAATCTAGTAGGAGACAACTTCTCAAACGTAAACGTCACATATACTTCTTTGATGCCCAGACAAAAAAGATGTTCTGAGAATAGTAGTTTTACTATTCCGCAGCATTGACTTGCCACAATTTAAAAGCAACCTTGCGAAATAAAGAAAAAATAAACTTCAGCAGTTACTTAATGAAATGACCAATTCTAAGACTATCTATTCCAATTTATAAGTGCATCAAAACAAAGCACTTGAAATACATCTATCGTCAATTTAAGATCCCTTATTAGGCCCGAAAAGTGTGAGGAGTAAAGTAACCTACCATAACAGACACTTTGTTTTCTCCGAATTTCAAGATTGCAGATTTTGAGTAATTTAAATATTGTAGTGGCTATACCTATTGAAGTGACCAGCAGTGTAGAAAGTTATTCAAATTTTTCTCAAGTTGAAAAGAGGTGGAAATAATTTTTAATAATAATTGAAGAACTATATTTTAAATTCATAATAATAAAAAAAAAAACTCTTAATTTACAATTTAATATTTTTTGCTCGGAAATCTATTTATTTTTTTATGATTTACAATTTTAGGCTTGTAGATTTAAAATGATTACAATGTTTTAAATATGTTGTCTTAAATTAACGTAATGTGTGAGTAGTACCGACGGTCTTTGATGATGATGTTGAGGATGCTTTTTGTTTCTTAGTCTCAGCCTCGGTGAAAACTTGATGATTTTGATTTCTCCTATAGAAGCCGTTTTAGAATGCTTCTTCATAAGCTATTTTAGAATCAAGAGAAAGCTATCTTCAATAAACGTGCTACTCGAAATTGTTGGGAATATAAACCTGGTTATGTGTTTCTCAATCCGGTTGCAAGTTCGATCTCAACCACTTCGAGCATACAAAACTAATATAGAAGCAAGAGTATCATACAAATTGGTGGGTTCCTAAAACCTAAAACTTCCTGTATTCTAATTTTAAATGCCAAATTAAGGCTCAAAGGATGGTCTTTTTTTTATTGCGACTGATAGGAACTATTGATTTCATTGAAGGGAAACAATTTTGTAAAAATAGGCTAACCTTTGAAGCTATTCAAGTCGATAGTTTTTTTTTTAATAATATTTACTTTCTTCTTCATCATTTGCACGTTGCCTAGGGGACTGTGACTACCCTCATAATGCATTGTAGAGTGCTGTTTTTTGGTTTCGATTGCATAACAGGAGGAGCTCGAATAGAGACGATAATTTCATGTCGACTTGTTTGATCAGACATTTTTTTTTTAAATTTTTTATGTCATCCCTCGGCTTTCACTAGGGAAAGGAAACCTTCTAAGTGAGGCTACTATTACTGGTCAACATCATTAACAGATGATGAATGGAATAGAAAAATAGGTTCCTAAAATCTAAAACTTCCTATATTCTAATTTTAAATGCAAAATTAAGGCACAAAGGATGTTCTATATTTTTATTGCGACGGATAGGAGTGCCCGACTAGAACAAAACTTCAGGTTAGGATCTGATTTGGATCCGGATTGCCTGAAGTATGATCAGGGAGGCATATGGCTTTCTATTCAGGATATGATAGTATTCGTCACACCTCATATGATCCGGAGTGGATCCGTTCAATAGATCCTATCCTGATCACAAATTGTTTCACGGAGCGGATCAGTTTATCAGACCTACTGAGGATCAGGTTTTCTATACAGATGCTGACCGGAAAATTACAAGTTCTTTTACACTAAGTTCATTTTTACACATTAATTATTCGCGAAATAATTAAACTCATACTATTATTTTATCTCGGCTCTATTGGCTTTATTGTAAATGAAGAAGGTTGTGAAAAGTGGAAGAAAGGTAAATTTACGTTGCCAAGTAAGAAAACTATCGAACTGTTTAAATTACTAACATTGGATGGCCCGACAAATAAAGAAGAAAAGACTGATAGAACTAAAATTTTGAAGTATATTTTTCAATTTCACTAAACAGAAGTTCCCACATTTTCTTCGTCAAGCCTGTTTAATTGCTAAATATTTTTAAACAATTCATGAAAACATTTAATTCATAGAAATTCCTAAAAAATTTGCTGAACATAAAAACATTTTTATTTTCAAAAAATGCATTGAGAAAAAAAAATAAAATAAAGTTAATTTACTATTGTTGTTATAATAATAATAATAGAGTTTTTATTACAATAATTATTATTCTTCATATATTACTGTATGACGTATTCGAACCGTAAAAAAGTTTTAAATAATGAATTGTGATAAGGAACCGATCCGATGATCATATCAAAGCATTCGGTACTGTACTGTCATCAGCTTCAGATCAGATGTCAGTATTAAGAAGCTCGGTACTGTACTTGAATCAGGAACTGATCAGACGTCCGTATCCGGAATCCCTGATCTCATTTCTAATCGGGTGACTGTCAATAAATGAGTGAGTGAGCTGGTCAACTTCAGCTTAGATCAAATTGACAAGAAATTGATTCGATCTCCCCTTCCTGCCACAACATAAAAACTCTGTACATCTTTAACCATCAAATATGAGCACAAAAATAACCGAACTTCTAGGAAGCAAAGGTTTTATCCCTTATACTCTATAAACTTATTAAGTTTAAACATTTTTTTCTCTCTTTCAAGAAAGTACAGGGTGTCCCAAAAGCGACAAGACTATATCAAAATTCAATATTTGTTTTCTTTTATCTGAATTCACATTTTCTATTTTATAAACAAAAAAAGCACTCTTTGGAAAAAGAAAATTTAAAAAGGAGATAATTTTTATAGATTATGAGTTTAAGGGAAGTGATCCTTGTTTATTCCAAATAGCCTCATATGAAATTGAATGGAGAAGAAAAGTTAATATTACACGAAATAATCCTGCTATTAAAATTGTGACATTAGAGTTTACCTGTCCGAAAAGTAATATGGACAGAAACTGCCACCATAAAGTTTTGTTTCTGCACTGCATGAATATACCTAGCATTTCTTAGCATTTATTCGGCTCATTTTCAAAGAAATAAAGTTCAAAAATATCTTCAGTATACACTAAACCACACTGAACCGTTCTTTTTGCAGGGTGCGGGTAACTCTTTTGTACCTTAAATCCGCAAGCAGGTAACCCTCTTACAACACGGGTTTCTATAACGCGTTTTCGCTTCAACGCGGTTCCTAAAATGCGGAAATTTTCTTACAACGCGCCTCCTACAACGCGATTTTAACGAATTTTTTTTTTGTAACGCAATTTTTTTCAAACATTTACTTTTTATATTTAAAAAAGGGTTTTCTTTCTTAAATAAAATACTTTGCAGAGTCTATCTCCTACAACGCGGCATTTCTTAGGAAACTAACCCCTCCTTGTAGGAGGGTTGCCTGTTTATTAACAAATGAAATAAGCTTCTTGTAGTGCCTATTATAAGTCTATACAAAAACTATTCGACAAAACATTCATCAGTACTCTAGAGGGAGAAACTGACGTCTCTTTGTTTGCTTCGGCTGCATTTTGTCCTGTGCTTCAGAGTACATATTCAAAGTGAGAGTAGAGTTTCCTTGATTTTAAGGGTTTTAAACTTAATTCAGTTATGAATATCTCCATCTAAAAATTTTATGTTTGAATACCTTTAATAACTAGACCACCCTATAAAATTTGAAAAATTTCTAAACTAAAACTATTTCACACTTTCCAAAATACTGAAAATACGTAACGATTTGTGTTCGCAGTCCAATTGTGTTTACATCTTGTGTCTTAATACATATTTGCAAAATTGTTGTTAACAATTTTTACTGTTTAATTTCGGCAAACATAATTCGTTGTTTATCTGTTGTTCTCTGACTATTACAACAAGACACCTATACACAGCTGAACATATCTACAAAAAGTGACGTCATTGACGGGTGTGTGTAACTTATCGACAATTGTCGTGACCAGTAACGTTTGAGTGGTTTTGGAAAATTCTTCCAAAAGATAACAACACTCTTCCATGTTAACCCGCACGCGTCAAGTATTTTTGTACAATACTCGTGCGAACTCATGTTTATCAAAATCAAAAAACAAATTTAATCGCATTTTATTTAGATAAAAAGTAAAATCATTAAAAATGTTAATTTTTTATTGCATTTACAAATGAATTAATGAGTTTGTATTTTTTTTTAATTGAACAATTCAAAAATAAGAGAAAGTGCAATTTCGAGAATAAAAAAAAAATTAAAGTACGGGTGGGAGGTCTATGCGGACTTCTGTGATGCGATTAGCCAATAATTTAACATTACTAAATATTCATTTATTTTATTTTTTTTTTTGTTGTCTCCCATTTACGTATGACAGTAAAGTCAAGGTTGTGAATTTCTTATGTTATCACACACATACTTGTTGTCAAACAATTCGGTATCAGAGGCTCTTATCGCACTTAATTCGTACATTTTAAATGTTTAATGTGTAGGTAGAGTTAGCGACAATTTAAAAATGAAAAAAAAAATTGAGAAATAATAAATAAATAAAAAATTTGCAAAATAAAATATTTCTTAGTTGGTGATTGAATGGATAAGGGCAGTGGAGACCTTGTTTGCACTTTTAATGAGTATATGGTTGAAGTGTTATTAGATTAAGCCTCGAAGACTGCGCAAAATTATTTTGCAAAAAAAAAAAAATAAAATAAAGGAACTAGTAAATTATAAAAAAAATATGAATTTTGTTGTGATAATTTGACAGGGGGCAATCACAATCTTGTGGGTTTACGGATTTATTATTCATGTTTTGATTGCTTTTTGTGTATGCAGATGACCTGGATTTTGAAAAACAATCTGACTACAAGCAGGTTGATTATGCTTTTTTTTTGTTTTTTGTTCAATATGAAAAAAAGAATAAGAAATGTCTAATTTAGGTTGTTAAAGGACCAAAGATACTGACAAAAGCAGTCTTAATTTTTCCTTTTTACTATTGCATATAAAAAGTCCAATGAACTTAGTCTATGACGGCACGCGTTGAGATAAGGCCAGGTATCGCAAAAACGTATTCTGAGGATTGACTCGGCATGAGTTTTTTTTAGAGTTATATTGTATTTATCACCGC
The DNA here is from genome assembly GCA_963555765.1 of Orthonevra nobilis. Taxonomy (NCBI): domain Eukaryota; kingdom Metazoa; phylum Arthropoda; class Insecta; order Diptera; family Syrphidae; genus Orthonevra; species Orthonevra nobilis. The sequence continues at coordinate 12,898,482 of OY743226.1, read as the reverse complement.
TATGAACTAATGTGTTAATATTTCTTGGTTTTTTATCTTTTATCGTAAAAGATATGCATATATACCCATTAAAATTTATCTCTTAAACCTGGTGTATTCTTTCCAGCGTATCTCAAAAACAGACGAAAAGTCTACGACTCGCGAAATCAGCAATTATGTTTTTTTTTTATTTTTGTTTATTTATATCCACCTTTAAATAACATCTTTTTATGTAGTGTAAATAAACTTAAAACTACTTAATATCTAGGCTAGTGGTTTAAGTAAATGGCCAGATCGGCTCTCATTACAGTCTATATGATATTATGATACAATTAGGATAAACAAACGATATTACATTTTATTTGAATTGCTCATGATATATTTATTATTTTTGTTTGGAAGGAAAACGTGGCGAAAAAAACCCTTATACAATGGTATCTATAATGTTCTTAGAATAAAAAGCCTAAATACCACTACACTAACTTAACCTAAATAAACCTTACTTACTAACTTACACTAAGACTGAATCCTGTCATGTAATGTAAATAATATTATAATTATCTTATCCAGCTCGCTATTCAGAGGCTGAGATATTACATGTCAGAGTTCAGCCTGTCACTAACCGTTAGCCACAACCCAATCTAGCCACCAATATTTTAATTTATTAAGCCTCTCGTTATTTACCTTATCCTTTTTCAGGCACACTTACGCAGTATCTGAGGTTTGCAAGTCCGTCCCCAGAATTAAAAGGCTCATAGAGAATACGCTTGTCTGTTGCCCTTCTAGAAAAATGATATACTACTGTGTCCAAAAAATAAGGTGACATTGTATTTATTTTGAAAATTCTTTATTTATTCTTCCAAATCAATTTCATCCCCTTCAAAGTAATCCCCTCCCGATGCAAAGCACTTATGCCAATGGATTTTCCAATCTTTGAAACACCGGTTGTAGTCACTTTCCGGGATGGACTTTAGTTCCGTCTTCGCTGCGGCTTGAATCTCCTCTATCGTATCAAAACGGTGTTCCCGGAGCGGTCTTTTGAGCTTGTTGAACAGCCAGAAGTCGCACGGCACCAGATCAGGTGAATACGGTGGTTGCGGCACGATATGGGTTGAGTTTTTGGCGAAATGATCACGAATTACGAGTGCGGTATGGGATGGTGAATTATCGTGGTGTAAAAACCAAGAATTGTCTTTCCACAATTCCGGCCTTTTTAGGCGGATAGCGTTACGCAAACGACGCATAACGTTCAAATAATATTCCTTGTTGACTGTTTGGCACAACACCACGATAATCAAAGAAAACAGTCAACATGACCTTGATTTTTGAGCGACTTTGGCGCGGTTTTTTTGGTCTCGGCTCTCCTTTGGCACGATATTCGCTCGATTGATCGGTTGTTTCGGGGTCGTAAGCATAGATCCAAGTCTCATCGCCAGTTATAATGCGTTTCATGACATCCTGATAGTCGGAAAGCATTGTTTCACACACTTCAACGCGACGCCTTTTTCCCAAAATATTCAATGTTTTCGGTACCAGTCGAGATTTGACGCGCTTGAGGCCCAAAGCATTCTTCAAAATGGTATTGACTGAGCCTTTCGATAAGCCAACTTCATCAGCAAGGTCTCTAATCGTTAATCGATGGTTTTTCAACACCAAATCTTTGATTTGTTGGACGTGAGCTTCATCGGTTGAGGTTGATGGTCGCCCAGAACGCACTTCGTCTTCGACACGTTCACGGCCGGCTTGGAAATCACTATACCACTTGTAAACATTTTTTTTAGACAAAGCCTCATCATCAAAGGCTTTCTGCACCATCCTCAACGTATCCGCAGCAGAAAATTGATTCCGCAAACAAAATTTAATGCAAATTCTTTGGTCAATAAATTTCGACATCGCAAAAAACGAAAAACTCACTTTTAGCAGTTTATATTCATATGTCACCTTATTTTTTGGACACAGTTGTATTATAGGTACGTTCGTGCGGTCCGATAAATGGCCATTAGCATCCAGTTACAAGAATGCCTCTGGCGGAATATGTCCACTTACCATACAACTTCTGAAATACCCAGGGTTAGGATAAAACAAACCTGAAATATGTTCGTTTCGCGCGTCATGGTTTCTCGCAAGATCAAGAACAACATTGTCAATTCTTGATAGGCCAGAGGCATCCAATAAAATTTTGTTGGAAACATAGTGACGAAAATCTGAATGATCGCTTCTGTATATATGCAAGCAGGCTCGGAGACATTTTCTTTCAAATATACGACGCATTTCCATGTAGGACGGGCTAATGTTCCACCATACTGAACTCGCGTAAGTCAAGATTGGACGGATAAATGCTTGGTAGCATACGACTTTCACATCGGACCTCCAACTGCTGGAGTAGAAAAGAGCGTTAAGGGACATAAATGCCGCTTTTGCTTTTCGTAACTGAGTATTTTTATGCACATTAAAACTCAGAAATTTATCAAGATGCACACCTAAATACTGCACAATGCTTTTTAATTCTTTCTGCAGGCCGTAAGTACTCGTTATACTCAGTTTTTTACAGTTCCGCCTAAAATTTGAGTTATCGCGTCTTATTGGGGTGCGGAACAGTATGGTTTCACATTTTTCGTTGTTTATTTTTTAGCTACCATACCATTCGAATTTATTGTACATTTCCTGGAGTTGGCCTTGAATATCTAAAATTTTCGAGCCTAACGTACAAGATACTATTGTCAGCGAACGCTATCGAATCGTCCAATTCCCAAAGTATTTCAGCTGTATATATGTTAAAAAGTATGGGCGCTGAAACTGTGCCTTGCAGTAGACCATTAATGGCATTAAAAACCTTAGTGGTTGTGTTTTGGCCGTCTGTTACTACAAACTTCTCATCATTAACCATACATGCAATCATATTCAGCAGATGAATTGGCTTTTTCGATATCCACTAGACATGCAGCTGTACATCTTTTTCCATTAAGATTCCATTCGATATCTGAAATTAATTTAGTAACAGCGTGCACTGCCGAGTAGTTTTTCTTGAACCCGAGTTGGTTCCCGATGTTAGGCAGGAGACTGATTGGCCTATAGTTCGAAGGATCTGAAGGATCCTTCTTCTTCTTAATTATTGGAGATATGGTTACGTTAGTAACCTCTCAGGGGCCTTTGATCATAGTGCTATAGTTTCTTAGATTCAAATGTGACACCTGAATATAAGTATTTCTAGAAACAAATTCATCTTTCTTTAAGACTTTCTGATCTCAATTAACTGCATCCATACTGGTCCTCGGAAAATGTAAGCAAGCCTCTCGATTTCGGATCACTGACATTTGATCAAATTTCTGTCACATTCCACAGTTGATTTTCTAAACTGGAAGGATAAGCACTGTGTTTATTGGCTTTAAAAACCTCATCTTCGGGGGCTCCAAAGGCGTATCCAAATATCGGTTAACACTTCACATTTTCAGTCATATTTAGGCAGGATATTTGAGAAATCTTTTATGTGAACGGACACAAAACGCAATGATTGAATTTCTAATAGCATAATCTCCAATTCCCAATTATTCTTGGCTAAAAATGGAGTCATCACAAACGTGAATAAATTACTAGGGATTTATCGGATGAAATGGCATAAGAACTCTGCTTCCTTCTGTGACCGTACAATGCTCCCTAAGCTGAAAGGACAGCTCTATACTTTAGTTGCAAGTCCTCATAAATGCTTGGTCTCATTCAAGAGCGGTTAGAAAGCCGAACTTAAAGTCCTTCCATAACCCACATTTTCAATAGTATTATAACCACTTCTGTTTACCCAAGTGATTGGAAAAGGGCTTAAGTCATTCCAATCCCGAAAAAAGAAAGCGATAACTACAGACCAATTGCGATTCTTCCCTTCTTATGCGAGGTGTTTGAAAAGGTGCTGTTAAAGCAAGTCCAAGCCCATTTGTCCACGAACAAGCTACTTAGCAGTTATCAATCCGGCTTCCATCCCAAACACAGCTGCAAAACAGCATTGTTGTCAGTAGTTGATGATATAAGAAAGTCCATGGATAAAAAATATGTTACATTTTTAATCTTCCTGGACTTTTCGAAAGCATTCGACACCGTCAACCATGTTCTTCTGTGCAAAGCTGATGTATTCCTATTTAGTCGATAGGCAGCAATGTGTTGTGGTCAACAGCAAACATTCAAGATTTCTCAAAGTATCAAGTGGAGTCCCTCAAGGTTCAATTCTTGGACCTGTCCTTTTTTCATTATATATTAATGTTCGGCCTAAAATTGTCCAACGGTGTCTTATGCACATATATGCCGATGATGTCCAGTTAACTCTGGGTGGTAACTTTAATTGCTCAGTCCGAGTCATTACGCAGATAAACGATGAGTTGGAAAATATCCGTCTCTGAACCCAGTAAAATCGAAAGCTCTCGTTATTTGCAGGAAGACACAGGACTTGACTACACTGCCACCAATAAAGCTTGGGCGAGAAATTGTCCCCTCAGTAGATACTGCAAGAAATCTTGGATTAATTTTTAACAGCTCCCTAACCTGGACTAACCGTATCAACGCGGCTATTGGCAAGGTCTATGGAAGTCTCCGATTGCTCTGGTCAACTCAGGTGTTTACTTCTACAGCTGTAAGGACAATGCTGGCGAAAACACTCCTGGGTGCGAGATTTAGGGAAAAGTTAATTGTATTAGTAAAAGTAAGCTTAATGCTGCATATAATAACATGGCTCGTTATATATAAGGCCTCCGTCGGTACGATGCTTTCGGGAAACCTCCTTTTTGAGCATTGGTACGGTTTGAGAACAACCAATTTCAAACACATTTTTTATGCTTGCCGCATTATCGTACTAAGTTTTTTTTGCAATTTACTGACTGCTTGTATTCCTCCAAGTCGTATCGTTTACTCTAAGACAATCGATAATAACAATAAACATCAATCAAAAATTAAAAAAAAACTTAATTCCAGAGGAATTTATCTTCAGGAAAAAATATTCCACTTGTTAAAGCGTCAGAAACTGATTGGTTTTCTGACAGGTTGAGCTGGTTATGCACACCTTTCTTGGAAACCGTGACCAATGAAATATGTAAGAAGTCTTATCGTGAATCACTTATCTTGTACTTAAGGTTTTAATCTGATAAATATTTGTGAGGTTGCAAAAAGTCAATTATGATTAAACTAACTTGTGAGCAAGGTGTACACAGTAAAATTAAGTTGGCCAGTTCATTTTTCTTTTAAATTTATTCAGAGAAGGACATAAAACTGCTTTGTAGTGGCAGAGAGCAAAGTTCACTCCTAAAATCTTTTTTTTTTTGCTTTTTAAAGTCACATTCACCTGCCATTATTTGTGGCTCAATGTGCACGCGTGACAGTTTACAAGGACATTTAACATCAAAGTTTTCTCCCTGCTGGTTTGTGACCAAAATAACTCATGAGGTCTGCAGGAAGCCTACAAGCCACCAAGGCCTGTAAAGGTTACTTCCACCCAAAACCAGATCCCTTCACAGGTGTTAATGACCTTCAAGAGCACCTGAATCAGTTCAGTTCCGACACCAGCAGCAGTGAGGCAACGTTCTCAATCAATTCCATTAATTCCATTGCAATTAGCATACAAAATCAGGCCCTTCGAAAAAATCCTTTCATTGTGCAATTGTCCTAGATTCTGTCGCGTTTTTTCTTCCCCCCTATTCGCTTGATCGATAATCGGAGAAAACAATAAAAAAATAAACGAGTATGGAAAAAAATAATTTGACGTCTAATCGAGTGAACACTCGTACATCACAATTGTATACTTTCCGATTTTGCCCCCATCCACTATGAAGACGGGCCCACAACTACGAGCATGACAATGTGACACCAGGATTTATGGCACTGCTGTCAAGCTGCGATTTTCTTGTTGTTTAATTTATGCGCGCCATGCCTCTATATGAGTGTACTTATTCGCTAATATGTGCTAAGTGTTGGCAATCCGTTTAACCGGATTAAGGCGGGAGGGAAGAGAATTTCAACCCCCGCCTCAAGTGTCAACCGCAAGCATTCACCACAAAGTTCAAAGTTGAACGATCAAGCTCCGCTCTTGCCATTGACATATGGTGGTGGGCCAAAGCCGAAGAAGAACACAATGATGCCTTTATTTGGATATTGAACTCAATTTTATTTCCCTAATGACACACAGGATTGACAAGTATGTTTGGTTTGGAGGCGACCAGATAAACTTGATATCTGTTTCTTACCAGTTTCCATTGAAATTTTTGGGAACATCTGAGGAGACTTAAAGAGGTCAACACACCCCAAATGAGAAACGTAAGCCGAAGGAAGCTTTTACGAGAGACGCAAGTGTGTTATCTAATATGAATTGCATTTTTAATGGGTTGCTAGTACCGATAAATTGACAAAAGCCAGAACTCATTTATGAATGAAAGTCATCAGATTGCTTGGAATGACTCATCTAGCAGCAGAGAAGCTTTCACTAGAAGACTAGCAGTAAGTTCTGCAACGAATTCATTATAACAAAGCAGAGCGTAATTTTTGAATTTTATATTTAAACGTTGATGTGTGGACTTTTAGTACCGATGTTAATTTTTTCCGATTTTCATGCTGATTTTGATGATTTTAAGACCGAATTTCGATTAGCAAAGGAAAATGGTTTGGAACTCGGGTGTATTCCGAAGCATTTGATATTGATGTTTTTGTATTCACTCAGTTCGCAGTATTTTATTTGCTACTAGTTGATGCACTAAGGGGGCAGTTTATGCGTCTTCGAAAGCTTTATCATAGCTCTGCTGCCGGTATTTATCAAAGTCTTGTCAGTATTTATCAAGTGTGATGAGTGTGATACACACAATTCTGTTTGGTTCAGACACCCTGGCCAGATAACATCATGTCTCTTTGATTGATTTCTTTTATCATAGTCCTTATGTTAGAGATCTTAATCTTTAAAGAGTAGGTTGAAGACATGAGGAAGCCAACTTAAACACTTAGCAGTAGGCGGTATCATATGGGCGAAAGAAAAGAGACCGGTGCACGTTGACTTTGAATTATTGCAGGTCGAAATTAGTCTTACCAATCTGTTAAACAATTCAAAGGTGCCAAGTGGAAGACGATTTGAGAGACGGCACAATCAAGGCGTGGAAAAATTATGAAAATCCTGGTTCGAAAAATTATTTAAGATTTAATGCAGGACTAGAAAAAACTTTTTATCTCAAAACAGAGGATAGTGTAAAGATTGTGGCGATATTATCTTATTATCGTCCGATCGGTAAAATGTTTAAGTTACTCAAACATTCATAAGCTTTTTACTTATTTAAAAAGTTATGGTTTTACAATTTCAGCATGTTTTCGTGGCTGGCCGATCCATAAGCACAAGTCTTGTGAGGAAGGCTCTCAAAGCCGCTCCTACGCTTTTGACAGTGACCATTCTTTGAAAGACAGGGTTCAGCACGTCAAGTTTAACGACATTCTTTATGTAGCCATAAAGGTCCTCTAGCTTCTCTACTTTTTCTTTTGCTCATAAAGCTTATTCCTGACATTATCTTAGTCTCGCAATTCCCAATGCTCTTGAGTATTGTAGTATTGTGCCGAACCAATTGTACGAAGTTCATACTGAGAGAATAGAAAGGATACAAAAACGTTTCACAAGAGTCGAAATGCGTCGACGAAGGCGTTGTATTGACTTGCCTCTATGTCCTTTCAAAGGAGTAGTTTTATAGTTTTATTTTTTTTAGTTTCGTGGAACGTACGACAGGGTAAACTTCGACATAAATGAATGCACCACTAGATACTTATGGGAAGGTAGTAGCGCTAATAGTAAAAAAGACTCTTTTACCATTAGACTTTCCTTCGGAGAATAACCTTTCAATGGTTTTTAGATCTTAGTGGATGTTATTAAGTTATTTGAATCAAATATTGGCGTACATTTCATTGATACTTTGTTCGACGAAATAAAGGAACTAACCAATTTGAAACTCATTGTTTGCATACCAAATGCAGTCCCTCCCTTGCATCTTTTCCAGGCTTAACGCTGTCCTTTCGAAACTTGTCTTCATCATAAGCATTTATTTATAAATTATTATGTCTTGAAGAATCGGGGGGTGTCCCAAAAAAAAAACTTCCAAACGAATGACGAATCTCGCTCGATCGTCTAGTTTTATTTCTGTTCGATATGTCATTTGGTTTTAAGATACAATCGTTCCACGCTCTACGCGCATACTAACTTATCTTCCTTTAAACAAATCTCGAGGGTTGGATTTCCCCAAAATTCAACTCACTTATCCCTGACCTCCAATAAGTTAATCAAATCAAATTCTGTTTATCACTTATCAAACACTCGATAGATCTGTCAATTCGTATGCGATCGAAGTCGAAAGTTAAAGTGGCTAAAAGCTACACTAATCTTCAAACAGTGAGCTTTAAAAAAAAAAATCTTCGAACGACATTTAAACGCATTCACTTTTCGCATTATTGGAGCATTGCAGTGTCATTCAACTTGATTGTGATTCCTTTCGCTGAGGGTTCATCGAGATTGGAAATCGCATTACAATGTTCGCCCTCGTCGGGCCTGTTCTACCGCCTCGACGACTCGTCAAGATGCTCAAGAACTACAACAGCGATAGCAGTTATCGCCTGTTTGTGTTGTGTTTTTCATCACTCGTTTCTTTCTTCCTCTTTCTTTTCTTCTGTCTGTTTTTTTTTTGTTAACGTTATTTAAGTTATTACCACTTTTAATGTGCATAATTTACAATTTGGTTCTTTTGTATTGTTTATTTGTCTTGCACACATTTTAACTTTTGTTTTTGTCAACATTGTTTTATCGGTTAGGAAAAGTTGGTGGATAGATTAAGGCACGAGATCACAGAGAATTGCAGTCGTAAATTGCTTTGTGTTCAGATGAAAACTAAACGTGGATGGCGGGAACACATTTTGTAACCGCACGAATGTTAAAGAGGGCTCTAATTATCGAATTGCTTTACCTTGATCTGTTCTTTAAGCCGGGGAAAGGAATAGAAGTAACAGTGGGCCAGAATTTAGTCTTAGGTAGGTCGTCCACTCTTGTTTAAACTCATGGTAAAAGTTATGGATCTAGATTTCATCCGTTATCGGCGTCAGCATCTTATTCTCAAGATTTGCTCTTAAAATGTCTACATTAACAGCCTGCCTTTAAATTGGATCAATTTATGGCTCCCATGTTGGATTTCTATAGTTTGTCTTGAATTTTTGTCTAGTTTTCGAATCTGGTTCAGTCAGCAAATGCTGTTGGGATCAAATTAATGACGCAATCAGTTAAGTGGTCGATCAGCGGTAATAGTGTGACCCAGTAAGTGGCTTTGCTGTAGTGGTTTTTGTATCGGCTGCTGGAATGCTATAAAAAGTTGATGGTGATGAATATTATGTGTCATTGGCTATACTATGAAGGCGATAGATTTTTCAACACCATTACAACATGAGCGATTGAAAACGGACTAAATGTAAATCCTAGCAAAAAGGTTTAGGTCCTCTTCAGAAAAAATACAAAAATAAGACAGCGTGAAGTACTTAGGGTTGATAATCGATAAGAAACTCAACTGCAGGAAAAACCCGGAGGAACGTACTACTAAAGCCAAGAGGGCATATTGGATATGCAGGAGCACATTTAGGAAGTCCTGAGGACTGGAACCAAAATAAGTCGACAGACTCACTAAATTTCAGCGTTTTGCATGCCTAGGAATAACGCGACTACCATCAAAGCAATTCTAAACATAATACAACTGGAAGTAAAATGACAAGCAGGACTCTCGGCCATAAGACTCAATGCACTGGGTCACTTTGGCGACAGGAAAAACACCAGGCATAGGAAAATTGCGAACATTGTTAGGGCGATGACAACACTACTAGATCACCAAAGCGACCTAAGAGGAGAAATCTTTATTCTTCAAAAACAGCACTCATCCGCTCCAAAAGTACTGCAGCCACAAGCCACAAAGCCATTACAAACCCTCTATCGGTACCAACAAAAGTAAAAAAGTGCAATCACAAACAGTGCAATAACAAACTAGCAAGAGTGAACGACGTCAGTATAACTTGGTAGCCGGGACACGAAGGTGTAACAGGAAACGAAAAAGCTGACGAACCTTAAAGCAAACAGCCGTTGGCAACTATAAAATAGGGATAAACGAGTGGGCAACCCAGGAATTCAAAAATTATTGGGTCAACCCTACAAAGTGCAGCACAGCAAAATCGATAATGGGAAAACCGACTAACAAGATAGAAACGAGCTCTGAACTCCAGCAAACAGAATCTAAAGCTAATGATGTGACCTGTAACAAGGCACATTAACTTTAACCTCCATTGTAATAGACCCGGACAAGCAGAAACCTCAACATGCCACAACTGCGAGGAGGAACTGCCAGCAACAGCGAGACTGCGATACAAAATACTGGGGTCAGCACTGAAAGCGGATTTTGCGCACCTCAATGAAATTGGGATCGGTGAGATCATAAAGTTCGCAAAACGAAAAAAAAAATCTTTCCCAACCATGCAAATCAAGACACTCCATAGTAATCCCTCTGATATAACCCATCTTCTTTTCCACACAGGAAATCGGGGTACATAACCAACCATGCTGTGAAGGCATAACACTGAAAGCAGGGTGATGAGCCAAGTTTCCAAAAACACAACTTTCTAGTTTATCAACTAATGTTGAATAAAATTCTGCATCCTAATTCGGACTTCACTTCTTGAGCAATTTAACCCTAAATGCAAGATGAGGGCAGTTAAAGTCCCTTCAAAGCGGGCAATTTCTACATAAATTCCGGGAAAGAAAACTCGTTGTTGAGACTATTTCTTATGGCGCTTTGTGTCACTAAGTGGAACGTGCATTTAACCAAAATCCAAAATAAAAAATGAAAATAAAACAAAAGGTTTCCATGAAATTAAAAAAAATATTTGTCACCTTTTTTTTGTGTTTGATTCCGATTTCGAAGACGTATGTAAGTAGCGTTCGATTAAGAATGAAAAAAAAATTGTGTCAACTTTTTACCATTCGTTCAAAATTGATGTATTTTGATTTTCGAAAAACTCTGTTATCAGTGTCATGCTGTCGCAGCATAGCAGCGTCACATCCAAGTGTCGAAAAAAGTGTTGACACTGAGAAAAGAACACGAAATTTCAGCATGACAAACCGGTTGTCGTCCTGTACTGTACATGCATCCATAATTTTTAAGTATGATATCGAAAATATGAAAAAAAAATAAAAAACTCGTTATTGATTTTCTGAAGGAAACTTTGCCAGAATGTCCATTGATCAAAATGTTGAAGTTTGTGACTTAAGCGATTGTGAAGTGCTTCATTTGAGTGTACTGCAGGGGTCTGTCCTTTGTCCCTTATTGTTCCTGATTTTTTTAAACTCTTTACTTAATCAACACTTTGCAGGTAAAGTTACGGCTTTTGAAGATGTTGATGTGATGCTATAAAAAAAAACTGCTGAATATTTTCTCAAATCTCTTTTTTTATTTGAAAGTACAATCCTTCCGGTTAATAATGGAAAATCATTTCATTCAAATGGCTGCCTCGGCTGGCCATGCAGTAGCCTACACGATCGGTCCAATTTTTAAGCACATTATCGATTGTGTGCAGCTGTATTTCACCAATGGCTTAACGAATATTGTCCTTTAAAGTGTCAATTGCTCTGGCTTGTCGGTGTAACACTTATCTTTGAGGGCACCCCACAAATAATAGTCCAACGGTGTCAAATCGCATCTCCGAGGTGGCCAAACGACATCAGCTCTGTGGCTGATAATGCGATCTTCAAAAACAGGGCGCAAAACATCGAGTGTAGCTTCAACTGTGTGGCACGTAGCGCCGTCCTGTTGAAACCAAATGTTGCCAATATCCTCCTCTTAAATTTTTGTGAACAAAAATTCATTCAACATGGCCCGATAACGATCGCCATTGACTGTAACGGCCACTCCTTGCTCATTTTCGAAGAAAAATGGCCCAATTATGCCTCTGGACGTAAATCCGCACCAAACAGTGACTTGTTTTGGGTGCATCGGCTTTTCAATGTATGCGTGCGGGTTTTCTGTACCCCAAATGCGACAATTTTGCTTGTTTACATACCCGCCAAGATCAAAATGAGCTTCATCTGAAAAGATGATTTTTTTTTTTTGGCAAAATCGGCATCTTCTGTAAGTCGATCGCAGGTCCCCTTAGCGAAGCGAAAACGCATTGGATGGTCAGTTGGCTTCAACTCCTGAATCAATTGCACTTTGTATGGCGTCATACCAAGGTCTTTATGCTAAATTCGTCTCAATGATGTCTCCGAAATGTTCAATTGTTGAGAACGACGGTGAATTGATGTTGATGGCGCTTCACGCACACTTTCTGCCACAGCAGCAATATTCTCGCGTATACGCACTGTTTTTGGCTTTTCACGCTTTGGTTTATCGATGAGGATGCCAGTTTCCTTCAATTTTTTCACAAGATAACGAACTTACGGAGCTGACGGTGCTTCTGTTCTTCCAAAATCCGTACGCAATTTTCGCACACATTCTGCAACATTACCATGATTTTCAAAGTTATGTCGCAATATTTCCCAGCGTTGTTCAACCATATTCGTTTAGCGGAAGGATAAAACTTATTATCTGTCAAATCAGACATGAGCTAAGTGTTACCATTCACGAAATAAACACTAGTTGAAAAAAAAAACGTTAGATGGCGGACCCGTTATTAAAAATATTCTCTTTTAGAGGTTCGCTACATGCAAAGTTCGAATTCTGATGCTTCCAGGTTAAGAAGCAATTCAGACTGTGTCATTAATATAAATACCGTCCGCACTGTACTACAATCGCCTGCAAATAATACAATAGACTCCCTATGGAAATATGCGTCATAAGAACTTCATCTGCATTCTTTAATAAAGTTAAAGCGCGGCTCCTTGATTTCGACCACAAGGAAATCGAAGTTTTGCGGCCTTTGAATAATGAATAAATAAATAAAAAAAATAATAAAAATCTGATTGGCTTTTAAAAGCTTATGTCGAACGAAAACAAGCTAAGCCAAACCAACTTTACCTATCTCAATACCTTGCGAAAAAGATACAAATTTTAATATAGAAACAAAAAGCTTCGCATAAGGATGATTTTACTGTCTATGTCTCGGCCAAATGAAATGTTGTTTAAATCCTGATACACCATTGTCATGGTGCGTTAGGGGAGAACTATTTTCATCTAAATTAATGTTCCACAAAGTTTTCTTAATAACAAATTGTTCAACTACTGTCGGTCTTTTCTTCTCTGTACATTGATAGGTTTTCTTCTTTTCTGTTTAAACTTTGGCCAAATACAGCAGAATTTTTGAAAACAATTAAATAAATTGCAAGGCTAAGAAAAAAACAAAATCGAATCATTTCAAGAAACTACAGAATGTTTCACCTGAAGCACTTCCAAAGAACAATTTATTATATGTGATGAGCTGAAAACCCGTGACGAGCTTTTCACGTTCTTCATACATTTATAATTTTCGAAAAAATGTTTTTGAAATACGATAGTGACACGTTTCTGTTTTAGTGAATAATGTCCCACAGACAAAAAATATTCGTATATGTATTTCGTTTTTGCAAAATTAGATTTATAAAGCTTCAAGCTATTTTCCGACACTTAAAACATTTCAATTATTTAAATGTTTCATACTGAATAAGTGCCTATTACATTTTCTGTTTTTGTTTTTTTTTTTACTTTCAGAATCCAGCCAAAGGAACATCAAATTAAATATTTATGAAGAACTTATTTTACATTACATAAGGGATTTTCCTCAAAGAAGAACTAAGGTAAATACAAAACAAAGAAACAGAAAACATTTCTATTCTTAGTTGGAAAAGTCAAAGAGGAAATGGGTACTGATTCCTAGACACATCAATCAAAGTGATGTGATTCAGGAAATAAAAGTAAATCCTTTTTGGATATGCTTTGTAAGTTCCCATGACACTTTTCTGGCAGATCCGTCGTACCCACTTCAGTCATTTCGAAACAACTAGGAACTTGAAGTTGAACCAAAATCAACCGCAAAGGCATTTGAACTTTTTGTCAATTTCGAAATTAGATTTGACATATCATGTATTGATCCGTATTCTTTTTGTCCATCCCATTAAGGTTCAGTCTCATTAGTTACACATTTTGGAGAAAAACCAAACACCTTGTTTGTTTGGGATTCCACGGAAGGAGGTGATGATTTGTTATGTTGTGCTTATCCTCCTTGAAGAGGATGTTTGAGAGTTTCCATTCGGAAACTAGGTGAGTTGAGAATTGGGTGAAGTGCGTTGCAGTATGAGAAACTCGGAAACGAAACCACAGAACGGATGTGTCCTTAAACGATATCCTCCGGCAACACTAGTTTTGGTCTCCATTTGTTGATGCATTGTTTTGGTTTATTAGGTGGTGCAATATGTTGGCTAGTTGAGCACTTGGTGACATTTTACCTTGTCGAAATGTAGGCAAGGAGATTCTTGAAACAAGCAAAACGTGTAAAGGATGCGACTTTCGAATTCTGTGCATTATGTGTCAGCGGTGCAATTTGTCTTGTGCACCAACTATTGACAAATTTACTCTAGTTGCAGCAGAAATGGAGTAGTTTGCTCTAAGATTGGGTACAAAAACACACTTAAGAGGCAGTCGAAAGTGATTTTCTTGTAACAATTAGGGATAAAAACTTTTGATCTCAAGAATATACCACAACGGTGGCCTCATCTAGTTGCTTCTTATCTGAGAATAATTTTAAATTCAGAATTTAATAAAATGCTTCAGAAGATGCTTCATTTTTGCAACAAAACCCTTCGATTTACAAGTCAGATAAAGACCGTCTGTTCAGCCCAGAAAAAAGGTCTTAAGCAGCAAGGTGATCTTTCAATTGATATGATGATTCGGACCAGAACAAAAGCAGGCAAGGTTCGTCAAAGAAAAGGTAGTTGATTGTCACATATGATTGGTCTCAGGTTACTTCCAACATTTTGATCTTACGGCAGAAGAACATCTCACGAAATCTGCGTCGATGCATTGGTTTAAATGCTTTCTATACAAACGAAGCTTTCGGGAGGATAAGTGTCCCGACTGTTCTGGTTCAAAGAAGGACGTATTCGAGAGCCATTCAGTGTGAATTCTCGTTTCGTTGGGAAACACCACCCTACATATGTATCAGCATTTCTTAGAAAATTCCATTGAAGGTACTCCAACTGGGTCCCTATAATAAATAAGACTCTTCACCAGAGATCTTGGATGGAAAAGCTGCCATCAATTCAAAATTTCACTGCAAAAGTGACATACTATACATCTCTCTGCTTCAGGACAATATGACCACACTGGTTCTGCTGGACTATACGAAGGCATTTATCTCTGTTCCGTGTGATATCCTGCTGAACAAGTGCAAAAATAACTTCTTTGCGTTGAGCCTCTTTAAAGCCTACATAACAAGTGGTCAATCAGTCATCGTCAATAACGTTCTGCCCGATTTTCTTCCTAGTTTAAAAGGGGTTCCGCAGGGAATCATTGTTAGCCCATTGCTGTTTCCAATGTAATCTGTAACGAAAGCTTAAAGTATCATTCAACAATGCTGTTCTCTTCATTTACAACCTACGTAAGTTTTGCCACATATCCGGATATACGGATAGCATATTCGGTATGAGCTTAGAAAACCACCTTTACCTGAAACGAAATAAGGGTCCCGTGTATCTCTTCGAAAAACTTCACTTTTCCGTATCACAAAGAAGTAGAGTTTTAATATTACCCAAAAATAAATACGAAGCTTCGACGACACAATTCTTCATCCACGCTGCTAGTCTGTGGAACTCGGTACTCATAGGTGCTATCTAGTCAACCTTTAGTACTTTTATTTTAATATGACAAAATTTTCCGGGTCCGGGTTCTTCTGCTGCTTCTCGTCCGCCGTTGCTTGATCTTTGCACCGGAGGTCTTGTCTTCTTTTTTACGTGAAGCTGATGCCGGCATTCAAGAACCCTCTTAGCTAGAGCATTAGCGTCCATTCGCTCGATGTCGTCGCTAGATCTTTACCTTCCGGACTGTATCACCATTCACACATTCTCCGCCATTCACCCTCCTCGCGAACAGGACCGTATATTCGATGGAAAATTATTCTTGCGAAGGTTTCTAAAATCGGTTATAGTATGTCGTAAGATGTGCATTTTGTAGAGCATAATTTTGGCCCTTCGAATTAGGAATTTAAATTCTAATTGGACAAACCGAAGAAGCATCGATTCAGTAAGACGAGTCGTTGTCGAATTTTCACAAAGCTCTCATATGTCCCGAGATAGACAAACCTCAATGTTATTGTTGTTTTTTTGTCAAAGTTGTTGTTCGTATGTTTAGAGTATTGATGGCAAGTCCATTTAAGAATCAGAAAAATCTTCATTCTAATAAGATTCTTACTCCAAGTACATTACCCTCAATAGATTTTAGCACCGTTTACGTGTAAGTGAAGCGAAACGTTTTTGCCCACCGAAGGAAGCTCATTTATGTTCGTGAAAAGTAAAATGGGACCTCATATTGAACCCTGAGGGACTTTGCCTTCTATCAAATAGAAGCTTATTGCAGAGAATTTTTTGAATCACCTTCTCAAATGCATTGGTGAATCAAAGCAGTATGAATTGTCCTGACACCATACTGAAAAGGGGTCAACAGATCACGATGATATGACCTGTCCTACAAGTAAATTTTCAAAGACCTTTGATAAGCTGGGAAAAATGCTACTTCTCCAGTAATCTCGGTTATTGAGTATCCCATTTGGTCACTGTTTGCTGTTAGTTTTAACATTATTAATCAAGAGCACCATTTTAAAGAGAAGAGAACACAGAAACTCAAAATCACTTTTGCGTTTTTATAAGACAGAAAAAAGAGTCAGCTTGAGTTTGGCTATGTTGAATGTAAAGAGCCGTGCCATCTTGCTTAGTTCCATCTAATATTTTCCTCATTTATTCCTTCAAACAATTCTCTTACACAATAAGCACGCCACTGTCAATCGTTCGCAACCGTTTAGCACCTCTTTTGTAATACCTTGCTTGAAGTAGTTGCATAATTTCAGATAAGTTTCTACCATCCGTTGACATAATACGGATTTTGTTAACCTACCCCCTTTACGCACAGTTTCACATTTCTTTTCCACCATGAACTAAACACCGTTTCATTCTGAATAACAAAGCTAAAGATCAATAACCATAACCAATAACCATCATAATTTGTCTTCGAAAATGGTTAAAGACGCATTTCCTGAAGCCAAACAATAACCCCTGCGATTTTTATCGATGGATAGCGTAGCTGAATGTTGACATAAATTCTTATTGAACGGCGCGAAGTCCTGTCCAAAGAATTGGGCAATTACCCAAATTTAAATTCCAAAACGTGCAGATGCTCTTTTCGTTTACCCTCGGTAATGTTTGTCAATTATTATCAATTATCCCGAAGCCTGACAGGGCACCGCAAGCCCATTATTTATTGCCTGTGAACCCATTTTTCGTCCGCTTAATGTGTAAAGTGATTGACATACGGTTGCTATTTGTCTGGCTTACGAGTACATGTCCCCACTTGTAAAAGATGTTTCCGAAATTGAAGCGTGGACAATTATGTAAAATTATTTGCCATATTTTATCAAATAATATTCTGCTGTTGCTTGGTAACCAAGAGTATCGTTTGTTTTGACCTTTCGGTGGAATTTAAATTTTTGACTGCGAAGAAAATGCGGTCCTTCCAGAAGAAGGACACTCGAATTAATTTGGCATTGTGAAATGTGATCCTTCGAGCCGGATACAATGAAAAATGTTCCTGATGTTTACAAAAAGTTGATTCTTCCTATCCGGCTCATAGGTACTACAAACTTATGTTTGAAGGCCAGTCGCCCACGATGATGGTAAGTAGGCTAGGAATGATGTCCACCCTCTGAAGTGGGCCTAATTAAATTAAATTATCCATTATTTCTCATTATTAGAGGAATCATCTAACTAAATGACAATCAATTTGTATTAACTTTCCTGCTCTGCAAAGCAATAGATACACACAGGCAAACATACTTTAATTGTGTGCTTCCTACTGACATTTGGCATTGAAAAATCATTGAATGGAAAGAAGCTCAGTATCCAAGCAGCTTGGCGACGGACGTTCTTTCCCATCCGCCATTGATGTATACGTAAAGTTTTGTAATGTACCCATATACATATATTGTGACTACAAAATCTTGTAGCAACCAAACAGGGGAACAACAAAGAAGTAGGGTAAGGAAAGAAATGTAAGAAATTAAAGGAGAGATTGAACATCCTTTGACATGGAGTTTTTCCTTCTCACCATGATGAAACGGATGTAAGTGTCGCTTTTGGTACAGGGGGGAATGATGGGTTTTTCCCCTCGTATTCCATTCATTCATCAAAGAGAGTGCTCCTTATGTGTCATTGTGTACCTGAACTTGAAATGCACTCATCCTGTCATTGGGTTGACAATGTAATAATAAGTCCTTCCCACGATGAGACAATTCCTTTCCAGACTTTTAAGAAGGTTCGAAGGATACATTTTTTTAAGGATTCATACTTTTTTTTTTTTTTATTCGTTGATTAAGGGTACACGCAAAAGGCACAGATGTGTGAGAAACAATTTGTTTTTTATTCACTTGATAAAAGTATCTACCTATATATGTATATGTTCTTTGTCATCTGTAATCGAAAGTCAAATTATTACGATGTAAAGTTGAAAGGAATCCATCTCGTGGATACGTGAAGATATATTATATTTTATGGCTTTCGAGCGAGTCTGAATTAACTGCATGTAAATACAAAGTTTTATATTTATGACTGTGTACAAAATTTGTCTCGAAAAGGATGAGCTAGCAAGCAGAACGTTAACTTTGGATGATGACGCATTTCGGCGGAGAAATCAAAATTTTGCAATCATCTTTGAGTGTTAAGCATAAAATGAAACCATTTAACTGGATTGAAATTGTGCTGATTATGAAAATATCCTGTAAAAAAAATTCAGTCCTGAGTTTTGCGTTAGGGCCATAATCACGTTGTTTTCACGTAAATCCTTGAGGGAATTTTACTCCCATTTTCGGCAACACAACCTATCATAATGAACATTTGAATACTCAACAAGTCCATTGACATTGTGATTAGAAAATTGTATCCTTGCTGGCTCAAGCAAGTTACGTGTTTCTTAAAAATTCAAATCATATCGCTCAAGTTGTTTCAGTCTTTAATTCATGAGATTATTTTTGTTTCAAAAAATAAGTGATCCTTGATCCAACCGCAAAGTATCCTCAGTACTGCATAGTTTTGAAAATTGTATGCCTGCTGACTCAAGGAAGTTTCATGTTTCTTAAAAATTTCAAATTATATCGCTCAAGTTGTTTCAGTCTTTAATTCAAGAGATTATTTTTGTTTCAAAAAATAAGTGATCCTTGATCCAACCGCAAAGTATCCTCAGTATAAAAACAGAGCTTCGAATTGAAAGGTAGCTTTTCGTTCATGGCACTTAATTCAGCAGTTGTATTTTTCTTTACCTTATAAAATTAAGAATTTTTTAAAGTTTTATGTGGCTTCATTTTAAAATTGTGATCTATCGGAGAATATGATAAAGTCATTAACCTGGAGGGTCCCGCACCACCAAACAATAAACCGCACTACATATGTTTTCTAATTTTAAGTTTCTTGTAGTCTCTCGTTTATTTGTATGAAGATCCCTCCTTTATTTTCGTGTTGCTTTTAATTTGTTTTGTTGTTTCGGAAATAGTAGAACACATTCCGTTCACAACAAATAACGATTCAGGAAATTGAGCCCTGTTAAAAGACGAGCGGACGGACGACCGGACGAACGGATGGCGAAGAGGCTGCAAGGCTTAAATTTAAATTTCTGCGTATGGAGACACAAGGAGAACGTTGTTTTTTACAATGTTTTTTGCGATTAGGTCCGATTTTTGGTTATGCAAATTTTTTTTTCTCAAACTTCCAGATAATCTTATCTACCCTGGCATAAACTTGACGAACTTGATTTCCCACAATTATGTATCTCAATCGATTTATGAAATGAAAAGCTCAAAAATGTTTCCTTAAACTAAACAACCTCGAAATTTTAGTTTTAATTTATTTCCATAATAATTCTGTAAATTGTAATGCACAGTCTTCATAAACCAAAAAATAAAATTAGCTGTTTCGAATGCTGAATTTACTGACACGTAAATAAAACGCTGCATCATCTTAATGTAAACGCAAAATATCCACAATCTTTGCAACAGTTTTAGATATGTACGCTTGTCCCAACTAAAACACCAATATTTGTTACTGATGTCTGCATTTTATTTCTATATCCTGTTTATTTTCGCCGAAATGGAAACGTAACGGAAGTCAGCTCTATCCTGAAATAGAACATCCGCCCAAGACACACGACCACTTGTGAAAAATTATCTATTCCTTTTCTTTACCATGAACATGCGATTCCACTTGTTGTCTGAGTATCATATTTCGACATAAGTAGACTTATTCCTTTCGCTTCCAGCAGGATAATCTCATTCGTAATGCCATATTTCATCACAAATAATCACAAGGACTCGAATAAGTTGTGTCTGTCTATTTTGCGCTTTTTGAATTTTTGTCAAATGCTATCAGAACAGAACAGAATGTTCATGTTTATTTTTATGTGCAGGCGCCATTTCACAATTTCTTTGTATATTAACTGCACTATGAAAATTTGTAATAGTTTTATTATTTTTGAAGCCCAAATTAAAGCCCAACTTGTTTAACATTAAAAAACCGCATCAAAAATACTAAACTCCTTTTAGAAATCATAATTTGTGTGAAAGTTAATTTTTATTCAAACATTCCTTCTTGTTGATTCTCATTATTTCATATAAGTAAAAATTAAAATATATCAACTCGTAAAACCAATTGATTCCATTTTTAGCCACAAAATATACCACGCTGTCTGTTTTAGCCGAGTCGAGGGTCTTATATACGAGTAAATATATATTTTGTAGTTAAATAAAAACCAAAACCTATTTTTGCGTCACTTGAGTAAGCGTAATAAGCGCCAGTAGCGTCGTCGGTTGGTCGACAGGCCGTGCAAAAATAATACAAAATTACTATTTTTAAAAATGTTATTTCTAAATATAGAAATAAACAATAAAATATTTTCGGTACAAATTTTATATATATGTATATATTTGCCATAAAGGAAATCCATTTTGCGATAGTAGAACACTTGAGGAGATTGTGTGTCGGTATTTATCTGATCATCTTATTATTATTTCTTGAGATTTCGCTTTTAATACTTTTTTTTTATTGAAGAATGATCGAGTCATTGATTGATGTGCTGTGGGTCTGCCGGTGATGTTAAGTGTCTGTACCTGTCGTTCTTGAATTAGCGCTCAATTATCGCATGCTATGCCTCAGTGGAAAATATTTGTTATCAGTCGCTGTCGCGAGTTTGAGTTTTCGTTTTCGTTTTCGTTTTGCTAGTTCTGTTAGATACATTTGTTTGAATTATGAAATTTATTTTGTCAATATTGATTGGCTTAGATGACAGACGATATCGCTCGTGTTTATCAGTAGCGCACGTAGCCGATTATAATCTTAAGATACGTGAAGTTTTATATTTTATGCAAGTTCATTTTTTCCTATTTTATTTACTCCTTTTGTTTTTTGAGAGAATTTTAATTAAAAAAAAGTAAAACTTTAGGAAGACTTGTACTATTTATTTTATAAACAAAAACAAAAATTTTAAATTTGAATGGAATTGACTTTGAAAAGGTTTCCTTCGAGTGGGATGCGGTGATGGTGTGGGAAAAAGTTTTCAAACTTCTGGCAAACTCACTGAGCGAGGGTGAAAGCCCCCAAATTGAAGTGGAGGGATAGTTTTGAATAGTTCAGAAAATGTGGGCGGATTTTGCGAAATACACAATGGATGATTGGTGTACAGATGAATGGCATAAATTATTTATTTCCGAGAATATCTATTATTTAGCTAAGAGATGGGATTTATAATAAGGTAGCACAATTGACAGTTGTGGATATGGTCATCAAATTTACCACAATCGAGGACTCTTTTGTCAGACGTCCACTTGACGACAGGATATGATGTTAATTTTGAGCTATTCGCACTCGATTTTATTTTTTAATTTATTTGAATAGCTTTCATCTTACAATAGTAAGTTTCCGTAAATTTGATGACGTCTTGTCAGAAAGTGCCTGTGTCGTTCAACCAGGTCAGTCCATGCGCTTTGTTGCAATATATACATTGTCACTATAGAAAACGTCGCTCCGTAACATCTCGGCTGTTCTGTTTGTGTTCCCACTTATTGCTTACTAAGATCGCTGCCCTTTTTTCCTCATTTCTATTTTAGCTTCGAGCTGTGCAGAGCTTCCTTAGAAAATTTAAGAGGTTAATAGTTGTGTTGGCAATAAAGTAATTGCGGATTTTTTAAGAAAATGAAAGACAATTTTTTCATTGAATGAAATTACTTTATTCTGTAATGTATTGCCCATTTGCCATCTTTCAGGCAGCATTATAATTCCACGTTCATTAAACTTCTGGTTTTTATCTGCAAAAAACTGAACCAGGTATTGAAATTTTTACCATTCAAAGAGTTTTGCAAAGATCGAGATAAAAAGTAATCAGATGGTGCAAGATCAGAACTATTTGGTGGTTGTTTCAAAACATCCCAACCACGCTCCAATAATTTTTACCGAGTGACCAAAGATGCGATTGTCATGATGGAACACAAAACCTTTTTGATTTGTCAATTCGGAACGCTTTTCTTAAACTGCATTGTACAATTTTGTTAGTTGTTCAATGTAGACATCTGAATTGATCATTCGATTGGGTGGTAAGAATTCGAACTGGACAATTCCCTTAAATCCCACCTAACTGATAACATAACTTTCTTTTGCTGAATATCAGCTTTTGGTGTTGTTTGAGCTGGTTCACCTAGCTTGCTACACGATCTTTTCCGATTGATATTGTTGTAAACAAAACATTTTTCAACACATGTTATCAAACGTTTTAAAAACGGATCATTTTCATTACGTTTCTTTAACAAATCGCAGATGTTAATTCGGTGAGTTAAATGATTTTCTTTCAGTTTATGAGGAACCCATATATCGAGCTTTCGTACACAGCAAAGTTGTCTTAAGCGTTTTTCAATGTATGAATTTGATACATGAAGCTTCTCTGTAATCTCATGTGTTGTACTGTGACGATCCGAATCGATTATTGCTTTGATTTGCTCGTCATCAACTTCAACTGGACGACCAGAGCGTTTTTCAACTTTGAGTAAAAAATCACCAGAACGAAATTTGGCAAACCAATTTTGACACTGCCGTCCTTTTTAAGCTTTGTCACCATAAGCAGCACATAACTTTTTGTGAGCTTGCAATGCGTTTTTTCCTTTCCAGAAATAAAAAAGCAATGACTGGAAAATAAAAATGAATGCTTCAAAAACTCAGGCTATCTTTTTTACTAAAAAAAGAAAAGCCTGTTTCTTAACAAGCAACAAATTATATATCAATGGCACACAGATTGAGTGGAAGTCTAGTGGTAAATATCTTGGGGTGCACCTCGATAAACATCTGACATTTGGATACAATGTGCAGAAAACTTTAAATAAAGTGAACGTAACAATACTGAGTTTGTATCCTTTCATAAACCGAAAATAGAAAATGAGTAATGAAAATAAACTCACGATATTTAAAGCAATTTTTCATGTCATTATGTTTTACGGCTGTCCAGTTTGGGGAACTTGTGCAAAAAGCCACATCTTAAAACTGCAGCGGATTCAAAACAAGGTTCTTAAAATGATCCCGAACCTTCCATGGCACTTTTCGACACATTAGCTCCATTGTCTGTCGAAAATAGGGAAAGTTGCTCCGAGGATAAATAAGCTAATTGACAGATATAAGGCAAGATCCAGTGCGTCGGATAATGTACTGGTCGCTAACTTAGCTAACTGAACCTGGCCTAGTTTGTTCCTATAAAGTAAGATTTTTTTTTGCCTACTCAAAATATTAACGCTTATTTATGTATCTATATATTTATTTATATCCTTATTTATTTTATATATACACATTTTTTAACCATTATTTGTTTAAATGTAATTATTTATTTATTTATTTTTTGATTTATTTATTTATTTATTTATAACTTATTTATTTATTTATTTATTATTTATTTATTTACTAATTAATTAATTTATTTATTTACTTATTTTTTTATTTATTTATTTACTTATTTATTTATTTACATATTCATATATGTGTTTATACATTTGAATGTTAACACAATATTTTGTAAACAATTATTTAAATGTTATTTGTATATATTATTTGGATTTATGCTCCCTAATTTATTTATTTTTCTAATATTGTTTTCTTTTCATATTTTTTAAACCACTTCCCTACACTCTTTCAAGCTTTTGCTTTAAATATTAACGAAGGTTTTTTCTGTAGCTTTTCCTTCGCCCTAAAACTATTGATAAATTTTGTGATAAATTTGGTAAAATATTGAAAAATGTAACAACGTAAATATTTTCGCTACAATAAACATAAACATAAACAAAAAATTGTTCTCCTTCTCGTGAAAAAGACAAGCCAATATGTTAAACCGTAGAATATACGAGTAAGAAGCATAGAGACATGACTTTTTGAGACCTCATCGTGCTAGCTTAGGTGAAACAACAAAAATCTTGAACGCAATCAGTTCTCATATTTTCAAGCATTTTCTCATCATCTCTCTAAGCCTTATTTATAGAATTTAGTCTGTTAAAGTCACAATCCTTTTTCCTCTATTTAATTGTTCAAGAAACACCTTTTGCAAGGGTCACTAACATTGGTATTAATATCTCACTTACCGTTCCAATTTGCTTGCCGACAAAAAAGTAAAAATAACCTCAAAGCGCTAAGGCGTCACAACACATGCCACAGGAGACCGTCGTCGCCGCCAGGTCAGAAATATTATGAGAAAAAATTACAAAAATAGGCAAAAAAAAAGTGGAAATAAATTTAATCTTGTTTTGAAAATATTCACACATTTTCTTCGTCCTTTTTCAGTCCACTTCGAAACGAATTCAAAGTTTTGATAAATTTCAGAAAAAGGAACGACTGAATGTGGGTTAAAGTGAAGTTGTTTGCGCTGGACTTTGGCTATTTCAAGGATATTCGTGTGCAGCGTCCGTGCGTCAAGTTTTTCTCCATGGAAATACCAAAAGTCCACCACCCTACACATGCCTCTCTAAAAAGTGTCATAAAAGGAACAAAGTATATAAAATATGTACGTCCGTTTGTGTAGTGTTATTTGCATAACACACGAAAAAAGGGGCAACAAAAACACAAAAAAAAAAAAAACAGAAGAAGACGCAGCGCTTGAAAGTGTGCTTTCAAGGTGAAGGTTGTCCATTCCTATTCATTCCAACCGCCACTCACCATCGCCATTCAGCACCTAGCAAAAGTGAGGACGTCCGAACTGGTAGACACGTTTACGTGCCTTCACTTTCTGATTTATGATTGTTTGTAATGCTGCTGGTCGTCGTAGTTGTGGTGGTGGTCTTGTATCCGTACGAGTTTCTTTAATTTGAGGGTAGTACGAAGAGCCACCACAAAGCGGATAAAAAAAAACAAACAATAAACCCTAACTAACACTTAACCTACACAGAATAGAAAGAACCAAGAGTACAAGTAAAAAAATCAATTAAACTTTCCTCAAGCTAAATTCCCTTCCCTTCCTCGCTATGTCTCTTACTGTGCTGATTCTGTCTTAAGGGTGGAACAATTGGTGGTGAAAAGATGGCTTACATTTAGGGCGTCAGTTGACCCCAAAAAAATTGCGCTCGCTACTCTATTATTAATCAAGATGAAAATTGAAAAGAACTCCAAAGGGGGGGCCAAGGCAATGAAGGGATGATTTTTTGTTTTATGAAACAAAGGAGTGAAAAACGACACGAAATTCCCTTCTTGCGTGTGTGTTCTAAATACTTCAAACTCCAACCAAGGAGAAATAACGTTGCGTAGGTCGTCGGCGTCGTAGGTTCGTCCAGGTTCACATTTCACTTTTCTTATCTAAGTATCTACACTCTATTTCTGAATGCGATTGATTTGTATTTGTTTCGTTTCGGGATATGTGGGACATCAGGGCGTATGCGTTATATTTTCAGTTAATTTTTTTTTATGTACGACTCTGATTCCTTTGGAATCCTTTTTGGTTGTTTATTTTGCCATGGAAACAAATTCTATATGGAGTGTCTTGTGGGTGGTGGTGTGGCACATGGTTGGGTTAAGGTTAAGCAAAAACGATATTTTCATGCTTATTGGCGTGGCTTTTCGTCATAAAAAAGTGTTTTTATTTTTCTCCTTTGAATATGGAATCGTTCTTCGTTGTCGTTCTCGTCTACTGTGCGAGGCGCGTGCTTTAATGTTTGTTTTTTTTTTTTTTATTCTTTTATTTGTGGAATTCACGTGGACATTCTACCCGAGGACACGTGTTGTAGCATTGTTTGGTTATTTGCGGAGCGGTTTACGCGTTGGGAACTGTCGTTCGGTTACATGGTTTGGAGGATATATTTTTAATATCAGATTGTTGCAACAGATTATGAGATTGAGTTTATTCATCTGATATGTTGTCGAAGCGCGTTGCGGTGGAATTTCGCTTCCCAGATATGAATAAACATTTATCCACGTGAATGTGGATAGGTATATGTGTGTTCAAAAAGGTCACAATCTCGGTGGAAGACGCACGAGACTGATTTGATAGCGGTAGCTATTGTCATTTCAGATTATTGAACCTTTTTTTTTGTTTTTGGCTGGTTAGTCTGGACTTATGCAGAAATTTATGGGAATGGTCACATGTGCGGGTCTGTTGGTTAGATGAAGGCTTACATGTTCAACGTGATTTTTTGTTTATTTTTTTTTAACATATCTGACAAATGATATTCATGAATAAATGTTAGCTCATCGAACAAGAGATATCAAATTAAATTTCGCAGCTCCTGTCGATAAGTTAAATCTAGAAGATGATTGGAAATAAATTGCTTGAACCGTTGTTTCGAAAAGTTCAAATAAGCGCCTGTTATAATGAACTTTAGTGAATTTTGACGTATCATCAGTAGCAGCAAATATTTTCACAAGGAGTCATAAAGAAGTCTTAAAAAAGGACAAATTTTGTTAAAGGGAATCATAATGGATTTTTTTAGGCCCCCGTGGTTACTTCAAACTTCAGGAAGTTCATCCTCTTCAACCTATCCTTACAACTTTAATTGAAAAAGATTGATGAAGCTGTAAAGAAATATAGTTTTGGGTAGAGTAAGGTCGGTTTCGAAGACATGAAATAAGCAATAATATTAGAGCATTGAACCGTTTTCTAGTGAAACTATTTTAATTTAAATCCAGTTTGGTATGAGATAAAGTCTTCAAGACTTTCAAAAAGTGGATCGGACTTCCAATGGTTCAATTTTTTCAATTCAATTTATATTTATTTATTTATTTTTATCAATCATATTTTTTTTTCCAATCTGCATTCAAAGACAACAATACTAACAGGTTTTATTTATTTGACTTTGTCCCAAAGTTGCACTTTTCGAGACTATTTTGATTCAACCCTTTCGATTTAACACGAAATTCGGAATTTTGTAATGATCGCTCAGCAACAATTGCTTTTACTTTTACTCTAAAATTATTGTTATAAACAAACTTTACGGATTTTGTTGTTTAAAATAAGGAGATAATGGTCGGAACACTTGTAGAATTAATTGAGCCATACAGATCTAATACTTTGCTATGAATTCAAGAGAACCGCAAGGCAGTAACGTGGGTCCAGTTCTGTTCATTTTATATGACCAACCATCTTTGGCTCCGGTGATTGCTTGAACCAGCAGTATGATTATAGTTCTCAGGTGTTTACATAAGCAAATCAAATGGTAAGTGAACCGGACTGTTCAATGACCGCGAGACAAATATGGTTGGCAATCCTTCGATAAGCACAACTTCCTCCTGATCGCGGAAAAGGCTTTTTTAAGTTCCTTTTATACTCATATAAAGAATATTCCCGGTTCTACATCACGAACACAGCTTAAGAAAGCAAAAATAATTGCGAAAGAACTTGATACGAAAACAATGGACATATTTAGTGTGGCAACTTTTGATGGCTGATATTTGATACAAAGGCTTTAAAGGCTGAAGCATTTCGTAATGGGTTAATTCAGTCGTCAGATCTTATGTCGAAGCCTATTTACACGCAGTTCGTTCGAAACGAAAATCTTGTTTTCCTTGTCGTCTCGAAACTGAATAGTTGGAAGAGTTTTCAAGCCTAAAATTGGCTACAAATTTGCTTCGTTTGTCTCCAATAAAACTCGGCATATGTTAGCTTTTTAAGACCGTTTTCACACCTTTGTATAATTCGTGTACCTAAGGGCTCTAATTCTTGAATTTGGCTGCTGTTTTTAATCATCGCAAGCCCACTATAAAACACCATTCAAACGTTGTCGAACTTTAATTCTTTGACTTTCTAACTATGAAAGGACTTCAAAACGTTTCTACTGTAACCCTTCCATTCGAATCTTTTTCTTGGATTTCTATCTTCTTTCTGAGTTTACCCTCCAAAAAATATATGAACACGTCTAAGGATTCCCTTCTCATTGAACATGAAGTCCGTTTAGCCGACAACAATTTACATCTTAGAAAATACGATGTTTGAATTCCAATCCGAACCAGTAAAAACCAAAATATTTCCCTACATGAGACCATTTGGCATTCCGACAATGAGGTCAGTTTTCACTGTCAATCACATATTATATGACATCATGAAAGCTAGTCCAAGATGAGTCGTTCTTATTATCCTTGTTCGTGTGTAGCAAATGCTTGTCAGATTCAACTTTGAAATCAGGTCACGTTCATTCAATTTAATCATCAATCGCCCTGAGTATAGTCCAAAGAGCGTCATTACGTGCTTTCGAGGGCTAAAGCCACAAGTGGTTATGGATTCCCTTCTTGTCTTGGACAGCGTTTTGCCTCAACCACAAAATCAATTTAACACTGCTTTGAGAGTTGAGTCAGGTGTTTTGTGGTTCTTCTAAAGCATTTAATTGCATTGATTTATGTTTAATAAATGTTTTATTTTTATTTCTTTTAATTGAACTTACAAGTTCGATCCTCAGTTAGTTGTTCGTCTTATTTTCAAAATTGTGTACATTTTTAAAAGGGACTAGTGGTTTCTTATTTTTGTGGAAAGTAATTCGTCTTCGGAGGATTAACTGCTGGCATCCATGACCCAAAATTAAAGTTGTCCTTATATTCAAACGTGATCTGCGTATATGTCATACGACCCGTGATATGAAAGACAATGTTTGTGAAGATCACTTTATTTTAAAAAAACAAAGCGCCTGACGCGCCTTGACAGTTCCCAAAGATTTTCGGGACCACTTCAAATAAAGTTGTAAAAATCCACAAAAAAAAAATCATTGAACGCTCAAGGTGACAAATAAACCAGATTAATTTGGTAACTTTTTTCAGAAAATGAGGAACTGTTTGTTTTGTTCGTGCACGCTTTGAGCAGATGGCGGTGGTTTGTTTTTAAAAGTTATGAATCGAGGGCGTCCATATTGTTGCTAAGATATGAACGGCATTAGTCTTGGTTCGTTATAAAAAGTCAAACTTGTGAAAAGCGGCATTGGTGATGATTTTTCATAAAATATTTTCCTAAAATGTGGACGGTTCTCGGTCTGGGGAACTAATCTTGTTAAACGATATGAATGCACATTCATCAGGCCCCAACCGTAAAAGCTCGAATACCTCGGCAGGCTTGATATTAAGGTTCCAAATGAACTTTTCTGCAATATGCTCACTTTACGTGGAAGAAACGGTTTCATTTTTTAGACACATTTAACGTGTGATCAGCATTACATTGTTTTCAAAACTGTGTTACACTGACGTTCAAAAAATGAAAAAAACTACAAGGTTCTGGATATATTTAAATTTGACAACTTTTCATTTAAATTTGTACGCTTGGTAGCTACTACATTTCAAGCATCAAACAGAATTATTCCTTTTTTTGGTAGCCGATTTGTCCATTCTAAGTCAATATTTTTGAAAACTGACACTTTATTTTATTTCGAGCAAATTTTTTTGATTTATTGAGCTCGTATTTAAAACCTTGTCACTATATTTTCTATAAAGCAAGTGCGCAAGTGACTTTTCCATCCCATTTCGTTGAGAAAAATCCACCTCGTATTTTTAAGGTTCTGTATCCCAAAATAAAAAACCGAACCCTATTAATATCACATCATTGCCCGTCCGTCTGTCACTTCCATTTTTCTCAAGCACGCGTGGAGGTATCAAGTTGAAATAAGTTACAAATACGTACGACTGCAGTCCCTTAAAGCCGTTAATAAATAAAGCTTCTTAATCGACGTAGTCAAAAACACGGCTGTTTTTGCTTTATATTTTTAAACTTGCAAAAAGAATCAAAACTTACATACAAACAAAAGCGGGAAAACTATTCGAGACTCGATTCCCGTGATGAAAGGACTATTTACGTACCTACAAGTTTATTAGGAACTTTCGTTGCGCAATTTAGACTCGCCAGTTTTTAACCTCCGTCGTCAATAAGAGATTGTGAAAATGTTTCGATCTATTGTGAAGACAAATCATTAACAGTTGAGTTAATGACAAGTAAAACTGCTCTTCTTAATATGTTAACTTACGACGAATAAAATACTGCGAATTCAACGAATGCAAAAAAATTACATGGAAGGTGCAGGAGACTTTTTTTTCATTCTGCTATATCGAATTTAAGCCTTACCAGACCTTACATATATGCTCACGAACTCGATTCTATCAAGGACCTTCGTAAATGACAGTCACGCAGCTGTTTGATTTCCTTTACTCAGATCAATAACAATATAATGGAAAACGAGCTCAACAAAAACGGGTTGGAAATCACTAAAAGAAAAAACATTTATGATATCCTACGTCACGGAATTACTTATTAATCACCTCCATTCTTCTTATGAAACTGAAACACAAAATGGAGCTCATAAAATATCGATTAAAGGGCCCCTTATCCTCAGCAAGTTGTCGGATTTTTACTGTCTTTTTTTTCAATTACATTTCCTTTCTCTTATATTACTTTGCTGTCATTTGTCAAAGAAGGGCTTCTTACTGTATGAAAGGGGGTAGTAGACAAACCAAATGACAAATAACCAACGCTAACTTGAGTTGACATTGGGAGGAACATGTGTTTCAAGGGACACAATAGTGGGTGTGTTAGAAATTAATGGTTCAAATTGAAATACAATTCAGGAGCTTTAATTTGATTTTTGTTCTTAGTCGTGACATTGTTTCCGTCCAGCTTTGTTTTGAAATTATGTGATGAATTAAGCTTTGCGTTTTACCACACGAGTTGTTGTTGGAATGGGTATTCTGGGCTGCCTTCTACATTCACTTCAAATGAATACAAAACCAAGATGAAGACTACATCTTATCTATTTTATGATTCAAGAAATAGTAAGCAGTATAAAGGGTGGGTCAGAAGTTCATTTTCGCTTTTGAATAAAATGTCGGCTTATTGAAAAGCTTCCAAAAGCCACCGCTGGTTTGGCAGTATAGTTTCGGCCCCATTACACGAAAAACTGACCAATATTTTTCTCGAGTGCCTGTTTTGTAAGCAAAGAATCGGTCATTGACTGTACTCCACAATATGAAGTCTGGTACCGTCAAAAGGCAACCTCATGGTGGCCAAGTAACATCACTAAACCGACTGTTTAAACGATTATTGAACTTGGGGTGCAATAAATCGATAGCTGTCAAAAGTCCAAATTCACAATTTTTTTTTCGGATCTCTTTTGACTGTTACGTTTTATGCAAAATTAAGCTAGTGAGACTGATGTTCACTTCCGACAATCCCTGAGCCGTTGAGATTCTCCACAAGCAAATCAGCAGTAGTTTTTTTTTATCATTTCGAACGAACTGCTTTTCAAGAGTCACACTGATTCAAAATACAGTATCCCATTTGAAAATGCCTGTATTCAATCGCAAATCGATCCAATTCAAAATTGTAATTTTCTTGATTGACCCCAGTAATATTTGTCAATGTCGAAATAACATATGATTCCACAAGACACCCTTTAGTTGAAATGTGTTCTATAAGTAAAGCTGTTTGAATCGCTTATCGGAGTTCGGATTCGGTTCGATTTATGAAGCTGTCCGTGGCAGGTTCGAATTCATATTGTTTTTTCATTCATATTGTTTTTTTGATATTGGAATATAAACCGAGATAGAAACTAATTATTTGAAAGAATTTTTAAACTTATTTCTTTTTTGTCATAAAAATATTGTATTGAAGGCTATTTACACATTTCTGTTCGATTATCTCCGTAAGAGCTTAAAAAACTGTCTTAAAAAGTCGCTAAGATTCATCGTATCATATTTCCTTGATCTTTTTTAGGGGATACTTATTAGGGGGATATAAACATGGATCTATCCGGTCGGGTCTTCCATTAAAGATGGTGTTTCTCTCCATATTTCAGAGGTTTTATTAAGTTAAAAGTGTAAGTAGTTCACCAATTAAGAAAAAAAAACGGCCAGTCGAACTTGCTCCCCAAAAAGAAAAAAAGAAATTACGATATACGGTGGTACGCTGACTTGAGTTTCCACGTAATTTTTTTAATTGAGATTAACCGATAATTGCGATTACCAGATATGGTGAAGAATATCTTCAAAATCTTAAATTAGTACAAATGGCGCCCAGGAAGAATTCTTAGGTCACAGAACTGATACAGGGGTTTGAGTTTAGTCAGACAAACTCCTCCCCAACAAAAAATTCAAAACATAAATTTAGGATGGCAAATACCGCCGTAAATTATTTTCAAGACCCTTTTAGAATAAATATTTTACAAGTGTTCTACAAAAATATTTCCTCAGATAATCTAAATGAATCGTAAAACTTATTTAAACCACAAGAGTAGCCTATTACATCCGCAAAAGAAGTAGGTGTTCCTTAAAATTTAGTGCAGGCAGTGAATTATAAAAAAAAAAATGTTTATGAGAAACAAATTTGGCCCCAAAACAGAGCCTTGGGGTACACCCCAAAAATATAACTTGATTTTACTCTTAATATGGTCTTTCTTCAATTTTTGCGATCTGTTTCATGGAAACGAGCTTAATTAATCTAGCATTAAACCATAAAAGCCAGCTTCTTCCAACAATCAAAGTGCGAAGCATGGTTATCCATATCAAAGGCCTTAATTATCGATTAAGAAACCAGCCGTACACTTTTTCTCATCAGAATTTGTCAATATTAGAACACAGAACTCTAATAATGCATATGGAAATCTTCAGTACCTTTTTCGCTTTCTAGTTAAGGATATATGTAGGCAGAACTGTGAGAGATCTCTATCCAACAATTTCCAATTATGATGCCTCTTTTTATTTTTTCCTCAGAGCATAAGAAATGTTCCGAAAATTCTGTCTCGAAATGCGGGCTGTGTAGGAACTCTGCGAGCTTATCTCTCAATGTGGTTAAAACATCTTTTCACTTGCGAGTGACTCTTAAAAAGAACGCATGCCAAAAGTAAAATTGAAAAATAGGATCACTTTTCGCAAATATAATTTCCTTTTGCAAGTTTTCGTGACAATGCATTTGATGAATTCGTGACAGTGAGAAATTGTTGATGAAATAGGGCTCAGGTCGTTCAATAAAAGTGCTCACACTTATATGTTTTAATGACGTTAACGGAGCATTTCCTATGAGAATATCCAGCCTATGATCACATCAGGATACCGATTTCTAGCGCTAATGTGAAGAGTGCCAATCATCCATAAGCTCCTTAACGCTTTGTTCCCGGAGGTGTCAATTTTTTAAAATATTCTTATAAAATTTTGAAAGATAGAAAAAATCTGTTTTATAAATAATGAATTAAAATAAAAAAAAGTGTTAACTTTTTTAAATCTTTCATTCATATTTTTAGAAGTGGTTTCGCCACGGAACCAGGAGAAAACTAAGGAAAAAAAACTGAAGAAAGAAGAGTTCAATATTTTTTTAATAATACGTCCTGGAAAGATCCTTCACCACTCTTGAACCAAGACCTTCTTTGGTACCTTTGGTACTCGTCTCGGTGTAGATCTAAAACTGGCACACAAATCCTTATTTCGTCAGCTCTGATCCAAAGTTTGGGTCTCCCCGTTTTATAGGCTGCATGGGCATATATTCTCAAAAACAGCGTCGTTATGAGGAGTCACAACTTTTAAAGCTTATCAAAATTTTGAGATACTCTTTCAGGTTGTCGCAAATTGTCATTCAAATGAATATTCCCAAGAAGCCCTGGCATGAGTGAACAAATGTAATTATCTCTGAGTTGAGGAATAGATGATCAATAATCGCCAGGAACACTTTGATTTCTTCTTGATTGGTTGGAATACAGCTTCCACAATTTCTTTCAGCTTTTTGCACGGCATACGAATTTGTTTGAAATGAAATATGGTCAATTATTTCCATTGGAAATAAATGAAGAAAAATATCCGTTGGGACTTCGTATCTTGTAAATAATTTGTTAAAGTCACCCAGATAGTTCGAGTAGTCCTTCTCTTTTTGTTGAAGAATAGACAGAGGAAGATCACCTTCGAATAGAACTTTAACATTTGCTTCAGGATCTTCTTGTTCGGCGCCACCACTTTCACAATTCGATATCTGATGACATTCCGTCAAAAAATAAAAATCGGAAATTCTTCCGAATCCATCGCCATCTACGAAAACATAAAAATGCTTCTCCAGCATTATCGCCTGGTGTACACAATCAATTTAATTGCATTACCACAGCACTAAGGTATGTACGTATGACAGGCAGGTCCAATTTAATTGTGTATATCAATTTGTCAACACCCTTAAATTGTTACTTTAACTCGAAAGTGTAACAAACCCAGTGTTGTTGTCTGGTAAGAGGTTCACAACAGCAACTGAACAATGCCCTCAAAGTGTTTACCTATCTGGAACGGCACAGGACAATGAACTGGCCTGGTCCTGGTAGTCCTCTCTCAGATAATTATCAAAGCAAATTTACCTGGTTTCAATAAAATTGATTAATACACTCATCACAGCCAAAGGACACGAAACACCACTGGACTAAAGGATTATCACCCATTTTAAGGGAGGCACGACCCTAACCACACACACATAGTCCTTCTCAGTTTTCATCTCGTTTTGCCTGATTTTTTTTTATGTTCAACGAATCTAATCACTTGCTCGAATGAGCCTGAATTATCTATCATTATTAGAACGCCATCAAATCTATCTCTTAAATGAATTGAATAAATAATAAAAAAATTATCTTTGCTTATGTCCTTTTCAGGTGAAACTCCAAGGCGACACAGCAGTATCTATAAAAACCGCCGCAGCCGCCGTCGTCGCTACCACCCACAATCAGAAAGCTGTTATGTAAACAGGAAAAGCCGTCCAAAAAGGAAACATTTCTTATGTTATTTTTTTTTTTTGTTGGTCTCCCGATTATATTCTTCGCACACAGCCAGCCACACGTATGCCCAAAAGGACTATATCTATATATATGTACAATATTTAGAGATTAATAACCGTAAAGAAAGTAAGGCAACGTGAGTTTAAGGAGGAACATCAAGCTACTTTATTATCCTTGTTTGTTGTTTACGGCAATTTGTGCGCAAACAAGTTTAAAGGACATAAGCGAACATACTTACATTATAATCAATAATCAGGATAATGATTACATTCACTCACCGACAAGACACATATACATAGGCACCGAGAGCGTGTTGTTGTTTTTGATTTTTCTCCATTCGTGAGGTTTTTCCCAATACGAAACGTGCACAAAAAGGATCAACAGTTCAACTGGTGGCTGCTGTGTTGTGTTTTTGTGGACGACCATTGGGGTGTGGGTGTGTGTGTTTTTTTTGTTTTGGCGAAACAATATTTGCGAATATATATCGAGAGGTGTTTCCAAAGGATATTTACTTGGTTTTTTTTTTCGTGGCGTCGTCAGCTTGAACATACTGTACGAGGGGCGATAAAATTAATTTCCAAAATTGCGGCCATGGGTAGAAAGAAAATTCAAATTTCCCGGATCACGGACGAACGGAATAGACAGGTGAGTTTAAATTTTAAAAATTTACCAATAAATTCAAAATAAATCATTTAAAAAAGATTAACTACATGGTGGTTAAATCAAAATTTAAACTAAAGCCGATTTCTGGCTCAACATCGAACGAGGAATTTGAAGAAAACCTAAAAAAAAAAATTCACTGACATCTGAAATCATTGCTGAGCTTTTTATTGTTGCATCGAAGATTGGCCTAAGCTCTCAGATCTCAAATGAAAATAGGCTTAATTAGTTTAAAAAAACTGCAAGAACTAAAGTCACATTCGAAGTACAGACATGAAGAACTCGTCTTAAGATTGCTTCTCTCACTGCCTAAATTACTACAAGTACGTTTATGTGACCCGATTGAGAGATCGGATACGAAAAGGGATTTAGATCCAGCTTAGGTTTTTTACTGTACCGGCTTGATGATCAAACACGTCGTTCTGTTCTTTTCTCTAGAAGAGCTAGAAATATTTTTTTTATTCTCAATGATTTTTGGTATAATTTTTGTTTCTTTTCGCGGGTGTGTATTTCAATTCAGAATATTTAATGATTTTTATCTGCACGTTAAAAATCTGAACACGAAATGAAATCTTTGGAAACTTTTCCAGAAAATTTTGTTTTGGGATCGAATCAATCGTATTTGAATCCGATCTGCGTTTATGCGGCACTCAATCCGTTTTGAAGCCTGACTTTATTTGCCATATTAAAAGAGTAAATGCTTTCGCGTGATCTGATGTCCTGACGCAGGGATACAGAGATCCTCGCCCCTTTACACTCGCAGTTTATGAGAATGCGATTCTGAAAGACCAGCTGGATTGCAATCACTAAAAATCCGTCCGAAAAGCATTCCTTGACGGAAAATGCAAACTTCCCACTGTGTCAACGCCAGATGGCGACAGCGTTGGAAGGAAACAAAACACAAGACCACCACCAAAACTCTAGATCCCTACAACCAGAACGTTGCAAGTTTCAAAAAATGAAGTTATATATGTACTATCAGCTCCCCACCAACCCTTCCTCTTTGTACTGAAAGCTTTGTTTACGTTTATGTTTTGAAAGTGCTTTTCATAACGTCATGCATTTCCCTCCGGGATTTTTTCTGTTTTTTTGAGGTTCCTCACCTCGAACGGAAAAATGGAACTTTTAAGGTTTACTTTGTTGTCCGTCTGTAGGTCCTTCAAGATCCTTGTTCTCTGGAAAGCGTGGTCCCTTAAAGCCATAAAGACACTCGCAAGGGAATCAAAACCTATCTTAATTTCCGTTGACCTAGAATTATGAAATTTTCTAAGAAACAAAAATTTAAGATTAGAAAATATTAAGTAAATTGTGCGTTGGTACGGGACCCATCGTGTGCATGTTAAACTCGCACTTGTCAAAGCTGCACTGTAGTTTTTTTCAAATCGGTAAATTTACAAATCTTTAGGGATCTAAATGACATCAGCTTCCTTTTAAAATTTTGATATCCTGCAGAGGGAATATCTTTAACCGTATTTCAGCGTTCTTTTTTTCATATGTGAAACTCTTAATATCCTTGCATGGGAGTTTTTCATCAAAAAAATTGATTGAGCGATTGTTCAACACAATTGATTTAAGACTATGTCCTTTTGCTTGTGAACAAAGAACGACGACAACGAAATTTCTGTGGAGATTCAAACAGAGCTTATCCAGCGTCAAGGTCCTGCCACTTTCTGCACGCGATGTGGTATCTCCATTGAGCAGTGGAACCTTGTGGTAAGATCATCAAAGCCTTGTCGAATTATATTAATCATGTTATTCGCCATCAAGCGGCGATATGCCCTACTTTGTTCTCGAAAGGAGGTGCTCTCATGTCTGAAACAATCAATTAATTACATTCAAAGAATGTTAGTTGCGCATAGGTTTTTCACATCAAAACTTCAGCTTAATTAATTATAAAACTCACCTGCTGGAGACATTTAAGCTACCGTTCATATACAGTGTCACCCATAAGTTTTCAGACAGGCAATTTTAATCCACAACTCATCCCCAAAAATATTATTTAATACATTTATTGAATAAATTATTAATTAAAGCGTTTTAAGAAAAAGAAACGAAATCAAAGTATACACCAATGTAGCTGCATTTCTGACCAACCAAAGTTTTGTTGTACAAAATGTTCCCAAAAACTGCGGCTCAAGTTTTTATGAAAAGAAAATAGTCCGCCATCAGTTATAAAGTAAACTCAAACGGCATCAAACAAGGAAAGAAGTGAACTTGAACATGCAAGCTTAAAAAACCCAAGTCGAAGACGCACGACAAAACTTCACTTTAAAGAATCATGAACCCTTGGGCCCCCTTAGAAACAAAGACGGCACAAATTAGCATCGAAACAGGCATACCTGACTTTACAATTAATAACAGCTGGATGGGCAAGTTGGAAGAACGCCTGCCTTTCAATTGATTCAATTGATAGGTCCCCGGGCTTGATACCTAGAGTGGTCTTGTTTTTCGAATCTGGGCAACTCACAATTTACCATTGGGATCGAGTTAATGGCACTATCACTGGGTTGGTCGACCAGCGATAGTAGTCTGACCAATGGGTGGCGTTGTTGTAGTGGTTATTGTATCGGCTTGATTCCTAATTCGTGTGTTCAAAATAGTGGTTTGTGTAGATTGTGTGAAGATGGCTCTGCTGTTCTGCAAAACACTAACAGCGGGGTGTTTGAGCTAAATCTTCCAAAACTTTCAAAGTTCATAAATTAAACTTATGTCGAATAAAATCCTGTGAATGAGGTGAAAGCTTATAGGTCGATATCAAAATCCACCTGAGTTTCTTAAACCACTACATAATCTTTCATTCTTCTCCTAATTCTTCCACTAAATATCCTCTTGAAGAGCGAGCAAATAATTTAAGAAAAAATGAATCGGTGTGTTACAGCTCCAGAAACATGTGCAGAGTTGATGCGTTCATCCTTAAATCAGATTTCAGATAAAAAGCTAAAAGGGGCTTAGCTTTCCCGACCCCAACGGCTAGACTGAGAAGAGAAGCATCAGGATTGTATATTAATCGACTGATGGTCAAATCTCATAGACAAACGAATCGAAATTTAGAGTTTTTGAATAAATATAAGAGTTTCGGCTTAAAGGAAATATTCTGCCTAGCAAGCCTGGTAAGGCGGTGGTGTCATAATGGTCAATCGATGTTTATCCTAAGCCTTTCGTATAACAAAAAATAATTTTAGTTTCTTTAAAGCCCAGAAACATATGCCTAGATATTTCATAAAGGAACAAAGACAAAGTGAATTTTTTTCATTCTATTCGTAGTTCGATCAATGTTCATTTGAAAAAGGGTATAACCTCTGTTAATGCATATCTCGGTGCACAGACAGCCAAAATATATCTTTCAAGCACGATTTCGTATAACAGTGTTCTTGATATAGGGAGGCTAAAAAAACTTACATGACCCCAACACATTTATTACAAAACCAAGTTCATTTACGTAGTAATAGAATATTATATATTTACTGATATATCAAATAAGAAGCAAGCTACCTAACTGGCTCCCTTGCGGAACCCCACAAGTGCATTGGATACGTCTTGAATAATATCTTTCGAGTTGGACTTTATGAACCTTCCAAATCAAATATGATACCAAAATACCAACCCACTTCCCCGCCAACAACTCAAGTTTCAAAAAGTCACAGAGCTTTCCTCAAGTCGGTTTTCAATATAATTAATTTTAAAATATATAAAAATGTATGATAATATTTTCAAATTTACAAATATCTACCTCTGAAGTTTTCAATCATCAAGAAAAATACCTGAAAACAATAATTGATAGACAAGGTGCAGTTTTTAAATAAATACAACTGAATGAAGACCTCGCATTGGTTTACTTTGAGGCCAGTATAAAAGGCTCAAATCATGAATGTGACATTTTAATTAACCACTGTTTACTGTGGACCTTAAACATGAATAAAAAATCTGTCAATCTACAAACCGAAAAAAAAAATAACTCAAAAGATAACATATAGCAACAGGATATTGAGTATTCTTGGACTTTCTTTGACATCCCTTCTTCAGTCAAATACGTCAAACCGAACTGTCATCCGAAATGTATTGTACAGTGTAATATAACGGGTCCGCCATTTAACGTTTTTTTTTTCAACAAGTGCTTATTTCGTGAATGATAACACTTAGCTCATGTCTGATTTGACAGGTAATTAGTTTTATCCTTCCGCTGAACGAATATGGTTGTGTATACGCTTGAACAACTGACCATCCAATGCGTTTTCGCTTCTCTAAGTGGGCATGCGATCGACTTACAAAAGATGCCGATTTTGTCAAAAAAAAAATCATCTTTTCAGATGAAGCTCATTTTGATCTTGGCGGGTATGTAGACAAGCAAAATTGTCGTTTTTGGGGCACAGAAAACCCGCACGCATACATTGAAAAGTCGATGCACCCAAAACGAGTCACTGTTTGGTGCGGATTTTTGTCCAGAGGCATAATTGGGCCATTTTTCTTCGAAAATGAGCAAGGAGTGGCCGTTACAGTCAATGGCGATCGTTATCAGGCCATGTTGAACGAATTTTTGTTCACAAATATTTAAGAGAAGGATATTGGCAACATTTGGTTTCAACAGGACGGCGCTACGTGCCACACAGCCGAAGCTACACTCGATGTTTCGCGCCCTGTTTTTGAAGATCGCATTATCAGCCGCAGAGCTGATGTCGTTTGGCCACTTCGGAGCTGCGATTTGACATCGTTGGATTATTATTTGTGGGGTGCCCTCAAAGATAAGTGTTACGACGACAAGCCAGAGACAATTGACGCTTTAAAGGACAATATTCGTGAAGTCATTGGTGAAATACAGCTGCACACAATCGATAATGTGCTTAAAAATTGGACCGATCGTGTAGACTACTGCATGGCCAGCCGAGGCAGCCATTTGAATGTAATTATTTTTCATTATTAACCGGAAGGATTGTACTTTCAAATAAAGAAAGAAATTTGAGAAAATATTCAGCAGTTTTTTTCTATAGCATTTTCAAAAAAAAAAGTTATTTGGCGGACCCTTTATAAGTATGAT
Organism: Orthonevra nobilis; assembly: GCA_963555765.1. Taxonomy (NCBI): domain Eukaryota; kingdom Metazoa; phylum Arthropoda; class Insecta; order Diptera; family Syrphidae; genus Orthonevra; species Orthonevra nobilis. The sequence continues at coordinate 12,857,366 of OY743226.1, read as the reverse complement.
TTTTAGACCAATTTTGGCTGTATTGTATTTCGCGTTTTATTGATGTGAACTGCCATAAAGATCGTTTGTCAATAATTTCGTAATGCTTTGAGCATGAATACTCGTCAAGTTATGGACGAGTGATTGGACGATATATGTCGACTTTACAAATGAAAACTACGTTGTCAGAATTTAGAATTTAAAATAACGGTCCATCGAAAAATTAAACAAAATGAATGGTCCTGTAAAAATAAAATCCTTCCAAAGTTTACAGAAATAAGCTCTATCGCAGTGATCGCCCTCAGGTGTAAATCGCTTTTAAATTGAAGGAGGTTCGTACGACGCTTCGATATTATTCGATATATGAGAGTTTTCTAGTTTTTTTCTTTACCCACATTTACTGTCCGCAAACTTATGGATGATAGTGTACATAATCTTCAAATAGTGTACTCACTTTTTCATGGAATCACTTAGCTCACGGGAACACCACGTTTCCGTTCCTGTTGTTAGTTTAAAATGCTCATTGCTCATTTGTTCGTAAATCGAAACTTCAGCTTTGCCTTCGTTCAGTGGGAGTACCAGTCCTCCCTGCAAAGGAGTCCAATCGATTCCATTAGAAAAGCGTGTAGGTATTTCGAAGTGAACAACTTATGCCAGGAAGGACTAACTTGTATCTACATTGTTATGCCTCCTCATTCTGCAATTGAAAGGATTAAATTACTGCAGGCTATTGTGTCCAATTGAATGTACTTATCTCCCCCCTCCCACCGTCTTCAAACTATCTACGACTAACGCAATTCAATCGCTCGATATAAGTTTTAATTGAGTGCGGCTTTTGTGTTGCGAGGCAGTAATGAACCCCAAATGCACACGCCTTGTATTCGAGGTTAAGCTGCTCTCAGCCAAGTAAAGTGGTTAGGCTAACAATAATTGTTGCTAAATTGTGTTCAATAGCGGCGTAAGAACGGATTATTACTGTTAGGCCTAGCGAAATATACTCGTAATTAACGATAATTTTTTTTTTAATGAGATTTCGTATATCCTTTAAAATGTTTCATATTTTCTTGAATTTTCCAGGTGACCTTCAACAAGCGTAAATTTGGAGTGATGAAGAAAGCCTACGAGCTGTCGGTGTTGTGTGACTGTGAAATCGCTTTGATTATCTTTTCGTCGAGTAATAAATTGTACCAGTATGCTAGCACGGATATGGATAAGGTTCTGCTGAAGTACACGGAATATAATGAGCCGCACGAGTCGCTGACCAACAAAAATATAATAGAGGTACATTATGTTGAGCGGCAATGTGTTGGCAATGAAAATATAAACAAATATTTAATAGAACGAGTTTTAAGGATGTTTAGCTTCTTGTTTTTTTTTTTAATTAATTTACCTTATTTTTTTTTGTAAACTTTTTAATTGAGGATTGTGTTTTTGACAAGAGAGTCCTTCATGAAGGATTATAAATGGGAAGAAGGAAAATCTACTAAAGAAAAAAACTGATGATTAAATTAATGTCAGCAATACAGTATCTGATCTTCGACAGGAGCGGGGTAACTTCGAGAACTTTGTAATCGACGTCAGAAAAAAGGGACTTCATGGATGTCTTGGTTAAAATCTGATATGGATTTGAAGGACGAAATTTGATAGGCGAAAAGAAAGGACTTTCCTTAAATTTATTCAGCTTCCTCTGGCTTTAAAATTCCAGCTGTATCATATCAGCTATACTCTCAAAGGACTGCTAATTATTCCCAGAGGTAGTTGTGAAAAAATCGTGTCGCGGATCAGAAAATATATTTTGCCGTATTAAGTCGCAGTCTAGCTTATAGGCGGGGTTTGTTTAAACCGAGTTTTTTTCATGTGGAAAATCATGCCAAGTCTTTCAGAACAATTCAATATGAGGCTGATCTGCTCATCAGACTGTGCACTGCTCACCGTAAATGTCATTCTGTGCGGAAATCCTGATGAGTATAAAATTTTATTGCTTAAGGGGGGAAATCACAGTAGCACACAAAAAATAGGCATATTTTCGGGAACTAATTTTGGCTGAATAAAAGTATCAATCGAAAATATGTAAAGTAGGTTTTATAGCAATACTAAAAAAGTACAAAATGTAATTTTTTCAATTAAAAATATTTAAAAATGGCGGCTACGCAGCATATGCCGCAAGGCGCCTATTTTTGAAAACGTGTCTATGGCCGCAGACGTAAACTCCTTAATTTTTGACCTGGAAGAAAACACCAAAATTTTTTGGTTTTCATATAACAACAACTAGCGAGCTACGTAGGATTTTTTCGATATATTGATTTTTTACAAAATGGTGCATGTTTGAAAATAAAGTTAAATTTTTAACAAAATAAACGCCATAAAATCGTCGATAAAAAAATATTAAGCCGTATAAAATAAAAAATCCTACGTAGGTCCTTGGAGAAATATATTTCGAAGCTACTGTCAAAATTTCAAGTCGATCGGTAAAGATTTGCTCGAGTTATGTCTTCGGCAAGCTTAAAAAAAGTGGTTTCGAGAAATACGCGTTTAAAGTTTTAATTACTGAGAAACCATATGAAAATATATTAGCATACCAGAGTAAAGAATTTGGTCACCCGGACACTTTTACCTTGTACCATCATTTGGTATAATATTTTTAAGACCCTAAAGCATCTTTTAAGCGATAAAATTTTTTTTCGAAAAATTAAAAATTTTACTGTGATTTCCCTCCTTAATTTGATTTCCAGTATTTCCGCCTTGAAAATGCTAATATAAGAAAGACTGTTTAATTTAGAAATTTTTTGGCATTTGTTAAAAAATTGTTGCTCCTTCGTCTTCGTGAATATGAATGTGTTTTTTTAAAAAGCATTCTCACATATTGAGACACGAGATTCGAGCATTTTCCCATTCTTCAGGTATTGTGAATTCATTTACAATCGTTTGCAATCCTTGCATTCTTTTGTATTCTTTGTATTCTTTTACACTTTTTTACGTGTGATGTCATCTGCGAAGAAAATGCTAATATAAAAAAGACGGTATAGTTTAGAAATTTTTTGGCATTTGTTAGAAAATTGTTGCTCCTTCTTCTTCGTGAACATGAATGTGTTTTTTAAAGAGCATCCTGACATCTTAAGTCACGAGATTCGAGCATTTTCCCATCCTTCATGTAATGTGAATTCATTTACAATCGTTTGCAATCCTTGCATTCTTTTGAATTCTTTGCATTCTTTTACACTTTTTTACGTGTGATGTCATCTGCGAAGAATATGTTTGCTCCGAAATGGATAAGTATCGAGGTTGTTGAGGTCACTGAGCTTGTTTCGAAGGATCAAATTCGTCTTTTCCACATTTTGAACGTTATTAAGTCGTCCGAAAAGCAATCAAAAAAGCTGGCTGAAACCGAAATGGTGTTAGACGTTCAAAGTCATCACATATGCTTAGCGGTCTGGCTCATGATCCTCACCAAAACATCACCACCAGAACTATGCCAATGTCTTGAAAAAAAAATTCGGGGAAAATACTGCCTATTAGGATGCATAAAAACTTGCGACTTGGGCAATATAGATACCAAAAGTGTGTCATCTCATACATATCCATCTCACTGAAGTCGTTAGCACGCCTCAAAAGTGACCGACCACTGACCCGAAAATGAGTAAATCAGCTTATCTGCAACAGATCTTTACACATTCCGTCGTAAGAAATGTAAACCATTCTCCAATGTGGGTATCGTACGAGAAAAAGGGTCAAATAGCAAATTATTGCCTTTGTATGCCACGTCGTATGCAACCTTCGTCGGATGTTATCGAACGACATGTATTTTGCGGCTCATTTGGTTTGAGCTTCCTTCCTTTTCAAAAAAGTGGTGTTTCATTTCTTGACCCCCTTTCCTCCATATGTAGATGTCATTCGGACTGGTGTGTTGCTCACCTTCTTTGAACTTTCTGCATAACAAAAAAAAAAACCAGGCGTTGGACGTATGCATTCGTATTTGTTTGCTTTTCCGTTCAACAGATAGATAGATAGATAGATAGATAGGGCTTACATAAGAGCCTCCACACACTGTAATGCTAATCAGTTGCGTTTGTTACAAAAACACAAATCCTCACTCTAACATAAATTTAACATAAAATTACTTTGTTGCTTATAATCAAACAAAAAGATAGCTAAACATTTTTGTTTTTTTTTTTTTAAATAATAAAAATAATAAAATCTGCAAATTTTCAAAGCCTCACATTGTTGCTTCTAAGTATTTTGAAAAACACACTTATACCCAACCGATGCAGAAAAATAAAACACATTTTTACTTGTGTTTTAAAACCGACTAATTTATTAAATGATGAGGAGGCTTGCGCCCCTTAAGTAGTTATAAGAAACCCTTCACCATTATGTTGTGAGCTCTGTCCACTGACACTTGCAGGTACTCATAAAGAAGGAAAATAAGAATGGCGTAATGTCTCCGGACTCACCTGAACAAGAAGCCGACTACACTCTGACACCCCGGACAGAAGCAAAATACAACAAAATCGAGGAGGACTTTCAATTGGTGATGCAGCGTACCCAAATGGCGGGAGGAGCACGAAATATGTCCACATCCAATTACACGTTACCAGTTTCGATGCCAGTGGGCGATAGCTATGGCGGAGCAATGCTGCAGGCCAGCCCACAGATGTCACACACGAATATCAGCCCAAGACCATCGAGTTCGGAAACGGATTCAGGTGGGATGTCATTGATAAGTTAGTTTTCACATTCTTTTTTCCATCATCTATATATATATATATAAATAATTTTTTTTTTAATCACACTCATTCATTTCTCATTAAAAAATGTGTTTATGTGAGAGCGTGGCTTTAAGTTTTGGATTAATTTCTAGGAAGGCTTTAGTACACATAGATTTTTATGTTAAAAGAGATTTAAAAAAACAACTTTGATTCCTTTCTTTAATTAATCCTTGACAAAGTAGAGAAAAAAAAAACAAAACAATTTTTGAAAACTAAGGTTATTATTATTTTTTGTTTGTTTGTTCTTTGCAATTCAACTTTACAGTATATCCAACTGCATCAATGCTGGAGATGTCCAATGGTTATCCTCATTCGCATTCACCGCTTGGTGGATCCCCAAGTCCGGGGCCAAGTCCTGGTATAGGTGGGCAAAATAATAATAAATGTAAGCATGGTAGTTTTGTCCTCCCAAATCCTTCCTGCAAATAATAATAATAATAATAATATTTATACCTGCGACTTGTTAACTATTAAATTGTTTAAAGAGATTATATATTATAAAAATGTTTGTTGATGTTGCCCCTTTTTTTTGAAAACCCCACTAAGCATGAACTTATAACAAAAATTTAAAAAGAAAATCGTTTGTCCTTTTTAAATAATTTAACCCTCTTTTGAGTTATACTATTATTATAATTATATTTTATATGTTAGTGTTCTTTAAAGAAATCCCGATAGCTGCCTTCCGCTCACTTTTTGAATAGATAAAAAGTTCCTTATCATGTTCGTGGTTTGAAAGGAGACCTATATTTGCTAAGTCAGTAGCTTAACCAATAATGGCGTGTCGAAATGAATATTTTTCTTTTGTCAGAATTGAGGTTCGCTTGAGTCTGATGAATCGCAAGCGGATCAAGTTTTCTACATTATTATTATCAGAAAATCGGGTTTTCCTACAAATTTACGAAATTTAGATTGTAGGGATTGTGTCCATAGAGACACCTGAAATCTAAACTTAGAAACAAGAAATGAATGTAAATATTTATCGTAGTAAACTGATTAAATAATTGTATTATTCGAAGTAGCAAATTTTTAACTTTTAATTCAGGAGGCAGTTTGTGAAATAACCTTGGTACCACAGAAAAGAAAACATAGGAACTGATGAGGATAACAGCTTCGATGAACAGGATGCCTCCTTTCGTTACTTCTTAGCTCATGTAAAGTGGAGGCTTGATTTAAAACACTGCCGCTTCTTACAGAAAACACTTTGCGCACTTTTTAAAATTAAAAATGTTTTAAAAGGAGAATACAAGAATACAGTAAAAGCTTCAGAACTTAAAATTAAATATTTTGCCCTTAAGAATCCTCGTTCCTTAAGTATTTGCTACCCGAACTTCTAACAAAGCTTAAATCCGCATACCTTGGATAAGGTTCCTAACGATGTTGTTGTCCAAATTTTCCCATTCTTCGAGCAGAGCCGATTTAAGAACACAGAGCATCATACCCGGGCTCATTGCAGGCCAAGCAATCACGTCGATTTCCACTTCTTGACATTTATTCGGTAACGCACCTTGCGACCTGTGGGGTAGCATTGTACTGCATCAGCAAGAAGTTTTCCCCAATAAACGGTTTGAATGGAAACACATATTCTTACAGGACGTTGGTGATATAATACCCTGAGTTCACCAACCCTTTCACGATGCACATCTCAGTTTTGCCGTGCATGGAAATTCGGCCCATACCATGACGGATCCTCCGAAAAGAATCCCTCACCTGAACGTCTCCACACTCCGCTACTTCCATCACAGACAAAACCTGCAATCATCAGCAAAAAAAACTCAACTCCAGTTGTCCTTGATCCAATTTTGGTGAAACCGAGCTAATTTCATTTCAGGTGACGTTCTCGAAAGCTTCGAATCATTAAGTATTGATCATAAATTGGTCTGGGCGACCTGAGCATGAACGCCGTGTGTAGGAGTTGGTTTCTCTGTACCTTTTACACTTCGTCCAGCCAGCGCCCTGGATTCAGTTCCGGGATCTCGGTGTGGCATCGTCACTTTTCCTGTAACTCAGTTAACCCAACAAACTAATCAATATTCGATCTTGGACTAGACTAGACCATAATAGACAGTTCCTTATAGTTTTAAGAAACATTTTTTTGTTAGATGCTACTTTACACGAGTAGAAAGTTAATAGCGGATCGGAGTGTTCAAACTCCAGTTTATTTCAACGCCGAACCACTTCAATTGTTGAACCTTTTCAATCTTGAAGCACTTTGTCGAGCCAGATCCACAAGACTCTGAACTCACAAAGACACTTTTACAGTCGCGATTGTGAAAAATGATTTAAAAACATGAATTTCGCTTATAACGAGCTTGTGTCGAAAACTAGTGTCTTAAGTTTTCAAGATCATAGTGAATGTCTGCAATCAAGTACACAATTGACGAATTGGAATACACAGATACAAAGGTCGTTTTCTTTCTTCTGTTTTGTGGAATTATCCAATCTTGCGGGTTCGTTTACATATTTGGTGTTTAATCATTCTTATGGCTTCTTGCTGACATTTGGAGAGCATAGTCTAACCATCAGGTCTTTAATAGCGTCGATACAAACATAGACTGACTGTGTCACTCAATTGATAGGTCCAGAATCCAGTCCTTGAGTAAGTCTTGCTAAGTGATCTTATTTTCGAATCTGGCATATATGGATCACTGCAAAAGTTTGGCCCGATTTGATAATGAAATACAAGCGATTTATCGACTGGCCGTATCCTGAGACTTCATTGAAAAGTTGTAGGACTCAAAATGGTTTACACGCTCCCTGTTACACCAAAGCGCACTGATTGTACAAATAATGTAACAAAATTTTCTGCCTACTTTTAATTACCCTGACAGATTGAAATTTATTTTAAAGATATATATTTTTACTCCTATTTTTAAAAAATATAGAGATTGGTCAACGCGAACTCTTTTATAGAAACTTTTCAGCTTTACAACTTTTCTGTAGAAAGCAAGTAAATTTCTCTAAGCGTTACGACAGCGTTCGCCAAAAACTACAGCTAAATGGGAAATTTTAAAGCCTTTGTTAAGAAAGCTTATAGCTTATATTCATTCCGAAGGTTCCTTGTAAGCATTTCTAGAAGAAAATCGGATGGGTCGTGTCGAAGATTTCCTTCTAGAAGCAAACTTACAAACTTTTACTCTTAATAAAATTGTGCCATAACCTTAACACATAATATAGAACTGTGTCGTCGTTAACTTACTTGTAGAAATTTTGGATTTCTAAGACTTTTCTAAAGACAGCATATAAATATCTATCACCGTAAAAGCAGCGTTCGAAAAAACTCATTTGCTTGACCGTCTTCTAGTAACATAATTGACCGCCACGAAAGACTCTTTTATAGAGTTGATACAATTTATAGCCTTTGTTCATTTTGAAGGTCCGTTGTAAGTATTTTGAAATCGGATGGGTAGTTTCGAAGATTACCTCAAGCAAACAAACTTACAAACATTATTATACAGATTATATTTTCTACAATTTCCCAACGTTTCACAAGCTTACAAATTCCGTTTTCATAAAAACTGCGTGGTTTTCATTCAAAAACGTTCGTAAGGTTGGTTTCGACAGCTTCGGGGGAACCAATGGACTGAAACTAATGAAAATCTGAGGGAGCAAGGCCTATCGACTACGGTGGGTGCTGAAAGATTTTCCATTTTAACTCCTACAGTTTTGCAACGTTTTTTGGGCGATTTTCTTCAACTTTCTCATTCAGCATAGAGAGTTGCTCACAGTACTTATTCGCCAGGTGAAAGAAGCTCGAAAAAATGTTACTCCTTGGAATTCCACCAAACAGATAACAGCACCTTCATTGGACGAAAGCCAACTTTACCGACGGGTTCTGCACCTTTAACTGCACGTATCGAGTTTGGAAGTTAATCCAAACTTCTTTAAATGACGAAATGCTGACGAATAATCAATATTTAACTTCTCAGCGATCTCCTCTGTTGAAATATTCGCACTATTTTTTAATTATGTTCGCAAAATGTCGTCATCAATTTCGGATGGCTGTCCAGAATGGGGTTGATCGTCTTATTACCGTTTCGAAACCTACCAATTCACTTAAAAAAGGTCCTAAGAGCAGGAGTGCGATCCGAAAATTTTTTGTTGCAGTTCCGACACTCAGTCCTTTTGCGAAGGTGTAACTATTCGTTCTCCATTTTAAAAACCTTTTTATTAGTATACAACAAACAATGGTTGCATCATTCCGCAAACTTTCCGCCACGTATGAAGGACAAGCACGAACTTTTACAATGATCATTGGAGTGGTCGTTCAGGCACAGTGTTCTGGAAGTAATAACTTTATCAACTTGTGTCATGCTGGAATTCAAATTTCGTGTTATCAAAATAATGGTTTGAGAAGCTGATGTTATTGGCTCTGCAGAGTAATGAAGCAATTTTCCAAAACAAATAAAATACTGTGAATTAAGCAAATACAAATAGGTCGATATCATGTTCTCCGACCTTGTTCGGACTCCAACCCTTGGAACCAACATCTTAGTTTCAAACCACTGCACAGTCTTTCATTTCTTCTTCTAGTCCTCCTGTTCGCTCGAAATAAAATTTAAAGTAAGGTCGTTAATAATCCTTTCAAAATTATAATGGAATAGATTCGTCCTTAAATCCATTTAATAGGTGAATGCAGCTCAATATTTTATTGTGTTTAGTTTTTAGAAAAGCCTCGTAAAATTTTATTGACAGAAATTATCGCCTCTTGCCATTGTTTTTTTAATACATTAATACATAAATGTCCATTTAACAAAACCGTTTGCTTGTCGAAAACCTTTTTTTTAACAAATTATATTTTCCCAAAAATCCTTAGTTACATTCCTGCCTTTGACATTTTTTAACATATCTGCATGATAACAATGTAAAAAGAACTTCAAATCAATAATACTGAATTGGTTTTCTTTTTATTAGCTTCACACCACATAGCACACAAGCAACAGTCGCCGGGTGGACAAAACGGACGAGCTTCCAATCTACGTGTAGTAATACCAACGCCAACCATTGCTCAAAATATGTCAGCTCCAGATGATATCGGCTATTCAGACGTGAGTACTCAAACGTTCTTCAAATATCCAAAACTGTTAGAGTATATTTATTTTTATTTTGCAGCAACGGCATAATCAAACATCACTCAATACGCCAGTGGTCACGTTGCAGACTCCAATACCAGCCCTAACAAGTTATTCATTTCCGCAAGATTTTTCAATGAGTTCCTCGGACGTGATGAGCCTGTCATCGTGGACCACCCATCAAAGCTTAGTACAACACAATAGGTAAGTTCGTAACAAACACACACGCCATCACGTTTTCTCTTTCATGGAAATTTTTTTTTTCTTTTTGCTTTGTTTTTTAGTTTACCCCATTTAGCTGTATCGAATAGTACCCCACCACCCGCCACATCGCCTATATCAATTAAGGTGAAATCCGAACCAGTGTCACCGCCCAGAGATCTATCAGCGGGCCAGGGGGGTCATTCCTCTAGTCAGCAACATCACCATCACCAGCAACAGCAGCAGCAACAACAACAACAGCAGCAGCAACAACAGCAGCAGCAGCATATTGGACAAGCTTCAAGTGGTGCCATCTCTATAACAACCATGAATACTGCAGCTGTGATAGCAGGCGGTGGCGGAGGAGGTGGTGCCAGCACCAGTAGTAGCGGCAACAATAGTGGTGGTCATAATTCATCGGCGACAAATTTAAGTGTACTAAGTCATCCACAGCAGCACCTAGTTATGTCAACTTCCAGACCATCGTCCACAGGCCATCTCACGCCCACACCAGGTAAATATTTCTATAAAAAATAAAAACATTTAAGAAACCTCTTTTGCTTTAATATTACTGTTGTTTTTTTTTTTAATCTAAATTAATTTAAGTTGCTGTTTTTGGTTTCTAAACAAAAAAGAAAATTAATAAAAAAATTAGTGAATAATATTTTTTGCTGCTTTAAGTTGTTTTTTCAGATTTTTAGTGGCATGAAATAACTTTTATTGTATTAATTTTTTTTTTCCTATCTTGTATACGTACATCTACTAAACTTTTTAATAAACGAGAACTCTTTTGTGGTAGAAAAGTATTTAGTTAGTAATTTAGAGTTGAGAAAATTCCAAACATGAAAAAAAGTTAGCTCGCTTGGGTTTTTTTAGTGTTTTCAAAAACAGGTGTTTCTGAGGTTCAACGTAAATTTAAATTATAGAGACAAATGTGGTATTTAGTGACAGTCTATTGACGCGGCGAGAATTCTGATGACACGCATTATTCAAGGACTGTTTGGACTTACAAAAGATGCTAGCATGAACTATTATTCACTCAGTTAGCATGTACAGTGACGTTCGAAAAATTTTGGTCAAACATTTTTTTTCGAATTTTATGAAATTTTTTAAAAATAATTACATAATATTCTTATAAGGTTTTGTCTTCTTATGCGGTTGTATTATAATATTTTTCATACGCGGATCGAAAAATGGGCTTTTTGGGTACCTGGTTCATTTTGAGGGATTAAAGCAAAATGTTTTATTGGGGCAGTGTTTTTTTGTGTTTATCGCTTCTCAGAAACTTATCTTGCTCTTTATACAGCTGCACATCGGCGAGATATTCACTTAGATGGTTTTTTCCATGTGGATCAGGGCATGTTGTTCCAGGTCCGTTTTAATGATTTTTTTTAGGTTTTCCATTGACTCATGAAGCTTTACCTTAAGTTTTATTATTGACCAGAAGATTGAGATCTGGACTGTAGGGAGGCGAACTCAATATATCGATCACATTTTCTTCGAATTGATTTTTAACCAAATAAATTGAAAAAAAAAAATGGAAATATTATTTTAAGCTATAAAAATTAAAGCTTTTCTTAAAGCTTGATATTAAACTTTCATAATAAAAAAAAGTTCATACTTTCAATTTTGCCTGTTTGTCAAGGAGGATTGTCCTGTTGAAAAATGAATCTGCAAATGTCACCAAAAAGCTCCAAAGCAGAGGGCTCAAATTCATTTTCTAGAACCTCTGCAGTTACCTCCGATTCTATGACGATCATTCTTACTTTTTCGTCTTCAGATAAGCATGCGCAGACAATCACACCTTCAGATTTTTTCTTTTGGGGCGGCCATCGGTAAGATGCATTCAGAGCTCAGTCTTTTCTTTGGTTCTCTTCGCGCGAGAATCCTCCCATCTCAAAAATGTAGCTCGAACTTTGATTCGTCGGAAAAGAAAACATGGTTCCACATATCTGGAGTCCAGAGCAATTGTTTTTCTCTGACTCTTATTGGAAAATCCGGCGTCAGAACTGGCTTGATAGCCAGTCCAGCTTTCCCGAGACAGCTTTCCTAAGTCCAGCTTTTTCCGAGCCTTTTCCTCACTGCACTTGACGAAATCATTTTTCCTGTAGCAGGACACAGATCGTTCTTACGCTCCACCGAAGTCTTGAACCGATGCCGGCAGCTTTGGAGCACCAAACGATTTTTTACTGTGGTCGTCTTTTTTGGCCACCCTGAGCGCCTAATGCGATTAAAACATATGAACACACTTTCCGAAGAAATGTTATTAGCTACCTTGCTGGCACCTAGGGGATTAAGCTGGAACTATTTTCTCCTCTATTACAAGTTTTTGTCCAGCAATCGATTCTTCAAGCATCTGGAATGTCTCAGTTCGGTCATCCAATCTTCCGTGAAACTAGTGGCTGTTATTTGAAGACACTCTTAGCATTGTTGTCCACTCCCTCTATTTGGCCAGCCATCATAGTCGTTAGATTTATGCTCCCTAACTAGATCCCATTCGTTCCCATTTGCCCTTTCCTCTCCAGCCTCGTTTACTGGGCCGTATATCTGACTAGTATTTTTTTCCGATTATTATGCAATGTTCGGTTCCAAAAAAAAAAATGACTACACAAGTTGAGGGAGGGGTTTTTTCCTTCGTGTTGGGAGTTTTCATTCAAGTAGTTTGGACAAACTGAAGAAGTCGATACCCAAGATGAGGTCTTCGTCGGATCTCCAATAAGCTATCTTCATTCAGCGAGATATATATACGAACTGCCATGCTAGTTGATTGTGACGTTCTTTTTCAAGAAAGTATTCGACAGATCGAGTTAATGTCGAAAGCATTATCAACTCTCTTCAATACCCTAGCCTTCGATGAGGACATGCAAGATATTACGACGCACGCTTTACGACACTTTTCTTGGTCGACGTTTGTATACTTTTGTGCAATGAATCCTAACATATTTGGCCTTAATCGACAAGTGGTAATAAGTATCGACTTGAAGTACGTTGGTCTTTTCCATAATTTGGAACAAAGTGAAAATTTGGTCTAACGTCGATTTGAATCTTTTTTTCCGCTGCCCGCTAATCAAGTTTTCCTTTGTAGCGTCTCCTCCTTACCTGTGTACACTCGGAAGTGGTCTCGGCTGTTTTAATTACTCCACATTGCTGATGTTTGTGGAAAGCAATGTCTGTTTAAAGTGCCTTTCGCTAATAATAATTTAGAAATAAACTGAAGAAATACGGCTTAATATTGACGCCTTACTTAGTCGCTTAGTATTAATTCCTGGTTCGACAGTTCGTAGGTGAAGCACACAGTCTCACTTTTCACACAAATGGTGACTGTGGGACTACCGTTTCCAATTTAGGAAGCATGCTCTGGCTGTACTATAATCTCAATGTTGTCAATGACTCGCGAGAAGTAAGACTGTGAATAAGAACCTGAATTTGAACCCGAAATGCCATGCTCAATCACCCATTGAAACGAAGCTTTAAAGTTTCAACAGAAAGCAATTTGGCACATCCTTAAACGTTACTTCTGACCTGACGGGGTGTAATCCTAGACCAACATTGAAATATGTAGTGAATTTAATTCAAGATGACCCTAAGATAGTTTCTCCTTTTATAAGTTACGATAAGTCTTTTAATCCAATGCTCAAGCAGAAAAGTATTTTTAGATTTAAATTTTCGAGCCTTTATTAAGCACAGCCCTTGCGAGTTGATTTCTCAAATATCTAAGTAGCTACTTCCAAAATGTCAGTGTAAATAATTGTAAAACTATTTTAACTTTATCACAAGTACACCCTCCCCATCATTAAAATTAGTTTAGGGAAAAAGAGATAATTATTAAATTTCCAATCCACACTATTTCATTTTGTAAATAAAAACAAAATCCCCCAAATAGATTAAGTAAAAAAAAAATATAAAACACCACATCTACATTAAAAATTAAAAAACAAAAAAAAAATAACACTGAAAAACAAATTTGTTTTTATTTTCTAATACATAGTTCTAGACAAATATGATGGCTATTGTCGCTCCCAACTGGGTCCTAGTTCTAGATTTTGGAATTTTGCCGGTAAATTGGCTAACAATTATTATTTTTTATTTATTTATTATAATTATGTACTATATTTAATTTTCCAGTTCAATCAAAGCATTGTTCTTTTTTCGTTTATTCTTTCTTCTAAACATGTTTTTTTTTTTCTTTTAATTTTTGTATTCGTGTCTGTTTTCCAAGTCTCGAATCTCATTTTTTCATATTAAAAAAAAAGAAGTCTAGACAAAAAATCAAAATAATAAACAGAAAACATATTCAAAATCGATTAAAATAATCAAAATTCCAAAAAATAAGAAATATACGACAAAAAATTAATATTTTTGATCTTTTGACTAACCTAGCACAATTGTTTTTTTTTTTGCAATAACATTTTTAAAACTATCACATTTCATTTAATTATTAACCTTCCTTCTTGTGTAATCCTGCAGTTGTTTTTCAAACAATTTTTTTTTTCGTTTTTTAACAGTTTATTTCTGAATGTATTCAACTGTGTACTTAATCGATTGCTGTATTATTAACAATAAAAAAAAAATTAATTATTTTTTTAAAGCTTCCTGCGACAACAAAAATGCTATAAGACTGTGTGTTTGCTTGAATATAACAAAAAACAAAAAAAAAACAAATTCGATAAACTCGGTCAGCCTATTTGCTCGATTTAATTAATCAAACAAAAACAAACACATTTTGCGAACTCCCACCAAAACAATTCCAATTTTTATAAAAATCTGCTAAGATCTAACTAATACTTTAACAGATTTTTTAATCTTCACCACAGGTTCTGTGACACCGACAAATGATCCGTCGCCCGATTTACGTCTTAACAGTCAGCTATCGGACTATGATTCACCAAATCAACCCCATAAACGACCTCGCATCTCTGAAGGTTGGTCAACATAGCCGTCAAATAGATTCAACAATAGCCAGCAGCATCAATCGGCTGCCAATGCTTTTCCAATCAATTCAACGTTACAAGGAAACTTCTCAAGCTATTCTAATCAATATCAAGGATTGAGTCCATATCAAACCCAGAGTATGTTGCAACAGAGGCGTTTACATGCAAATTCCGCTGGTAACTATTCAAATCAAATGCACCAGCAACAGCAATTGCAGCAGCAACAGCAACTCCTTCAACATAATCATCATCAACAGCTGCAGCAGCAACAACAGCAACAACAACAACAACAACAACAGCAGCAGCAGCAGCAGCAGCAACAGCACTTGCAACAACAGCATCACAATAGAAGCCATAATGGTAGTAATCATAGTTCTAGCAGTTCAAGCACACCGACCAGTAACGGTGTTATTGTTTCAAAATAGCATAGGGTAAAAACACAACAAAAGTCATATTTTTAACTAAAAAGAAAATTTAAAATAAACCTAAATTTTAAATATTAAATAATTAAAACAAATATTTTTTACACAACTTACAAAGGCAAATACGCATAGATAAACAAAAAATTATAAATGAAATGTTAAATTTAAACAAAAAACAAATATATATATTTTAACATTCGAAAACAATTATACATTTGCAAACACAACAAGAAAAAAACATTTAAAAAAAATCGTGTCATATCTATTTAACGTTAAAAAAAAAACTAATTTAAAAAATAAAAGAGAAACAAAAATATATAAGTTACTATGTTATAAGTTAAACTTAGGTTAAATAAAAGTCTATTAAAATTGTATATATCAACACAAAAAACTAAAAGAAAAAACATTAAGCAGTGAATTTTTATTTAAGGTCATTCTTAGTTGTTTTTTTTTGTTTAATTAAAAAAGAAAATAGTTAAAATTCAGCGAGGACGTTTAAAAATATTTTATTTGATTTTTTTTTATTCAAAACTTGTAATAATTAAGGAAAATAAAAATAAAAATATACGGGAATTGAAATGTAAATACGGCGAACAGTGTTGTAACAACAAAAAAAATATCCTATTGCATGAACTATTTCGACCTCAAGCTTTAAGAATTTAAGACTTGTAGATGGAACTTAAAATTGAAACAACAAAAAATGCACAAACTTTTTAAGGAAATACAAAAAAGAACAAATTTTCGTTAATTTTGTAGCCACATTTGAAGTGATTTGCCTCGAAAATACTCTTTTCTTTTTTTTTAAATCAAAGCGCAGAGATTATGCTCTGCTGTGATTGTTTGTAACAATCGATTGTTAAACAAATCCGAAAACTTGATTCATGCAACGTTCCATTACTTAACGTACAAAGTACGTAAATCGTGTAAAATTTCTACAATTCCGTGAACCTCATCTTTTCTTCAATGTAATGTTATCTACATAAAATAAAGTCTCTCTGGGAATTCTCTGCTGAATGGAACATTCATTTTTGAATCTGAAAGATGTGCGTCAATAACAATCTAAAAAAAAACATGTACAATTATTATTTGTTTATAGGGAATAAAATCACTCACTTTTCGCGTCCCGAATTTTCCCCTGGGCAGTTATAATTCTTTCAGGGACGACCCATCATAAGAAAGCTTCTACATCTCGCAAAGACGGAAAAATGCAAAAATTAGTCCCAGGTCTGAACATTTTTGAATTTTGAAAAAGGATAACTTTTTGATTGATAAAACCGGCGGGCACCAGCAGGTTGACAACTGCGAATTGATTCAAACTTAAGCCTTTGTTTGTTTAAGCGCTAAGAACGCGACCAAAACTACATGGTTTAAGACTCCTCAAAAAAGGAATCATAATCGAGTTCTTTTGCACTTAAATAGTCCAGGCTATATAAAGGTTGGAAAAGCAGGTAGACGGATGGATGCACACCTTTCAAGAGTTACTCTTATTTTGTAGGTTGAATTGTTATTAATGAAGTATAAATATTTCTCTGAAGGTTCTATTTTCAGTTGCTTTAATATCCTCTAGTAATTTGGCCTCTTTTGAATCCAAGTCTCTAGCAACCTTTTTTCAAGAGTCTCTAGAATTGTACACCACATATTGTTTGGAAAATACTGATCGAGCTTACAGCCAAAAAATCGTGTTAATACCTTTTTTCACTAAAAGAAGATTTGAAGTCGTCTTCCACTTTTGGAAGTTCTTAATTTTCAAGTTGTCCGATAAGTCGTCATCTCCTCTCTCGAGGTCCTCAATAGAAGGCTAGACTTTTGTTATACTTAAAGTCTTAAAAGGCTTTTATGAAGACTCTTCGTTTTCGAAATATCCTTTTCACCGGCTTTTCTCCCGGTTATTGATTGATCTTGATCCTGAAAACCTTATAAAGCATTACTCTTGAGTCTTGTACACCAACAAACAAAGTTTCCTTGTGTATATTTTTACCACAATATCCATAACAGAAACAAGTGTGATTTCTCGTTTAATCTTTGTATGGGAACACTGTAGATAGAACTAAAACACTATTTTAACTCATTTGCAACATCACAGAATTATATTTGCAAAAATAAACGGAGAAAAATATTTATTCTGTAACAAAATAATATAAATAAAATTTCTTGCTGGGAACACAATAAACAAATACTTTAACTGGAAAGTTACAATGAAGAGCCTTAAAATGAAATATAACACTCTAGTTAAACTAGATAGCAAATAGTTAAACAAAAAAATAAAACAAAGTCTTAGATCTTAGAAATAAAAAAAAAAGAAAACAATGAGATCATGCACGACTCTTGTTGTGAATAACATTTCGAGTCATCGCTGTAAATATTTTAAATATATATAAAAAAAAATACATAAAACAAAAAACAATTTTTTTTTAAACGACTGTGCAATTGTACTTAGATATGTCGACACTGTCGGCAAATAAATCATTGACTTTTGAGTTGTTTTCCTCAGTTTTCATTTCAAGCGAAACAACCAAACTATAAGATGGCCAAAATACGGGACAAATAAGTTGCTTGAAAAAACAAAAACACATAAATAAAAATTTTATTTGCCATAAATTTTAGCGAGTAGCAATAGTTATGTAGAGACTTGCTAACATAATATAAACAATGGAAATATTTATTATTTTCTTAGATGCAATCAAAAGTAGTTGTGTTCGTTATGATTTCTTTTAATTATAATTATTATTATTATTATTTTAATATTAAAAATGTAGAATTAAATCATAAATGTCTGGTCGTCATCGAAAATAATGTTATTTTTTTTTCTATTAATTTTACTTTAGTTATTAATTTTACTATTGTTTGGCTTATGTTTTATTTTAAATTAAATACAGTAAAACAAAGCAGAAAAGAATTAAATTGTTATTGATACTCAATAATTTAATACAAAAAAAAATAAATTACACAAGTTAATCATGATGTAGAATCGCATATGGAGAAAAATTTATTTTAATTATTTTCTGCATTAGTAACTAGTGATCATTTTTATTTTTAAAAAACAAATTATGTCATATTTTAAGGAATCTTTTTATTTAAAAAAAATAAAAAAAAACAAATGATGCGGATAATAAACAATTATAAAGCAATATTTTTTTTCTTTTGTTTTGTTTTTTTTAATAGTTTTTTTTTATTTCTAAAAATAATTATCTTATAATTAAAAAAGACCTGTTTAATTTTTTGTAACAAAAAACAAGCCTTTCCCATTGTACAAGATCGTTATTCCAGGAAGCTTACTTTTTTTTGCCTAAGAATATTTTTAAAGTTTCGGTTGATGAGATCTCTTCTTGTTGAAAACCAAATTAAATGACCGGACCAGAAAAAAAAGAACCGGTGTAACTTCCAACACGGTTACTGGAAAGGCACCATATTTGAAGCCTTACATTAGGTTACAAGAAGAAAAGAGCTTACGTAACAAGGAGTGTACCTTTTCAGGTTTACTATATGTATCTTCAATAAAGCCTTGAATGATGTTCGGACAGAATTTTTCGAGGAAGCCTTGGTTGGGATAAGAAGCAATGGAAAAAATTTAGAGGTAGATTACAAGGACATAAAATTCATGTAATACAGAAAAGCGAATATAGAACACCATAGTAAATTGCTGAGTATAAAATTGCTGCGGCTTCATAACCGAGAGTTTTCACACTGGGCAGACCTGAACGGCCTTAACATCAATAGTGTTAAGACTGAGCTGGTTTTAAAAGCTATCCTGAATGACTTAACAATATGCGAAGCTCAAAAGAAAATTATCAAGTGAGCAATGTCTCATATCTCACAAATTGTAGGCTGAATGTAGAAGAAGACAGAAGACTGTCACTGTGCTACTCTGTAGAAGCTTTTTTGATAACTATGAAAAAGAAACAATCAAATATCAACTCCGCGATTACCCTTATTTTCAAGCAAACAATCTCCATTATTTGGAGAACAGATTTATCAGGGAAATGTGGGGGAATTACTCAGAGACAAGTGTCATTAGATGTTTTGTTTAAATCATTGAAAACTACCTTCAATAGGGTCAACAATGAGGATATTTGAACTCTTATGTATTATGTCTCCGATGTCATTCTTGAAAGTCATTTACCATTTATGTTTCTGAATAAGCTTACCTCAACAGAACTTTTCCGAATCATTGAAACTTATTTTGAACCTCATTTCGAAACAAACTGAGTTATAGTGTCGGATGGTGTCGTGAAGTGTTATCGGAAATATCTCAGTCTATAGGCATCCGGATGGGAGTTCGCTGACTTGCCTCTGGGAAAGATTGAAGTCGGCCCTTTTTTTTCAATCTACCCTAAAAAATAGCAGTGATCATCATTGGCTTCTGTTTTTACTTTTGCAGAACAAAGCGGCTTGATGCGAGTCAGACACGAATTTGAAGGGTTCCATACCAACGCACAATAATTAACACTTCATATATTTAAAATTTAAAATTAAACAGCCTACTTCTTGGTGTAAAATTGAATTTCGATTTTAAAAATACTCACTGTTTTGTATGAAAACGCCAGCTTTATGTTTTGTTATTACAGCGCCGAAAGTAGTACACACTCTGTGAAAATTCCATGTGTTTACCTTTCGTTGGTATCCTTTGGGTACAGAACCCTTAGAAACGAATCAAGGAGATGTTATTTAAATTATTAGGGTTCACAAATCGCAGTAGCATACCTTTTTCCAAATTATTTAATACAGTCTTTAACCGTTTTAAAAAGGGAAATGCGGATTTTTTTTTTTAAATTGATTGGTTGAAATGAGTTGAGAAAAAAATATCAGTTTTGTAAGTAAAAAGTATTCGAATCCAAGCCTTATATATTATTGACATTTTGCTTATGTCCTTTTTTGAGTCCAAGTAGTTCTGGAATACGTTTTTTCCAAACAAGGCGGTTGTTGGGAATTACACATATCGACGGTTCTATACTCTTCTTCTGCAAGCATATCTTACAGGATCACTTTACAATCTTTGACCCAGTTTTGCGTGTAACTGGGTATCAGAACTTAGCTTACCTTGGACGTCGCCATCGTTGTAACTGATCGAGTGCCGGCTTTGTTTGATAAACATTGTATTAAGCACGTTAAGATCATATGAATTCCGGTACCACTGATGTTCCTGTTAAAATTTTGTAAATCCAGCTCTATCTGTCTCTTTCTCTCCCCGACTACGGGCAACTGTCACTGTCAATACTCCAAAACTGTACTCGCGTCGCCAACTTGAGAAGCATCAAGCCAAATAGCTCTCCCGCAAGGCTGATATCGCTTGTGTTCTTACCTTGTCCCATTCCGTGGCGTTTCTTGAACACAGAAGAGGTACGTCTTGTAAACATTTTTTTTTTATTTCAGTTTAACCAAAGAGTTTTCAAATTAAGTTTCGTTCATTAGAATATTACTCGTTGATTTCAAAAACGCAATGGAACCTGTCCATGGGCAGTTTTAAAATTATTTTGGCTATTTTTTTCCTTCATTAAAAATGTTTTTTTTTTTTCTTAAAAGAAAACTGAGAAAAATATTTCCTTGTATATAAATTTGTTAAATTAAAGGTCTCCATAAAATATTTTGGTTCTTGGAAAAGGTCATCTAACTTATGGACTGTGAGTCGTAAACTTAAAATCTTGTAAAAAGAACCTCTAAGCAACCTTAAATTACTCTGCTTAAAATCTTTGTAGTACTCATAACAATATGAATATTCATTGTCAATTCCTATTGTTGTTTAAATGGAATTTGCAACTAAAATACTTAAAACTTAAGCTTAATGTGAATGTAATAAATTGCATCTTTCAATAGCTGTGCACAAAATGGTTTCCAGTTGTCTTTAAACAAAAACAAATAAAACTTGCTGTTAATAAGAAAAGTGATAAAAAGAAAAAAATATATATAAACATATGAATTTGTATTTAAGTGTTAAAATGGAAAAATGCCTTTTAACGTTTCACCTTTGTAGATAGACCACTTAAACATATACTTTTATTTAACAATTTTAAATTTGTTGCTATTTTTCCAGCATAATTTTCTTTTTATTTCCATGAAAACTTCTCCAAAGAAGTGCCCATTTGAAGAATTTAAATTCGGCAAAGCATCGTGTTTCCTTTCTGATGTGAAGAGGCTAAAGGAACAATAAAGAAAAAAATATGTAAAAATTTAAAACACAAAATATTATGTGTAAATGTTAATTACCTCCACTTTGTAGTTGCCTTAAACACAGTGCCTATTTTATGTGAAAATAAAAATATATATGAAGTAAAAAAAAAAACAAATAAATTTAAAACTACTAAAAATAATCAAGAATAAAATAATTGTTAAATGAAATCTGTTTAGTGCAAGATTCGAAAAAAAATCTTATTTTTTTTTTTGAAAATTGCCCAATTATTAATTAAAATTTATCTGCTGCCATTTTAAGCGTTGGACTAACTGTTTTAGTTTTTTTTTAAATATATAAAAAGTTGTCGATCTCAAATCGCCCCTACACTTATCACCCGAATTACATAAGTCGTTGCTGACAAGAACAAATATCAGGAATAGTATGTTGGAAAAGATTAGAAAATCTGTCCGACTTATGTTGGCATTCCGTTTGTCATTCAACACACAGATAAATGTCTTGTCGAGGCGTAAACAATCTGCTGAAGTAACGTGTATCCTAAGTTTTCTTTTGTTTTTTTTTTTAAATTAGACTGATTTCTTTTTTGTGAAATAAAATCATAGGCACCTTTTGTACGCGAGTTGTCCTACACCAGCTAATAATGTTAAACTTTTTAGTTGAAGATAACAAACATTAGAAAACATGTGGTTTCCATTGCATTTATGCAAGAAAATAAAGTTATGGAAAATAAAACGAAAAAACAGCCAAGTGCAAGTTTGACACTTATATGAAGGGTTCCGCACCACTCTACAATATGCAATACTTTTTATATCTTTAATTTTAGCTTTCTCATAGTATCAGTAATGTTGTTATGTGACGCGACATTTAGTCGAAATGGGTTTACATGCAATTCCAAGCAAGGGAAATGAAGGGAATGCATTTTTTAAACAGTGATTTATGGACAACAAAATATTTTCTTAACTATTCAACAAATTGAATTTGCAGTTGTCAAAATCAAAAACCTGTGTTTATCCACATAGCTTCTTCGTCTCCTGGCAATTTAATTGAGCTGAATTTTTCAATCTGAAAACTTTTCATTACCCGTCTCGTCAAATAAAACGCTTAATCGCAATGCCTCATAGATTATTCGCTGATGAGGTCTATTTATGAAAAAAGATCGTGATCTTGCTTTTTTGCGTCTTCTTGGATTACTTAGAGACAGCATTAAAAATAATTTGAAATCAAAAAATAATTCGCCACGAGCTCGCAAAGAAGCCAAAAATTTGTGCAACCTAAGAAAAAAAAAATAACAAAATATCCTTCGCATTGCAAAGAACTTTTTGTTTAAGGATACAACTTAAGGCTGATACAGTTCTGGTGTTTTGTATACTACTCTTAAATGTCAGCCTTGTATGGACACCTTAGGAAACGTTGTTGTCCTACACAATCTTAGGCTGTGTCGCCTTTTAAAAAGGTGCTTACATTTATCAATGGACATGAACTAGAAAAATTACATTATACTTCGTTGGAAATACTCTTTATAATCCGTTTTTAAGGGCCACATAATTAAATTTTCATTGACAGTAATTTCATAAAGATACTGGTAATGATTGGTACCAAAAATATTGGTGAAATAAAAACATCTGTTTGAAACGTTTCTTTAACGAGTCCTTCGAACGCAGCCCTTCGATCCTCAGTAGCTACAGATCTTCTTTGATATTTCTCATCCCTGCATTGCTAAATGAGGTCCTTTTAAGTTCATCTGTCTGTTGGTTTGTCCTTTACGAGTAGGTTGTCAAAGTATTCGACACTTTTTGAATATCGTCGCATGCTTATGTTTTGCCTTGTTCAGAGTTTTCTGCAACATTTTTTGTTTATTCGATCGCAGCGATAAATTTTAGTATCAAAATGAAAAAAATGTCTTAAACGTTGTAACTGCTCTGACATTTAACAAATGAAATCCCTGAATGTTCTGTATAAAAAAAAAGATTCTATCTTAATGTTGTCAAAATAAAAATAATAAATAATAATTATGTGAGTAAAATGTGAGATTGATGTTAAGTTGCGTTTAGTACCTGTCACTACTATTATACAATTTTTTCCTCAAGTGTTACACTGTACACTTTGAAAAAAAAAAAAAACAACAACAACATGATAAACAAATTATTTATGTAAATTGAGAATAAATAAAAATGTATGTATCTACTTTTGGAAGGTCACAAGGGACCATGCAATTTGTAAAAAAAACAAAAAAATTAAAAAAATAAACTGTAATATTTACACAATAAAAAAAAAGTACAGATATTTATAGGTAAATTTAAAATAGTAAATAGTTAAATAAATAAATATATATATATATAAATATGTTTACAAAATTAGAATGCATGGAATGCACAAAATAATGTTAAGCAGATAATTTATTTACACTCAAGTGAAAAGGAAAAAAACAGGATTATTATGAAGGAGTATTATACAAAATAAAAACAAATACATATATATATATATTAGCATATTTGTACAAAAAAAAAAAATTCATAAATTTGTAAACAACTAAAATGAAATTGGTGTTCTGGTCAATGGTTCAATTAAGTGTATAAAAAATATATATATTTATGTAAAAGTGCTTATTTATAAATAACATCTATTTATACGAGGACAAAAAAACTATAAGTAAATATAAAATAAAACCAACAAAATTTGCACATAAATGTAAGCAAGCCGACACTGATAATTAAATATTTGTTTGTATAGATAATTGTTGAACAAAAACAAAAAATTGCTGATTTTCTAATCGGATTGTAGATAAAAGTTGTAAAAAAAATATTAAAGCAAATATTTATAAAATTAAATGTATAATGAAAAAACTGTCTCAAAACAAGATACAATGGCGAGATGTATTATTTATAAAAGATATATAATAAATATATATATAAAGATATATTACTATACACGGATTCGTATTAAATAGATAATATATTAAATATATCAATGGATGAAAGTATATATAAATAAATGTAAAAGTGAACTGGAAAAAAATTAATAAATAAAGATGAAAAAATGAAAATCAAAAAATATTTTTATTTGCGCGTATTGCAAAAAATTTGCATAAAAAAACTACGGGAAAAAGTTATTATAAAAGAGTCTTCAACCGTGAACATCTTTGTGAACAGCCAAATGGCAATAAAAGCACTAAACAAAGATGCCTTAAAATCGAGAGAAGTGAGCAGCTTAAAACCAGTTCTAAATGATCTGAGCGAGCGCCGCCAGCATCTGGGTATCTGGCCACAGTAACATATACGATAACGAAAAGCCAGATGAACTTAACAAGAAAGGATCATAACTGGAGCTGAGCTAAAGAAACAAATAGATAATAGGACTACCGGTTGAAAGTGTCGTTATTACAGACAACTTCATTTCTATTACTCTGAGGTGAATTTTGACAATGACAGCTGTCACATCAGAAACTTCATGTCATAGTCTAAGTTTTTGTGAAGCCGTAAAATGTCTACATTCGTGCCATCAAAATAACATTTGCGGGAAGTTTTAATATGCCTCTTTCATTTAAAGAAAAAAACAACCGAAACGCATCAATTACTTACCGAAGCTTACCCAGGTTATACTATAGACGTAAGAATGTGTCAGCGGTGGTTTAAGCGGTTCAAAGATGGTGATCTCGACACCGAAGACAAAGAACGCCCCGGCCAGGTGAAAAAAGTTTGAAGACCATAAATTGGAGGCATTGCTCGATCAAGATCCGTCACAAACGCAAGAAGAAATTGCAAAATCACTTGGCGACGCTCAGTAAACCATTTCCGATCGTTTGAAAGCAATGGGAGTGATCCGAAAGGTAGGACATTGGGTGCCGTGTGAATTGAAGCCACGAGACGTCGAACGCCGATTTTGCATGTCAAAAAGATTTTTTTTTGGTCACTGGTTACGATAATCCAAAACATCGGGCAACGTATGGATACTCCGGACATGCCTCAGCATCGACGGCAGTTCAGAATATTCATGGCCTGAAGATTATGCTGTGCATTTGGTGGGACCAGAAGGGTGTTGTGTATTATGAGCTGCTAAAACCGAATGAAACAATCACAGGCGAGGTCTACCGACGACAATTGATGCGTTTGAGCCGAGCACTGACACGGCCAGAAACGGTCGCAAGACACGATAAAGTTATTTTGCAACCTGACAATGCTCGGCCAAATGTCGTCAAAACTTATCTTGAAACGCTCAAATGGGATGTCCTACCCCACCCGCTGTATAGTCCAGACCTTGCGCCATCCGATTACTATCTCTTCCGATCGATGCAACATGGCCTGGCTGACCAGCACTTCCGTCATTTCGATGATGTCAAAAAATGGATTGATTCGTGGATTGCGGCCAAACCGGTCGAATTTTTTAGAACGGATATCCAAGAATTGCCAGAAAAATGGAAAAAAAGTGTGGCTAGCGATGGGCAATACTTTGAATATTGAATTTATATCTATTTTTCCTC
Source organism: Orthonevra nobilis (assembly GCA_963555765.1). Classification (NCBI taxonomy): domain Eukaryota; kingdom Metazoa; phylum Arthropoda; class Insecta; order Diptera; family Syrphidae; genus Orthonevra; species Orthonevra nobilis. The sequence continues at coordinate 12,831,397 of OY743226.1, read as the reverse complement.
AATAAAGCATTGATTTTTGAAAAAAACGCGACATTTTCAACCGGTAGTCCTATTATAGTGGGTTGCAATAGAGTGGTATGGGACGATTGTCTCATATTTCGAAGTCTATGGTCGGAACTAAACATAAACAGAAGCGAAGGCCTTAAGAAAGAAGGATTTACGCATGGCTGTCAGAATGAACAATAGCTCCAAAGACTTTTGAAGGAGCTGCCAGAATGAAGAGGAAATGTAGACTTTAACGTAACTAGGAGTACTCGCAAAGGCACTACTTAAGGACCTAATGAGTTCCATCAGGAACACCAAATAGTTTCACAATTAGCCGTAACACAGTTCTAATATTGACATAGTTTGTGATGTCGAATCATAATGGACCTTTTAGCCCCCCATGGTTACTTCCAACTTAAGGAAGTTCATCCCCTTAAACCTAACATAATTACTTACCTGCTTACTTATATGGTCAATATTCCTGAGCTATCGGCTGGAGCCCTAACGGTCTTGACCAAGCTTTCAGGCGTCCACGATTGCTTGATCCCTTAGTCTCGGAAGTTCGGTCTTTTTGAACTCAGTGTCTTGGATTTGAAGATCCTCTCCAAACTGGTTCATGGTGTATTTTCGAGCGTTCTATGACACAATCGGATCAGTTTTCCCGGGATCCCGAAATCAGCCATCACGTTGTTTGCCATCATATGCGGCCTTTAAGTTGATGATTTGGCTTATTTGGCTCAGACGTTCACACTGATAGATAGAGCTGATAGTCCAGTTGTCGGGTATGCTTTCAAACTCTCAAACTTGGTAGATGATCCTAACCAGAACATCGGCGCATGTTGTTTCTTCTTTAGTTCACTATCTCGTCTACTATCGCTCTCTCCTTGCCATACCCATTTAACAGCTGCTGAAAGTTCAGCTTAAATACATTTACTATTCCGTGTGCTTCGGTCATTATGTTTCCTTCACTGTTTCGAAGAGCCTGCACCACCACATCAATATAGGATACGATTGGAACCAATAATGCTTTGACTAGTTTATGCCTCGTAACCTGTGGAGTGAAGTTCGAAGATATCCAGAGCTTAAGCCAAGAAATTTTATATGATTACAACAGGACATACTTAAATTCACTTTCACCCCGAAGTTAACCACTGTGCAAGAAAAACAGAAGGCATCTGAGAGGAATCATACTTTCAGTGAGAAAATGTTATTAATTATATTTTGTTTGCATTTAATTGAAGTCCATTTGAAATTGACCAGTTGAATATAGATGCTTGGTCTTCGTTCAATCTACACACAAGGTCTTCGATCAGACCAATTGGCCTCGACAAAAAGACGTGCTTACAAGTGTTATGAGTCACTACTACAAACATCCGGAAGGTCGCAGGATGGGTCCCAATATTGATCCTTGGGGTACACCTGCCAATATTTGTTTTATTTCAGAGAAGAGGTTTCCAACTATAACTTTTTGAAACCTTTTTGTGAAGTAGTCGTTCAGCTCTGTCACTGAAACCAAAGTAAAAGTCCAGCTTCTGACAAAGGATCCAATGGTCTACCTTATCAAATCGAGGAAAAATCGAGAAGATACAGCAGCGTCAGATGATGTTGATCGAAGAGCTACCTTATATCGTCAAACTATGGCAGCCGAGCAACTATGGTTTGTCCTGAACCCAGATTGGAAAGGAGAAAGTAGATTGTTCTCATCAATGTGGTTTGTAATCTGCTTCGCCAGCAAGCACTCAAAAACCTACGACCAGCAAGGCAAAATGTTTATTGGTCGAAAGTTATTTGGTAATGGTGCTTGGGGTTTCTTCGGCAAAGTTGTTATGCATGCGATTTTCCAACTATCCGAGAAAATTGATCATGCTATGCAAAAATTTATTATGTGCGTAAGCGGATTTAATATGAAAGGCATTATCAACTCTGCGAAACGAAGTGGTCCTCTCTCCAACAGCATTTGATCGGAGACTCTGATTACATTTTGCAACATCGCTTTCAGTTACTGTCTCAAAATCTTTATTAAACTCATTACACATGAGTTGTTGCGAACATTAGGATCAATCATGTAGTTCTGAAAAAATGTTGTCCAATTGAAACTGACAACGAAACATTGGAAACTCTTGTCAGGTTTTTCTGCCCATTAAAACTGAACTTACTTAAGCTACAATTACGAAAAACGTTAGCATATTTTCGATTGCACATTTGGATGTACATATACATATATGTATGTAGAGCCAAACTATGTCCTTTGATTTGTGGCAATTGCATAAAGCCAGAAGTTTACAAACATGAGACCCAAATTCTGACAAAAAAGAACCCGAACCTTATTTTGACTTTGATGTTTCGAGAAAAGTGATATTTCCTCTGGCCGAACGATTTTTTGGTTTCCTCTTAGTCACTGTCATCTATCGCTTTCGAAAAAACTCCCACGATCGATTTTAATTATCCGGTGGCGAAAAACACGTTTTAATTATTCCTGTGAAAATATGCTTCTTGAAATCCTTCCTTGCCTCCTCTCCTTGTTATCATTTGCTGAAGGTCTGTCGTATTTTGTTGACGCACCTCTTTTCTGGAATTGCTAATGCTCATGCGCAGCCGCCATAATGTTTTGTTTTTAAGACAAATTTCCTTACATTCATTGCACAGAGAATACTTCGGAATACAGAATACGAAAATGTGTATTCATGCAAATCAAACAAAAAAAAAAACGAACATGCGCAACGCATTAACCGACTCAGCCAAGGAGCGTTTCGTTCGCATTCGGTGTAGGTGTGACATACTTAGTACAAGGATAGGACGCTCGAATTTAATTCATGACTTCATTTATCTGCCTAACCATAGAAAACGGCATTCAAAAATTTGAAAGGACTCTCTTCAGAAAGTCCAAACGACAATTGCTGTGTACACTCAACGATACAGTTTTGTGTATCCTTAGAGAGACATCATTGGCAAGCGATTTCTTTAAATACAAATTTATTTAATAGAAAAATACAATTTGATCTTAAATGTTAGAGGGGGGGAAAAAAATAACAACATTTTACACTTAACATCCGAAGACATAGGATAAATTCTGAGCCACTAAATGCAACAAACATAATTCGATTTTCACTCCCAGCTCGTGTCTTACATTCCATTGTAAGCAGGACCGCCACCGCCCTCGGGGACAACCCAATTGATATTCTGCTTAGGGTCCTTAATATCACAAGTCTTGCAGTGAATGCAATTCTGAGCATTTATCTGAAGTTTCATGTTGCCACCCTCGTCATTGGGCACGTATTCGTACACACCGGCTGGGCAGAATCGCGATTCGGGGCCTTCGTACAGCGCCAAGTTGTGGTCGACAGGAATACGATCGTCTTTTAAGGTCAAATGTGCCGGTTGGTCGCCTTCGTGATTGGTTCCAGTCAACGCAACAGACGAGAGTAGGTCGAATGTGATCTTTCCGTCAGGTTTTGGATAAACGATTTGAGGACATTCCGTAGCTAGCTTCAGTCTTGTGTTGTCGGGTGCACCGTGGGATAGTGTCCATGGTTCTCGGCCACCCATGAAGATTGAGAAACCACTTAAGACGAGACCACCATAGAGACCGAGCGGGTTGTGGAAACTTGGACGGACATTACGGACTTTGTAAAGGTCCTTCCATATAAACGAATCTTTAACTCTATGAGAAAATACACATTAAAAGGGATATGTATGGAACGTAGCAACATTTACTTGTCAGGATATGTTTTTGGTTCGATTCCCTTGGTTTCCTGGCCAGCTTCATCGAATATACTCGCCAATGCACTCTCTGCAGCGAGCATGCCTAGAAAATAAATTTATCACGTAAAAGGGTTCTGTTTTTACTTGAATTAAACTCACCGCTCTTCATGGCATAGTGAGTGCCTTTGATACGAGGGACATTTAAAAATCCAGCAGAGCAGCCTATCAAACAGCCTCCAGGGAATGTGAGTTTCTTCGGCAGACACTGTAGGCCGCCTTCGTTAATTGCACGTGCCCCATACGCAATTCGAGTCGCTCCCTCAAACACATCACGCACCTTTGGATGTATCTTGAATCGCTGGAACTCTTGGAACGGGCTTATCCATGGATTCGAATAGTCCAGCCCGACAACAAAGCCTACAGCAACCATCGGACTTGACTCATTCAAATGGTAAAGAAACGATCCACCGTAGGTGAACTTATCCAAGGGCCATCCAATTGTGTGTTCCACCAAACCAGGACTACGAAACAAATGAGTTATCATTCCAGATCTAACATTGAATTCAAACGTTTCTCTTACACATGTTTCTCCGGTTGGATTTCCCAAATCTCTTTCAGACCAATGCCGTAAGTTTGCGGCTCACTTCCCTCGTTCAGGCCAAACTTATTCATCACTTGCTTGGTCAAGTGACCACGACAGCCTTCAGCGAAGAACGTTGTCTTTGCGTGCAGCTCCATGCCACGCGCAAACGTGTCTTTTGGTGATCCATCCTTGGCGATACCCACATCATTGGTGGCAATACCCTTTACACTGCCATCCTCATGGAAGAGAACTTCGGCAGCGGCACATCCTGGATAGATTTCAACGCCCAACGCTTCAGCCTGTTCACCGAGCCACTTAACCAAGTGCCCCAAACGCACAATATAATTGCCGTGGTTATCCATCGGCCAGCCTTTGAAAATTGGCATTGCGATACGGCCCGACTGGGTAAGAAGTGAGAAGGTGTCTTTGGTAACTGGTGTGTTGAGAGGAGCTCCTAGCTCTTTCCAATTGGGAAGCAGTTCGTTGAGCGAAATGGGGTCAACCACAGCTCCCGAGAGGATATGTCCACCAACTTCGGCCGATTTCTCCACCACGCAGACTCGGATTTCCTACAAAATTGTACACATAGACGGTGTTTGTGATTTTAAGACTTTTTCTTACCTTCTCCTGTTCAGCAGCTAGCTGTTTAGCTCGGATAGCTGCCGACATACCCGCTGGACCACCTCCAACAATGACAATGTCCACTTCGTCCACGAAGCGCTCCATTTCGATATCTTTAGAATAAACATGTTAGCCGAGATCTATGGGTTTTTGTTTTTATTTTTACCTTTCCATCGGTCATCCTTCTCCCTGGGATTCAGGGTATAGTGAGTTGTGATTTTCGGATATTTAACTGCATCGGAGAATGATCGTATCGCATTTGTGGTGATAAACCTGTTCACTGAAATAACACAAGCGCAAAGCAAAGGCCATTTGGAATTATGATAAGAGAATTGGCGATAGAGATTTACATTAAAGTGGAACAACTCTGAGTTGAAAAGATCCAAGCGTGCTGCATGGAGAAAGTGCTGCAGTTACATTGCTGATAATGCCGACTGCAGCACGAGTCCCCAAAGCCATTAGCAAGGATCATTTAAATAATTTAGTACTCTATAGGACCATGTGAATAATCTTGAAACTCTGTTAAGCATTCACTTCCAAGGTTTGGCTACCACTACGGATGACCATTTGTAAGCCACTAGAAGTCTAACCGGAATATTTCTCTGTATTGAAAGGGTCAACTAGCTAGCTGCACTTGGGGATATATTCATCTGGCCTGGAGACAAGTAAACGATGTATTTATATCAAAACCTGGAGACAGACCTCTAGCGCTACCAAAATGATAATGATACTTCCATTTCTGATGATCTTATGGACGATACTAATGTTCCGTCCATGGTAACTCCAAAGACATTAGTGAACATCAATTCAGGTTAAGTCACCTTCAGGAACGAAAATTGTAGATTTCTGCAAAGAGTCAAACTCAACCCCCAACAACAGTTGATGAAGACCATATTTTTTACCTTAAAGTACGATTGAGTCACGTAAATAATCTTTGCTCCGGTATCGGGCTCTTAGCTCTGAAGAATTTCCCAGCCTTGTTCTCCGCTCCACTATATTTGTAAACTAAGCGCACAGTCATAAGCGTGGTTAAGACTGCTTTTCAGCTCGAGAAAACTGAGAGCATGGATCTCTAGAGAAGATTGTCCGTTATCTCTACACCCGTTGGGAAAAATAAATTACGCATAATGATTAGTGTCCTGAAGGCCCAGGTCGATCAAAGATTGTGGAACCATCGAAGTATGTTTAAGTAATTACCAATGTAATTCTACGAGAGCCAGACTACTCTACCAGGCCAGTATGCAATGAGGAATAGATTTGTTTTCTATAGAAAAACGCCAACGCATTGGCCAACCGACATCAATAAAATTCCTGATTTCGTGGACATCTTTATCGCAAAGGGATTCCATAGATACCTCACGAACGTTGAAGAATACTATGATCTCTGCTGAGATAACTCGGCGGTTATTTTGAAGTTGGGTGGAAGAACAACACTTCGTTCCAGAAAACCAGAATATGGAACAGTGCGCGTAAGCTATGAAAAGGATCTCGAGCGCCACCAGAAAAAACCCTACTTGAACCACCTTTCTAACAGCATTTAAGATGTCGCGTGACTTCCGCTTATCTGGAAGGCTGGACTGCAGACAAGAGCTCGTTATGGAAAGCCGTCTTTTCCATTAAAAAACAAAATTCATCGTTATGCATTCGGCATTAGCTGTCTTTATTGACAAAGAAGACAAAGTGAAAACGCATCTCTATGTAGAACATAGACGGACAACCATTGGCCGAAGATCCCAACATCAATACGGGACTGGTCAACGATGTCACGGCCCGAACTTCGACGGACCATAAAGAAATTAAAAAATAACAAAGCACCGAGCTCATGAAAAGGTTATCGGCTAAGTAACGGCGTTCTTCGGGGGACTGCAATCTAAAAATTTGCAAGCGATGTGAGAAGGGCGGAAGATTGTACCTGTATGACAATGGAAGACTACGTAAAGCAAAGCGAGTAATCGGCGCTGGACGGCTTCAATTCATTCAATGTGGATTTCACAGTAAGGAGACCAGACTAGTGAAGTATATTCAAGGATGAGTCTAGAGAAAGAAGTAGAAAGAAGTGCGGGGTTGCGGAATAAATGTACGAGCGAATGTTAAGTTCATTATCGCACATAACTCCCAAATCACGCAAAGCAGAGACTGAAGGGACAGGTTCATAACAGATGGAGAAAACTCTGGAGGTTTGTGGTAGACGCTTACGAGTGTATGTTATGGATCTGCATTTTGATTTATTAAGTTGAAGGAAATTTTTGTTGTACCAGATTGAAAATTTTGTAAGGTCGTCTTGCAGGAGGCAAAGGTTATTTGGAAATGATATGGGCATGGATATTTTCATATCGTCGGCGTAAATGAATATATGTATGTGAGCTCTGCAACATGGCTACCTTGGGCGACGCCTGAGGTTGCTGTAAACGGATCTGATTTGGAGGATCTAAAGATCACGTCATATTGCCTATTTCCAACGTAGGATTTAATCCATTCAAGGAATCCAACGGGGAAACCAAGGGCTTTTCGTTTAAGAAGGATTATTTTATGGGAGATTTTGTAAATTGCTTTCCTGAACCCCGTGGCTATGACATCAACTTCTTTTCCTTCTTCTAAGGCACAAAGGGTTCGGGAAACAAATTTCGTTAAGTTGATAGTTGTCAACCACCCCTTTAAGAATCCATGTTGATATGGAGAAACAATCGACTTATAATGAAAAAACAAATAACATTATTCCGAATGTTCTGGTTTTGTTGATCAGACAAACGAAAATGAGGACTCCATTTCACTGTGAAAAGCGCAGAGGAACTGCTACCATCAATATACCATTGTTGGAGCTGCATTTTTTCTTGATCTTCCTAGCCGACCTGCAACTACATCTACTGACCATCTAAGCAAAATCGAAATGAAGACCTGACCTGTTTTACACGTCGTGCTCTTACACTAACGACTTTGTTTTTGGCCCAGTTGTTGGGTAACAATTATACTTAAAATAAACCTCGAATTTTCACATTTCAAATATTCAATCCAGCCAAATAATCTATTTACTTTTTGAAACACGGATTTTTAATATTTAAAATCAAGTCAAACCTTAAATTAAAGTTTAGGGGTCGACTACTAGTGTTAAACTTATCAAAAAATGAAGAGCCTTAAACTGTCTAGGTCTGATTGTTCTTTAGAATGCAGTAGGTAATCATTTTTCTTCGTTAACAAAATCTATCAAATTACGTAAGGCAAACCATTCTATGTGATCATTGGGCGCCAAAATAAAAATTACCACAACTACCCTACAATTGTCGACTAGACAAGGTGAGAGAGAAGACCTCGCACACAAGTTGAACATACGACTAGCAGCGAAACGATCTGCCCGGAGTCTCTACAAATCTTATCACTTTGGAAGTGAATTTGTTTTGTGGTTCACAAATCACAAAGATCATTATGTCAAGACTATTCCACCCTCACCTCTGATCTCTTACCCGGGCTACCAGATCACGTCTGCATTAACCAGTCAACTTCTGGCCGAAGCAACAATGTTGATAAGACACATTTCAATTGTTATGTAATTAATTTTTATTAATTTATTCAAAACGAACCGATCTACCCCCAAAAACTCACCTCTCGCCAATTTCAATACGCCCGCCATTTGATTGATTAGATTGGAATTGATTGTGTGGAAAGAACAAAAAATTTAAAACAATTATTTGTTCATTAAATTTATAAAAATCAACAAACAAGTTGGACTTTCGACTTGCAGCAGCACCAGGCGATAGCTTCGCCTCCAACAAAGAAGCGATAGATGCACTGCTCCAGGGAGTGATGGTTGGACTTAATATCGATGCAACTTGTACAAAATTAATTAAATTGTTATCAAAATACAATTAAACTAGAATTTAAAAAATATTAATGCTTCGAAACCGGACGACAAATCAACTGGACGAGAAGAAAAAATTCTACTGCGTGGATTTGGCGAGCCCACTTTAAGCCAACAGCTGTCACTTGTTCCAGTTCGTGGTGTTCACAAACAACCAGCTGATTTGTTATCAAACAGACGTGTTTGGATTTAATGTGGAAGAGGAACCTGTTGATTTTTATTATGCTTGTTGTTGGAATGCTCTGTGGTAGATGGCGCTGCTCAATGCACCAGTGGCAGTTAAACTTTCGAGGGTAGTTGAATTTGAATTTTAAAAATTTTAAGCTTGACACAAAATTTGAAAGATTAAAGAGAAAGGTCTGTTTTATCATTGATAATTGCTCTGATCACCCTAAACAAATAAAAGATAAGTAAAAGTTTATAAAGCTTGAGTACTTCCCGTGCAACATGACTTCATTAGTTCAGCCAATGGACATGAGGATAATAAAGAGTTTTTCACAAGGGACGCTATAACACTAGAGCGACAGGGACAGCAAACGACGCCATATTTTTTGCCGCTCTTTTAAAATTTCTCTTCAGTAAGGTTTGCCATTTCATGATGGAAAGATATACGAGCCAACAATGAGTCGAAATTATTTAAACTTTACTACCGAAATTCGGAGTCAGTGGCCTCAACGTTAAGAGCGCTACGTCCAATTTATGGTCGTCATAATCGTCCTAGTTGATCAGCAATTGAGCGTCTAGTGGAAAAATTTGAGCCCACAGACACAGTACAAAATGTTCCCGCGCTAGTGAGACAGCGAAGTGCTCGTAGTGTCGACAATATTGCTGCCGCTGAGGCTTCAATTGCAGAAAGCCCAAATCTGTCTCTCACACGTCGTTCTCAAGCGTTGGGCATCTCTGTGACGTCGTTGTGGCGAATTTTGCGAAAAGATCTTGGATTACATCCTTACAAGATTAAATTGACGCAAGAACTGAAGCCGCTTGAACACCAGAAGCGTCGTATGTTCGTGAATTGGGCTGAGCAACAACTTGAAAATGATTCGGATTTTCATCGAAAAATCATCTTCAGCGATGAGGCTCATTTCTGGCCGAATGGCTCCGTCAATAAACAAAATATGCGGTATTGGTCAGGCAGCAATCCACACGTCCTCCATGAGTCATCATTGCATCCCGAAAAAATTACGGTTTGGTGTGGTTTATGGGCCGGCGGCGTCATTGGGTCGTACTTCTTCCGTGATGATCAAGACCAGCACGTAACTGTGAATGGGGATCGCTACCGTTCAATGATAACCGAATATTTTTGGCCCCAATTGGATGATATCGACTTGAATACCATCCCATCCCATTTGAGCGTTCCAAGGTAAGTTTTGACGACATTTGCAACATGTGGCCGAGCATTGTCATGTTGCAAAATAACTTTATCGTGTCTTGCGACCGGATCATTCCCATTGCTTTCAAACGATCGGAAACGGTTTGTAAGTTCTTCTTGCATTTGTGACGGATCTTGATCGAGCAATGTCTCCAATTCATGGTCTTCAAAATTTTTCACCTGGCCGGGGCGTTCTTTGTCTTCGGTGTCGAAATCACCATCTTTGAACCGCTTAAACCACCGCTGACACATTCTAAGGTCTTTAATATAGCGCGGGTAAGCTTTGGTAAGCAATTGATGCGCTTCGGTTGTTTTTTTCTTTAAATGAAAGAAGCATATTAAAACTTCCCGCAAATGTTGTTTTGATGGCACGAGTGTAGACATTTTACGGCTTTACAAAAACTTGTGTATTTTCACTAATGACCAATAACCTAGACTGAAATAATTAGAAAATGACATGAAGTTTCTAATGTGACAGCTGTCATGGTCAAAATTCACCTTACAGAAATAGATATGAAGTTGTCTGCAATAACGACATGTTCAACCGGTAGTCCTATTATGTTGCATATGTTAATTGGAAAGATTTTATGGAAGTCGATAACGGTATCGTGGCTTCCGAAGTACCTGACAATGAGACAATGAGAATATTGAAAATAAATCAAACGAAAGTGAAGATGAAGAATCTATGTTTACAGCATATATCTGTGTGATTGATGAAGAGACCGGTATATCCCCTTGTGGATTTTGAGGTGTGGAAACCTCGTACTATCTACCACAATGCCTCGCTCCGCAGCAAAACCGACTAGCCTCAATCCGTTCTCGGAGGTGGTGTCGTGACAACATTTTTTCAAAACATTTTTTTTTTCAAAAAAGGATAACAATTTTGAAAATTTTCTTTAATAATATTTTTTTTAAAAAGTTAAAATTTTAAAACTAAATACAGGGTATTAACCACTGTACACGGCTGTCTGCTTTTTCGTAGAATGATGTCTCGTGGCAATTTACGGTGTAGTCGAATCTCTCGTCGATGATAGCTCGAGAGATGGGGTACCTCAGCGCTGGCTTTAAGGTTTGCTGGCTTTTATTCCTGGTCTCGATTTGGATTGCCCTTCAATTTGTCGAGTATCCTACCGGACAGTCTCGTGTTGCTGAAGTATTTCAACGTGTCCGGTTTTTGCCAGAGTCTTGTTCCTGACTGAAGTATCCTTCTTTCCGTGAGAACGGTTTAGTTCATGGTTGTTGGTGACACGGTGAACCATATTGGGCAGCCATAAGTTACCACTGGTCTTATGAGCTGCTTTCAGATCAGTCGTTTGGTTTTTTTGTTCAACCTGTTCCTCGACGCACAATTTTCCTTACGAATGTCCCTTAAATCTGTTTTGCTGTTATGCTTATTGTTCAACATTGGGTTGCATATTTTTTTTTGTGGAACTTCCCCTGCCCAAGTGGCGAGTGTAAAGACTTATTGTGTCATGGGGAGTTATTCCCAAACATTCTTTCAGGCACTTTAAGCACCGTCCTTGGTCTTGTGTCATCCTGATGTGAGCAAAACGGACTAAAGCGTTAACGCAAATAAAACGGAGCTCGTGCTTTTTACCAGGAGAAACAGGATACTTGCTTTTGATCCCCCCAAAATAAAAGGTACAAGCTAAGAACCTTGGCATAATTTAAGATACAAAGCTCTGCTGGAAAATCCACCTAATAAAAAGGGTACGAAAAGCCACTTGTGCATTTTACCGCAGTAAAAAAACTGTTGGAAAGGGATGAGGGTTTAAACACAGCCTGGCTTTACACAGCCATTGTTGAGCCCATTCTTCTGTACGGAGCGGTTGTTTTATGGCTAATCATAAAAATTGGGACGATAAAGTAAGAAGGATGGCTGCTCGTCTCATCGCAGGAGCTCTCTGTTCGACCAAGGCTTCCCTTTGACTTCTTAATCTTAACAAACAAAGATCCAGGAAGAAACTTAACTTGAGTAGTTTTCTTTAAGCTTCTTCTCATATCAAATCTAACGGGTTACTGTCTTATTGGTAGACAAGCAGAAAGGCAAGCGTACAGTCGTATAACTTATGCAGAAGCTGCCTCTCTGCTTTAGTGGCAGACATGTTAAGCTAACCATGAGGAGTACGATTAGTCTAACAGACGTTCCATCACTCTGATGAAGGTAAGAATGACTTTAGCATGAGACTGTCTTATGTGTTTGAGGAAAATATGCATTTTGAGCCAAATTAGAGGTGGACATTCATGTAATATGTAACTTGGTTAGATGTGATCTCAAGGGGCAATGGCCAGAGAGCGAGCTAACGAGCTTTTTAATGTTCCCCTTGTTTAGTTTGAGCACTTCTCTATGGGAGAAGGGAATGATCAATCATTTTGATTGCCCAAGCTCCGATAGATTTCTCTAGGGAGCGTTACGATGTTGGTTTCCCCAATTATTGATCAGACCGCAGTCCAGTTTATGCCACAGAAAGCTTTCAGACCAGTATATTACGGTCCTTTTTCGCGCCAGATTTTTTTCGTTTATAAGGTCTGTTCGTATCCGATAAGCAGCTTGCTTGCTTATATTTCAAGGGCTCCGCAACCAAAAGCGTATCGACGGAACCCTATCACTGAGGCTCCGCTGTCTGTCCATCCGTTTGTCACAAGGCGCCGCTTGGCTGTATGGCAGGATGAATAGTCTAGACACAAGAACCGTGATTCCTTCTCGCTTGTTTGTAAGCAACATGTACTTTGCACTGTTTTAACCTTTAACCATTTTGTCTCTGACGGAGCTGAACCTTCCAAGCCATCCAAAGGTATTCTTAAGTTATTATTTACAAACTGTAAGCCTTTCAAGAGGCATCCCAGAGAACGATGCACGTCGCATGGGCACACTTTATAAGACTCTTAACCTTGTTGTTTTCGGAATCTTATTGAAGGAGTCAGTTAAAAGCTATTCTCTTTGTTGAAGACACTCAAATGTACTTTGGTTAAATGTTTGTAAGTTTTGTTATTCCATCTTAAAATGTTTTGTAAGATTTACCATACAGAAAAATCAGGAAAAAAATCAATTCGAAAATTCCGAAGAAGGACGTTGGGTTCTTGAAAGCACGTAGCATATACTGCCGTTTATAATTTAATAATTTACCAAATTATGTTAAGAATAAAAAAAGGGGCAAAGCCCAAATGTGACATGCACACAAAGGGTTCCGTACCACTGTACAGTATGCAACACTTCATAAATCCACCATTTTAAAAACCACGTTTTTGTTATTGAGATCATAATACAATAATATACATTCTATAAAATGTCTGCCTGTAACAGTGCAAAGACGCAGTTCTGTGATAACAGGACTTAGTTGGCACGCTCATAGTACGGGACCCTTAAAGGGACCACAATAATTTTAACTGCCCAATTTCCGAACCCTATCCAAATTGTGATGCTTTGGGGCGGACCTTACACAGAGGTTCGACAAAATTATTCACCATAGAGAGATAAACTTCGGGACATCCTTGAAGTAGCATGGGAACCTTGGTTATTCTCATAAAAAGCTTAAATTGACGGCCAAATTGATTCAAGAACGATGTGGATTTTTCGATGAAATTATTATTCCTTCTTTGCATTTATCACCTTCACTAAATTCGGACATTTGGCTCAAAAGGATATTTAAAAAAAAAACGATAATAAATATAAAAAGGACGGTAGTTTTCCTTACAATCAACGTTTGCTGCGAAAGAATTCATGTTTGTATTCGAATGTGATGCATGCAACCCAGGTCACCAGAATAGTAGCCATAATTCCGTCCACACTTCCCTTTAAAGCCTTGTGCTTGTATCTTATGCTTTAGTGCACTTGTGACTCATACAGTAGTAAATTTCACTGTGTTATTCAATTTAACTGAAAGTCATGAAGACTTGCATCAATCCATTTTCGTAAATATTTTCAGTTCCATCAGTGGACGAATAAATTAGAATATTTCCCTCCAGGATCGTGTCCCTCACGAGTTTGTTTGTCCACATGCAACCGCAAGAATTGTGTTTTATATCGTCATTCTTAGCGTCATAAAAAATTACGCCAAAGTAAGGTGGGAATAAAAATATATTCAAACTGAATGTAGACCATAAACTTTCAGGTATTAATCCTGGAACAAGGCATAGGTTTATAGGTGCAAGATTCCTCTGTAAAAGGCCATCCCGAAGTCAGTGTTTAGTATCATGAAACATCTTTTCGAAGCAACAGGTTTGCGAGATTCCCTTTTTTTTGCGTTTATTTAACAGAATATTAAAAATTTTATCGAGCAACATAGTCGCAAAGAGGTGCCATGAATGCAGGCATTCATTAACCTTTAAGAGATTCGAGGAAAAGAAGAAGGTACTTGTTCTCATTCGTGTGCATTGCGACGCTTGTGCTCACTTCATTATTCAATTAACAAACGATGGCTTGAAAACGCATCTTTTCTGAACCTGGCCTTGGGCACAATCTTTCCACATTGATAAGATTGAGTAAAGATCCTTATTCCAAACAATAATGTATTTCCTTGTCGGAAACATTTTCGCACAGCGTGGTCTTTTGACAACATTTTAATTAACTGCAGAAACATCTTTTTAGGGTTCCGTACCCAAAGGGTGCAAACCGAACTCTATTACTCAGGCTACACGGTCTCTCTGTCCGTCCGTGTGTCATGAGCTTGTTTCTCGTAAATTGTAATGGGCACATGTTTACTTCCAACAGACTGTGTACTACTCTGACTCTGACTGTGTTAACGATAAAGGGGTGTCCTTTACACAACATGTATATTTTAAAAAATATATAAATCTCAGCGCAATTTTGCGTCAAGAAGAAGGCGATGTGTAATTTGAAATTAAAATAATTATGAAGTTTTGCCTATTGTACTGTGTTATGGAACCCTTCGTGTCCGACTTTCATTTGGCCACTTTTTTAATACTGGTAACCCTTAAGCCGTGGGAAACTTGATCAAAAATGTTTACCTTATCAAAAAATTATTATTTGGAGTACAGTTGCAGCACGGGGGATTTTTGGAACTTATTTCTTTAACCAGCGTGAGACCGTCGAATGACCGACGAGATTTTGTTACGGAAACTGAAGACGAGCAACTTCATGATTGAGTTGGCTTTTTATGTAAGCAAGGTGATGTTAAATTTTGCTTCACCTACGAAAACTATTGATTGTAAGATCTTGCGCTAACTTAGTTAAGTTATAAAATAGTGTATAACTTCATAGCCATGTCCTGTGGCAAGAATGGGGGAACAAAACATCAGGATTGGAAATCAAGTGACTGATAGAGTCGACATTTTAAGTTTTTGACAAATTAAAAATGTTTGTATTTGACTGAAGTAAAAATGTGTTGTCACACACTTAGATCGCAAAAATATTCTACCCGCGGAAAATTTGGCTTAAGACCATTTCCAGCATGCCAGAACCAACTTCGCAGTAGGACGAAGCTTTTGACACTTTTCGGCACAAAGGTATACTGCTTAAGCTCTTCAGTCTTGGCTTCCTTATAAACTAAATCAAGATGATTCAGTCCTTTAAATCAAAGAGATCTTTCAACGTTTCCTTGGGTAGCTGATCCTCGAATACATTCTAAGCTGAGGTCAGGCCACTGCAGGGTGCCACGGCTGAATAATTGTGAATGTGCTATCTTTGCATCAGGTGCAAATGGTTTCATCATTGAAAGTAAATCTGCTTTAAACACAATTCAAATCTATATCAATAGGTGGGAGATTTAAATTGAAATTAGGAAAGTCAATCTATATGTACGAAGGTGATCTGAAAAGTTTCCGATCTCAAAGTGGAGGTAGCATCCTTTGACAGTAAATTTCGGCCATATTGGACGCCGTGCACAGTCGTTTGAGGGAGTCGATGTGACAGTTTGTGAAAATGGAGAAAATTCAGTATCAAGCTGTTTGTTTTTTAAAGGCAATATGCCTACGCAAATCAAAGACGAGTTGAACTCTGTGCATGGTTACTCTGCCTTATCATTTACCATAGTGAAATTTTAGGCAGCTGAATTAAAACGTGCTTGGGAGACTATGAACGTTCGGGACATCCAAAAACTGCAACTACTGTCAGCGCGCTTGCCCACTTTAGACCAAAAACGTGTTTGAATGAACATTTTCAACGCTCTGTTATCACTTTGTATATACGAGTAGTCAATCGAAAATTCGAACTTCGAGAGAAGGTTTGCTGAATCCCCATACAAGCTAACGTTTGGGCTTGACAAGGTCTGTTGGGTCTGCTAGTTCAATGACAAAAAAAATGTATCCTCTCATTAATTGAAAGTCTTAATTAAATTACAAAAAAAAAAACAAAATCAGCCTTTCAAATATAATCTCCAATTTACCTCCGCCTTTTGGAACTTGCGAGCTGCATTTGATCGCTGATTTAGAAAAAAATCCCATGACAGTGTGAAGAAGTTATTCGAACGTTGGTTGGCTGGTTGGTCATAAAGTTCATCTGACAATCACTTCATTTCAGGATTAATTTTATTTAATTTAATATAAATTACCAAATTATTATTTATTCGTTTAGTAAATAAATTCATTGTTATTTAATCTTAGATTTGATTTCTAGTCATGTTATTCGATTTATTTTTCGTAAATATTTTTTTCACGTACATATTTACTATCTGTATTTTCATTTAATATATAATAATAATAATAGTAATAATAATAATAATAATATTTTTTCATGTAATTATTTATTATTTAATTTATTTTGTGTAAATATTGTTTTCACGTACAAACATTTTTATTATTTGATTATTTATTTTTTAATGTATTTATCTATTTATTAATTTATTCATTTATTTATTAGCTTATTATTTTTTTTATTTATTTATATCATGTCATGTTAATCATTTTTTTTATTTTAACTTAAATGCTGTAATAAATAAACTTAGAAATAAAAATTGTTTGTCATCGCTGTCTCCACTCGAGTCAACATTTACATGAAGGTTTTTCCAGAAGCTTTTCCTTTCAAAGTTTAAATTTAGATCTGTGCTATTTTCTTATCTAAGGTTTTTAAAAGAATATGTCAGTTGTAAATTAGCAATATATTAAATCACTATAAAATGTGCTAAAGATAAATCTGTTTTAAGAGAATCTATGTTTACGCTCCAAAAAAAATCTATCTGTTGTTTGTAGAAGGAATCATCCAAAAAGGTAAAGCTACAGATTTTAAGACTTATAATTTTAGATCTGACCTGAGAAAAAAAATTTCCAAGCTTACCGTGGCGACATGGATCAGGAAGAAGGAAATGGATCACTGCAAAATTTGAAATGATCCTCCACTCAAATAAATAGAATGGAATGAACCTGACGGAATAGTTCGATAACATTGAGTAACATTGAAAGGCAAACTTTGGGAAAATATAACTTTATCTTCTTGTCCTGTTGGAGTTCAAAGTTTGTGTAGTAAAAATATTTGTTTTCGAAAGATTGAAAAACTAGAGAGTATGTACCGCTTCTCTCCGACAGCTGCAAAACTTATATGTTCCTATCTTGCAGAAAGGAAACAAGCCGTAGTACTAAAAAACAAAGTATCCGAATTTAAAAATGTTTCTTCAGGAGTCCCTCAAGGGTCAATCTTAGGTCCTTTGTTGTTTTCCATCTTCATAATTGACCTTCCACTGTTAGTCAAAAATAGCGCTATACATTTGTATGCTGATGACGTACAGATATATTTAAGTTGTTAGCTGAGCCTTATCGAAGATGAAGCTCATCGATTAAATGAGGACCTCAGGCAGGTTTTACTTTGGGCAGTAAGAAACTTCCTTAAATTTGAATCCACTGAAATCGAAATGTATAGTATAGTCATTCACAAAAACAAAAAAGATATGAATTATTTCCCAAAGATATACCTTGGAACTTCCGAAATCGACTACTCTGACAAAGCAAGAAACTTAAGTAAAGTGTATGGTTGTTTAAGGAATTTATCACTATCTCAATATTTCACACCGCTCATTAGAGAGAGACATTAATTCGTCTGCTAATCACTTATGGGTCCGAAATTTTCTGTAGTCCGAGCGCCGCAATGAAAAGAAAACTTTTGGTTATTATTATTCGTTTCCCCTTTTCGTACCAAAATTCTCGGCTGTACTTTGGAAGCGTACTTGGTTTACTTAGTCATAATTTATCTGCATAAAATTATAACCAGTAGACAACCACCATATCTACATGAAAAGTTCCTTTATTCCGGTCATCCCGCTCACCCTTTTTTCCTATTTCTCTTTTTTTCAACTTCATTTGTTATAATAATGTATCCTGATTACACTTTAACTAGTATAAAGATTGTTACAGTCGAATGTAAAAGATACAAAGTTTTTAATAAATGAAAATGAAACTAAAAAGTTTACTCACAACGCTGATAAAAAACTGCGAATTGAACCAATGCAAAAAAGTCGAATTCAAAATTTTCCGACTACAACCATGGAAAGATCAAAACCAAAATGCATGTGAGTTTCGATTCTTCGACTTCTTCTGCTCGCTAGATGGAAAATGCATTATAAGGGTAGTCATTACCCCTTGAGAGCAAGTTGATTCGAAAACAAAAAACTGAGTATCGAATAAAATTTTAGAAACAGAAACACGATCACTAGAAACTCATTTGTGCATTTATTTTGCATTGAATGTATTCGTACATATAGTTTTATATATAATTAATATTTATTTTGTTAAAAGTATTCATCCATCAGAATAGTTTATTGAATTTGTTTTATCCTTTTATTAGTATGATTACACCTGCTCATGTCGTATACAATATAAATATATGTATATAGTTAACAAAATAATGGAAAATAAATTATTTTGCATAAATATCATTTTTTAATAAATAAAAATAGATAAATTTAATATTCGATTCCATTCCCCGTGAAGTGAACTTTTAATCCAGCCCTTTTAAAAGCTCACTTCAACTAGACTAGACTATGGACAATCGTTTCGTTAAGAGGTTTTATTTACATTTGTTAATTATTATGGATGTATAGGAACCTAGAAATCTATGCAGTAAGGATTCAGTTCTCATCGCTGACCATTGAGTCAGTCAAGTCATTTAGAAACATCATATCAACCGGATCAATATCATTGTCGAGGTCCTGATAAGGCGAAGTTGTACTGGTTTCTGCTGCAACAGGTGCCTTTGAGTCCTTTTCGGTGGGAGATTGTCCTGTCGTGCTGTCGGCTTTATTCTCTTTTTGTCGTTTGCCAAATCGCATGAAACTATTGTTCGGTTCAGTGGTTGGGGCTCTGCCAAAACGCATAAAGCTGTCCGGTCGACCGAAACGCATAAAGTTCTTGTCGATTTCCGACTTACCGAAACGCATGAAATTCTTGTCAGCGCGACCGAACCGCATTAGATTGCTACTTCGTCCAAACCGCATGAGGTTCTTCCCGGAAGCTGGCGAACGTCCAAAACGCATGAAATCGGAAGGATCCCGGCCAAATCGCATGAAATCCGAGGGCGCACGTCCAAATCGCATAAAGTCTGATGGGGCTCGTCCGAATCGCATGAAATTCGAGGGCGCTCTGCCAAATCGCATAAAGTCTGACGGTGCTCGTCCGAATCGCATGAAATCCGATGGCGCTCTACCAAATCGCATAAAGTCTGACGGGGCTCGCCCAAATCGCATGAAATCCGAGGGCGCTCTCCCGAAACGCATGAGGTTCTTTGATCCATCCACCGAACGACCGAATCTCATAAAGTTGTCACCTCGGGAATCACGGATGCCTTCGGCGCCATTACTCCTTTCGAAGCGGGTGCCCGGCTTAAATGAGTTCAACGCTAATTGTTCGGGCATAGCCTCAATTTGACGTTTACCAAATCGCATTAGATTCTTGTCGGCGCGACCGAAACGCATAAAGTTTTTGCCTAAGGCCTGTTGGCGTTGTTTTTGTCGTTCCTTCTTTAACTGCACCATGATTGCATTGTTGAGATAATCGATGTTTACGGACGTGATGGGTTCGTCGAAATCAATTTGGGTTTCATCGTTGACAGTTTTGACACTTGGATATTCAATGATGTCTGGTGGGAGTTCGGGCTGGGAATTGGCGTCGAAGTCATCGCTTGAGAATGGATTGCTGGCAAAGCTTGGTGTGTCAACCGATTCGCTGAAGGCTACAGTGTTAAGTTGGTAAAGCGATAGAAGGAAGACGAAGAAGCTGATCATTGTTTTTAACGAGGAACTGCTACTACAATGATGGGATCTGAAAGAAGAAAGAAAAATGTGTAAAATTCAAGTACCAGAAAAATATTTAAAAAAAAACTTATCAGTAAATCGATATTGGAACGTGAGCTGATTTAGCTGATCCATGCAAATTATATTTAAATTAATGCCCAAAAGGGACACAATAAGCCATTAAAGTTTAGAAAAAAATCCTTTTACGTCTGCCCCTAGCTATGATATAAAAATTGTCACAGGCGATTTTAACGACAAGCTAGGAAAGGAAGAAATCTTGTGGAATAATCGGAAAGAAACCTACATCTTGGGGGTGTCCCCCTACGCGCACGGATTCAGACTTAACATGTAATTTCCAACATTAACAAGATGAAGATGTTCGGATCAATCAACCCCAAACCATATTGACTCCAGCAGCATAGATATCCGAACCTTCGGGGGGCCAATATCGACCCTGACAACTACCTCGTTGTGGCCAAAGTATTTCTGCGGATATACCGTTAAAACAATGAAATGGGACGAATAAGGTCGGACGGTAATAGTCGCAATAGATCGCCAAATCCTACTCCGATCGAGCCACGAGCCGCAAGTATCGAGTGTCAGAGGCAACACTGTCAAGATTCCGCCTCTGACGTGAAACGTCTGGTTTGATGATGAGTCCTGGCAGACGCACGCAACCAGACAACAGACAAACAAAGCGGCGCTGCACGGAAGGAGCTGTACGCGAGCTCTACGAGCAAAAGGTGAGAGGGGAACCAACAGGAATCAGGTCCGAAAATTTAACCAGCAGATAAAATTATTATCGCAGAGTTAAAGACCTCGAATTGAAGCCAGCAAAGATCAAAATGGAAATATCGTAAAAGAATTGCAGTCAATGTTGAGGACTTGGAAGAGTCACTTCTTGAGACTGTACAGAGGCTTTAATGAATCAAATTCCGCTGTCAGGCAGGCTGAACCATTCGAAGAAGATGACGCAGGCCAATATTATCGTCCACCAAACCTACATATGTACATACATATTTCTCTAACCAGCGACCCATGGAGGGACTGAGCCTGAGCTAAGTTTGCCTTCTATCCTTGACGGACTCGGCGAACTGCTTCCAGTTGCCGAGACTAAGTTGTCTTGCATTCGGCATTACGTCGGTCTTCCTCTTCTTCTCGAATCAGGCGGCTCGGATTCGAAAACTCTTTTAGCTGGAGCGTTGGTGTTCATTCACTCGATGTGGCCAAGTCAATGTAGTCGACGGGTTTTTGCCTTCTGGACTATGTCCACATCGTTGTAAAGCTCGTAGATTTTGCGGTTATGTCTTCTGTTTCATTTGCCCACCTCACAGATAGGACCGAATATCCGACGAAGGACTTTGCTTTCGAAGGAGAATCAGCTTTGCCGCCCTGCACATCATCTAGCTATTGGCTGGCAGGATAAGGGTTTTCTAGAGCATGATCTGTTCGAGTACCAAATTGAAGAAGTTACACGATCTTCTTGCCGAAATCCGGTGCAATTTTCGAACAGTTCTGCGTTAATGAACTTCATGGTGCATGGCGACAACCGGTATTCGTACGTGCTGTTTAAGGCGGTGCAAAAAGCTTTTAGGTTTTCACACAATACGCTGGATAGGACTTTGTTGGCAACATTAATCAGCGATATACCCCGGTAGTTGGCGCACGAAATATGATCTCCCTTTTTGTGGATGGGGCAATAGAGCTGATATTCCTTCTTTCACCTTTCCATATACTCTCTACCAGAACATCGCCGCCGGTCATCCTTCATCGACTGGAGTTGGGTTTTCAAAGCAGCGGTTGACGACTTGGTAAGGTGAATGTAATAATTTGAGGTCGGAAGATAACACGTCCGAAGAATGGAGCCTCGGTATTGTGTGCCCGATCCTGAAGAGAGGAGTCCCTCTAAACTTTGCCAACCAAGGAGCTCCAAACCGCCACCCACCACGTTTTCAACTAGAGCCATGTCAAGTTTTGGCATCCCTGTCAAGCTCATCCGTGCTCCATTAAGGTTGGCAAAGACCTCACCGACCCCTTGGATGTCAAAAAGGTCTTAGACCAGGTGATGCAAAGTCATGCGAATTTTTCTACATCAACTTCCGCATCAATGCAAAAGTCACTATCATTCAAAGGTCTGTTCAACTATTCGTAAACGCCGATGATATATTGATATAATTGGAAGAATGCGACGTGTTATCAACAGTGCTTTTGTGAGTATTCAAACAGAAGCGGGTAAAGATAGGTTCGGCAGTAAACGCGGGCAAACTGAAGTATACGCTGATGACTGCATAGGCCACGCAACACTGACATTTTTGTTAGAACGTCACCATGACAGCTATTACTTCGAGGTATGTAGGGAATTTATCTACCAAGGCACCGCTTTAAATACAGAGCACAACACCAGCGCTGTCGCTCTCGAAGAACTAAAGTGTAGCTCTGCAAGAAACATGGATACTTTCAAAACCGGATGAGAACGCCTTCAGTTTTTTCGAAAGAAAAGTTCTACGTGTCATCATCAACTTGACCAAATTGATAAAAGTCCAACGGCGGAGCTGGCTCGGTCGTAAAGAGTGAATGGACGCCAATGCTTCGGCTCGGAAAGTTTGGATGGAGAAGTTTGGCGACCTTTCTTTCTGCGAACTGTTCTACAATTGTGATGAATTATGTGCCTTGGTCATCGTATCTGAATGCCTTTCGATTTATTACATTTTCAAGACGTTTTTATGTTTCTTCATGTAATTCAGATCATTAACCCGGTCATGTGCATCGACAAAGATATCGTACGCACAAATTAATTAAAAAGAAAATCCCATATTCAAGGTGCGTTCAAGGTTACATTAAGCAACCACCCTGTACTTGCATACCTCACTTGCATCTGACCATATAAAGTAACTCAAGGCGTAATTCAAGGTGTCCTGTCGTAATTCAAATGAAACTTGTGTAGATAACTGCTACGAGAAAACACGCTCATAAAGCAAATGGTTGCATTTTGACACTTGAACCCTGTAATGGCGCCATTTTGCCTACAATGTCATTCTGTAGCAGAATAATGGTAAGCCCATGACAAAGACACTACACAAAACTGTCATCTAATTATCCATAAAAAATGATTGAAACGGTAATTTCATAAAACGCAAGCGGCAAGCGTCTGTTGCTGACGTTACTCCTGCCATTGATGCACAGCTAAGTAAGCAGCAAATTTGCTAATAAGGCGTCAAATTACTTCGACGCGAATGTTGGATGCGGTGAAATTACGTGCTCGCTAGTGAAATGCATTTTACACTTCTTAAGAGTCTGCATGACGCAAATGCCAACATAATGCTGGAAGCTATGACGGCTGACCGCGCCGCTTGGGTATGACTTCAATAGATTCCGACTTAATGGCTCGCCGGCAGAAGGCAGCTGAAGTACGTAAGCTAATATCTGCGCTGGCAGCAAACCTCAGCCATGTACATATGTACTTGTCATACTGAATTTATTGACACGCTCTTAAAGCTACGAGCAACGATTTATTGCTGTATTATTTTTAGTTGCATAAGCACATATTTGCAGTGATGTTCAGAGGAATGGCTGAAGCAGAGGTTTGTTCATGAATAACAAAGGTTTCCCCAAACTAAGGTGCCGAGGAAAGTTGAGTCTTTTGAATTGAATGGTGAGCTGAACGTACTTATGAGTTATGGGAAGTCAAGAACTCTGTTGGCCTGAGTCAATTGATGGGGAAATTTATTGAAGTCTGTCAAATTATCGTGGCTCAAAAGGGCAATCGGTGGCAATGATGATGTACAGCCATCTTGACAAAGATGATAAAGGGCCGTTTTGTGAGGAATGCCAAACAAATAATGACGAACCCAAACTACACTCTGAAACGAAATTTTATACCAAAATTTCTAGAGTAGTGTAATGGTGCACTCTATTCCAATGTGGAACTAGTTTTCTGCTCATCCAGGGATGGAAGGAATAAGATTCAACAATTTCCTCAATCTAAGTCGCACAAGTATATGATTCGAATAACGGTCATAATCCAATGACGACTTTCGCAGGAGCTGTGCGGACTCGACGAGGGAATATTGAGTCCCTTTTCTGCTTTTCAATTGTCCTGCACAAGCAGGAAGAAGATAAGATACAGAAGCTTCTTACATACTGCTTATTCAAGGCCATAAGGATTGATACGTATTTCTGGATGGGTTCACGGTTAGTCAAGGACTTTTTTGCATGCGAGGAGGGGAGTGAGTCAAAGTAGGTCCAACCAATTAAAATTTTTGCAGATTACGCTCATTCTGTTCATGGGCCGCTGTTTTTTTCAATTTTGTTTAATAATTCACTCACTATAGTGAGAGTATCTTCCACGCGAAGGGTTCTGCGCCTCACTCGAGTGTGCAACACTATATTTTTTAATTTAAGATTTCTCATATCACATTTTTTTTTTTTTTAAAAAGAGCACACGCGTACAAGGGGTTATGACTACCCTTAAAATGTAAAATGTAAATACATAACGCGAGTGGAAGGGATCAGGGAGGAAATAGGGATAAGTACTGATGCACATTGTTTTTGAATTTCTGCAGATTGTAATGAGTGGGAAATACCGAGCGTGGTAGAGCGTTCCACATTCGTGTTGTACGGCTAATAAACGAGTCTCTATACTTGACTGTACGTCCGAAGTTGGGCTTGAGGATGAACTGATGAGCATTCCTGGCGAGACGGGTGTTACGGTGAAAGTGATAGGAGGGTGGAATGCAGCTGGCTAATTTGCTAGAGCACTGCTTATGGTAGAAGCGATAAAACAGTGTTAGACAGGAGACGTTACGATGGTGGTGAAGAGAGTCAATTGACTTTGTAACATTTTTGTCCCCTATGAGTTTTATCGCTCGATTTTGAATTCTATCAAGCAGGCTCAAGATGGTCTTTGGAGCGCCTGCCCATAAATGGGAGTTGTATTCCAGTTTGGGGCGAATGTACGCTTTATATATGGCAGCCAGATCAGATGGGGTAAAGTATTTCTTGCACCGCTTCAGGAAACCACATGCACATAAATGTACGAGTTAACCCGAGACAAAATAAAATCGACATCAGTTAACTTGTAATTGTTAAGAACAAGATATAAAAAGTTTAATAGAAAGTGATTTAAAACGATCACGAGATTAAAAGATTATTTGATGCTGACGTTTTTTTTAGATATGTGTCAAACTATGAGTCTGGCATTTTTTGTAGACTGGTGTGAAAAAAATCACCTCAAACCGAGTGAAAATTCGTTCAGATTTCGTTGATGAATGTAAAAATGAAAATGAACCTTAACATTATAAATCGCTGAGTGCTTTAAATGCGTAATCAACACAATCTCTTGGGAACTATTCCCAAGAGTCCATAAGAATTATTAAGCTTCCGCTGTCTGTTCGTCCGCCCGTCTGTGTCAGAGCTGTAGATCCCTAGCCGTTATAGGGAGATACTTGTAATTTCCATAGAAGGTGAACCGCTTAACCGCCGCTAAAACAACAAATAATTTAAATGAGATGATTTTTTTGTCTTCGGTGTCGTTAAGCTCAAAGATTGCTTGGAGGAAGCCAGTGGGTAGCTGGCTAGGAAGACCGTCGGTAGCTGGCCATAGGAAGCCAGTGGGTAGCTGACTGGTACCCAGTTGCTAGCTGGCTTGAGATAGGCAGTAGGTAGGTTACCAGTTTCTGTCTAGCTATAGGTAGCCAGTTGCTAGCTAGCTATAATTGCAAGCTGGCTATAGGAGCGTGGCTGGTCCTGTTCGGGAAGAGGCCTGCCGCTTGAATGATGGTAAGATGGAATGCGAATCCACCACCTCCTGGATGGCCAAGTTTGCATAGTAAACGGCCATTACGAGGAACATTGCCGCATAACCTTCTGTGCCTTCTTTGGGATATCGGTTTTTGGTTCCACGCCAATGTGCAGCAAGCTAAAAATTTTGGGCGTTACAATATGCCCATCTATTTACAAAGCAAACATGTCCCTTAACTAGTTAAAGCATTTGACCACATACATCTGCTTCTATAACGGTAACACTTCTTTTCAGAAGATGAATCACAAGCAATAAACTTTTAAATGTCATTGTAAGAATATTCGTAATGTACATGAATGAAAACAACCATGTACAGGGTTTTCCAATAAGGAAAATGAAACAGCTTTTTTAGATAAAATAAATCGATTGAATCGTGTACTGTGTGACATGTGGCACTATCCTATTGAAGCCACATGTCTTCAAAGTCCATTAATTCCAAAACGGCCCGAAAATACTCGGAAATCAAGGCGCGATATCACCGGCCATTCACAGTACGATCGTGACGATCGGAATTGTCGAAAAAAAATATGGTCCAATAACACCACCGGCATGCAAACCGCACCAAAATTAATTTTGTGGATGAACCTGAGCAATAACGCATATTTTGCTTACTTTTGAGCCAAAAATGCGCTTCGTCAATGAAGATTATTTTGCAATGAAGTTCATCATCTTGGCACATGTTCACCAGAGCCCAATCGGAGAACGTACGTCGCTTCAAATGGTCCATCAGCTTCAATTCTTAAGTCAACTTGATCATGTATGCGTTTAAACCAAAATCCTTGCGCAAAGTACGCCATAATGTGGTCTAAGGGCTGCCCAATTCTTGAGAACGCCGTGGAATTGACTGGTTTGGATCGTTTGCTATGGACGCCTGAACGGCAGCGATATTTTCGACACTTCGACCAACCAGTTGCCTCACTGACACGACAACATCAAACAACGAAAATGTAGACTCAAAATTTTTGCACTTAACTTGTTTTTGCCCATCTACTAGGGCTAGAATTTCGACCGAAAATTGGAGTAAACGGTTTTAAAGTTGCGGTCACCGACTCCGAATTTTGGTAAAAAAAAATTTTATAATTTGCAGACGTTGCTCGTTAGTGTTCCGTCAAGATGAAAATGTTGAGTTTACTGAATAAATTGACAATGACAGTTCGATAATTAGTGAAAGGGTGCGTTCACAAATTACATTCGAAGTTGTCAAGTCCCTATTTGAAAACCCGATATGTGTTTAAATCAGAATGCTCTCCAAAATTTATTTTTATTGGATAGTAAATTAAGGTAACCGCACTTTGTCAAAAAACTAAAATAATTGTTTTATCATAATATTTCCTAATAAGTATGGGTCTGGGCAGACCCTTTACACTCCATCTACCCCTAATACGCCACCGCTCATCGAAGGGTTAACATAGATGGAATCGAAATTTAGCTGCCTGCACTACATTATTTGATTTAGGTTAGCTTTAAATAAATATTACAATAAAAATCGTATGAATTGTAACACTAACTCTATTTTTCATTGAAATAAAAATGCTAAAAACTATTTTCCTAAATTTTAAAATATTCAAATGATGTGTTTTTATATTTAAGTTAATATATTTTTGTAAATGAGAATTATGACTCAAAAAACAAAACAATAAAAAAAAGTCTCAACACTGTGAATCGGATTCCAACCATCCTAAAATAAACTTTTATGCAAATTCATCAAACCTACGAATACCATGCGCCTTTAATAAACACACCGGTTGAACTATTTTTTCAACACAAATTCTCATAAATCGAATCAGCAGTTCCAACTAAAATTTATCAATTTACAATTTTACCAACAAATCCCCACCGACTCCTGAACAAACAATGAATTTCAGTAAAATTGAAATTCTTTTGAATTTGGAAGCATTGAAAACGGATTTTTCCTTTCATAGTTTTTTTTCCACCTAAATTGTTTAATTAAAAGTAAAAGCCTCAGATGCGAGCATATGGCTTTAAGTCTAATGCAGATTGCATTTCACCCAAAACTCACCGAAGCTAAAATCCCGCACGATTTCAATTTTCAAAAACAATTGTTTGAAATTGAAGATTAGATACGAACACATCCACCCACGTGGCCATAAATCCTTGACCGGCTTTAAGTTTCAGAAAAATTCCCTCACTATAGTTTGCTTAGTAATCCTCCATTCAAATGAAAGTTGACTTCCAAAAAAACAGAGCCCACCGAAAGGGTTTCGAGGTGGCCTAATGCAAACGCAAATAGTTGACACATCATACAATTTTCGCAATGCCTTCTGCAAAGGTTGTAAAAGGTGAGAGCTCTTTAAGCAAGGAAACGATTTTTCAAGACAAACAAACGCTCAACGTAACGCTTCGTGTTTACCTTCTGTCAAGTGCATTCATAAATCTGAAGAAGACGTCTTGTCGATTGTTTTTCTTTTATTTTTTGTTTTGTAAAAAGTCAGATGCAAACTCTAAGCCGGCCGACAACGTATATTCGAAGCAGGAAGTTTATGATCTGATTAGCAAGGAAACTTTCACTTTTAATACGTTAGTTAAACACACAAGTCGGGGCAACGCATACCTCGTCTGCATAAAGTTGCTTGTGCGGCCAGCTGGAATTTTACAAACAATTAAATGAGCAACAAGCCAAGGGTCAATATTTGCAATGTGTGACTTGGAAATGTCACCGAAGTCGTTGAGGGCTTATGAAAGTACTTGTTGTCGTGTGAACTCGTTGATGTGACTCTTTTGATTTGAGTCGGGTTACAGAGTTCAATTTTAGTTGTAAAGGTCATCGAATATATTTTAATACAATTTTAAATTGCTTGTTATACAGGGTGATAAGCAACTGAGACGCGACAGAGCAATTAGGTTAAGTCAAGAACGAAACAAAGAAAAAAAATCCTATGGCTTACGCGGAAGCGGCAATTTTCTAAAAAAAATTATTGAAAATGGAATAACAAAATTTTAAAAATAAATGGAAGCAAAAAACGAAACATTTTCAAAAGTCGAAAGTCAGTTTCGAAGTCACACTCTTTTATTTTTAATGTTTGACTCAAGTTGTTTTAGTGAATGAATTCAAAGTCGATATTTGAAGAAAAATGTTTTTTTTTTTCAATAATCAACGCTCTTAATTATTACTAGACGAATCCCAAAAACCTGCTGCCAAAATGTGTTTTCGTTAATGAGAAAAGACAAAAAGCGACCAATTGACAGTTTGATTCTCACAAGAAGGGTTCCGCGCCTCCCTAGAGTAGGCATGCAACATTTCTAATTTCTTTTATTTTATATTTCTGTACAAATGCAAACAAGCTAACCACACAAAGAAAACGCTCGATAAAAGTTTACTCGTAATTTCAATAAGAACATTTAAAAAAAAAGATGAATTGAAAAGGATAACAATTTATTTATTTTATTTAATGCTGACTGATTGTAGAATTGTGTGAATCTGTAATTCCTAATTTGGTTTTGGCAAATTCATCTCAAAGCGAATGCATTTTCATTCGAAATTCATTTCCACCCTAACGCGTGTGTCACATCCGTTCATTTGCATAATGTTATTTTCTTTCATTTCTCTTATTGGAATTGCATGTTAGCCGACTTCGAGCTTTTATTATGTGTTGGATAGGTTTCAAATTCCTACCTTGACAACATTACAAAGCGTCAGGTGCTCCATGAAATTTTAAGTTGTTAAGTTGCTTCATTAAACGGGATCATTGTCTACTTGTAGGGGTTAAGTTGAGGTGTGATTTAAAGAAACACGTTCTTTTATTTTTAACTTGTTGTAGCGGCAAAAGCAGTAGACCTTCAGTGAAAATTACAAAAGTCTCTCATAAACAGCTTAGAAGATACAGCTCTATGACAGACGGACGGGCGGACGGACCCTTTGGATACGGAACCCTAAAAAAATATATCCTGTGATTTTGGAATATTTTTGAGCTTTTCAATGAATCACTTAAACAAAGGGTTTAAAAAAGAAGAAAAATATAAACATTGAATGACGTTGTTCGTGGATTACACATTTAAAGCACACAGATGTGTAGATACATTTTTTTAATAATTTTTGATCCTTCCTCTAGAGCGATTTCTTGAATACGTTGACAACTTAGCCAAACACGTTCCAGAATCACATGATACACTTGCTTTAAATTATTTATTTTCAAGAAAATACCATCATATAGTTGCGATACCAAAACATGTATACGAATGTGACACGCTTCAGGTTGGGAAATTGAGGTTCGCACTTAAAACAGTACATTTTTACGTTCATCATCAAAGTCCGAACAAATTTGCACTCGGTTTGAGATGATTTTCTCATACGTATTTGCCAAGAAAACTGCCAGAGTCATGGATTCACACATATTTACAAAAAGTCTGCATCAAATTACCTTTAATCTCGTGATCGTTTTAAATCCATTTTTATTAAACTTTTAGATTTCCCGCCTGAAAGTTCTTGTTCTCTTTGGAATTACAAGTTAAACGATGTTGACTGTACTTTTTTTGGCTTACTCGTACATAGTTATAAGCGATTCTATGAGAAATCCTGAATTAAAGAAATAAAGTTTTGCATACTCGAGAAAGGCGCGGAACCCTTCGTGTGGAAGACAACTCTTTCATGGCCACTTTTTCCTTTTTTGAAGCCATAATGGTTTTCTTTAAGGGTTGTATTACTGATGTCTTTATTAAGGTTAATAAAATGGATATAAAGAGATTAAGTGGCTCTTCTCAAGAACGACTTAGTTCGACCAAGGAGGAAAAACATACTTGTATGTGGGTGCGAAAAGTTCACAGCTCTTATGGGGCTGTCGGAGAAGATTGCCTGTAAACTCGATGGTCTGGATTTAAACAGAGCGAGTAAAAGTTGGTTTTGATTTTTTCAGAGATTTTTTAAATTGAATCCTTTCTGATTCTTTTTCAATAAAGTTTTTTTAAAATCCTTTCCTCTCCCTGGTGCATATTCGAATACTCGTTGAATTCCATCAGCTCTTCATCTTCTTGCCACCTGCATCGTTTAACATTAAAGCTTTCTCCGCCGTGAAAAAAATTCTGATATACGAGTACATATATTTTGGATGTGACGTCAAATACGAAGTCGCTTAAATTAAAAAATCCAACTAGTTCTTAGACGTGATTTTATTTATATTCACTTTCTAGTCCCTTGTGTTCATTCATTTTCAGAAATAAGTCATCTACCAATCTTTCAACCGCATAATTATTAATAAGTCGAGTCCACATGAACATCGCATACAAACTAGAAAAAGTTTTAAGACCAAGTCGAGCTGTCAGTTTGCCAACTGTCCGCCACAAGAAAAATCTTGAAATCATATTTCCATCATCATAAGTCTGCTCTTCCGAAGAAGAAAAAATCAAAACATGAAAGAAATTGTGTAACGAAATTGAAATAAGGGAACCGGCAATTGGTGACCCTCCGGTGCAAGGATGCCTTATAAATACAACAAACTAAAGAAAAAGGAGATGCTCTTCTCCGGAACAGCACCGCCCACACACAATTCACAACAACCCATAACGATGAAAATTAGCAGGATTGAAGTGTACAATTGAAGAGAAAGCAAAAGTTATCCTTTTGTCATTTGTGCGGCAGGATTTATGTAAAATGTCTCGATATTGGATATCATTTATGACATCGGATCTGATGGCGAATAATGTAATTCCTTTGAACACATATCCTGTCACTCAGCAAACAGGCAAGAACTCGACTCTTTCACGAGCAACTAATTGATATTCAGTGTCACGGCACGTAAGGATATCCTTCGCAGTTAAAACACATATCAAAGCGAAAATATCAGCGCAAGTTAATTCGAATGTTTGATGTCGAAATATGAGATTGTCTTATTTCGCGCGCAATTTGCATACAATAAGTGAATTGCTGTTCGTAATTGTGGGGCAGGCAGTAGGTAGCACCTATGAATTGGAGAGGGACATTGATATTTTTATGTCAGGACCTCATTTTCGTGCGACAAAACTGATGCCTGATTACGTTTTATAAGGAAAATGACTTACGTTCAATATTTTATGGGGATTTACTTTGTTGTTTTCGAAGAAAAGCTTTAAACTCATTTTTAAATTTTACTAGAAACTCTTTTAAAAACTAGAATCCCTTTTGAAATCGCATATCCTCTTCATTTCCATCGGCTGGGTGGCGCAGTTCGTAGAGCGCCTGCCTTTTATTGATCATTATTATTTTGGCCATTATTGGCCATTGGGATGTAATTAATGGCACTATCACTGGATTGGTCGAACAGCGATAGTAGTCTGACTGATGGGTGGCTATGTTGTAGTGGTTGTTGAATCGGCTAGTTCGTGTTGTGGTTTGTGTACTTGAACTCAATCTTTCCAAACTATCAATAAGTCGACATCAAATCATCCTTCCCATTTCGGGCACCTCCCATGAAATTGAAATGAAACCAAATATATCTTCAACCACTACAAAAATTCTAGGTTATGTCAGAACTAGGTTTCTCTAGTCCACCTCTTCGGTGACGTCTCAAAAATTATGACACTACAAATGCGTTGTATCTAATGCTTGAAAAGATGATTACACTTAAGAGGAATTTTGTGAAAATAAAGGTTTCATTCTTTGAGGGCGCACTCATTACGATAGATCATAGTGAGGTATTTTTAAAGCTGTTGATCGCGTAAAAGGATTCAACTCGTTCCTGCACAGTTTGTTAAAAATAAAATAACTGTTCAAATTTAGCAGGCTCCGTAGTCGAGTATTTTTATGTTATTACAGAAGCACCCAACATCACCTATTTTGTTTGCTTTTGCCAGATAGGCGTGTTTTGGTGTGCTTGGTGAGATGGAAATAGTACGGAAGGCAAAAATCCATCAGCTGCACTGGCTCGGCCACATCGAGAGAATCAACAATAATTCTCTTTCCAAGAGAGTCTTCGAATCCAAGCCACCAGGTTAAAGAAGAACGAGAATCTCCCGTTCAAGGATCAAGTAAACGCGGAGCTAAAAAGCTTGGTCAAGCCAACTGGAAGCAGCGTGCTGAAGACCGTCAGAGCTGGAGCTCTGATTCTTTTAGGATCGCTGGCCTCTTGAGTAAGTTAGTAAAAACAAAAGACATATTGACAGTGTTTAAAACAAAAAAAAACCTTAACACTCCCCTGAAATCATCTTCAACCGATGTTATGCAATAACAGTACAACACCATTGATGAGAATATGGTATTCCGCATCATGGAGCCATTTTATCGTCAGGCACAGGAAGCATTTCTTATAAGTTGTATTTAGGAGCGGATTGTCAGACACTCGCGAGAGCTGTGGGCGTGAAAAAAATTCAAGATATTCTTACTCCGATTTAAGCCTCATGCTCAGATGCTGGTGCATTTACCACTGAGCTACTGGTACCCACTTTCGCAGTACACCCCAGCTCCTATGCTTTTTTTGACTGTACATTCGAAATTGTGCTTGACGGTGAACTAATGAGCATTTTTGGCAAGACGTTTGTTATGGTCATAGCTTGTGTATGCGCTGGAAAAGTCAAATACGCACACGAAGGGTTCCGTTCCACCACTTGCCGTCACTATTTGTTCTTAAAGCGGCAATCGTGGCACATAATCGCATCATGTCTTCTTATTATGGTCCGAGAAATACAGTTCTGTTATAGACAGACGGCGAGTGGAGGCTTAGGAATAGAGCTTCGTTCACTCCCCTTAGGTACGGAACCCTTTAGAACAATAAAAGAAAGAGAAAGGAGACATAACGTTGAAGCGAATTGACTGACTTCGTAATATTTTTGCCGTCCATGAGCTCCCACGCCTAATTTTGAACTTTGTCGAGGTTGATCAGCGTCGTATCAACAAATATGACAGTGAACACAGAGTCAAATTAACCCATTGTCCTTGCATGGTTATTTGAGAATGTAAAATGTTAAAAACACGTGCGGAAACTCTAGACCTCTAAACCAGTAAAGTAGTAGAAAAACTTGTCGTACGACAAACATGAAGTAATGTGATTATGATTTTAATCCTTATAATTTTTGGCTCGACAAAATTCACTGATTTCATTCAATGAACCACAGCTATATTCACTAATATTGTCTTCATTCATATTCTCAACGAAGTTCGACTGAACTGCATGCGATTGCACGTTCGATTGCATTGCATTCTTTGGCGGAAAGTCCCAAGTTGTATAGAATTCTCTGCCGCGGTTTGAGCAGCTGCACGCGTTATGGTGGGAAAGAAACATTCATCAACGAAATCCGAACGAAAGTTTTACTCTGTTTGAGATAAAATTTTCGTATGAATTTTTCAAAATCGTAGATTCACGCATTTCTGCAGTTAGACTGCATCAAAAAATCTTTTAAACTCGTGATCGTTTTAAATTCTTATTTATTTAAACTTTTTAAAATCCGATCTCAAAGTTTTTATTCTTGTTGTATTTGCTAGTAAACTGATATCGGGCTTTTACTCTGTCCGACTTACTTGTACATATTTTTGTCCGATACTATGACAAATTTTAAAATTAAAGGAATATTGGAATTTTGCACACTCTTTGGAGGCACGGAACCCTTCGTGTGTGAGTCAACTCTAACTTGGTAACTTTTTGTTTTATAGCGTAGCTGCTGCAATCCACACGACATTTGAGAGTCGAGGAAAAATTGACGAATGATGAGAGAGACACTGCCAGCTGCAACAAAACTAAGTTCGTCCTCAGAAGGTTTCCATTATTCCACGATTGGTCATCCCACCTTTTGGATTTCGATTACGTGCATAATGATCTAAGATTCTTCTGCTGTCATATCGTATTTTAATTCCATTATAAATCAACTTTGAAAGGAGAATGGGATTTTTTATAGACTCAAGTTCGGCAGTTCTGAAAAACAGACTTAGCAAATCTTTTTAATCAAAAATGGAGGGAATTCCCACCAGACATTTATGATCAACTCCGACTAGATACTCCTCGTGCTTAGATTAGAAATTTAAATAAATAAAGTAAAACTATCTTTTTGATAATGAAAGTGGTTAAATAACAAATTTCTAGTTTATGCAAACCGAAAAAAAAGTTTGACTTGTGAACTTTCGTTAAACTCGATTCTAGCAATGAAGTTGGCAATATTTTTTAGTTCTTTCCAAATAAATTAGCACACACGAACCACGTCTAAACTATTATTCGTTTTTTTTTAAATTGAAATATAGTTTCTGATTGAATATTTATAAAAGATTGATGAGTTTCGATTTCTTGTTGCTAGCACAAGATGTCTGGAAACTTCTTTGGTTAACAGGTCTGGTAAAGTATACCTTCCGAACATAGCTCAATGCGGAATAGTAAAGTTATGTAATAAGTGCATTGGCCAACTTGTTTTTTACTCCAAGTTCATCAGTCATATGCTAATTACAGAAACCGCAAAAAATCAGCATAAAATATGCAAAAGAAAAATAGGAATCGACAACCGAATGTAGGTTTTTTTTTTAAGTTACCCAAGCTTGTTCGCATCTCTTCTCATTTGAATACCATTGGTTAGGATGTGTTCATAATTTTCAATATCCGGTCTATTTGTTTCAATTTCCTGAGACACGCGTGATGACTTTGAGCAGAGAAAACTCTACAAATATGTACACAAAGGATACGAGAAGCCACAGACCCACGAAGGAGTTATACCTCTACTCGTAACCCTTAGCATCGAGGTGTTAAATAAACATTAATTGTAAATAACGTTTGGCGCTATTGCGAGAATTCAACGGAATTCCACAGCAAAGCTAATTAGTCCCTTTACCACAAGGAATGCTCTTTAAATACCACTTTGGTGGTTTTCCAGTAACCACGTGAAGCAATCGAGTTGCGGTTATTATGCGACTCTCTATCAACAGCAACTCCATTTGACCTTTAGGCGATGGACGAAAAGATGCTTAAATTTTACCCATTTTAACATAAAGGGCATTAACTTTTAAAAACCAAATAAGGACATTCGATGCTTCTATTTTGGGTTACTTGTATCTTCATAAAAAAAAAAATAAATACAATTACAGTGAGGAAATGTTTATGGACCGCAGTTATGAACTGAGGCCAATCAAATGAAAACAATCAGTTAAGTCTCTAACCCACGCGAATTTACATAAATATTTATGTTGAAGTTCAGTTGCAATTTAAAAAAAATGATTTTCAGATCTTCGATTATCTGAAGAAAACTGCGAAAGGATTAATGATGATGGATACGGCAGCGTTGAATAAAGTTGACGATGGGATGAATCTTTCAACCCGTCTACACTTCGAACATGGGAAGAATTTTCGACAATGTTGAATCGATATGGCTGTCAAGACCGAAGTTCCCATTCCCTTCACAACTCTTGAGGCGAAGGTAGTGAAGGTTTCTAGGGCTGGAAGAAATTATAATCGCAAATAATGTCAACGCCAGGCTGCTCTCCAAGGCATCTTCGAATCACTGAAGAAGAAAAAATCAATGGGAATTGACGGAATATCGAACATTGTGCTTCAACATCTTCCATCAGAAGCGGTAAATATTTACACCATCCTCTTTAATAATGCGCTGAATAATGCATATTATCCAACACATTGGAAGACGGCGGTTGTGCAGCCGATCCCTAAACGGGGCAAGGATATCTCCAATCCGGAAAATCTCCGGTCCATAAGTCCTCTCCCGAACATCAGTAAGGTTTTTGAGAAAGTGGTACATAGAGCCCTGCGTAATTTTGTCGAGGACAAAATATTATTCCGGATAACCAATTTGGTTTCAAGGCAGGGCATGATTGCATACATGCCGCGTCTTAACTAGTATCTGATATCCAATGGAACAAAAGTAAGAAACAATGCACTGGTGCCTGCCTGGTCGACCTGGAAAAGACTCTTTTACAAGTTGAGTAGTTTTGGCATTAGCAAATCACTGTTGTACATGCTTGTTAATATGCTAGTCAATAGACTGTTCATTGTGAAAAATGGCAATGTAACTTCTAATGGATTATTTAAATTAATAAATGGTCTGCAACAGGGCGCTGTCATTTCGCCGATCCTCTTCAATATATTCACCAGTGACCTTGTAAGATCCCTTCCCCATGTCATGGCGTACGCAGACGACTTAAATGCGTACAGATCAGGTTCGAAGATCGAAGGCATTAGAAATCTCTTGCAGCGTGACTTCGATGAGATCCAGAGATTTTGCGAGGGCTGGAAATTAAAGATTAACTTTCGAAAATGCGAAACTATATTGTGTAAATCGCTGTTGTTTGGGGCCTCTAGGGATACCATCAAGAATTGGCGAAAGTTCTCAATTATGGGACCGCACGGGCAGCCATTGACGATTCGAAGTGTAGCCCGATATCTTGAAAATTTGGCCGGACCAGTATCTGTATATCAACAAAAAAATAGATGCGGCCCTTGCCTGAACCAAAGTTGCATTTGTCCTAACAAAGAAACTGTTTTATAACCAGCAACTCGATGCCAGGGTAAAAATAATCTGCTACATGGCCCTCATCCGGCCTATGCTCGTCTATGGATGCCCCGTGTGGTTCAACGTGGGAGCAAGCTTAATGGAAAAGATTCGGCTGTTTGAAAGGCAATGTCTAAGGACTTGCTTACTCCAGAGTCTGAGCACAAAAAATTCTATCCCAACGAGGTCCTATACAATAGGGCAGACATTATAAGAGTGGATAATTTTATTATAAAGCTGACACGAAATCACGTTGCAAGAGCTATGAACTCGGTCAACAATCTGATCTCCGGGGCTTTCTACCCAAATGACCTGTATCACGAAAGTGTGCGCCTTAACGGCTTTGTCCCCCCAGAGGCCTTCCTCTACCTAGACTCGATAGGTCTGATCCAGAATAGATTAGCGGTACCGCTAATCTTTCTCATTGCCCGAAGAGCTGTGAATAAGCGACTCAGCTACGAACGAGACATCGCCAACATTTCCGCGGAGAGTCTTCGGTACAGTAGGGTGGTTTCAAACCGCGATAGGATAGAAGTAGTACGCTAGCACCGACAATTCTGGTGGATGACAGAGCGCAGGGAAGGAACTCTTTCGTCGCATCCACCAATCGACGAGTAGCCCACAAGGGCAAAGTTGGTTAAGGTTAAGGTCCTTTAGTTATGTTTAGTATAGTGTATGTGCAAGAAGGGGACATCAACATATACATATATTTTGTATATGTTGATATATGTGCGCATGTATTGCATGTACCCAGCATGACAATACATGTGTGTGTTTCTGCCTGTCTTGCATGTATACTTAAAGCTAGAAATAAGTTATTTAAGTATTTCAGGTAGATTTAAGTTATTATAGGTTATTTTTAGTTAATAATAATAGTTTTATATAAAAAACAAAACACATTTTTACTAAGTTTTTAATACTTAATTTTCTTAGTCTATAGTTAGCATTGTTAAGGAACCAAAGAGTATGTAAGTTTAAGTCGAAAGACATAATCCAATAAGTTAGTTAAACTTAGAGCGCCTGTAATTGGCCAGTAAGATAGACATAAACACCATGTTCTTAAAGCTAGTCTTAAGCTATTTTCCTTAGCAATGAATTAATTCACATGTAATAGAGTTAATAAAAATTGCACTAAAAAAAAAAAAAAAACACTAATTATAATTCCCAATCGATCTCTCGTTTTCTTCATAATAAACGAAATTTACAGTCTCAGCTTGCGCAGTCGGCATCTTGTGCATTTTGCTCCGCAAATTCTCATGACATTAGTTCGTCTGAATATTTTATTAAACTTTCAAAAGTTAAGCAACCAGTGCATTTTGTTAATTGCCTTGCAAAGGGACATGCGGTACGAAGATGAACCAAAATGTGGAATTTGTTCAATGCCACACCATCAGTTGCTGCGCAGGCTTGGAACAAATCAGTCTGTTAATTTATCTACAGAAAATATACATCCAAGTACCTCTAGCAGTTCTAACCTAGCTTCAAAAACGTTTGAAAATAATTGCCACTGCACTTCTATATCTAACTCTTAGAGTAGAAAACTTGATCATTCTCCCATCATTAATGGAAATTTTACGATATGGCTGTCAAGACCGGGATTCCCATTCCCTTTATAAACCCTAAAAGAATCAAGAGTCAGATCAAAACTCCATAAAGCTCCCAGTTCGAAAAAACCTTCCTCTATTGCGGAACTCCAGACAAAGGTTAGTACTTTTGTGAAGGCTTTTAAAACAGCTTACAAAGTCTCGTATCCAGTTAATTTTAGCAAGAAATCCTATCCTCCTTGGTGGAACGTAAATTTTTCTAATCTCAGAAAGCTTATCAACATCTGTTACAAATCATTTTGCCTAAAAATATACAAACAAACTATCAGAGAGGCTTAATAGCAATCCTGGGGAGATTTATGCCAAAACATAGAAACCCTGAAAGATTCTGCCAGGTTTAGCAAAACCTGTCAAAAGACCACTCGAATCAGTGATTAGACGGAGTACGGATTGAATCAGCTTCAGTATCTTTAGAATTCCTATTGAATACCCACTTCGCCGATTGTCGATACAGCAAAGCTGAAGCCACCGACTGATTTTGTCCTCAGCTGGAAGAGCGCCTGCCTTTCAATTGACTCAATTGATAGGTCCCAGGTTCGATTCCTAGATTGGTCGAATTTTTCGAATCTGGTCGTCACCATTCACTATCACTATCACTATATGGTCGACCAGCAATAGTAGTCAGACTAATGGGTGGCGTTGTTGTAGTGGTTGTTGTATCGACTTAATTACTAGTTCATGTTGTCAAATGCGAAAACTAAAAGGTAGATACAAAAATCCTACATCCCGTTTCGGGCTCCACCCACGGAAGTGATTTGAAACCAAATGCATCTGAGATTCTCAAACCTCTACATATTCATTCATTCTTCTCCTTATTCTCCCGCTCGCTCTGTGCTTCACTCATTTTAAGAGTATTCATATCATTTTGAAGAGCGAGCCAATTATAAAAAAAAAACGGGTTCTTGGGAAAATATCACAACCCCCATTACTTATGAAAAAATTTCGTGGGCCATTAACAGTTTCGCTCCTTATAAACTCCAGGCTTGGACCTTGCCGAGCTGAAGAAGCGTCGTTAGATGGTCAGCTCGTTTGCCTTACATGGGTTCCTGGTCACAGTGACATCCCTGCTAATGAAAAGGCCGACGAACTTGCAAGCCAGCGGTCTGCCCTTCAGCGCTCGCCTTCAGGGGAGGTTTTCATCTCAATACCTGCAGTTAAGGCTAATATAATCAAAAACAAAAGATCCCCTTCGGCGAACCCGTCATGATATTTCTAAGCTAGTGGCGGTCTGCACAGGACACTGGTCGATTGTAGATCATGCAGCAAAGCAAGGCAGCCCACATAACTCACATTGTCGCAGCTGCAAAAACACAGCAGAGAGGGGGCACCGTAACACACTTCTTTTGCGCTTGTACGGCTCTTGCTAGAGCCAGACAGCGAGCGCTTGGTAGACCCTTCTTAAATTCATTTGATGAAATTTGTGCTAAGGTAATAAAAGAACTATTGCCCTTCTTAAATACATAAGGCTGAATTAGGAGATATCTCAAATACACCTCATAAATAAGGTAATTGAGCTGTGGCATTAAAACGGCAAATACCGACCACCCTAGCAAACATAAGTTCAACAAATATTTTGATGTGAATAGATACCCACCGAGGATCACTAAGAAAACATTTGTATTTGAAAAAAACTTTTTTTTCTATAAAACATACGAGGTGTGCACTTTTTCAAATTTCATGTTCAAATCTTATCAAGTACAATAATTTCCTTTTACACAACATTACTTATGCATGCAGATTAAACCTTTTTAAATTTCTACAACTTTTATACGCAAACGAAATCTACGCAGAATAAATCGCGGACGAGCTCAAGTAACAATTTATCTTCACTTAAAAATGGAGGAGGACCTCGTTCGAAAATCTTGTTTTTGAAAATCGCAACTCATTTTTTTTTTGCAATTTGAAATAAAAAAAAAACATATTGTTGCATATTGAACGGCGGTGAGGAACCCTTCCTCCTTTTTTTTACTTATTACCGCCTTCGGTGGTTTTGAATTGCAGTCTTTGGGAACGTATTTTTTTTAACAAAATCTATCTTATGGGCGGTAGTGTATCTTCGAATTGACATTGAAAATGACAACTTAAAATTATTAACTTCCTCATACAATTCAATTCAATGATTCACAAGGTTCGCAAGTATTTTCAGCCTTTAATTAGAACGTATATGAAAATTTTTCTTTCAAATTATTACGAGAGGCATTTGGCAAAAAGGTTTCGCTTTCGGGCTCAACAGAAACAAGTTTCATTAATAACCTACCGTTGTTTTGTGAGATGATCACGTGTTTATTTTTACGCATAAAATATTGATTAGCGTTGCGCTAAAATGCTGGATATCATCATGCGTGTTCGATGAAGTATTAGAATGTTGACGTTCATTTACAAGATTTTGACGTAAAATTTTTGCTTAAAGTATTTGACAATGTTACAGCTGGGCTCGCCTTGATTGGATAAGTCAACGATATGGTACACTTAGGCAGGAGGCTTAATTTTGTCCGTACGATAAGAATTAATATGGAAGAATGGCTTAAAAACAGAGATTTTTTTTGTTTAAGAAATGTTAAATTCCAATTATAAGAAGTTGACGTAGAAGGCAATTAATGAACAATTTTAAACCAAAGCAAGGTTGGGAAAGGATAAATGAAAACAAAAATACTTCCCCAGTAGAAGTTTCATTTGGAGTGAAAGTTGAAGACGTTTTGGACACCAGAAGCATTTCGCAGCATTTTGGATATAACAGTTAAATATACGATGGCATTAAGGGGCTTTGGAGATTTCATGATACAGTGGAAAGAGACAGGTGCTACTACTATTCCGTCCAAAGCAGCGATTAAAGTTATCACCGCGTATTGTGAGGCAGCAAATATAGTGAGCTACTTATGAGGTTCTGAAATCGTGATTTTTTTTACAAACGTATTAAATTAAAATTATAATTAACTACTCGTGTCCGGCGACTTTATAGAAAAGTTGTACGACTGAAAAAAGTTTACCCACCACACTGTGACATCAAATTGAATTGATTGTCCATAAAATGTTGTAAAATTCCCTGCCTTCTTTTAATTACCCTGACCTATTGAAATTATTTCTTAGTTATATTATAACAATTTGTGTATTCACCTTAACATTTGGAGATATGTCATCGCGGACTTTTTAATAGAACTTTTTGAGTTCTAAAAAGTTTCAATGGAAATCAATTGAATATCTATTACTGTTAAGACAGCGTTCGGAAAAACGACGTTTTTTTCAACATTTTTATTAACATAATTGGTCGCCACAAAAAATCCTTTCAAATAAATGAGAGAATTTATAGCTTGTTCATTCTGAGGGTCCATTCTTAGTATTATTGAGAGAATTTTTGAAATCGGTTGGGTCGTGTCGAATCTTTCCTTCAAGATACAAATTGATAAATTTACAAACTTTTAAGGCAGCGTTCGAAAAAAGTGCATTCGCTCGATCGTATTTTAATTACATAATTCGACGCTGCGGAAGACCTTTTTGACGGATGGGTAGTTTCGAAGATTTTGTCATTCATGCAATCTTACAAGCACTGCCTCTCTAAGCTTCTCTTCCATAAAAATAGGACTACCGGTTGAAAATGTCGCGTTTTTTTTTTCAAAAATCAATGCTTTATTGAGAAAAAATAGATATAAATTCAATATTCAAAGTATTGCCCATCGCTAGCTACAAATTTTCCCATTTTTCTGGCAATTCATGAATACCCGTTCTGAAAAATTCGACCGGTTTGGCCGCCATCCATTTTTTGACATCATCGAAACGACGGAAGAGCTGGTCAGCCAAGTCATGTTGCATCGATCGGAAGAGATAGTAATCGGATGGCGCAAGGTTGGACTATACGGCGGGTTGGGTAGGACATGTGAGTGTTTCAAAGCAGGTTTTGACAACATTTGCAACATGTGGCCGAGCATTGTCATGTTGCAAAATAACTTTATCGTGTCTTGCGACCGTTTTTCCTTCAATGCTCGGCTCAAACGCATCAAATGTCGTCGGTAGACCTCGCCTGTGATTGTTTCATTCGATTTCAGCAGCTCATAATACACAACACCCTTCTGGTCCCACCAAATGCACAGCATAACCTTCAGGCCATGAACATTCTGAACGGCCGTCGATGTTGAGGCATGTCCGGGGTATCCATACGTTGCCCGACGTTTTGGATTATCGTAATGTACCCATTTTTCATCACCAGTGACGATTCGATGCAAAAAAGACTTCTTTTTGTGGCGTTCAAGCAGCATTTCGGACATGCAAAATCGGCGTTCGACATCTCGTGGCTTCAATTCATACGGCACCCAATGTCCTACCTTTCGGATCATTCCCATTGCTTTCAAACGATCGGAAACGGTTTGCTGAGCGACGCCAAGTGAGTTGTTCTTGCGTTTGTGACGGATCTTGATCGAGAAATGCCTCCAATTCATGGTCTTCAAACTTTTTCACCTGGCCGGGGCGTTCTTTGTCTGCGGTATCGAAATCACCATCTTTGAACCGCTTAAACCACCACTGACACATTCTAACGTCTATATTTCTTTAAATGAAAGAAGCTTATTTAAACTTCCCGCGAATATTGTTTTGATGGCACGAATGTAGACATTTTACGGCTTTCCAAAAACATGTGTGTTTTCACTAATGACCAATAACCTAGACTGAAATAATTAGACAATGACATGA
This sequence comes from Orthonevra nobilis, assembly GCA_963555765.1. Lineage (NCBI taxonomy): Eukaryota > Metazoa > Arthropoda > Insecta > Diptera > Syrphidae > Orthonevra > Orthonevra nobilis. The sequence continues at coordinate 12,787,619 of OY743226.1, read as the reverse complement.
AGTTTCTAATGTGACAGCTGTCATGGTCAAAATTCACCTCAAAGTAATAGATATGAAATTGTCTGCAATAACGACATTTTCAACAACTCTTCCATGCAACTTGTTCCATTCCAAAACCAGTCATATTTTTTCAGGATGGACGTCGGATGGATGGACAAAGCATGTGACACTTTTTTGGCTAATTTTCGAGCGCTTACCTTGGAATCCTCCTTGATTTGATGTACAATTCATCGATCATCAGGAGGCGTGAATAGTTTGGGTCTTTGCATTCGCATCGCATTTTGATGTTTAAACCCATTTCCATGAATTGTGGAAAGCGAATTTTTTACTAGTGCCTCAATATCTCGAACCGATTTCCCTCCATTATGATGACTTCTAAAGAAATCTGGTCACGTTACCTTTCCAATTGTATTTTTATGTCTTCGATTTAAAGAAACCAGTAAAAACGGCTCTAAGATGATCTTTATTTTGCATATTTTCTATTTTAATTTTTTTTTATAGAAAATACAAGCGATTTAGTTCCATTTATATTTTATGTTTTATAAAACATTAAGTTGTTAGCTGGTATGAAAATAATTAAGGTTTCTTATTTTTTATCAAGTGGTAAAAGAAAACAGTGGTTTCGAGATCATGGAAATCCCGGGCAGATGGCAACGCGAAGCCTACTTCCACGGTTTGATGATATGTCAATACGTTGAAGCGAGCTTATAAAATAAAGTCAAAAAGAATAATATGGGCCCCTTAAATGCATTTAATTCTTGCGAAATTCTTAAAAAAAAACACATCAAATCGTTTAAGACCAAAAATAGCTCGCGCCCAATTTGGACAGGCTCGTCAAACGCAAAAGTTCTGTGACCTCTTAAAGGCCACCAGAAGCCTTTAATAACTTTCAATTCTAATTACATATTTACCCTCAATGCAAATGCAAAGAGTCGCCCTTAAGTCCAGCCAATTGTTCGTCAAACGTTATCAATATTGTCTCCAGAAAGCAGCATTTTAATTTCAATTAATTAGCATCCTTAACTTTATACGAAGCAAACTTTGGCAATAGCTTTGCGATTTATCCATTCTCTATCGATTGGACATTATCAAATTGGTTCCGGAACAGAGTTTTTGCCAGTCAAGAATGAAGGGATAAATGTCAACCAGTTGTTTTTCTTTTCGTTAATATGGAACAAGGCTGGGCGGGACCTTAAAATTACACTTGATCAATTTAAGCACCGAATTTGTTAATGTCAACAAATTTTGCCATTTGTATTCAAAATTGATTCAAAAATCTTTGAAGACGCCGAGATTAAGCGGGTCCATCAAATTGGAATTTAAATGGGTGACAAATTTTGAGGTACGATGCATAGGCAAGGAGGAGATGACAACAATTGTCATTTGTTGTTTATTGTGATTGACAAATTTTGCTGAAATGTGTCGGAAATGGGACTCTAGGAAAATGAAGAATAACTTTCGAAGAGGCGGTGAAATATAGAAGGCTTCAAGGTGTTTGCGGAATGTCGAGAAAGCTTTTGTTGGAATTCATTGGAGGCAGTAGCGAAAAATAATAAGCATGGGGAATTTATGGAGGCGTTTGTCTGTAATGGAACTATTGCATGACCCTAGTTTGTAAGGTTTTGTGGAGATTTGTTTTTTTGAAAGATCCTGCTATGCCACAGGAAAAGAAATTGTGAGTGAAGGTAAAGACGGGCAGCAATAGGTTTTAAAAACGTTAAGATATTTTTCTAACCAGAACCACGTAGTGGACTTTTGTCATGACAAAGAGACTTTTTTAAGGAAGCCAACTTAATGCTTAGGTGAAGGACATCTGTCACATGACTCTCGTCGGGTTTCGTTTGTTTGAACCTGGCAGCAAAATCGACTGAAACGATTCGGTTTTTGAAAGACTCTTAAAACATAATCTCTGAGTCAAAAAACACAAATTAATATTGCAATGAGGTTCTTCAAAATTGTGCTAACTTTTTATACAGCGGGGTGGCGCGAAGTTGGTAGAGCGCCTGCCTTTCAATTGGTTCAATTGATAGGCCGCAGGTTCGATTTCTAGAGTAATGGTCTAGTTTTTCGATTCTGGTCCAGTCACCATTTGCCATTGGCATCAAGTTAATGGCACTATCACTGGGTTGGTCGACCATTGATAGTAGTCTAACTAATGGGTGGCGTTATTGTAGTGGTTGTTGTATCGGCTTAGTTCCTAATTCGTGTTTACAAAATAGCGGTTTGTGTAGATTGTGTGTAAATGGCTCTGCTGTGAAGGCATGACACTGACAGAGGGTGTTTAAGCTTAATCTCGATATCAAAATCTTTCGTCCCGTTTTGGGCTCCACCCATGCAAGTGAGTTGAAACCAATTACACCTGAGTTTCTCAAAACCAGTACACAATCTTTCATTCTTCTCCTAATTCTTCCGCTCGCTCTGTGCTACACGCATTATAAGAGTCTTAATATCCTCTTGAAGTGCGAGAAAATAGTTAAAAAGAAAAATAAAGGTTTTCAGAAGGCAGATAACTGCGACCACCAAACTGATCTCCGAGGTTTTGCCTCCTCTCCTCTAATCTTTCACGTCTTTTTCATACAAAGATTAGACACGCGACTCACATGCAATCAAGACATCGTAATTCAAGGGATTCTAAGGATTATTTTCTTTTCAAAAGGGTCAGATTTGTCCGCCACAAATCAGTGGTACAAAAGCATTTTTATGGTCTTGCAAAAAGCTTGTATGAAAATCCTTCTTGAATTACGATAACGGTAAGCTTGCTTCCGAGTAAAATTGGCTTACGGCAAGTTTTCACAGAAAAGAAACAAATTTTCAAATAAGGCACAATTCGTCACAGGAGCAAAATAAACAAGCGAAAATGCTAGAAATCGAGTGTTTGGACCTGGACGGGCTATGGTTCTAGTAAGATGAAGCTATGCGTCACGTAGGCCATCAAACATTCGATTCATTCGCCAGGGATTTGGTGTCAAATTTGCATACAATATTTTATATATTCCAAGCTCTACAGGTTTCGTCGATGACGGACTTTTATGTTTAAGGAAAAAATTGGTATTACAATGAGAGCATGAATGCTGACGTTTACGAGACACCGTTTTGGGGTCTTTTAAAGTGCTTGGGGCCCAACTTTTTCCTTATTGTAGAGAATACCTTGTATCATTCCAGAAAACAAGGAAAAGTTCCATCCACTTCTACCAGTAAAGATTTGCTCACATGAGGTTCAGGGACCACTTGGTTAAGGCAGAGTTAATGGACCTGTATCGAAGATGCAGTGGTTTAAGTGTAAGGGCTAATAAACAGCCGAGTCGAGGTGTCATACGTGTTAACTGGATTGTTGAGCCAAAAATATTGCAACACCGAAGAAGGAATAAAAACGAAAGCAGAAGTCTTAAATGACTTCTTAGTAGCAACGACTTTAATACTCTGTTCATGTATTATCCCACAGATCCACGCTTTCAAAATATTCGTCTCTAATCTTACCGCTACGAAATGGGCAATGAGATAAAAAATCTCATTTTTAAATAGTTCCTTTTTACAGCCTAACGTTTTTTTTTTTGTATGATGTGATGATATTTCAATCAAACGGCAACCATGGTTATCCAGTAGAAAATTTAAAACATTAAAAATATTCCAATTTTTTAGCATAAAAATTTTAATTGTAAAATTTTAATAAGCATGATATTTTTTAGTCTTTTATTTGTTGTCGTTTTATTCATTTTCTGAAATTAATTCAATGGAAATAAAATTTGATTGACTAGTCGCCACATATCTGCGGTGTTTTGGTGCATTTCGAAAGCTGTCATTTTTATTAATGTGTCTATTACATTGCTTGTATACAGTAGGTGGACTTTAAATCTCTATTATTTACATGACTCATTAGTCTGGTGCAAGTTATAAGATGAGGAACACCAACTAAGTGCACCCTTTTTAATATCAACAATGAATCCAACAGTACGCGACTGAATCAATGTTGATTTCTGATTTTTGTATTCGATATCGCGAAAGTGCTGCATGAAGGATTTGATTTTAAGTCGAACTCTAGAGGACGGAGCAGACACGATATCACGAATTATTTCTGTACAATTGCCAATGCTTAAAAAAATTAAAATATTGACAGATGAAAATTGAAAATATGACAGAAAAGGGGTTTTTTAAAACTGTTCAAACTTGTTGGCATAGAACTCAAACATCAAATACAAGATCTCCAACACCTTACTCAAGCTAACATAGTACGCAAGTTAGTAAGGATTTAAGACAAATGTCTAATAATATATTATTATATTAAATGTACAATAAGTAGGGCCAAGTATGGAATGAAAATGAAAAAATGAAAATTTGTTTATTTCAATAAAGTCATTTGAAGAAATTACATTCAGAATGATTGATTTTTCATGCACGTACTCATGGTCTATGCAAGCGAAATTACTCAATAGACTGAATTTACTTCAGACCTCAAAGTGCTTTTTATGGTTCCATACAAAAAGTATGCCAACAGAACCCGATTACTTAGACTCTGCTTTCCGTCCATATAATAAAAATAGTATAAAGTTACATCCACATCCAAAAGCCTTGCTCCTTAAAACATCAACTTAATCTTATGCCAAGAAGTGGGCTTTGAGAAATTGAAGAATTAAAAAAATTCATTTACTCACAGCTGCGATTCTGCCTGCTCAAACTTAGAAGTAGAATATGAGGAATCTATTGTAAGAAAAATAAGTAGTGCTGGATATTGTAAAGCGGTACGGAGCCCTTCATGTGCATGTCTGACTCTCATTTAAGCGCTTCGCTAAGATTCGAGAAATCGTTTACCAAACGGTACGCGGCCCTCAAAGTATCCCTCGATCTAAAGGGTTTTTCAACAGGGACGCTACAAAAGTAGAGCGACAGTGACAGCAAACGACGCCATATTTCTTGCCGCTCTTTTGACATTTCTCTTCAGTAAGGTTTGCCATTTCATGAGCCAACAACGAGTCGAAATTATTAAAATTTACCACCGAAATTCGGAGTCAGTGGCCTCAACGTTAAGAGCGCTACATCCAATTTATGGTCGTAATAATCGTCCTAGCAGATCAACAATTGAGTGTCTAGTGGGATAATTTGAGTCCACAGGCACAGTACAAAATGTTCCCGTGCCAGTGAAACAAAGAAGTGTCCGTAATGTCGAGAATATTGCTGCCGCTGAGGCTTCAGTTGCAGAAAGCCCAAATGTGTCTCTCACACGTCGTTCTCAAGCGTTGGGCATCTCTGTGACGTCGTGGTGGCGAATTTTGCGAAAAGATTTTGAACTTTATCCTTACAAGATTAAATTGACGCAAGAACTGAAGCCGCTTGACCACCAGAAGCGTCGTATGTTCGTGAATTGGGCTGAGCAACAACTTGAAAATGATTCGGATTCTCATCGAAAAATCATCTTCAGCGATGAGGCTCATTTCTGGCTGAATGGCTCCGTCAATTAACAAAATATGCGTTATTGGTCAGGCTTACTCCATAAGTCATCATTGCATCCCAAAAAAATTAAGGTTTGGTGTGGTTTATGGGCCGGCGGCGTCATTAGGCCGTACTTCTTCCGTGATGAACAAGACCAGCACGTTACTATGAATGGGGATCGCTACCGTTCAATGATAACCGAATATTTTTGGCTCCAATTGGATAATATGGACTTGGAGGACTTATGGTTCCAACAGGACGGCACCACAAGCCACACAGCGAAAGTCACAATCAATTTATTGGAAACGTGTGATCTCACGAAATGTTCCAGTCGCTTGGCCGCCTCGGTCATGCGATTGGACGCCGTAAGACCATTTCCTGTGGGGCTACGTCGAGTGTATGGTCTATGCCAACAAGCCAGCGACGATTTCTGAACTTCGTACGAATATCGAACGTGAAATTGCACGTTGAAAATTGGGTTCAGTGTCTGGACTTCTGCAAGCGTACCCATGGTGGCCATGCAAAAGAAATCGGGTTCCATACATAATGGCATCGAATGTACTTTCACAGGAATAAAGAATTTCATTGATATCCAAAACCGTTTTTGTTTTATTGAAAAACCTTTTACTTGCTTGTCAGTTTTGAAAATATACAACATTCCTCCTCAGGATCACGAAATACAATTGAACATTGTGTTTTTGATTCAGGTGAGCATTTTTGGACACCATTTAGTAGATGGTAGTTGGTAGGGTCAGAACATTGTAGCTCAGATTCAGTTTGATGATGATGAACAGTCTGCCTGATCACAGTACTTGGCTTCAAAGGTTTTTAAAAAAAAGCTTTAACAACTGACAAAAAATAAAATGGTTCCACACATTTGAGCACGGCAGTAACCGTTGTGATCTTCCGATCTTTGATAAGAGAAATCTGCTTAAACTCGATCAGTCTACTTTTCAATTAGCGATCGTCGACAAGTTAACAAGGTTCGTCGGAAACTTCAGTCGCTTCAGTTTACCCACTTGGGAGGAAAGGATTGGTATAGTTATTTTAGTTCAATTCATTTGGGACATCATTTAGAAATTTTACTTTATTAATTTTATTATGCATCAACGGGCATCCTAAATCAGGAGGCTGTTTATTCCTTTGATAAGGTTATAACATTTCAATTTCTTTGAAAAATATTATATATGAATTTCTTCTACATTCCTTAACAAGAAAATTTATGATCTGAGGTGTTAAAAATTGTCCGTTCAAGTGTAAGTGCTAAACCGAAAACCAATTTCTATGCCTACGATGTTCTTTCGAGCATCGTGCTGTTACTAAGATTATCTTAAGTGATGATTTGTGGACTTCACAGCAGTCAAAAGACTTCAAAACATTCAAACTGAAATGAAATCAAAAGACTTCACTACCAAATTAATCAATTATTTCAAAAGACTTCAAATAATTCAGACAGTCTTAAAGTATTGCATTCTTTTGACTTGAAGTCTTTGATTATTTCAAGTAATTCTAAGTACAATGACTTCAAAATTGATAATGAATAATTTTTTGAATGGAAGTATTTCAGTGAAGTCATAAGACTGTAAAATAAGCCATTCAATTCAATTGAATAAAATAACTCACAAGACTGCATTTTTTACAGCTCTGGTATGAACTTACCGGTCTTAGGAATTTTACAAACAACATCACTTTATCACTTTTGTTCAGCGTGTATTCGAAAACGTCAGGAAAATCTGGTCTTGTTGTTAGAATAAAGTAGTTTTAATATACAGTCGCTAGTAAGAAAAAAAATATTGTCAACAAATTAGATGAAATACGTGTGGTCGTAATTGTTGGGTAGACAACAGTGTTAATATTTTAGGCAGTTTGCAGTGGAGCAACAAAACTGGAGCCAGTAAAAACAAGTGAGAATTTATTTACATGGCATTTCAAAGAATGATCGAACTAACTTACTTTTTCAGATGATTCAAAAAAAAAATATATTTAAGTAGGTGGAAATATTGTGTGAGTCCATGCCCACTTTTTTCAAATACAATATTCGAAACAATTCAAGATATTCTGATAAGATTATTTTTAATCAATTGAGAAAACGCTGCGACATCAAAAAAAAGCTCAGTAAATTCATGAATCGACCTCTGTTTCTGCACATGTTTTGACATCAATGTGCATTCAGTGAATTCAATTTTATGATTGCATTCACTGACTGCACTTTGGGATTCCGCCATTTAGTTGAAAGCAATCATTTTCAAATGTTCAAATTCCTTAAAATTCTTTTGCATGATTTGCATTCATTTTAGAACTTACGCTTTCAGTTCCCTTAAATATGCGAAAAATAAAACGAAGTGAGTTTTTGTGTGGTAGCAGTATTGACTTACTTTTGATAAGAATTCAATGAATGCAATGATTGGTCAAAAAAGCAACAAAACACAGTGAATTCAAATGAATTCAAATGAATGGAGATGAACTAGGATATATTTGAATGCTGCGGCAGCATGATTGAATTCCTATCAATTCTAAACGAATGGTTTCCCAAAATGCAAACAGTGAGTGCAATCATGAGATTGAAATCTTTAAGTACAACTTTTTAGCTAGTACGTCAAATGGGAATAGCCCTTTTGTATATTGGAGTTTTAGTTCAGGCTAAAAGACACATGTCTTTAGAGAAAGATGCGCCTTGTTCGCCAAATAAGTGCAGGACATTCAAAAAGAATGTGTACAGCCGTTTGGTCATCCTCTAAACAGAGTCGGCATTCGGTGGTTGTACTGAGTCCTAATTAGGTTAAATGTGACCTCAAGCCGCAATGGCCGGAGAGGAAGCTCACAAGCTTTCTTATGTTCTCCTTGTTGCGTTTGAGTTAAGAGATGTAATAAATTAGTAATTAAGATTGTCTGAGTTCCGCCTTGCTGTCCCACTTATTGGTTTGTCCTGTGGCTGTGGTCCAGCTTACGCCACAGAAAGGTTCCGCGCCAGTGAACTTGGTTTTTGAACCCATTCTAACCTTACTTTGTTACGTTGGGCTATGGATTCTAAGGATTCCATATGATTGGATGACAATGACTTTAGCGCTACTTGGCCGTCTGAATATATGAGAATACTGGTCTCTTTTTTGACTTTAGCAAGGCTTAATATGGCACGGGATTTGATGGCTTGTAGTTCGGCCTGGAAAACACTTGGCTGAGTCTAGAGATTTAAGTGTTGGGTCCATAGACACCAGCACCTACTCCATTTGCCATTTTTGAGCCATCAGTATACCACATTAATTTTCTGGGTTCGGGGACCGGTGTGTTGCTCGACCATTGGTCGAGTTTAACAAAATTTACTACATTCATACAATCTGTTATCGAGAAGAACATTTTTTTTATTTGCGGTTTATTGTGGAACGCATCTTGCACATTTGACTGAATTCCAAAAACAGATTTGATTAAAAAAAAAACACATTTTGAAACTTGTTCAAACAGATATAGGATTTTTGAAAAGAATGCACAGAGTTGAATCCACGGTGTTCGAATTTTATGTCACATGTTTGTTAAGTACGATTGGTGAACTATGTCCCTTGCCATCGAAAAAGTATTGACGGTGAAAACATCGCTGATGAAAATGATGAACCACATTTGTTTCCACCACGATTCATATTTCAAAAATTATTTCATACATTTTCAAATCATATTATAATTTTTTTTCTATTCGGAACCTGTGAATTGGTGGCATCAATTTTTAGTCCTAAATGTCCATCTACCCCATTGCGTGGTATTTAATACCTCCAGGCTTTTGAATTGAAAAACACATGTTCTTCCCACAAAATATGAACTTGCAAAAAACTTGCATTCCTTTTTAAAAGAAGCCTCCAGGAAGACACTACCGACTCTGCCCTCAAGTATTATTTTTGTTGCTTGCATACACGCACAACATGCAAATGCTTCTGTGTACACTTTGAGAAAAAAACCGCGGCTGATTGGACAAAAACAAAAAAACGAAGGATTATCATGAAATGTAAGAAGTTTTTGAAAATATAATAAAACCCGCGAATGTGTGCAAAGTTTTGTTGCAAAGTGCAAAGCATCTCACCAGGTATAACCATAATTTTGAAAAACAAAAAAAAACTTTTCTGATTCCATTCCATACTCGTAAAGAAAACGACTTTCGTTGCACTTTGCATGCCTGAAAAAAAAAATAAATCAATTTCCAAAAATAATTCACACAAACTTTGACACAATTTCAAGCGGAAACGTGCCAACTTGTTGAAAGAAAGGAACTCATAAAAATCAGGGTTCAATCTGCTTTTCAAATCACTTTCCACAAAAAACAAAAACGAAGAAAACAACTCAATCCCATTTGAAACAATTAATCATCATCGAAACTAAGCCTGCTTCTTTGGATCTCCTGCCACCGTGCGTTGTCGCCGTCGGTCGCCGATATGAATGTAATAAACCCATTCAAAAATATGCCACCCCCTCAACTCAACTCGGACAATTTTTGACGTAAATTTATGAATTTTATAAAAAAAAAAACAAGAGGAAAAAAACCGAGTTCAACATTTCGCCACATCCTTTTTTGTTTTTTTTTTTTCCTCCCTAGAAATATTAACTAACTGATCCGGTGAAGGTGGCTTAAAAGGGATTTCACAACCCAGTCGTAACTCGACTGAAGGTATTCGTACTTTCTTTTAAATCACAACCGTTAAAACAAATGCATTAACATAATCAGAGTCATTGGCTGCTGCACGAAAAGGTTATAAAAAATGTTCAATAAAGCCGAAAGTAACCATGGCATCGTGCGTCTTCTTCCAGCCAACCAATCAACTTACCAGGATATTCTTCGAAGCGTCTTCGTTTCTGTTGGCTTTTCAAATATACGTTAAATCCAAATTAGATATTTATCGAAGCACTCTCGAGATGTAAACAAAAGACTAAGAGAACAAAATCACCGTGTATCTGTATTTAATTAGTCCTTAAACTTTTAATCACTCCATTATCGGCACAAAATGTAACAATTAAAAAAAAAGGTGTCTTGTGTTGTCGAAGGACTTTTACTCGCGCGGAATATCTTAACACTTCTGCGACCACCGGATGCTGTGCATCTGATTTTTATACTTTTCTCTGGCCTCGAAGGGACCTGAAACAATATCCTTTTGAGTACAGTGTTGCTGCAACAACAGTTTATATTCTGGTTCCGTATACGTAGATACGTAGTATCCTTTTGCAGATGGATGTTGCGTTGTTTTGTTGCGCGCACAAATGATGGCAGCATAAATACTGGCGCTGCTCCCCACAACTCGAGGCTATCATCCTTGGTATCCTTATGTGATTATATTTGACATGCTACTACCAAAAGAGTGGGTGTACCGAGTGAAATGGTAAAAATGGTACTCGGTGTTAGCGGTTTATGGTGCGCTGTTGTCGCGCTAAAATGCATATGAATAGATTCTTCTCAATGGGGTTGGTCCTGGAAGTGTTTCTTGTTTTTTTTTTTCGGCAACGAGCAGATAATGATGTTGAGATGATAGCTTGGGTGTGTTAAGTGCATAATATGCACTGAGGACCCTTGGGTGCAGTAAGTGTTATGAGGTAAAAATGTACTCGAGTTATTATTTAATAATAAAGGATAATAATTTAGCAACATTGAGGGGAGAAATAAAATAGTTCTTTTTTAAAATATTTTTATTTCTCTTTCTTTTCTTTTTCTAATCCTTACCACTGTTTTGCAATAACAGAGTCCTTATTTTATATTTTCTGATTGAGTTTTTGCTTTTATTTGCTTCTTACCAAATTTAAATAGTTGAGGTCCAATGTTTTCGATGTTTCTAAGCATTCTATGCATTATATGCATCCCTCTCTGTCGTGGGAGGGGATGTATATGTTCGCAGTCTATGCAACTGAAGCTCCTCAAAAATCTGCTTTTTTTCAGAACTCGAGATACTCTTTCAATACTTACGACTGGATTTGGTGGAGAATTATTTCCTCATGGCCGGATATGCAAAAGCCAAACATAACAATTGGAGAAATCATTCACCACTAGATGGAACCTACTGTTCAATTGTTGGGGTCAGAACAATGTTGATTACAGATTAGATGGGAGGGCAACTGATAGCCCGTCTTATCCAAGAACAGGCTCCTACCTGGAGCTTATACTTTTCGACGACCGGTTAGAATTGACCGACATGGACCAGAAAACAGCGACCATTGCGGATTTAGGCCGAAATTACTTTTCCTAACGAGAGCGCGGAATTGGAGGAGTATGTTCAAAAGTATTCGTACAACTATAGTAGGACGCGTTGGACGCATTTCTCTTGATTATTAACCAGAGCACTCTCCTCGAACTTGCTCAACCCACCATCTAATAGAAATCTGTCGAACGAGGAGAACGACGATGACTTGAAAAGATAGACGATTCCATTAAACTAACGATGGACAGAGAAATTCTGAAATACGAACTAACTTACAAAGTTAATATTTATCGCGATGCAATGATCGACGCACTACACCGACAAAAAAGGAGGATACTGACGAGTTTTAAACTACTGAACAGACGCTTCACTGACCCACAAGACTTGGAAGTTAGGACACTGAAGTCCGAGCTTAAAAACCTACAGCAGTTTATCAAGCAAAACTACCGAGCTTCAATGAATTCGCGCTGGAAATTCGGGTGTTAAAGCGAGTAACCCTAGTATGTTCTCGAAAATCAGTAAATTTTTTCGAAGGAAAAATCAGAATGAACTTGCTTGTCCTAAGCTCTCCCGAACTACCAACAACGATCAAATACTTTTACCAGCAGGCATTGATCAAGTAGAAGCGATCGAAGATGACATCTTTTTCGTGATCGAAGGTCCTCAGGAGAAAGTTGAAGAAATAGGCATGACCCTTCAAGCACTGACTCGAAAATGTATTGGAAGATCGCGTCCTCATACACAACTCCGACCTTCAAAATGATATTGGAAACTGGCGATCAGAGAACACTGGTTGGGCAAGTGATGTCGTCGCAGACGAAGGGGCAAATCCTCCTTTTATATCGAAGGAGATCTTCCTTGGTTATCTTTCTGATCACTTAGAAGTAAGAAACATTGTTCTCAGACACCTGAGTTTAGAAGCGTTGGACATTTACACTACTCTGTTTAATAATTTGCTGAACAATTCACATTATGCACCCCATTGGAAGACAGCGGTGGTGCAACCCATTTCCAAACGGAACAAGGACACATCCAATCTGGCAAATCTCCGGTCGATAAGTCTCCTTCCTAACATCACCAAAGTGTTTGAAAAGGTGATCGGCGCCAGTTGTGCTATCACCGTACTTTGCGTGTGTCCTTGCTATGGTGGTTACTGTATCGGCTGTTGGATGCTGCTTAGTTCGTGTTGTCAAAAATAATGGCTTGTGTATCTGCTGAGAAGGTATAATGATGGCAGCAGAATTATAGGCCAATCTTCAAAAACCATAAATTTCCACAATATCATCTAATCTATTTTAATCTTATAGAGGGGTAATGTATGGTAGTTTGTATGTGTGAGGTAATCTTCCAAACTAATCATTCTAATTTGGAAATTCGTTCATTAATATTTACGATTGACCTTTGGGATGAACAAAGGCTTTATATTACACCCCTTAGGTAAAAGATTCGTGCAGACCAATAATGAAAATAAAATTTATGAAAAACTTTCGAGCAAATACATATGATATTGTTAAATTCTTATTTAAAATCGGGTCCATTTTGGGTATATAGGAATTGCCTTTTAAAAAACATTATTTGAACAAGAAGTACGTTTTTATCAAGGAATAGAAAATAGACCTACATATTTGAGTCCATCAACTTTCTACTCGGACGAAATTGCAGGTGACTTCTGAAATGGATAAAATCCTGAGAATTACGAGAAAGCTAATAAGTTTATTGAAAACAAAAATAAATCAAAGTTTCAAACCACTAAACAATGCAATTCTTCTCCTAATTTTCTGCTCACTCTGTCTAAAAAATCAGATAAGACAACTGACGTCTCCGCTGTTACCAAAGTATGAAATAAATTCTACTGGGTCTTCCAAATAAAATCATATAAATTTCACTGGTTTCAAAGAAGATCTTCCACGATCTTGAAGTTATAAAAACCACTCACCAGTTGCAGACCTGTTTTGGCATAGGCAACATTTGGAAAAAAAATTGTCAATGAAAAAAGGCATTGAAATAACTACATACTCTAATGACGTAGTCATTCTTTTTTTAGCGGAAACTAAAGTTATGCCATAAGTTGCCTTATGGAGCAGCTTTAAAAGAGCTTTTCCTCGAGAAAGCTTCAAAGCCAATCATAAACAAGCGAATTTGAGAGGTCACATGGATCCTCCAGAAACTCTGTCAAGAAATCAACCATCTGGTTTTCGAAGACACTTAGAAAAGGAAGTTCGAAGAAAAGGTAAAAAAGCTCTGTACTCTCTTTTTATTTAACACTAGCAGTCACCTACGACTTTGTCCGTGTCGAAAGTTGAATTCATAAAGATCTATTTGCCGACTTTAGTTACAAAATTCGTGTCCGCGAAATACTCTTATTTGTAAATTGGAGTATAAACAGCCTTTTCTTACCCTAAAGGCTTATTATAAATATTGTTGGAAGAATTTTTGAAATTAAATAAGCAATTTCGAAGATAGCTATCAAATTTTTACTAGTAATAGTAAGTTTTCTTCTCGAACTTTTTTATAGAACTTTTTGAGTTGTATATTCTCTGAAGAAAGCAATTAAATATCTATTAACATTAAAACAGCGTTCGCAAAAAAAGCAAACTTAGGTAAGGTTAGGTTGTGCAGGGTTATGAAGTGCTTTAAGACACAAATCACCACACTGAGCCCATCGCGATCCCTGATACGGATCAACAGCCTATACACTTTCCACGAGACAGTTTATTTCCTACTATGAGTCCTACTTCCTCTAAGGTTTCAAAAAAGTTAGTGCCCAAACGTTTTTAACGGCTTCTAGCTATACCCTGGCATTCACACAATAAATGAATAATATCCTCTTCAACACTCAAATCTACATTCGTCCGTGACCGGGAGACCTAGTCTCCTTGCATGTTTCCCTAAGAGGCAGTGCCCCGATCGTACGCCTACCGCTATCCTCAGTTGCGTCCTACTCAGGTAAAGAATTTCGCTTGTCCTTTTGCGGTCGAATGTAGGCTATAGGGCCACTGATACCCAGTTTTTCCTTGAGTTTGACCAACTTTGGTCAGCTGTTTTCATTGCCCTTAACTGCCTGAAAAACGCTACAAGCATCCGGTAGTCTTACAGAGGCTCTAAGGTCTTGGTTTGTGAAGAAGATTCCAAAGCCTGTTCCCTCTATGGTCTTAGAGCCTCCAGTGTATTAAAAATTCAAACTTACAAACCTCTTTAAAATTAAAAATCTTGAGGAATACAACCGAATGCAATCCACTGTTCATAACGATGGTGTCGCTATTGTATGCAAGAAAGCAGTAGAACAGGAAAGCTTTGAGATCATACTCAATGTTCTTGCACAACTTGATGTTCACCCATGGTAGGAGCACATTCATGGATGGTCTGAACCTGAGCTTAAGTTGGTTTCATTACTTCACGGTTTCATGCTTGCTGCTATCAGTTGATTAGACTAAACTTCCTAGCGTCCGCGATTAAGCAGATATTGAAAACGCTGGTGGAATAAAGTAACGATTCCACGCGGAATCTTCTTACACAATTAAGAAGAGACAAGGTGCCTGGTTTGTAGCCTGCATCATGGTTTTAAGCTGTTTTTTTTTACGTATTACAATTCTGTGCATTGAATATTCGAAGCTCTAGACCACCATGCTTACTCAACATCCAGAGAGCGCATCTACTCTAAGACATGCAAATTCCATAAGTGCATCGAAAGCGAGGCAAATTTTTTCAGTCCGCTCTGGTTCCTGCAATCCACACAATTTACAGGGTGTCAACTTTCAACACTTCTGTCTCGGAAACTTTTTGCTCCGAAACATCAATGGCAAGTGAACCTCTTGACTTTAATGATAGTGCAGCAGAATAATAATTACCCGCAACTTTGCCTCAAAGTGATTGTGTAAGAGCGTTTTTATGGGGGAGAACAAATTGTTCGTAAGACGGCAAACTACTGTGGCGACAAGGAGGATCAGATTTCGGCGGTGACCATAATATGCGTGCTCTTGGAAATACAAGTCCTAAACTGAAGGCGGTAATCTTTGCTCTAATTGGAAGAAGACGGCGCCAGTTGGACGTTTAGATGTCTCTCTATTAATTTGAGAATGATACACTTCGTTTGAAAAAGTGTTAAATTGTTTTTATAGGAAAGAAGGACTTAGAACATAATTTGCAGGATTGAAAATGTTGGAAACCGTCTCCAGCAAAATGAAGGTATGATTAATGGCACTGTTTGCTTCCGTCTACATGTTGTGTATGAAATTCCTTAATTAAACCGAAGAGAAATGTTTGTCTATTGGAAGAATACACCCTTTAAAAAAATAGAAATATGTATTCGAAAATTCACTTAAAACTATCGGAAATAATGCGTGATTGACACAGGGGCATCTTGGAATATTATGATCCTGAAGTTTTTGACGCAATGAAGTGAAACTAAATTTACTTCTGGTGTTGCAAAGAGTTTTAGCCGACATATTTTAAAACCAGCCGATGAATGTGAAATTATTGGAGCTAGTGATTCGATTGCAGTGATCATAATCGAGGTAAATAGCTTAGAAAACGTAAACCGCACTGTTGCTGAAATTTTGAAAGAGTTCCATGATGTTTTTGAAGGCGACGATAACATAGGTGTGCCTATGAGGTTGAAGGTCGTTAAAACAATGCAGCTGAAACAGGAATAGTGCCGCCGCATATCAGTAACCATACGAGCTGCACTTAAGCAGAAACTGGACGAGTTGGATCGTCGAGGAATCATCAGTAAAGTGGACCGTCACACACTTTGGGTTAGCAATTAAGTGCTGGTCAGGCATATTTTTCTAGATCGAATTGATGTTAATAAAGTTCTTAAGCGGAATAACTATCACGAGGAAATCAAGTCGCGCCTAATAAGACACTCAACTTGAATTTTGAATCTTCCTCGGCATTTCTCTGCAAATGAACTTAATTAAACTAAACTAAACTGAAAAGCCAAATTCGCCGCTAAATAAAGGGTCTTTCACACTTCATAGCGGCCATATTGTTGAAGCTACATCTGTCAAATGAGATTGTCATTTGTTCAGTCTGTTTTGCCAAATAACTATGTACGGATGTGGCGTTCAACAACAACAACTCCTGCAAATAATCAAATTGTCTTATCAGAATGGGTGTTCTGTTCGGGCTACGTTCCGTGAACTTCGCCCATTTTACGGTCGCCATAAAAGTCATTCCGAGAGGAGGATGGATAAATTTGAGTCCACTGGTTCAGTAAACGGTCATCCAACACACGTACGTCGACGAAACGCAAAATCTGACGAAAACATCGCCGATGTCTGTGAAAGTGTGCAGATCACAACTTGGCGAATTTCGCGTCGTGATTTGGGCCTGCATCCGTACAAATTTTAATCGATCCAGAAGCTGAAGGTAAATGACCAAAGGCAACAACATCTGTTCGCTAAATGGGCTGTGGAGCTGATGAAAACTGACACTAATTTTTATAGAAAAATCATCTTCAGCGATGAGGCCCATTTCTGGATTAATCAGTACGTCAACAAACTAAATTGTAGAATTTGGGACGGTACCTATCCACATGAGATCCAAGAGCGTGTAATGCATCTCGAAAATGTCACTGTTTGGTGTGAATTTAGGGCTGGCGGCGTCATTGGTCTATATTCCTTGGAGAACGATGTTGGCCATCGCGATCAAGGGCGAGCGCTAAAGGTCGATGATTACCATTTTCCTTTGGCTTACATTGGACCAACGGCATGCGGTTTCCACAGGATGATATGCGACACAGCTCACCCCACATTGGAATTTCTGCATGAGCTTTTCAAGGGCATGAACGTCTCACGTGCAAATGATGTGAACTTCCCAACGAGATCGTGCTATTTGACCCTGTTAGACTTTTTCTTGTGTAGTCTATTAGTTTCGACAAACCAGAGCGGCCCTCAAAGCCAACATTTCCCTTCCCAAAATTCAGCCTGATTTATGCCTAAAAGTCATGGAAAAATGAACATTTTAGATGCGCGCCACCCAGAGAAGCCGCGATCGACATTTGAAAGATTTTACATTCCATACAGAATGTCATCGAAAGGTTTTTCAAACGAATAAAAAATTTCGCTGATATCTCGAACACATTTTGTTTTATATAAACATAAATATTCGAAACGCTTAGTGAAAGGCCCTTTTCAATAATTCTTGTTTATCTGATAATGACTTGATTTCAATTCTAGCTTTATAAGCTTGTTTTTTGTTTGTTCGTTTGTATAACTTAACATACTCATTTATTTATAAAGATATACAATTGTTTTATATCAACTATTTAATTTCTACAATAATTAACTATTATTTACTTATTTTAACATATTTTTTATCATTTATTTAGCTATTTATATATTTATCTATTTAGTTATCTACTTATTTCTTAAAAATTATAATTTTTCTCAGCAACTGTTTTGAATCCTCCTCTCTTGCCATGGGGCAATTTAGATCTGATGAAAGTTTTTCAAGTGCCTCTTTCCTTCAAAACTATTGTTCTGCAAATATATTCAAGTAAATTTATAAAATATTTTAAGTGTAAAAAAAAAGGTGAATATTTTGACGACAATAAAAATATATGTTTTTCAATGTATAGCATGTTAAAAAATTTTGAACCTATTAAGTTGAAGCGCAGTGTATTTAATTCATTTTAAACGTTGTCACTTTCATCATCCTCAGCCGTGTTCAATTTTTTTATTTTATACCAATCGAGTTCTCAAATGAAACTATTTCGTTGGAAATAAAATACAAAAATAAATCAAAGTTCAAACAAACTGAAAACGCGTTTCAAAAGTTGTAGAAAAGCAAAAAAAAAAAAAATAATAATGAGCGCGTATGAGAGGGACAATTATCTGTCACTTAAATCTAATTAAATTAAGTCCTTATAGTTAGGCATTTTTAAGTTAAGACTTCACGATGGCTACACTTTTTTTTACCCTATTAACATCCGCATTCTTTTGAAGGCTAAATTTGAGTTAAGCCGAACTCACATCAGCGGTCACGTTCAAAGCCGACTCTCTTAACAACAACGACTGTTGATTAAAAAAACTATCTTCAATCAACCAAAGACTTATTAACACCATCGAAAATACAATTTGCAAATTTGCAAAATAGGCTTAAAAGTGTCAGTTTTTTTCTAACTTGTGCGGTCTAAACAAATAAAGTTTTATTAGTATTTTCATCATTCAATGGTGCGTTATCCAAAGAAGGGTTGTTGCCAAATGGGAGTTGAATAAGAAAGAACTCATAAAAGGAAGGAGAATAAATATAAATTTTAAATTCTTTAAACTCTTCAATTAGTGGAGTCGTGCAATGCTCTGATCTTGGCCGTATTCTGATTCAGATTCTCGGACTCAAAAACAATATGGTATTGCGTTTCTAAAACAATTTCTTATGTACCCCTTAAAACACATATTTAAGTTATAAAATTATTATTATGCTTCTTAAAATTGTGAATTATTATACAGGTTGTTCTGAAGATTTTTGCAACAATCCGTTAAAGAAGTTTTCAAGAAAACCTGAAAGCTAAAATGAGTCATAAGTCTCATGGTAAAAGTGTTAAAAAAATTAGCTTTGAGTACGATTTGCCTGTAGCTTCATTTAAGAGCCCAGGTATGCTTTTAATTTTCTTAAAATAGTTATCATCTTGGCAACTAAGTAATTGCGGACTTTTTTTTTTGAAAATAATGAAATAGTTAAAATGCTAGAAAAGATTGGTATTCGTGGACACATTTTAGAATGGTTTAGGGACTATCTGAAAGATCGAGGATTTAAAGTAAAAATAAAAGAATTTTTTAGCCGAAAATACCCTCTAGATTATGGTGTGCCTCAAGGCTCGATACTAGGTCCACTATTGTTTATTATATACGTAAATGATATGCTATCGGCACTTAAATTTGGAATCGGATTTGCTTTCGCAGATGATACAGCTATAATCGTTACCCATTGTGATTTGCCAACAGCTATAGATATGATGCAAAAGGATCTCAACTCAGTCACTAAGTGGTGTCATGACGCTGGACTAATCGTGAATCGACAGAAAACAAAAATTATGCACATCAGACCCACAAATGTTATCAAAAGCAAGATAAGTATCAAAATACGTCATAATGAATGCTTGCATCACCGCGAATCATTGGACGACAACGACGAATGCGATGGCTTTATTGAACAGGTACAAACGTACAAATATCTTGGAATAACCCTCGACTGCAACTTTAAGTGGAATGCACACATGTCATTGCTGTGTGAAAAATTGAGAAGAGCAATATTTGCACCATCTAAGCAATTACATGCACTTCGCAATACTGAAACAAGTGTATTATTCCTTGGTGGAATCAGCAATCAGGTATGGAATTCTCGCATGGGGAAATACGACTAACGGATATCTGATGGAAGTACAGAAAATACAAGATAAGATTTTAAAAATACTTTTAAGGAAAAAAACACCAAGCACAAATGTACCTGAAAAGGATCAAAATCTGTATGCAAGTCTAAATATGTTAAATGTAAAACAACTCTTCAAACTGAATGTAATTATGGAATACTATGACGATGAACGATTTAAAAAACCACTGGATCATAATATTAATACAAGGGGACGAGTGCAATGTTTCCTTAAACCTGATAGATTTAATAACTCATATGGACGGCAACAATTAAAAGTTATAGTACCTCAAACTTTCAACGAACTTCCTCTAATAATGAAGCAAATACCCCAACAAAGCAATAGAAAGAAACAACTAAAATATTTTGTCTTAAACAATCTGTGAGTCAAGCAACGTTAATGTTCTATATTTCTGTGTGTCTCTATATTCTATAGTACAATTAAGCTTTAATATAAGAAAAAAATATGTATGTCTATATCATTGTGTATTAAGATACTTCAAGTTTTAAGCAACTTCCCTTCTGGAAGTTCTCGTTAATATTGAAAATATGATCCCGAACTTACAGAATTGCAGTATGAACTAACCTAATTAAGTACGAATAACCTTCTGCAGACAAGCCATTGAAGGCTTAGCAGATGAAAATGTAAATACCTTTTGTAACTAATTCTGTAATAATAAAAAAAAAAAATTTTTTTTTCATGGAACGAAATAACTTTATTCGTAATGTATTGGAGCAATGATCTTTTGCCATCTTTCAGGCAGCATCATGATTCCACGTCAAAAAATTATAATAGTATTGAAATTTTTACCATTCAAGGAGTTTTGCAAAGATCGAGATGAAAAGTAATCATATGGTGCAAAGTCAGGATAATATGGAGCATGTGGCAAAACATCCCAACCAAGCTCCAATAATTTTTGCTGAGTGAAAAACTGCATTGTTCAATTTTGTTAGTTGTTCAATGTAGACATCTGAATTGATCGTTCGGTT
The DNA here is from genome assembly GCA_963555765.1 of Orthonevra nobilis. Classification (NCBI taxonomy): domain Eukaryota; kingdom Metazoa; phylum Arthropoda; class Insecta; order Diptera; family Syrphidae; genus Orthonevra; species Orthonevra nobilis. The sequence goes on along the minus strand of OY743226.1, from coordinate 12,766,671 downwards.
GGGTGGTAAAAGTTCAAAGTAGACAATTCCTTTGTAATCCCACCAAACTGATAACATAACTTTCTTTTGATGAATATCAGCTTTTGATGTTGTTTGAGCTCCTGAGTCCAACCGGCTTCCTCCACGATCTTTTCTCATTGACATTGTTGTAAACAACCCATTTTTCATCACCAGTTATCAATCGTTTCTTTAACAAATCGCAGATGTTAATGCGTTGTGTTAAATGATTTAATTTAATGATGATGTGTTAAATTAATTAATTTCAGTTCATGAGGAACCCATACTTCGAGTTTTCGTACATAGCAAAGTTGTTTTAAGCGATTTTCAATGCATGTTTGTGATACATGAAGCTTCTCTGCAATCTGACGTGTTGTACTGTGACGATCCGAATCGATTATTGCATTCATTTGGTTCGCTGGACGAACAGAGCGTTTTTCATCTTTAAGTGAAAAATCACCAGAACGAAATTTGGCAAACCAATTTTGAGACTGCCGTTCTTTTAAAGCTTCATCACCATAAACAGCACATGACTTTTTGAGAACTTACGATGCGTTTTTTCCTTTCTGAAAATAAAAAAGCAAAATAAGACGTTAATGTTCGTTTTGATATTCCATACACAACCAATCAAAAAAATTACTGATTGACAGTTGAAGTACCAACAATCAAATAACAAAATGCGTTTGACATTTGGATTACGTCAGCAAACCTAAAAATTCAAGTAAGGCCATCTAGTGTGAGTGAAATCCACAATTACTTAGTTGCCAACCTGATAGATTCTATGTTGCATTTAAAAAGAATAATAATTGAAGGCTTAAGTGAATTGTCTACTTTTAAGACCGTCATGTTATCCTTTGGTCCTTTCACTTAAATACTGCTTTCACTTATATTGTTATGACATTTCGACCTTTTGTCACAACTTTGACGTGCAATTTGACTTAATGGCCTACTCGAATGATAATCAATGAATTGAGGATATAACTTTTATGGACATGTGTGTTTTTTCAATTCAATGAATACAAGACTAGGTCTTTTAGATCAATACTATACATACACTGCGTTATCATCGTCTTCAAAAATTGCAGCAACTCTACTCTAAAAGTATTAAGCCCTTTTTTTCAACACTCTCCTCAGCGTTATGAACGTTTTTGAATTAAGATGGTTTTTTAAAGCACTTAACCCCAGCCGAGAGGTGGGAAGTCTTGCTTTTGAGTAAAAGGAAAAGTTGACCATGGAATTATTTTCTTTGAGGGGAACTTATCTAGAATAGTATCTTTGGAACACATTAACCAGAGATCAGAAAACATAATCCATCCGCATTTCCGACTACCTTTTTGTCCTTTCCTGTATAGACCTCTGGAATTTTGTTCATAATAAGAAACTAGATTAGTGAAGTTACAATACTTGCGAAACTTGTTTCCAAATTGAGTTTTGACTTTTTGTCAAACGATTAAAAAAAAAAACACTCAGCTGACCTTCTCGGTGGAGTAGAAATACGAAAATCTTATAACAACTTCAAAACTAAGTCCAGCGGATACAAACAGACTGTTGTAAACTCAAATATAATAATTTATTGTTTAAGGCTCAATAATTATTAAAGGATGTTTCATTTGCGTCAGTATTGTATGTTGTATTAGACCTCATCCGTATCGACGATTTTGGCGAAAGTTTCGCAAAAAGTGCTCAAAATCGAATGGCTTAAAAAAATGGCTAGTTTATTCGTATTTTCTAAGTTTCGTATGGTTCGTAGTTTCTGAAACAACATTTTTGAATTACGAAATTTCTACTTAACCACGGTGGCAAAAAGATTCGTAGTTTTGTATTACGTCAAAGAAACAAATTGGTAGTCGAATTTGAGATCCGGAATAACACTTAATGCGTCCAATAATTTTTTTTTCCACTTTTGTGTGGCATTTCTGTCCTTTTTAGTAATTAATTTTGCAGGAAAGTATACTTGAAACATTAAGCAGTAGAACTGTTGTACGAAACATTAAGTATAGGGCGTTTATTTCCATTCACTTCGAAAATGAATAAACTACGAAGTGATATGAGTCCCCAAATTGATAAATCTATTTTCAAATAATTTTCAAAATCAAGTAAAAAAAATAAGACAAAGAATTTTGTGAGTTTCTCTGACAGTATGTTTTTTAAGGGGGTATTCTCGATTTTTTTTTTATATTTTCAAAACTTAACTATTCAAGAATATATCTACAAGAGGATTTTTCAAAATTCGAATTATTTTCGGAGATTTCGGTAATTTGCTGACCCGGCATCCAAACTGATTCGGCCGGAACAAATCGAACAAAAGGGACAATTCTAACCTTCAAACCGATATTTTTTTTTTAATGAAATGGATAAAAAATCCTTACGCATCCAGATCGACAAAGAAAAAGGCGTTGTCACGGCAAAAGATTCATGGCACAGGAAGACACCAGTTTTACGAGTGCATCATCTGAGGAATTATTGACTCGATGTTTAGGTTCAGAAACTCAAAATGACAATGAGTCTGTAAACTCTTTGAATTGGACTTTCGATCCAAAACATATGCATTCATTCAGGACCTTAAATGATTGAGGTAGCGACATTTATTGCTGTTTTTTTTTTCTTTTTAGTTAAGAATAATATTTTTTTTTCTCAGAGTCGGCCCTTGGATACTGGGTTAAGATTTAAGTCTGTTTAGTTGAGATGCATATTCTTTGAGGAAAATGGAGCTGTCTTGGCAGTGGGAGAACGTGAGGCGAAGCTTTTTGGAATGTATTTTCGGGTCCAGATTTCAGAAAGGCCGATGTGCAAATTTGGCGACTACCGACTTATTGGCATCAAAGGAATGGCATGAAAGAATGGCACATCAGAATGTAAAAAAGGTACGTACTCATTTGAAAGAGAGTAACATTAAATTCTCAGATGATCAACATTTTTCGTGCGATGCATGCATCTATGGAAAATTTTTTAGAGAGCCTTTTTCAAAAAAGTACCTTCAAAACAAGTCGACCTTGTGAACTTGTCTATGTCGATTTGTGTTGTCCAATGGAAGAAGCATCTCTAGAAGGTGCAAAGTATTTCATTCTTTTAAAGGATCACTTTTTGCACTTCCGAGTCGATGATTTTCTAAAAACAAAAAGTTGGATATATGCAGTTTCATTGCAAGTTTCTTGGATGCTGCTTTTAGAGAAAGTCGACAAAAAGTCGAAGACATTTCGCACTGATAATGGGCTGGAATTTATCAACGAATCTGTTAAATTGCTGATTAAGGAATACTTGATTCGTCATGAAACCAGCGTTGCATACACCCCCGAACAAAATGGTAGAATTGAACGAGAAAACCGTACGTCGGACAATGCTAAGTGCAACGAATTTGAACAAAAAATGTTGGGCTGAAGCCGTAAACACGGCTGTTTATGTTTTGAACCGAACTGTGGACATCGTCGTGGGAGGTAAGATCCATTGCAAGAAGTGGTGTGGAAGTAAAGCAGAGGACAGCGATTTCAACACGTTTGGCGCTGAAGCCTTTGTGCATGTTCCCAAGCAAAAACGCAAAAAATTGGACAGAAAGGCGGAAAAGGGGTTATTCTTGGGGTACTCTGAACATCCAAGGGTTATCGTGTGCGTGTCAGAAACACCACTTTTATTAGACATCATGGTCAATGGAAACAGGCTGCGGATACTGGCTTGGAGGAATCAAGCGTCGCGTTGCTGGAACCAGTAACTGAACAGAGTTCTTAAAGATTTTAATCTCAAGCCAAGTAAAATGGATTCTTGCATTTTTTTTATCGGCGGATAATACATCTAGAATTATACTTGCTGTTTACATCGATAATGGACTGACAGCTACGAAAACTAAACGTGATGCAACTCAGTTGGTAAGTTTTTTGCAAAGCCAGTTCGAAGTCACGATGGTGGAAGCTGGTTACTTTTTGGGGATGGAAATTTCAATAAACCACAGGGGTGAAGTTCATGTGAGCCAATCGCGTTACATTGGCCGGCTATTGCAACGGTTTCACATGAATAACTCGAAACCAATGTCAACTCCAATGGAAAATGCCTTATTTGCGGAATCGTTGTCTTCAGGAGCTATCAAATTTCTCTGTCGAGAGGCAGTTGGGTCCTTATTGTATTTGGCAGTGGCGATTCGACCGGATATCGCATTTCCGGTAGGAGTAGTCTCTCTCGATACCTGGAGGCGCTTAACGAAGATCATTTCAACGCTGTCGAAAGTATTCTGAAATATATCAGAATGACCAGACGAAAAGGTTTAATATTGTTTTAGTGACGCTGATCATGGAACAAGGCGCTCTACCACTGGGTTACTTTTCTTTCTCGGTAATGGGCCATTATCATGGTCATCTCAAAGACAGAAATGTGTTTCTCCACTCGACCACCGAGTCCCAGTACGTGGCAGCTTCACAGGCAGTAAAAGAGATGGTATGGCTACAGCAACTACTCTATGAGATGGTTCTAACTAGAATTGGTGATACTGTATCAAATATGGACAACCAGGGAGCGATCCGACTTTTAAAATAACCAAAATTCCACAAGCGAACTAAGCATATAGACGTTCGTTACCACTTCATCCGTGAACGATATGAAAGAGGTGAGTCTTATTTAACTTTTGTTCTTTCTGAACAACAAAAAGCAGACATTTTAACCAAATCTCTTTAAGAATTGAAAGTTGAAAATAAAGAAAAGTAAAGTTAACTGACTTTTAACAAAATAATGTTAAGTAACTATGTAAGTTTAATTAACTATAAGTGGGGAATAATATAAAATGAATTGTTATTTGTATAATTAAAATTGGCAACATAATGATGGCTTCATTCCTATTTTAAAAATGGTGGAGCTTATTGGAAATGAAAATTGGCCCGGAAGCTCATTCATTTGAAGCTGTGAAACGAGACAACGCCCGGATTGACCGCTCCGAGATACGAGCATCCATCCAACGCATCAAAGAAGGCCAGAACTGCTCGAGATATGAAGAGAGAAACGCGGAAAATAGTTTTTTTTCGAAGTCGAGGAAGGTCCGATGTATGAAGCAGGAATGGCAGATTGAATAAATGTAAGTCTACGATATCATTTCATGACTTAGACTGCGAAAAACTTTACGCGAAACTTTAAACGCGTTTTTTCGAACCTGTCTTTTTCAAATCAATATCCACGATTTCTCAGGTTCTACTGGACCGATTTACCTGAAATTTTTAGAGAATCTTCTTTATAGACTTGTCTATGTCTGGAAATATCCCCATCCCCCAATTTTTATTACTTTTTTTTTTTAAATATTCGAAAGAGTCAGAAAAAGTGGTACAAAAATTGTTTTTTTATATTTTTTTCAGGAAGTGGCCATTTTGTGAAAAAAAATCTTTCCAACTTCTCCGTAGTTCCAGACATTGCGACATTATTCTACATTAATAATGTATTTTTTGTTTGGTTTCAGATTGCTAGGAGGTTTGAAATCGTAGGTATGGTTACGCGCCAATTTTTTGAGACCCCCACTTCATCAACTGATAATTTTTTTATTCTCTTGATTTTTTTCTGTATTCTTGTTATGTTAATAAATAACTAATAAGAAAATACTAAATACTAAAATACTAATTGATTCGATAGCTTGATTTGTTTACGTTATATGCAAGACGAAAAAATCCGACATCCTTTTAAAAAGCAACACACAGACAAATTTCCAATTCCAAAAATCAGAAACATTACAAGAACTTCCAAGATGGAATTTCTTGAACAATTGCAAATCGCTCCCAGTTCGATGGTTTCAAATGAGAATGTCCGACTCAACTTAGTTGCGTGTGTTGCTCTGGCCTTCACCAAGTAAATTACTTCATTTCGTTCAACTTTGAAATTAATTGAATTATGGCCGTAAGGGTCAAGAAACAGTTGAGCGCTGCACTTCGGACACATTGCCACAACACAGAAATTCAAACACAAAATTGTTGCAAAAAAGATACAGAAGCAGAAAACAAAAAAAAAAGGCTGTCCAACAACAAGCCGCTTATATGTAAATACAAGTTCAAGGCAACTGCTTCATAGTTTTTTTGTTTTTTGTTTGCTAAATGAAGTCAATGCCATCTATTTTATTAAATTGGTTAACCATATGCAAGAGGAAACGAACAAGGTACGGTCCGGTGTTAAAACTGACACATCCATGGCCACAAACCAGGTCAATACGTATGAGCAAATGTCTTGCATCATCACGAGTACTTTTCCAAATTTAAGCACACGGACTTGTGTAACCCGAGAAGCGTTACACCTGTAACTGACGACCACGAATCAGAGTGCAGACCAGACCAGACTCACGTCTATTTTTCACTCAATTCAATGTTTGTTAATCAAAAGTTTGGGCTTCAAATTGAGAGAACATCGCGACGCGAGCACGTACGGAGTGGTTTGGCTTCCCAGAATCTCCCAAAATGCATCCAAGCGGAACAGCACACAATCACTACCATGTTACAACTTCACTCAAGACCACATCTGTTTAAAAGCCTCCATCTGAGTTTGAGGCAATTTTTTTTTTGTTGTTAATTCGTTTAGTTGAATGGGCCACATGTAGAAGGAAGGGGGCGACCTCATCTCTCGGGGATTTTATTCTTCCACATGAGTTTGAGTGCCTCCAGTGACCAGAAAGTCTGAAAATTGGAAAATCACAGCTTAGCTCACTTGGGTACTTAGCACAAAGTGTGTACCTCATTCAGTTTGCGGTAGTCATTCAAATCGAATGGAATGCAGCGGTTACAACGAATTCTATTTAATTGATCCAAAAAAACAAACGTACTTATGCGGTATGCCTTGACGCTCTGAAAATTCGAAAAAAAACCTTATTCAAAAATATTTTCCAAACAATCGTAAGGAATAAAGTGAAAGTTGTGCGCATAAAATAATATTCAAATTTGTACATCGAGAGTGGAATAATTAATACAAATCAAGAGATACATTTTTGGTCTCAAAAGGTTGACGATCTCCTCCCAAGTCGAAAAGAAGTTTAGTAAGTTTGTTTTCCTAATTTCCTAATCAGTTGATTATCTTCAAAATACTCGTCACTTTTGGAACACTTCTCAATGGCATACTCGTTGTCGATTTTCGACTAAAACACGTTTACTTTTATTACTATTATTATTATTATTTTGTTTAATTTTGGTCCAAAAATTTTCGGGGGGAAAATGCTAATTTGAAAAAAAAAAAAAAACTTATTGTCGCCACACGGTGCGGATGCAAAAACTAGTTTTAACGTTGAGCATCAGGCTCGTGTGGCTTTCAGTTTGGTTTAGACTCTTTTGGGATTTGGTTGCGTAATTTTTACTAAAGTCTTAAGGCTCCAGTAGAGTTGTTTTTTTTGTAATTTTAATCGTTTTTCGTTCAGTGAAAGTAATACGATTGGGGTCAGCGTTAGTGAAGTTATTATTGTTATTTCCAATTTGTTTCGAATTAAATTGATCGCTGTTGCGAAACTAACTGCGAGGCAGTCAGTGAGTGTGCACACATTTAGTTGTCCGTCATTCAAACAGTCGCGTTTTTTGATTGATAAATAAAGTTCCGGACGAGAGGAAATAAATAAACAAAATCCTACACGAAACGTATTTCATTTGTTTTTTTTGGAATCATGAGTGAGTATTTTTTTAAGATGAAGTTTGAAATTTGTACTCATATAATTAATTGTGCAATTATTCAAGTATGAGTATTAATTTCAACGGACTTTGTGCTCAAATTACAATGGAGTTATTGTTATTATTTTTTAATTGCTTATTAGTCGTTCAAAAATGTTTGTGTGTGTGTTTTAAAATTTATGGGCGCGAATGTTGAACACGAGCCCAGTGCGAATAGTGATGAACGTCAGACGTTAGATAAATTCTTGGATAGAATTTTGTATTTGTAACTTAAAAGAAGATAGATTTTTGAATTGCAAATGAAGTCGTTAAATTGAATTTATTGAAAATTCTGTTTTTTTTTTTGTTTTTTTGCGTTCTTTTTAAAAAACACAAAAATTCGAGCAACCTGTTTCTAGAGTAATAAAAGTGGTGTTTAAAATGTCAAACTTAAGTATTTATGTAGCACTTATGGGAACTATAAATCGATTTAAATTTTTAGAACATTACTGAGTCCAAGTTGTTACATGGTGAATAAATTAGTTAACAGGAATCAAATTATTTAAATTCTTATCTTAAAAAAAAACAAGCAAATGGGTTAAAAATTCTAACGGGCTTTTATGACTTCTTTAACTGGTCGATATAACGACTAAAATTAAAGATTTTTTGGAATTCTTCTTCCGTACCAAAGAACCCATTTTGACAGAAGGAAAATTCGTTTTAAAAAGTAAACAGCTTTGTTATTTCCATTTTTGTTAAAGGAATTGACAGAAACTTCCGGGATTGGACAGAACAAAATTATTTGCTGATCCTTTGAAGTGGATAAGAAATTTAGCAAGTTTTTGATAAAAAAAATACTCAAAAGTGGACAATAGTTCAACAAGAATGATTCACACACAATTGAAGTTGATTTAAAAAAACGTGGCAAGTTGATGGAACTATTCTTTTATAAAAGCTAAACAACTTAGGGGTATTGACCTAAGCCTCTATAGTTCAATGTAAATTCGAAAATAAGAAGATTTCGTGGAATGTGCTAAAAATTCTTAGGTTTGATTTTGACACACCGGTTTTTGTGTCGCAATTGTTTTTACTTCCTTATCAGGCGAGGAACTGAGCTTATGCTTAAGCTGTTTTCTATCAGGGCACGCTGGTTTCAGTTGGAAAGATAAAGCTTCCTAGCATAAGAGACTGCTTGACCTTTGAGATTCGAAAACACTCGATGATTCAATATGGATGTTTATTTCCATCTTTCAACTCGCCGTTCTATCTTCTCCTTCGTTTGATCCCTTTGCAAATAAACATCACTTCTTTAATACACACTTCCCTATAACAGCTTGAATGGTAAAAGAAGAAATATATTAATATATCTATGTTTACAACGGAGACTTCTTAAACAAAGTCCGTAACTACCTCAAAGTTATATCAGTCTATGGTAAAGTTCTTATCCAGATGTCGGACCTGGGTTACCTTTCTTGATACGCTTCTTTTTGCTCTCTGATATTTACACGGTTCTTTTGCACTATTGTCTTAAATTTGAAGAAATCGACTGCAATTCTTCTATATTGATTCCATTTCAAAATTTGCAGGCTTTGGTTTGAGGTTTGTAACCCTGAGATTTATCTGTTAGTAGAATTTTCGAACCGTATTCCTGTTTTTTAATGTCTAATCATCCCCGATCGCTCGCTTCTCATGCTCATCCTTAGACGCTGCGATCGTTGGCACGGCTTGAGAATGTTGTGTACGCAATTAAAACGTTGATGAAATTGCGTCTTGGCTATAAGAAACTATTTTGGCTTGCCAAAGCACAAGCTTTGTTTTGTCGAGCTTGACGTTGAAGCTGGCTGGTTGTCCATAGCTTGCATTACACGACTCAAAGAAAGGATTTTTTTTTAATTATTTGCTCGCTCTTCAAGAGGATATGAATACTCTTACAATTCACGGAGCACAGAGCGAGCGGAAGAATTAGGAGAAAAATGAGAGATTATGTATTGGTTTGAAAAACTCAGATGTATTTGGTTTCTACTGACTTCCGTGGGTGGAGCCCGAAACGGGACGGAGGAGTTTTATGTCGACTTATAAGCTTTCGCCTGATTCGCATGATTTTATACGACATAAGTTTGGAAGAATTAGCTAAACACCTCGCTGTCAGTGTTATGTCTTCACAGCAGAGCCATCTACATACAATATACACAAACTACTATTTTTACAACACGAACCAGGAACTAAGCAAATACAACAACCACTACAAGAACGCCACCCATTGGTCAGACTACTATCGCTGATTGACCAATCCAGTTATAGTGCCATTAACTTTATCCGAATGATAAATATTGAGTGGACCAGATTCGAAAAACTAGACCACTCTAGAAATCGAACCTGGGACGTAACAATTGAATCAATTGAAAAGCAAGCGCTCAACCAACTCCGCCAGCCAGCTGTTTAATCAGGATTTCTCCCTTTACTGCGCGGCATTCCACAGGGGTTAGCTTTAGGGCCTCTTTTATTTTTACCTAATGACCTGAATGAAGATCTTCAATGGATTTCGGATAGGTCATTGGGCTTTCGTCTAATTGCAATCTTTGTCAATTGTAAAGTCGACTTTTGGACTCCACGAAACTATTGATATCAAGAACTACTCGCGCTCTGTGCAAATGCAATAAGGTTAGTCATGGTTCTTTGAGACCAAATTCATAAAAAGGAGACGAGACAAGAAAAAAACTCAAACTTTTTTGCACAAATCTTATTTTTGTTCTCCTGTTATGTAAGACCAAGCTTCAGAGTGGTAGCATGCTGCGGCCGACATCCCCATTCTTTTTTCATTTTAAAGCAATTTGGCATTAAATTTGTCCAATTTTCCATTACTCTGGCGCATGGATCAGGCTGAATTGACCGAAGGCATACGTTATGTTAGCTTTAAGGAGCGGCTCTGGTTTGTGGTGTGTGTGTTTTTGAACGCTATGGCAATTCAACAAAAAAAGACTGAACAAATGACAGATTATTCGACAGATGTAGCTTCAAAAATATGGCCGCTTTCAACTGTCAAAGTTGGAACGTCTCTATTGGAAAACCCTTTCGTATACCATTCAAATAAAAGGGTTTCGTGATGACCAATTTTGTAATTAAAGTCGATGAAAATACATTCGGCGAATGCGTTTTTACGAACGCTGCCTTAATGATAAGGGTTTTTTGATTGCTTTCTAAAGGAAAGTTATAGAACTGAAAAATGTCTACAAAAAAGCCCGCCATGACACATCCACAAACGGTAACGATATGTCATGTTCTTTACTTTTCTACGTTATATCTACTTATAGCTTCCTTGTATCAGGTGCGCAACTAAGCACTCCCTGTTTTTCAATTGAATCATTCAAAGTCGAATACCGTTGCGGTAAGAGTGTTAAACTTTTGAGGCTTTCCACGAATCAAGCCATTTTAAGATGTCTTCATAAGAGCGGCACAAGTAATAATTGGATGGAGCTGTATAGGGTATGGGTAGGACCTCCGAGTGTTGTCATGCTATAGAATCAGTTGTTCTTCAAGCAGTGCTCGGTTCAATCACATCGATTGAAGTCGATACCGTTGCCGAGTGATGGTTTCATTGGGTTTCAAGACTGACCCGGTCCCACTAAATACACAGCTTAATATTCGACCGATTCGACGACGAAGAAGCATAACCGGGCACGCCCTATGACTTTCTTTGTTTTGGGCTGCTGTAATGAATCCATTTTTCATCACCCGACAAGAATCATGATTGGATGAAGAAACTCCTTCCTCTTTTGGCGCTGGAGCAGTTGTTCAAAGGCACAAAAAAGACACTCAACGTCCCTTGGGTTTAAATAACGAGGAACCCAAGTTCCTTGTTTTTGAATCATTCCCAATGCACACAATCGCTTGGAAATGGCTTGACGGGTAACTCCTAATGCTGAAGCAAGCTGATCTTGCGTTTGACACGAATCCTCACCGAGCAATGCCTCCAATTCAGCGTCTTCTTAGGATTTTGGCTTTCCTTCACACGGATGGTCGTCAATGTAAATCGAATCGTTTTTAAAACGACGGAACCAATCACGGCACGTTGTTTCACTAAGAGAAGCATCTTCGTAAACTTTTTGAAGCTCAAAAATCGACCAGCATGGATCTCAGTTGTCAGAGGTTTTGAGTCTTGAATGTTGATAGTTTGGCGCACGGAGATCTCGTTTGGCAAGGCTTAATAAGCAGAAACGGAGGCTAATAAGACTAGCCTTGTTCCATCTCTTAAATCCTCTTTTCATTTTAAAATGATTTTTTGGTTTCGAGTATAAAGTATAGTATATGAAAAGTAGGTCTACAAGCCTGACGCATTCCCAACCTGAACTGCTCACACAACTAATGAAAAATGGCAAAGCCTGTTGGCGGACTCATTTAACTAAAGAAAGTAGTTTAAGTGCGTCACAATTTAAATTGATCTCTTTATTAAAATAAAAATTTTCTTAAAAGCCGGCAATTATCGCCAAATGAAGTGATTTACCAGCAAATTTATCAGCAAACATTGCACACCCATCAAATTTAATCGGAGCTTCATTGCAAACGTCATTCATAAACAACTGCTTAGTCAGACTTAATGCTTGCTAGTCATTTATTAAATGAGTTTTTTTTAAACGTCCAACATTAATTAAACTAACTCATAAAGTGGTATAAATTTTATGACTTTAATTCAAGGTTGAACAGCAACTGCTTTGGCCTTTTTAGTTTACTACCAAAGAGTCAGGCTCCAACCCAAGGTCCGAATTTCTCAAAACAGTAGCTTAATTGTTGCTCTTTGTACACTTTTGTACAAGCCCAACATTTAGATTGCTCATTAGCCGTCGTAGGCTAGAGAGACTCAGTCTTGTTGGCATAACCTAACAACTAAACACATACATATTTGGGCCAATGTCTCGAAGGTAACATAGATTAAACCACAAACAAGGTGTCCGGCTACTTAACATTTACATTTGACCCCGATTTCCGAACAAAAAAAGTTCGCGAGGAAGTCTATAAAAATTAAATAATTTAATTAAAAGGTTAACTAACCCAAAAAGATGAGATAATATTAGTGAAGACGACGGACGGCTTGAGTTATGAATAAACAATTTTAATGCCAAACTCGATTTCATTGCCAAATAAGCAATCGAGGCACGGTTCCACTTCATGGATATCGAAAAACAGACGAATTAGCGATTGATTTAAAATTATTAGCGTGTAATTGAAATGAGAAAGGCTTTGATTGATTTCATCTTTCGAGGAATATTAACAGCAAGTGGCGAAGGGGTTTCTTAAAAAAAATGCAAAAATGTTATATTTGTTTGATGTCGTTGATTGATTGAGGACTAAAAACCAAGCAGTCCTCGAAAAACTTCCACCAAAATTGTCGAAAATATCTTTGAAAGAGTTGGGCTACAATTTTACAATTTTTTAACCCTTTGAATATGGGTTTCTAATGAAAGAGCTTGAAGAGTAGAAAGCGATAAAGTTGGTAACATCACATTTTATTCAATATGGCTGCCGCTCCAAAATGACGGCTGACACTTTTAACCCCGGAAATATCGATTTCAAATTAAAGAGCCGGTAATGAAAGCCGGTAACGTCATATTTTATTCAATATGGCTGCCACTCTAAAATGAAGGATTAAATTTTTTTTAACCGCTCCAAAATGACGGCTTTTTTAACGCCGGAAATATGGGTTTGAAATGAAAGGGCTCGAAGAGTAGAAAACGATGGAGAAACCCTAAATGCAATATGGTCGCCGATCCAAGATGGCGGATTACAATTTTTTTCTTGTAAACAGGCTTTAGTATTGTTGTATAGTGCCTGTGTAATAGAAAGCGTACGAAAGTGCCTCAAGCTTAAAAATTTATAAAAATTAATATAACATTGCTAAAAGATCTATATGAAAGCCTAGAAAAGATGACGAAAAAAGAAAAGAGAAGAATGCACATCAGCGATGACTTGGCCAGAGCGTCAAAATAGGCAGGTATATTTTTGAGGAAGTAAAGGGCTTAGTCCACCTCGGCTCCGCAGTGAACTAAGCAAATAACATCAGCGATTAAATCAAACGCAGAAGTTCTCTTGCCCACCGCTGTTTCATTGGGCTCAAGAGGGAATTTAGTGTTGGAGCCCTCTCTCGAGAGACCAAGCTGGCTTCGTATAAAACTCTGATCTTACAGATCCTGATCATCCGGCGCATACGCATGGACAGCGAACGAAGATGCCCTTGGTCGTTTCGAGAGAAAAATTCTGCGATCTTTGATCCCGTTTCCGTTGATGGCAGACGGAGAAGAAGCTTCAACCACGAGCTATAAGGGCTGTATAGCGAGATGTGTCTAGCCAGGCGTCTACGGATCCGAGGCCTAAAATGGTTGGGCCAAGTATAGAGTATGGACAATGTCGCTTTGGTCCTAAGAATTTTTGACACCAAGCCTATGGCGGGGACCTCAACCAACATGGGGTTCCCAGCTAGTAAGAGATTAGGTCTATTCAAAGCTGCCTTCCATTCCAAAGGCGACCATGTGTGCTACTTCTAGGACGTCGGATCAATCTTCCTATCATACTACTGTGTCCAAAAAATAAGGTGACATTGTATTTATTTTGAAAATTCTTTATTTATTCTTCCAAATCAATTTCATCCCCTTCAAAGTAATCCCCTCCCGATGCAATGCACTTATGCCAACGGATTTTCCAATCTTTGAAACACTGGTTGTAGTCACTTTCCGGGATGGCCTTCAGTTCCGTCTTCGCTGCGGCTTGAATCTCCTCTATCGTATCAAAACGGTGTCCCCGGAGCAGTCTTTTGAGCTTGTTGAACAGCCAGAAGTCGCACGGCGCCAGATCAGGTGAATACGGTGGTTGCGGAACGATCACGAATGATCACGAATTACGAGTGCGGTATGGGATGGTGCATTATCGTGGTGTAAAAACCAAGAATTGTCTTTCCACAATTCCGGCCTTTTTAGGCTGATAGCGTTACGTAAACGACGCATAACGTTCAAATAATATTCCTTGTTGACTGTTTGGCCGGTTGGAAGGAATTCATAAAGCACAACACCACGATAATCGAAGAAAACAGTCAACATGACCTTGATTTTTGAGCGACTTTGGCGCGGTTTTTTGGTCTCGGCTCTCCTTTGGCACGATATTCGCTCGATTGATCGGTTGTTTCGGGGTCGTAAGCATAGATCCAAGTCTCATCGCCAGTTATAATGCGTTTCATGACATCCTGGTAGTCGGAAAGCATTGTTTCACACAATTTAACGCGACGCCTTTTTTCCAAAAAATTCAATGTTTTCGGTCCCAGTCGAGATTTGACGAGCTTGAGGCCCAAAGCATCCTTCAAAATGGTATTGACTGAGCCTTTCGATAAGCCAACTTCATCAGCAAGGTCTCTAATCGTTAATCGATTTTTTTTCAACACCAAATCTTTGATTTGTTGGACGTGAGCTTCATCGGTTGAGGTTGATGGTCGCCCAGAACGCTCTTCGTCTTCGACACGTTCACGGCCGGCCTGGAAATCACTATACCACTTGTAAACATTTTTTTTAAACATAGCCTCATCATCAAAGGCTTTCTGCACCATCCCCAACGTATCCGCAAACAAAATTTAATGCAAATTCTTTGCTCAATAAATTTCGACATCGCAAAAAACGAAAAACTCACTTTTAGCAGCTCACAAAACGACGCGTATCTCAAACACTATGAATATATTTTGACATGAAAATTCACATAGATGTCACTGACAGTACTACCAACCTAAAAAGAAACAAAAATTTCCAAATCCTTCGACGCGCGCAGTTTAAATTCATATGTCACCTTATTTTTTGGACACAGTAGTATATCTGCGGCTTGAACCTCGAAGCGTATACTTGGCTCTTAAGTGAAGAATTGTTATTCCTTCGCTTGATGGCGGGGGTTTCAAATCGAGGTACATGCCGTCACTCATTTCTGTCTGCAGCCTATACTCGTATATTTCTTCGACCGGCTCGTAAACCATGCCTCATATTTGACATGGAATAATCCTTTCGAAGGTCCCTGACATCCCTCTGCCTTCTATATGCTAGATGAGCACTTTGAAGAAGCATAATTTTTGTCATTCAAATGCGGAGTTTCTATCCTTGTCCTTTGGAAAAAGTACACTTGATTGCATAGCATGAAACTTCATCGAATCTCCATAAAATGATAAAAGCTCAGAGCTTGCAGAGCATATGTTCCCAAAGTGGTGAGAGACGACATAAGGCCCTTTTAAATTTCGCCATCCAAAATGTTTGACGTGATCGGTGTGTTTGACGGTTAAGTGAAGAAGTATCTTGCACCTCAACAGAAATGGGACTTTGTCAATTTAAGCATATAAAAAATCAGGCTTCTCAGGCACCGTCCAAAGTTACGCACAGCTTCTCTTCTCTAGTGTCTAGCTCTGCAGCTTCTGCTGTCGAGGCATGTACACATATGAAACTGATTATGGCATTTTTCGTCAATGTTTTCAGGGCCTGTTTGTATTTGAAGCAGTTCCCTGTCGTTGCTCTTATATTTCTCTGAAGCTGAGGTGATGAAAATGGCTTCAGTGCAAACGTTGTCGCAGGGTCCATCCAAATATCGATTGCCACGGAGTAACTGCTTTCACAAACTTATGCATCATAGCAGGGCATAGAAGGAAAAAAGGGTTTTTACCATTTTATATTTGATCGTCATTTTTTAACTCCAAGATTACTTTGAGAAGCTCCGCAATTTTCGCACTCCACAAGGGTGAATGTCTAGTCCGACAGTTTTTTTTTTATGAGCCCACAGGAAGCTTGAGTGAGTTGCTCATCTCCTTCTTTAGTCTGTCTCCTTTTGAAGTTAGAAAGCCGTTCTCGCAACACTCAGGTTCGCTCTCGCCGCTTTCTTTGTGGATATGTTGGGTGTGTTGCATTTGTTAAGCGTCTGCGATTTGTGTTGTGCCTTTATAACCATTCTTTTGTAGATTATAGAGTGTCAACTTTTTTCCTTTCTTCATCATTTCCCTTGTTCATCATAATAATAATTTCAATTATCAGCGTGATATAGTCTTCAAGAAAGTCATCTTTAACCAACAGGCAGACAGACGCTTAAGTGTTTCTTCTTTTGGGTCAGAAATAATTTAAAGTCGTTGGTCAAATGAGCTGCCAGAGAACTGCAGAAGCACCTTAAAATTATCGGAGGTAATCCATTGGGAAAACAAAAAACAAATCCATTCGACTCATCAGTCACAGTCCCGTTCAGCAGCTTTGTTTATTACAATTTCTCAATCCACAAGTCAGTGAATGTCCTGTTTATGAAACTGGCTATAAAAATTCAGCATGATATTTAGTCCAGTTTTGTGGCTTATAAGGATAATGAAATATTTCGTCACAAAAACCGGACTCAATGCTCAACAAGCTTGTTTATCACTGGAGTGATAGGCGCAGCACTTGATTCGTTTCCAAACCTGACTTTGGCTTGCTGGCGTGTAAATCAACCTCTTGCGCACTTGGTAACTTGATAATTAAACTTGAGTCGGTAGTAATATGAGAACATGAAATTGTTGCAAACAATTTGGGACAACTTCAAATGAAGCTCAAGCACAATATCTGCCACAACTAGTTCGTGGTATTCAAAGGCATAAACTTTGCTGCAACATATGCTTACAAGCTGCATCTTCACCCTTGGTGATGAAACAAGAACAGGCAAAAAAGTGAAGAGACAAACAGCAGCACACTCAGCCGTAAGGTTCTATGACCTTGGACCCTATGAGTCTTGGCAAAGTTCTGGACTCAAAAGTGAGCGGGAAAGACAATACAGCTAATCGCATTGGGAAGGCATACTATATAAAGCTTTTTACATATGCTAGAAGATGTTAAGTAAATTTGTAGTCCTTAATGGCTACAGGAAAGGAGAAGAACTGAAATAGGCTATGTCACATTGATTTCGGACTGTGGTTAAAAAATTTTATATCAAAACTCCTGTGAAGACAATGCACTCTATCGAATATAGAACTGGTCATTTATACTGGCTGATCAAATTTGTCTTCCGGAAAGAACTGAAGGGCTCAGGGTATTTCAGGCAATACGGTTTTATTATTATTATTATAATTAGTATTATTGTTATTATTATCTTTATTACTATTATTTATTCTTTATTTAAAATAATTGTACAGTTCATGAATGTGTATAAAAGGAAAGAATATTTACATGGCCGTCTGTCGAAAATTGACAATATTTCATATAAATCCAGTTCAACAATGTTTAAAAACTACAATATATACAAAAAGAAAAAAAATAATAAATAGGCAATCAAAAAAGGCTTTCAAGTTAATATATTAAGACTGTTGCGATTATTCAGGGCATGTTTATAATATCGAAAATACAGCTTCCAACCCTGGTTGCTTTAAAGATAAGACTAATTTGGTCAGCTTCTAATTCTTTCGAAAACTAGTTATTGGGACCCAGTAAATAATTGAGAGTTCTATTAATAAGCAGAGTAGGAGAGGTGTGAACCCGGTTAAAAGTCTCATGGTACAAGCAATCGTCCATTTTCCTAATACAATCGTAGAATTTATTTAGCCGATCATCTACATGTGCCTCGGAAAGACCTTAAATGCATTGTTAGAAATTGCCACCTCGTTCCAATCCACAAAAGGTGATAGTTTACGGTGCAATATAAATTTCATAAACAGGTTTTGAAGATTTTCCCTTGGCCTGTGCATCACTCTTACTATAAAGTATTATTATTATAATTATTATAGTAACTTTGGCTTTCAGAGGTAGGCCGGACTCAACATGAATGGCGTATGTTGACGTTTTTGAGGGAAGCTTAAAAATGCGCTTAAAGAACAAGCGTTGCGCTATTTCAAGTACGTCGAAGTTTTTGAACCCAAAAATCTGATTTGCATAACAAAGTCAAGCGTTTACTGTGCCATTAAAGACTTTAAACTTCGACCCAGTGACAACATGTTTGTTTCCTAAAAAAGTTCCTACACATGAGATTTATAGTATATAGTAGCTATCTTAGCGGCTTTCGAATATTCGTGAATATCGGGGCGGAGATCAAGGTTTGATGAAACAAGCATCCCTAAGTACTTAAATTGCTTAACAACTTCAATTGGCTCATCGCTCATAGTCCATTTCTTCTGTCGTGTTGGTCTACTAAGTGTAGGTTAGGAAAACCATGATCTTTGATTAAGACGTGTTCACTTTAAGATCCCAGAAGTTACAGTAGTATTTTAGTTTGTTTATTTGGAGCTGGAGAGTTAAAGAATTGTCTCCTCAACATCGCCAACTTTAACACAACTCGGTAAATAATCAAGTATGTCGTCAATTAAATAGTATAGGGCTCAATACACATCCTTGCGGAAAAACCAGTTTTGTGAGAAATTCGTTGGATATAACACTACCATTCAACATAGTTGCGGATGTGCAGGAGATAAGCTTCTCATAAATTTTCATGTTAATCGTATCGAAATCGGCCCTTAAATCTACAAGTAAGGCATATAACTTAATTCCCTTCTCCTTGAACCTTCTAGCAATGGTTTAAAGTGCGAAAAATTTGATCCACGCTAGTACCAGACTTGAAAAGGAATTAAATCATTTAAGAATTTAATTCATTTGATTTATCATCACAAATGTTAAAATCATGAATTTACTTAACGACTTCAACTTAAAAATTTGAAATCGCCAATCATTTTGAAGTCATTGATTTGGAATTCATTTAAGTTCAAAGATTTCATTCAAATGAATTAATTTCGTTAGAGTATTCAATGAAATCGCTCAAGTCATTGAAGTAATTTTGATGTCACAAACATTCTGAAGTCATTTGAATGCAATTTTTGAATTCATTAAAATGAATTCCTAACCAATGACTTCAAAATGAATGGTGATTTCATATTTTGAAGTTAAAATATGATATTGAATTCCATGATTGAAGTCAATACGAAATATTTTCATGCTGACTTCAATGACTATGATCTAAAATGATTGCATTCTTTTACAACTCTGATAACTTCTCGTAGATAATGGGTACCAGAATGGATCCGGAAATCTTGAAGCTTTGTTAGAGTGTCCATCAGCAATCTCAAAAGAAAAATCAGTATAGAGACAGAAGCAGTAGAAGTAGGTCTTGAAGGCAATGGAGTCCAGTAAACTTACGTATTATAAACAATTATCGACGGAAAAAGCTCGACTGATCTCATTTATCTAAGCCACAAAAGTACCCGACTCACATCATGCATAATCACCCACTACTTTCCCGTTGGCCACCATGCGGAACGTCTGCAATTATCTCAAAACCACGTTTGGCAAAATAATCTTCAAAAAACAAACTTCAAAACTTTAAAATTCAATTTTTCAGAAGCTGCAGGGATCAAGACTAAATGGAGTCTCTTCTTTACTAAAGGTTCTGTTCAATGCTTATCTCGGTCAACATGATTACCCGAGGCATCATCCATAGTCCATCTTAATATGGTTTCCATGAATACGAATTGTGGTCTCGGTGAGTCATTCACTCTCACTTAAGTGCATTGACTTGTTACATAGGACTTAATTGTGCGCTTAGTCTTAACCTTACGCGAATAGCTCAATAAAATGGCACAAAACCCAGTTCGACCACTTTCCTTTTAAACTACAAACCAAGCATCGCTTAACCTTATTCCTCCAATTATCAACAAACAGATGTTTGTCTCGACTTTCCCCCCACCAACTGAAGCCCGATTGTGCAACATAATTGCCCCATTAACCCATTCAATATAAGTTTTGAGTTCAAAGCAATTACGCTCCGCAATCGGGTAACATTCCCCTTCAAAGATACATTGGCCAATCCTTTCGCCCGACTCATTACATGCCGAGCCTAGTTGCCATTCCAATCAATCTCCTTTCATTCCGCAAAAAGTTGCATCAATGTCTAACGCATAGCAACCGCAGCTGTTGCCATTCAAGAGATGGATGGCCAACGAGTTCCTTCAACCGGCTTTGGAATTGGAAGCACCACCAAACCTGTGTGCAAAATTATTGTTGTATCTTTTTAGCCGAGACTTACTGACTTACTTTCTGCTCGTTTGGCTTGCACTCGAGTCGAGTTACATGCAAGCAAAAAAGGATTGCATCACTGCACACTCAAAAAGGAGGCAATAGTTGGTCTTAAATGTAAACAAAAACAGGTTACCATTGCAGTGTACTTGAGATTGAGAGTGCTAAGATAGTCTGGGATTGGGTCCATCACAGATCGGGTTCCAATTCGTGATGACACTAGGCTCAATCATAATAAATTGTTTCTCTTTCTCTTTCATTCACTTTTGTTTATGCTGTTGTTCGTTTTTCTTTGAAATAGGTAACACCGCCGAAACTGATAGGCCATCAAGCGCCGCTACAACAACAATGGTGAAACCAACGTTCACCTTTGAGACGGAGAAATTAAGCGCCGAGGATATACCCGAGGGTGAGGAGGATAGAATTGCGAAATGCTTCGCTGGACGCTGCCTATTTATCACAGGAGGAACTGGATTCCTTGGGAAAGTCCTTGTTGAAAAATTACTCAGGTATGTGTCGTGCTGCGTGCCGTGAATTTACGAGGATGCTATTTATGGCTGTGTATCCTTTTGTATTTGCGGTTAAAAGGCTTACGACAAATGTCATCGCGACATGTCCTACTTTAAATCATATTTGTATTAATTTTCTTTTTATTTTCTTTGTTTGCCCGTGGGGGGATTACTTTGGCAGAGCGTGTCCCGAACTAAAGAAGATGTATCTGTTGATTCGACCAAAAAAGAACAAGAACCCGCAGGAAAGAATCAAGGAAATGTTTAACAATGCTGTAAGTATGCGAAACATCGTTACTTTTTATGTTTTTTTTATTTTACCCTCACGATAATGACATTTATGACAGACAGTTAATGACAGATGTTGTTGGTGGTGTCAGTGGATATAGAGAGTTACTTAAATTTTACCTGAAATCCTGAATGAAGATGCAGTGACCAATTTAAGTGGAGTTTAAGGTCAGATGAAGAAAATACAAATCATTCTGATTGAGGTAAATTTCACTACAGGGCTAAACGTTTCTTCGTTGTCGATCCCATGTTGTTGTTGTGCTTTTTCATTCACATCACACTTCACCACTTATTTGATATTACCTTCTGGTTTACAGGTAGATCCACAAGATCCCAAGTTCGGTTCTTTTTAAGCGATGCAATCTCTTCATCCATTGCAATCTTTCACTGTTTGGAAAATGGAGATTTTTCAACATCTTCAAAACACTGTGGTTCTTGTGCGTCGGCCAAAAAAGCAAACCCTTCACTCAACGGGCATGTGTGAATAGTTCGAGAACGTAATTTCCGTACCTTTACCTCAGGTTCGATCTTAACTTTATCAGCAGTGCATATTTCTTCCTCATCTTCTTCCCTTTCTGTGTCCGTGAAGCTCGGTTTACCTTCAGCCTGTTCACTTTCCTTCTCTTTCAGCACTACTTCTGTTCCATCACCTTTATTGGAAATTGTTGCCGTTGCTGGCGACGGGTCCCTAAAGATCACATCTCTGGAAATCGCTATTTTTCTGCAATCGGATAGCCAGACACGGTATCCTTTTGAGTCTTCTTCGTTTCCAACAAATACACTTCTCTTTGCTTTCGGATTAAGCTTGCGTCTCTTTTCCTTGGGAATGTGTACCAATGCATCAGCACCGAAAATTTATAAATGTGTTAAATCTGGAGTTTTATTAAACCACAATTCGAAAGGGGTTTTACCTTTTTCTGGACTACATCCTGATCGGTTGAGTGTATACACTGCGTTTTTCACAGCTTCTCCCCAGAACTTATAGCTCATATTTCTTGCGTGTATCATCGACCTGGCACATTCAATAATAGTACGCATGTCTCGTTCTGCTCTGCCATTGTGCTCGGGGGTGTAAGGGACACTCTTCTGATGACGCACTCCATGTTGCCGGAAAATACCATCCACCTCTTCGTTGACGAACTCTAGCCCATTGTCTGATCGCAATGTTTTTACGCGCTTGCCTGTATCTATGTGCACTTGTTCCAGAAAATCCACAATACAGCCCTTAACATCGGATTTGGACTTAAGACAGTAGACCTTGCGAAAATTGGAAAAATCGTCACGAAGAAGAAGCGTGTACCGCCCGCCTCCATAAGATGTTTCCTGCATTGGCCCGCAGACATCTGTGTGAACAAGCTCACCAGGAACATTCGCTCTTCCTCGTGGAAGAGTATATTGTGATGTGTCAACAGA
The DNA here is from genome assembly GCA_963555765.1 of Orthonevra nobilis. NCBI lineage: Eukaryota > Metazoa > Arthropoda > Insecta > Diptera > Syrphidae > Orthonevra > Orthonevra nobilis. Next base: position 12,743,865 of record OY743226.1, on the reverse strand, counting down.
ATTTTGACGTGGGGTATGTTTTGATGACACAGCCGTTGATACCAAGATCTCAATGGCAGGATGATCGCTGCGTTTGCTTCTCCAATGTGTGGTTCACTACCAGGAATAGTCACTACTTTGAATAGCAATCGAAAAAGTTTATTCGACTCACGAAGCCCCACTGCCGTAACCTCGTTGTTCAGTTGGATTTCGCAACCATTGTTATCTGTTACTAAAATGAACCCTTATTAACATTGGCTCCTGGAAACATTCAAAATAACGTAACCAATCCTTCCCTTTAACACATGTGGTCACTAGCGCCAGAGTCCAAGTGCCAACTTTCTCTCTCAGTAGTTACCGCCGATTTTTGACTAACAAAAACATCGCCTATTCTGCTTGTCGTCCCCCTTTGACACTTTCTTGGGCACTCATTCTTCCAATGACCTTATTTCTTACAAAGAAAACACTTGCCACGTTTTTTAATACTGCTGACTCCTTTGCAACCGCCACCTCCACCATGTGATTTTTCCTTCCTAGCCATAAAGGCACCAGATACGACATTCTGCACTCCTAGTCTGGATTCTTCCATGCATAGCCTCGCCGTAAGATTCTTTAACGTACGTTCCTTCTTTTCGGTTGACTCCCAAGATGTGAAAAAATGACTGAAGTGCTCCGGTAGTGTCATCATCATCTTTGTGATGAGCATATTTTCAGAGATTTCCTCGTCCAGATCTTTCAGCTGTTGTGCAATTTTCTGCAGTTTCGAAATGTGTACAGCAAGAATTATATCATCCGACTCCTTTGAATAATTAAAAAATTGTTGCTGAAGCAAGGGTATATTGGTCTCGGACTTTTGCTCATATACGCTATCTAACTTTGTCCACATGTCCGCCGACGTGTCGTAGTTGTCATAATCATTTTTTGAGCCATATGATCCAGCTTTGTCCATGTTGCCAATTCCTCCTGCACTTTTGGTTTTGTCATAACACGGTTTATAACATTCCACAGATCACTTGCTTTCAAGAAAACCTTCATCTGGAATGACCAATGCTCATTATTCGGAAGTTTTTCAATTTTCATCAATTCACTGTCCATGACTACAATATGCGAATGTACTTTTAGAACCAATTGAAGACTGTACTTTTCGCAAAAAATTTACTACCAGGTTAAAAAACTATTTCAGTATTTTTAACTTCCCCTCTCAGGAAGTTCTTGTAATCGGTCCGATTTTCGTAATTATAATTTTTTACATTTCTCCACGTTTCGAGATCCCATCAGTCCAATTCCATTGTTTTTAGAAAGATTTCCGTGTGTGTGTGTACGTACGTATGTACGTTTGTGCGGATTTTTTCATCTCGCATAACCCGAGAACAAATCAAGCTATCGGATTAGTTTCGTTCGAAGCGTATGTCCATTATGAAGAACGAAAAAACTGTCAAAAAAGGGGACGACTTCATTTCTACAGTTAAAATCAATTTAGTTTGTCAAAAAAAAGGTTCAAATTGTTTCATCTTTCTTATTTGACAAATATACTCTGTCGTTTTTAAGTTTTCGGACAAATTCAAAGAAATTTTAGTTTAATCTATCTTAATCCCTAGCTTCATCAACATTTTGTTTATTTAGCCAATTGACTATATTTAGTTAGTTATAAACGATAAAAACTAATTAACTAACTGACTAAAACAGTTTTCTTGATCCACGTTCCCAGAAGTCTGAATCCTAGTTTAGAAAGCTCTACCAACATGAACAATAATAATCTCTTAATTACAAACCCACACCGAAGCCTGCAATGTTCAAAATATAACATCATAGTAGAATTGCAGTCATTGCTGAGGATATGGAAGAATCACTTCTGCAGACTATATAACGGCGATGATGAATCGAATTTCGCTGGTAGGCAGCCTGAACCAATCAACTTATCTGCGACATACTATATGACCAGAATAAAGCATGCCCGAATCTTGAAGAACATCCTTGCTTCCGTATTATTTGAACGTCTGAAGCAGTTCGTCAACAGTCTGATAAGTCCATATCAGTGCAGCTTTTGACAAGTATTGTTCAACATAGACCAAATATTACTATCACGACAGATCTTGGGAAAAACCTAGAAGCTCCAATTCGTACCCACCACACTTTCATCAATTTTAAGGTTGTCTTTGACAGGATCCACGAACTATATCTAAGTTTGGCATCCCTGCTAAGCTCGTCCTTTTGTGCAGGATAAAGATGGAAATCTCAAGCTGTTCCATTGTGTTCGGCAAAGACGTCACTGACCCACTTGATGTCAAACAACGTTTAAGACATGGTGATGCATTGCTATGGTAGTTCTTCAACATCGTACTTGGAAAAATATTCCAAACACCAAAGATGAGTTTGGCTGTATACGAGGTGCACAAAGAAGCATATGTTGTCATCAAGAAAGAACACCCAAATACGATGTCTTGGTCAATATGTTACCATAGACAGCTATAACTCTGAGGTAGTAAGGGGGACTTTGTCTACCTAGGCTCCGCTAAAACTAGCGCTCAAACGAAGAATACCTCTTGCAAATCGCTGTTTCTTTGGGCTAAGAAAACAATTGAGTAAAGTCCTCTCTCGGAGAACTAAAGTGTCGCCACATAAGACCCTCGAAATCCCTATCCTGATACATGGTGCAGGGGCATGTACACTTTCAAAAACATATGAAGGCGCCTTAGGTTGTTTCGAGAGAAAAGTGTCATAAATGTATTTATGTTAAATTCACAAACTTTTTTAAATGATAACATGGTGCTTGGAAAACTTAGATGAGGCAATTGATTTCGCAAAAAAAACATCAATAGAAAGCTAAATGACAAGTTTAAAAAACATGAAAAAAATTGCTTAAGTCGTATATTAAAAAGCGTTGCGAGAACGATCAAAACATCCAAAGACTTAGTTTGTTAACCACTGTTCTGGTTTCTTGACATGAATTTTAGTCTAGAGGTCTTTCCAGAAATTAAAAAAGAGATAAACAATCTCTCGAAATCGGCCTGGAAACAGCTGTTAAAATCAACAAAGAAAAACTGGACTGAATGTGATCCTTTTGAAGCCATCAATTTGCTGAAGAGTTCTCCGCTCGGAAGAACGAGGTGGTTGAAATCTCCTCGACTGAAACTATGTTCTTTTGAGCCCTCTCTTACTATAAAAATATTTTTAAGAAAAGCTATTTAATAAATTTGATGAAAGTTCATCGTACAAGATCGTGGAAATAATTATGAAAATTCGATGAAGAGGGAGTTGACAAAAGCGGTATTTCATTATGTTTATATCGAAACAATTTAAATTAATAGGACTATCGGTTGAAAATGTCGTTATTGCAGACAACTTCATATCTATAACTATGAGGTGAATTTTGACCATGACAGCTGTCACATCAGAAACTTCATGTCATTGTCTAATTATTTCAGTCTAGGTTATTGGTCATTATTGAAAACAAACAAGTTTTTGTAAAGCCGTAAAATGTTTGCATTCGTCCCAACAAAATAACATTTGCGGGAAGTTTTAATATGCTTTTTTCATTTAAAAAAAAAGCAACCGAAGCGCATCAATTGCTTACCGAAGCTTACCCGGACTATACTATAGACGTTAGAATGTGTCAGCGGTGGTGTAAGCGGTTCAAAGATAGTGATTTCGACACCGAAGACAAAGAACGCCCCGGCCAGGTGAAAAAGTTTGAAGACCATGAATTGGAGGCATTGCTCGATCAAGATCCGTCACAAATGCAAGAAGAACTTACAAACCGTTTCCGATCGTTTGAAAGCAATGGGAATGATCCGAAAGGTAGGACATTGGGTGCCGTATGGATTGAAGCCACGAGACGTCGAACGCCGATTTTGCATGTCCGGTTTTGCTGCTTGAACGCCACAAAAAGAAGTCATGAAGACAGAATATTCATGGCCTGAAGGTTATGCTGTGCATTTGGTGGGACCAGAAGGGTGTTGTGTATTATGAGCTGCTAAAACTGAATGAAATAATCACAGGCGAGGTCTACCGACGACAATTGATGCGTTTGAGCCGAGCACTGGAGGAAAAAGGGCCGGAAACGGTTGCAAGACACGATAGAGTTATTTTGCAACATGACAATGCTCGGCCACATGTTGCAAATGTCGTCAAAACTTACCTTGAAACGCTCAATTGGGATATTCTACCCCACCCGCCGTATAGTCCAGACCTTGCGTCATCCGATTACTATCTCTTCCGATTGATGCAACATGGCTTGGCTGACCAGCACTTCCGTCATTTCGATGATGTCAAAAAATGGATCGGTTCGTGGATTACGGCCAAACCGGTCGAATTTTTCAGAACGGGTATCCATGAATTGCCAGAAAAATGGGAAAAATGTGTGACTAGCGATGGGCAATACTTTGAATATTGAACTCATATCTATTTTTCCTCAATAAAGCATTGATTTTTGACAACCTGTAGTCCAATTAATAAAAATTTTTTTGAAGAAGGGAAAGTTAGCAGAGTTTAACCGAAGAATTGGATACTCTTAGAGGGATGGCCGTGTACTACTATGTGCCTATAGAAGACTTGACAAGATATTGGGTCGTTGGACCTATATTTTTGTTTTAAACAGCAGCAGGTGCTTTCTTTGAGTCGCGTAATGCAAGCCATGGCCAGCCAGCCAGCTTCAACGTGAAGCTCGACAAGATAGAGCTCGTGCTTTCTCCAAAATGTGTTTGCAAGCCAAAGTGATTGCTTACAGCCAAGATGCAACTTAATCTGAATTGAAGTTGGTTGAGCAATTTTCAGATTGACAAGGGTTTTTGGTTTTTACCTACCCACAGTTTGACACTCATTTCTTTTGTGGCGACTCTGATTTTATTTTAAGGACAGCTAGTGAAAAGCTGGATATTGTCGGTGCACGTGTGGCAAGTGAAGTTTTCTAAATGGAATTCGAAGCCCATTGACTTAAAGTAGGAAAAGAATCAGTCCAAAAACATCGAAGCTCGATTTCCTATCAGCACACATTGCTCCCTTCCAGTCAGGTGAATTCGATTAGGTTCCTTTGCAGAAGACTGGAAACCGATGCTTTTTAAAAAATTTAAAAGTCTTAAAAAATGTCACTTCGTCTCTATCCAGACCAAGCCTTATTCAATCTACTACTAACTACATTTACATTTTATAGCTTCGCTTGGCCCGAAAATCGGATGAGATTTTATTAAGAAGACTCTCATCAGAGAGACACTTTGCCTTGACAGTTCTAACCCTTTGTTCAACCGTTTTTCGAAGCTTGCGGAAAGTTCTGTGCATATCTTTGAACTGATGCCGTTTTTAGCGAACAAGTGCGTTATTCCGCTCACAAATAAGGTTTAAAATTTGTCTTTTCATCCTGAGTGGTGTTTAATTTTTGACAACCTTGAACCTCCATTCCGAGGTTCGGAAAAGTAATCATGTCAGAAGGCGTTGCATTATCCCTTTGCATTTGCGGCTAAAAAATTCCTTTGTAATGATCCAGGGCTTCTGCTCTTCCATTTTGTTAATTGACATGACAGCCTTTTTAACTCCAGCAGTGTATTAAAAGCACAATGATAGCGACACCTCTTCTTAAGTACAGAACGTAGATGTGATTTCGATGTCTAGGCTCATCACAAAAACTGATTGACTCTTTTCTACTTCCAGCTCTTTGATTTGGTCAAGGAACAGCGCGGTGAAGAGACGATCCTAAAACAAGTCTCAGCAATTGCTGGTGATGTGATGCTTCCTGGTCTTGGAATCTCTGATGAAGACTTAGAAGTCCTTCGCAATGAAGTTTCGATCATCTACCATTGTGCTGCTACAGTTCGGTGAGCAAACCAATTACCACACTCCTGAGTCAAATTAACATTTCTTTTCTTTGTTTCCAATTTTAGATTCGATGAACCTTTGCGAAGAGCCGTCCTAATGAACACCAGGGGAACCAAACTTATGCTGGACATGGCCAAAACCTGCAAGAAGCTAGACTTCTTCGCCTACGTGTCCACAGCTTACTGTCATCTTCATATCAAAACGCTCTACGAGAAGCCCTATGATCCGCCAGCAGATCCACACAAAGTCATCAAGGCCTGTGAGTGGCTTAAGGATGACGAGGTTAACTTGATTGAGAAAAAGTAAGGCACATAAAATTCTACAAAGTTGAGATTTCCTAAAAGTTTTCCTTTTTAGAATCCTTGGAGACATACCAAACACTTACGCTTACACAAAGTCGATGGCCGAGGCGTTGGTCGTCGAATCATTCAATGAGCTTCCATCGGTCATTCTAAGGCCATCCATTGTAATTCCCATTTGGAAGGAACCCATTCCCGGCTGGACAGACAATATAAACGGACCGACCGGGCTTCTAATCGGAGCCGGTAAGGGTGTACTTCGCACCATGTACTGCAATTCCTCGGCTTACGGAGATTTCTTACCCGTCGATGTGGCTGTGAATGGAATCCTTGTGGCCAGTTGGAGAAACATCACTCAGGGAACGTCTGAAAATCGAGTTGCACACATGACTAGCTCTAATGAAATCAAGGTTTCCTGGGCGGAGATTATTGAGCTCGGTCGATGGGTCATTGAAAATCGTGTTCCACTTAACGGAGTCGCCTGGTATCCCGGAGGTTCAATGAAATCCAATTATTTCGTTCATTTCATGTGTATGATTCTGTTCCACTGGATCCCGGCCCTATTTGCGGATGCATTACTGATTCTTCTCCGATATCCTCCAGTGTAAGTTCGCCCCGCCATACATAAGCTCCTCATAGAGTAATTTTCTACCCTTTTAGCCTCTGCCGAGTTCAAAATCGCATCACCAAAGGATTTGAAGTGTTCGAGTACTACGCGAACAACGTGTGGAACTTTGACAACGCGGGAGCTGTGGAACTTCGAAAACAAATGAACACGACGGAACGCCTGAAATATGTCATCGAAAAGATCGACTTGGATCTGGTGGATTATTTCACGAATTGTACGCTCTGCGCCAGGCGGTATATCCTCAAGGAGACAGACGATACTATTCCCGCAGCCAAGAGGCACATGAAGATGTAAGTTCTGAGCTCTCATAAAAAGATGTCTGATTTGGAATTTGCTTTACTTTTCAGAATGTGGTGCGTGGACAAAATTTGGAAGGCGATTTGGTTCTTTGGCATCTCGTACTTGATTTATCGGTGGTTCCTTTCGGGATATTTTTCAAGTACCACGATCGTGGAACCCTTACCGGGCGCCCTATGAGCATGTTTTTCTTTTATAATACCTTTCTTCTCGTTTTATGGTGCTATTTAGAGTTTAAGTTTTCTTTAATCAAACAAAAAAATATTATGTAGACGAATGTTGATTTTTGTATATATAAATAGCAGAATATATTATTTTTATACTGTTACAAGGATTTTGTGTTATTCTTTGGATAAATGAAGGAAATGACATTTCCTTAAAGTCATTTAGCTTCTCTTCATGGCAAAAGACTTTCAATTCAATTCTAAGTCGATTTTTTTTTGTTGCTTTAAGTCAATTAAAACTACAAGGGGATGATTTTCCATATTCGAAGATCATCGCCTTGTTCCAGAATTTGGTATTTCAAGAATAGCTTTCCAATTAGGTCAATGACCATAGAATCCTGTGAGGTAGTTCGCGGGGTATTCCGCTACAGAGAGCTACGAATACGAATATAAAATAAGAAATAAAAGTGATTCCCTTGTATACAAAAAACGTGTTTTCAAAAATTTCAACTCAATTAAAATAATTAGTTTATGAAGAAAAATAACTGTATCGAAAATTGAACACTGCATCAAAAATAGAATCGACCACAAAAAAGCCCCAGGATATGGTTCCATTTAAACGAAACACCTAGACAAGCTTATGAATTCTTGCGAAATCTATACAATGCACTTCTTAGAATACAATACTTTGCTAAAATATGGAAGGTAGTACAAATAATTCCTATGCCAAGGCCTGGCAAGGATCCTAAAAAAGTCTTGTCCTACCGACCAGTAAGTTAACTCCCTATACTAGGAAAAATATTTGAGAAACCAGCTTTCGCAAAGAACACTCAACTATACAACATAGGATTGTCAATAAAATTACGACTAACTTTGAAGAAAAGAAGTACTGCATAGGAATTTTTCTTGACGTAGCAAAAGCGTTCGACAAGGTTTCACATAAAGGACTACTGTGTAAACTACAAAACCTACTTCCACGCGACTATTTTCACATTACTAAAAGCTATCTGAGTGAACGATACTTCTTTGTAAAATGTTATGACCAACCATCGAAGATATTACAAACAAAGGCAGGTGTACTAGGACCACTGCTGTATGTACTTTATACTGCTGACATTTCTTTCTCAAGAGGGCCAACAAGTACTACTATTTTAGCCACATTTACAGACAACACAATCTTACATACGTCCGATGTAAGTCTAGATACTATAAATACACATGCCCCGCGCCTCCTGGACCGGACAATGCAACGGTTTGACGACTGAAGCATCCAAATTAACAAAGACAAAACCCAACGAGTTATATTTACCACTAAATCCAACTTTTCCCCTATTCCAATAAAAAATAGGACAAAATAATTCCAATTGACAACGTAGCAAAATATCTTGTAATGCACATGGATAATAAGTTCATAGATAAAAAGAGATCAAGTAAAACTAAGATACAATCAGCTTTCATGGCTTCTTAGAAAGGACTCCAAACTATTAACAAACAATAAGATAGTACCTTACAAAGCAATAATAAAACCTATCTGGACATAGGGAGTTACAACTCCGGGGGACATAAAAAAAGACAATAAGATCTATGACTAATGCAAACTGGTACATACCTAACTCAGACATCCATCACGACTTGAAAACTCCAACAATCGAAAAAGAGAAAAAGAGCTAATTTATATTAGCAGGAAACATCATATAAAACTAATTTCACAATCTAACAATGAAATAAACTCAGAAAGAATTCTTTGGCAGGCGACGACTTTAGAGAAATAGACCCTTTGAACTGTTAACGTAAATTACATCGGAAAAAATACATGTATATTGTTTTTTAATTTAGACAAAATAGCTTAAAACAAGCTTAAATAACAAAAGTGTTTTTATCTAACTTACTGGCCATTTACAGGCGCTCTAAGCTCAACTTACTTCTTAAACCATGTCTTTCGACTTAAACTAACATATGCTTACTATTAACTTTCAAAATTAAGTTTTAAAAAACTTAGTAAAAAGGCCTTTTATATTTTATTAAAAACTGTTATCACTAACTTATAATCTTAAATAACTTATGTTTAGCTAAATTCGCACATGTAAGACAGGCAGACACACACCCTGTGGATGCGACGAAGGAGTTCCTTCCCTGCGCTCTGTCATCTCGGTGCTGGCGTTCTACTCTATCGTATCACGGTCTGAAACCGCCCCTTCTGAACCGAAGACTCTTCGCGGAACTGTTGGCGACGTCTCGTTCGTAGCTGAGTCGTTTATCCACAGCACTTCGGGCAATGTGGAAGATTAGCGGAACCGCTTATCTATTCTGGATCAGACCTATCGAGTCTAGGTAGAGGAAGGCCGTTAAGGCGCACACTTCCGTGATACAGGTCATTTGGGTAGAAAGCCCCGGAGATCAGATTGTTGACCGAGTCCATTGCTCTTGCAACGTGATTTCGTGTCAGCTTTATAATAAAATTATCCACTCTTATAATGTCTGCCCTATTGTATAGGACCTCGTTGGGATAGAATTTTCCGTACTCAGACTCTGGAGTAAGCAAGTCCTTAGACATTGCCTTTCAAACAACCGAATCTTTTCCATTAAGCTTGCTCCCACGTAGAACCACACGGGGCATCCATAAACGAGCATAGGCCGGATAAGGGCCATGTAGCAGATTATTTTAACCCTAGCATCGAGTTGCTGGTTATAAAACAGTTTCTTTGTTAGGGCAAATGCAATTTTGGCTCTGGCAAGGGCCGCATCTATATTTTTGGTGAAATACAGATACTGGTCCAGCCAAATTCCAAGATATCGGGCTACACTTCGAATCGTCAATATTTTAAGCTTTATTCAGAAAAAACTCCTAATTTTGACACATGAATCGACCAACCGAAGTTATTTCGAAAGTAAATGATTTTACTGAAGCACACAAAAATACAACTTTAACTTCCGCTTCACCTCGAAATCATATTTCTGATCACATTTCTTCACCATTTAGAATGTCTCTAAATAATAAAAAGTCGTACGACCCTGATCTGATCTCTAACTTCGTCCTTAGAAAGTGTCCTAATTTGGCAGAGCTTTTTGAATTCAAGAAACGCTTCAATTTGTATTGACTCTGAGTTTTTAGAAGAATTTCCAATACACTTAGTTATTGCCCAAGGAACGATTATGGGCGCTTTTCTATATACTGGGGATACAATAATCCTAGCAAGTGGAGTTCGGCCTCACTCTGCCCAAAATAATTTAAAAAACTCATTACCTTCGTTTACGAAAATGTGGATTAGTTTGTTTTCGAAATTCCTACAGAAAAGGTCACAGGCCCTGCGGTCAAGGAAAGCAAAACTCTCTCCTACTGTAGCAAAAGAGCTTGAGCTATTCGAAAGAAGCATCTTGAGATGTTGTAATGGAAAATTTAGAAGACCAAAAAAAATAGTTTTCTAATAAGACATTATTTGAAGTCACAAAAGTAAGACCACTTTTAAATTACATGGTAGAGGCTTTAAAGAAAAGATTAATTGGTGCTGCCACGCACACTAACCCGCTCATAAAATCGCTTTGGGATTTAAATGCTGGTCAAAGCGTTTACGATCAGTATTCAAACGACTGTACCCAGAAACAAGTTTGGATGATCAAGGTTTACATGAGGTCCACGCAGACTTCTGAAAAATCTTCGGAGAACATTATCAAGCACTTTACTGATGGAGGAATCAAGGTAAATCGGCTTATACATATTCCACGTATGTTTTTGAGTAGAACAAAATCTTAAGAAGCTCACCCGGTAGCTTCTTAAGTGGTTTTTGTCGAACCCTAGATTTCCTTAATTGCCCGAGGAATTGATAGAGGCTAATTCTTGTGCTTGAAGGCGATTATCGCTTAAATGTGTCTTAGAAAATCATTTTTTTAATTCTTCGTTTAAGCTACACTACCGTTGATTAGGCTAAATCAATCAAAACGTCTTTGACGCTAAGGTAATCAGAATGTGGAATTCCAATCTGAATTCTACTATCAGCAAATTTTTTATATGCAATTGAATTTCAGTGCAAAGTATTCAGAGCCAAAATGTGCAGCGAATTGCTTTAAGACTTTTAAAAGTACGCTCAAGTTTCGTGTTCTTTTTTTTTCAAAAAAAGAACTAGGTCAGTTTTGTTTATTTTACTGATCCGATGACCCCAGTGCAGTCGAGGAATCGTTTAAACGGTGGGCTCAAACGATTCGTTTTTATGCCTTCTGTTGAACTCCATGAGTTTGCGTAATTTAATGCGACCAGAGCTGTCTGGCTTCGAGGGTCATTTAACTTGAAAATAACCGCTGGGCTCGTACATTGGAAAAATGCTTTGTTAATGGATTTGCAACTGGTGCTTCATGACGCAATTAACACCAGCTGGGTTGACATGGCCTCACATGGGACGCACATTAAGAAAAGAAAAATATTTAGTTTTCTATCGGGGTGATCTTGACCAGAATGGACTGCAACTGCTTCTGAAGATTGACATGGTTTTTTATTTTAAGACACTTTTGTTTGCGCTTGGATCAAACGGAAAAGCGTACAGCACTGGAGATTGTCGGAAGGCTTCAATCTCGGTGTTTCCTTTATTTTCGAGCACTTTTGTAAGAGTGTTGTGCAAATAAATGGCAACAGCATATTTTGATTTATTTTAGTAAATGTTTTTAAAAATTTGATCTGAGTATTTAATCTGTCCATGTTTTTCCGTAATGAGTTAAGGCCCTACCCTGTTGGGCATTGAAGATATTCAAGAGGTCAAGAGAGTTACCAGACCATTCCAGAACATTGACATGAATATCCGTGAAAATTGCTTCATGCATATTTTGAAGGAAAATTACATTTCGGAAGTTCGCTTCGAGTGGAAGGCAGGAGCATATGAGTCAAGGCATCTGCATATTTGGCCGCTATTCATCATGCCTTCGATGGGACTCCAGGACATTCAGAGGTAAAAAAAACCTTCCAGGACATTCAGAGGTAAAAAAAAACCTAAAACATCACTTTGAGTGGGATTGGACAACATGACCAGGGCGGACCTTAAAGTGATTTTCTTCTCAAGAAATAACTTTTTTCCATATTTGTAGTACAATTTCTATGTTTCCTTGCCTATTGAAGTCTTTTTTTCCTCATATTGTTTTTTAGAAGTTCCTTCTTTAGTGACTTTCTTGTCTTCCCGTCGAAGAGTATGCGAATCCACCTGCAAACCAGGCAACGCGAATTCCAACTGAAGATCGCCATCTGTCTTTCCACACTGCTTCGGATCGATACTTTGTCAACATGAGCCGATATCGTTACGATCCATTGCAAGTTTTTATCGACTTCGAAACTGAAAATGCCAGCATTCATCAGACTATACCGCTCAGTACTCGATTTACTGTGGGGTTTGGAAAAAGAAACGGACTAACATCGAATTCCTTCAAGGAGATGCCAGCATGCGACAACATGGAATGCGATATTTGTACCATCGATTACGACCAAAAGCCGTCATCGAAGCTTTCACGGCGATCGAGAAAGAAGAGGCCGAAGCCTGCAAGAAAATCGATTTGCTGAGCACTGGCTGGAGCAAAATATCACAACGGACGGCTATAATATTAAGTAAGGTAAGGATTTAACCGAATTCGGGACAAGTATCGACTTCACAAACGACATTTTTTTGGAGATCCGTCGAACGCTCAAGCGAGGCAATCAAAATTGCCTTGGATCAAAACTTGAAATACAAAAATCATGCTCTGAATTACAAGCACTTTATCAGACCTTCTACAAGTATATGGAGCCAAATTTTTGGCCAATTTAAGGGACCTTTGAAAACAAAATTCTCGTTTCTGCAAGGAGGGTGAATCTAGAGTGAACTCAACGAGCTGTACAATGACAAAAATACTGCGTATGGATAGAAATATTCCAGCTAAAAGGGTCTTCGTATCCTAGCCATCAGGATCACAAAAAGAGGCCAGACCAAAAATCCTTAAGAAGCCACCTGTGATTAGTGTGCCCGACACCACGCTCTGATGAGCACACTTTTCCGTTCATGCGCTCGTTCGTCCGATCGTCCGTTCATCCCATGTGTAATTTAATAAGAAAAAAAAAACGGTGACGTGCGAGTCAGACTCGCGCAACGAAGGTTTCGTACAACTAAGAGTTTTATTTTATTTTATAATATAAACAATTTGGCTTAAAATAAGGCTTATTACTAAGGTTACAAATTCAAGAGGTTACAAGACGGTTTTCTATTGTTAAATTTTCACTAATTTTTTTTTTTGCAACTTAATATTTTATTTGACTCAAATAAACTCCCTTAGCATTTTTAAAATTTTATTTAATAATGAATAAAAAATATATTATAACTAATTATATAGTTTTACACTCTGTTATATCGGCTGTCTGTTTTTTTCGTAGAAATGTGTCTCCTCAGAATTGACTATCCATAGAATTACTGAACGATAATCGCCCGGGGGCTGTGTGATGGTTCGATCGTCAGCTGATTGAAGTCTTGAACTTCCGCATTCGGATGGTTTTGTAGTCCTTGTATTATTTTTTGGTTTGACAACTTTTTACCAGAGAGGAAAAGGAATATTTTCCTACTCCCGACTGAAGCTATGTGCCTTTGAACTATCTTTACTCCAAACGTTCATCAAATTTAGAACGTTTTTCACTAATTCTTCTCTGTATATTGTAGAAGAGAAGTTGTAAAAAAGACTATACATTTTATGGACCTTCGATGGGGTCTGCATTGATCAGAATACCGGACACTTTCAGTGTTTTTCGGACGAAATTGTATGCAGTCGAAAAATAAGCAAGTGTTATCCACAGCTATGAGTATATGTTATCTTGCTAAAGATGCAACATCGGGACCTATTAGCCAGTATCCTAATTTTATCCGCCTTCATCTTCGATAAACACTTCTGAACCTCACACATCTTCCTTCCTTGACCCGATGCTTCGTCCTCAGGCAAAATTAACGAAGTAAACACACGACCAAAACGAAGATGGACGATATTTAATATCACGCTTGCGAGACCGTCGTAACTATGAAAACGTACGCCTATCCACACGACCGACCTGATTCTTGTATCGAGGGCATAACAAGAACAAACGTTATGGTCTCTATTCAAAAGAGAGGCGTGCCAATTGACCCGCAAGAATTAAGGCAAATCTCGCCCACTGAGGTTGCAAATAATCTCTCAACATTTGCATCAAACTTAATGTCCAAACCTTATTCCCAGCTCCAAAGAACACGTTTCAAGCCAAAGACTTCTTTCATCAATAACTCATCTTCTCCCAAATCGATATCCCTCAACTAACAAAACGTAAGAGGCCAACGCTCCAAGACTTCAAGCGTATTTCTGAACTCTCACAAGCTACTTTACGATGTTTTTGCTCTTACTGAAATCGATCTTTGCTAGAATATGTTGAACCAACCTTCCAATATAAATGTTTGTCGTGCCGATGGTGATCAAGCTGGCATAAATTTTGGTTGAGGGGTTCTTGTTAAAAAAAAAACTAACAACTCCTTTTTTTTAATTTGTTTGTGTCAAAATAAAACTTTCTCTGCGCTATATTCAAATTCTTTGCTGCTGCCGTCACTACTTGCCAATGCATACCACTTTGCTGTTGAAGCTGTTGATGCCAATATCGATATATTTAACCAAAAAAAAGGTCCTTCATCCCCTCCTTAGTTCAGTAAAAATCTACGCACTCTTCGCAATAAAAGAAATAAGCTATGGAAAACATTTCTGAGTTTCAATCTGACTATTACAACTACCAGCAAGTTTATATTCGGTTCTCCGATTTATGTGAGGCTCTTTATCATAAATATCTTGATCAAATGCAGGTCAGCCTCCTTTCCGATCCTAAGTAGCTTAATCCGTTTATTTACGCAAAACGAAATACCTTTCCACCCTTAAATACTCGGACATATCTTCTCCAGATCCAAAAATAATTGCTTACCTCTTCGCTAACTTCTTCAGCAAATCGTTTACTAGCCAAGTACTTCCTCCAGATTCAAATTACTTCTCCTATATGTACAACTGCGCACTAGCATCCCTAGTATCAGTCGATATTTCCATTTCTGACTTCTGATATGACAGGTCCAGATGGACTACCTGCAACAGTTCTAAGAAAGTGCGCGAACGCGTTATCCCTACCACCTACAACCTAAACAATCTGTGTTCCCTTAAGTTCGGAAGGACACATTTATTATCCCTGTCCATAGTCAAACTCTTTTCCATACCCAAGCTCTTCGAAAGTATTGTCTACAACCCTTTTGTACTTTCACAGTAAATCCATACTTTTGATAAAATCTCTCATCAAATTATTTACCTGAAACTTTCCTCCATCCTTCATCTCTAGGTTAAAATTTTATCTTGAAAATCGGTTCTTTTCAGATTCTGGGGTACCTCAAGGGAGTCATTTAGGACATATTATTTTTATTCTCACTATCAAGCATTCAACGCTTTCTTAAAGACGCTGACCTGTCCATTTATGCTGATGATATGAGAAGCTCTAAACATATATCATCCCCAATCGATCATAGTTTACCTCAGAATGATTTGAATCGGCTCGTCCTTTGGTGTAACAAAAACCAACTTGAGCTCAATGTCGGCAAATGTAAAGCTATTCTCGTAATTGTCTTCCGCAGCCTCCACGTACATACTACTTTAAAGGAACCTTGTCCTTGGTGTTTTCTGCGACAGAGAACTCAATTTCCGGTCAATAATCGATCGAGTCATATTTAGAGCGATTTCCACCCTCAATTTCATAAAACGATGGTCGCAAAAGTTCCCTTATCCTTATGTCTCTAGGTCTCTTTATGTCACCAAGTTGGGTCTCCTTATTATGATGCTCATTCCCTCAGAATCGAAGCAGTCCAACGTAAATTTATCCGCTTTGCTTTACGCGTCTAACCCTGTGTTGATAGATACAATTTGCCTCCGTACCTCCTTAGGTCCTCCTAGGTCCTCCTAACTCTTGCGTGTGGCTCTTCGCCCTACAAACTACGGCTACTTTGAACCTATGTCAAGAATGCTGCGCCCAGCCAATAGTTCTTTTGACTTTCATGTCTCTAAAGCCTCTCTCAAAAGTTCCCTTTACTCGCCAAACCATTCCGCTCCGTCCTCTTAGTTTTAAGTTTTTGTGTTCTTCTTCTCTCTCTCTCTCTCTCTTCTTCAAATGGCGGGGAATAATTCTGTTTTTTTTGTTGTCACGAGCAGCGTTTCCCGCCAATTCCAAGACTTCTGCCGCCAAATATTCCATTACAGCAGCTAAATACACTCGAGCACCAGCACCGACACGTTCGGCGTAGTAACCTTTACGGAGCAATCGATGAAGTATTTCAGCGTGTTGAAATTCCTCCAGAGTCCAGTGCACGATCTGAGGATTTTTCTTTCCAAGAGCTCAATTTTCTTCACTGATGTCGGTTTGACCCTCAGCTCAACTGTCAAATGATCTGAGTCACTTAAATGGGCTTCACAGGTAAAATTCCGGAACTCTGGAAGTAGATTCATGAAATTTGAGGTTACTAAGAAAAAGTCAAGCGATGAGGGAGTCCTCGGGAACGTCTTTTGTAGTTGCGAAGCTACTACCCATGATTGTACATGGGCGCATTCGACAATTACGCATCCTTGGGGTTAACAATTGTCGTCATGCCAGAGTGTATGTCTGGCTATGAAATCCCGGCTAATTACACTGTAAGTGTACAGGTTGGAAATGCCGTTGATGATGCTGAGGTCTTTCTTGATGTTTTCTTTACTTGCATTACAGTGGTTGTATGATGCAAGTACAAGAAGGGTTTCTCCATCGTTGCATCTGCTTACGGGGCTGCTGTGGTTTCCATGCAGCTTAGTCCTCGTATTTCCAGCTTCGTAGATTTAAGGTTATCACTAATGAGAAGGGCTGTGCCTCTCCTTCCGTCATTTTTGTCCTCCCGATAAATGTTGTATCCATCCTTCTGGTACCGATTCCTGGGTGTGAGGTTGGTTTCCTGTAAACATAAAATATCGGGCTTCTTTGCCTTGAGAAACATGGCCAAGGAAGCCCTTTTTTCTAATGAATAAATCGAATTAACATTGTACCTGTACAGACTACCGTTGTTTCTTGGTACCACCTTCCTTGCCTTCTGAACGAGGGTAAGTAGGTCTGTACTAAACAAGCGTTCGTTATCGTCGAAGATATTATGTGAGGGCGAAGGCGATGGTGCTTCCTACGGCGGTTTTTGGGGCCGTTTTTGCGGGCTGTGCTTTTTTGTTAGGATTTTTGAATTTGCTAGTACCCAAGGAAGCAACATTTGCAAAGCTGAGTCCAGCTTCAATCGTTTTGGAGACGGATTCCTTGGCAAATTTCTGCTGCTCCTTCATTTTCTGAGCCATTTTGTCTTTTGCAGCGACCCTCTCCTAGTATTTTGGGCATCCGCGGTAGTTTACCGGATGTCCATTTTTTTTTGCAATTGATGCGGTCTACTTCATCATCATCCTTGGTTGTCCTTGGGCAGGTTCCGGGAGTGTGGCTTATTTTGCATTTGACGCATCTGTACGCCATTCCGCAGTTACTGGCAACGTGACCGAACTTTTGGCAGTTCTTGCATTGCGTTATTCCCCGCGTCTGAAGTTTTTCCCAGTGAACCTTTTGGTTCATTAGGAGAGTTTTCCTGTATATTGACGGAAGATCCGCTCCCTTTTCCACGTCGACAAAAAAGTTGTTAATTTTTTTGTCGGCTCGGCTTTTACAAAGGCTTAATTTTTTGTGTTAGTTTAAAGTTTCCGTTTTAAGTGCTTTGGGCTTGAATTAGGCTAAATAAAAAGTCCGGGGTGCACTCCGGGCCTAACTGGCGGTCAATCACAAAAACAAAACCATTTATTTTCTTTTTAAAATTATTAATAGATTTGTTGATACTTGTTTATACTGTTTTAAACTAGTCAAAAGAAAGAAACATCTAACCACTTACACCACAATTTCCTTTCATGTCCTAATATTTTTACACAGCACTGTTAACTCGCTGAGACACAATGAATTCTATTCATCCACTTGAGCTTTTGCAGCTTCACTCTCTTCTAATTCACCGCATTTGA
The DNA here is from genome assembly GCA_963555765.1 of Orthonevra nobilis. Lineage (NCBI taxonomy): Eukaryota > Metazoa > Arthropoda > Insecta > Diptera > Syrphidae > Orthonevra > Orthonevra nobilis. The sequence continues at coordinate 12,725,644 of OY743226.1, read as the reverse complement.
AGACATCTCACCCAAAATCAAAGCTCAACATGCGAATAGAAAATCAAACTAAACACCACAAAAGCCAACCACGGAGACGACTGTAAACCGCTGAAAGCTTTCAGATAAACATGGAAATGGAATCGATTGCCCTAAGTTTGGCGCCAAACGGAAGTTAGGTTCTCTTAAATTATTTCATTGAGTATATCTTTTCAGCCCGAGTGAATTTCGTGACTTGAAAAATAAAAAACAAAAATCTAAATTGTCACAAAATCGACAAAACAATTTCATAAAAATGAAAACACGTTCTTAAAAAACCAAAGCATGCCAAATTGTGAAGTACTCACGAAGCTTATGTTTCATAAACTAGGTAAACAGATCATTTGTATTCATAGCCAAACTTCCCCTTCAAGTTTGAGTTCTCCATTGTTGTCTTTTAGCGCGATCGTTAAAAATCGCCTGTGTGCTAACTCGGTGACAGCATGCATTCCAATTGAGGCGTCTTAGAGATGTCATTTAACCTTCAGCAATAACGCAACAGATACTCGTATCTATTTGTTTCGAAACAAAAATACGCAAACGTCATCCGGCCATTAAATTTATTTGTTTTCACTTCAAGCGCGCAAAATCCAGACGCGCGTCTAGCTCCATTTTAAGCCAACTAAAAAAAAATTACCATACTTTCGTGGCAATCTTGAATTTGCTTCTTTTTTTTTTTTTTTGTTGACTATTCAAAGCCTAAATTATCATTAAAAAAAAAAGAGTTGCGAAGGAGATAATCTCCGTTTACGACCATTCATTTTTTTTTTACGACTTTGAATCCACACAAATAGGTCAACAAAAAACGGCCAAAGAGAGAAAAGATGGCCTGATACTCGTAAATCCGTTTCGACTGAGGTTTTGAGAAAACGCGGAAACTTGGAAGGTGCTAACAAGTTGAAAACACATGAGCGCCGCTATGCAAAAAAAAAAGAATCTAACTAAAAAGCGCTAATCACAAATTTAAGCATTATTAAGTAATAACGAAGAAGAAATATTTATTTAAATTGGCTTGAAGCCGTAAACAGCTGCAGAACTTGAATGAATTAAATAAATGTGTCTGCGAGTGAATTTAATTAACCAATGACGCATCATAAACAGTTATGTAGGTATAAGCCTAGCTAACCAAGCAAAACCAGATTTTGGTTCTGTCTCTTAGCTTCTTTCTAGGAACGACCTAGCGAAATTTCTCAAACAGATGATGGCTCAGTTTTGGTGGTTCAATAAACTTTTTGAATATCGTTAATTTAATTGTGGGCTTCGAAAATGTGTGACAGCGGCGGCGCGCGTTTCGGGCGATTGATCTGAATTTTTACTTCTTTTTTTTTAATGTTTTTGTGCGTGCTTCAAGTCGGATGCAGATCTTGATGATTGGGATGGTGTGACACGTGTCTTACATCAACTTTTATTTTAACGCACGTACGTACGAATGACAAGTGTGTTATTTTTTGGCAGTTTTGAAGGGTCACACGTTCAACCGAGCTGTCATCCGTGACTGTTGATGTTAAGTTTAAGGGTTGTCATTTTACAATTATGTGATCGTGATTCTGTGGAAGGTCAGTGTGACGAATTACGTAGGAAGGTTTCCAAAAAATTCGTAGAGACTGTTGCAGATGCCCTTAGACCTTCTCATCACCGAAATGTACGCAATAAGAAAATAAGGCCGCCATAAATGGAAATGTTTGCGGAGATCCAAGCCTATCGATATCGCCACGAAAACTGCTTAAAAGCTTGACTTACTGTATAACGCATTTGAGAATTGAAGCCAGCTGACCTGGAAATTTGTAGAACATACTCCGATTGCGTGTCAGACTAATTTGCACACAATAATCAAACAAGTTTATTACACACTAGCTATGCGACTTCGTACGCATTGATTTTGTGTAAGTAGAAAAGTTTTAGAACTTATTTTTTTTTTTTTTAATTATTTGCTCGCTCTTCAAGAGGATATTAGGACTCTTATAAGGCGTGTAGCACAGAGCGAGCGGAAGAATTAGGAGAAGAATGTGTAGTGGTTTGAGAAACTCAGGTGTAATTGGTTTCAACTCACTTCCGTGGGTGGAGCCCGAAACGGGACGGAAGATTTTGATATCGACCTATTAACTTTAACCTAATTCACGGGATTTTGTTCGACATTCAACAACTTTGAAAGTTTGGAAGATTTAGCTTAGACACCCCCGCTATCAGTGTTATGCCTTCACAGCAAAGCCATCTACACACAATCTACAAACAGAGCTATGTTGAAAACACGAATTAGGAACTAAGCCGATACAACAACCACAACAACAAAGACACCCATTAATCAGACTTCTATAAAAGGTATATAAAGGGATTTCCAATAGGGACTTGACAACTTTGATTTTAATTTGTGAACGCACCCCTTTACAAATCATCGAACTGTCATTGTCAATTTATTCAGAAAACTCAACATTTTCATCATGGTAAAATTACACGAACGAGCAACGTCTGCAAATTATACACATTTTCAACTGAAATTCGGTGAGTCGGTGATCGCAACTTTAAGAACGTCAATTCAATTTTTCAGACGTAATTCTCGCCTCGGTAGACAGGCAATATTCGTTGTGTGATGTTGCCGTGTTAGTGAGACAACGATGTGTCGAAAATGTCGATGCCGTTCCGGCGTCCGTAGCCTGAGCGATCCAAATCATTCAATTCCACGGCGTTCTCAAAAATGGGGCATCGCTCAGGCCACATTATGGCGTAATTTGTATAAGGATCTTGGTTTACACCCAAGCTGACTCAAGAATTGAAGCCGATGGACCATTTGAGGCGACGTACGTTCTCCGATTGGACTCTGGAGAAGATGCGCCAAGATGATGAATTTTACCGCACAGTCATCTTCAGTGACCAAGCTCATTTTTGGCTCAACGGGTTCTTCAGCAAGCAAACTATTCTTAATTGGTCGGCAGAAAATCCACATTTGCTTCACGAATCACCACATCATCCACAAAAAATAAGTTTGGTGCGGTTTGCATGCCGGCGGCGTTATTGGGCAATATTTTTTCGTCGGCGATAACGATCGTCACATTACTGTGATTATTTTTGGCCCGAATTGGAAGGTATGGACTTGAAGGACATGTGGTTTCAACAGGATGGTGCCACAAGCCACACAGCACACCTTAAAATCAATTTATTGAAGAGTTAGTTTGATAAGCGTGTTATCTCAAGAAATGGGCCAGTCGATTGGCCGCCTCGTTCGCGGGATTAAACGCCTCTAGATTTTTTTCTTTGGGGCTACGTTAAGTCATTGGTTTATCTAAACAAGTCGACAACGTTGGAAGAGCACAGAGCCAACACTGAACGAGAAATTGAGGCCTAAATGTGTGGCCGAGGCATCGAAAATCGGGTCCACAAATCGACCGCTGCAAGTTCCATTCATAAGTGTTTTGATTGAACTTCAAGCCAATAATTGATTTTTTAAATATCTCAAATGTGTAAGGAAAATTCTATCTTTAGGGTGTTTTTTTTTTAAAACACTTGATGCTTATGTCAATGTCTATGATATATGATTTCGAACACTTATGATATTTTAAACGCATTTGAAATTAACACTGTCAGCGCGCTCTGACCATTAACGGGACTAAGCAAGGATCGACCGCGCGGAGAGGGAGGTTACCGAAGCAGCAAACAAGTCCTGGATTGAGCAGCAGATGTAAGCGGCTCAACATGATCAGCTGGAAAAAGAGGAGGGATGCCTCTATGGACTAGGCAATGCCGAATAGTGGTATTTATAAACACATTTGTGAAAACGCATTACAAAACTTTAAACGCGTTTTTTTCCGAAAACACGTTTTTAAAAATGTCTTACATTCTCCTGATCGCTGTAATTAAAATAACGACCTGAAATTTTAAGAGCATACTCAGAAAATATGGCTTCACAGAATGACGGATCGTTTTTACGATACATACATTTTTGCATTTAATATCTTTTTATGCGAAAAAAAGCCCGAATATTCGATTTTTTTGAATTGCCGCAATTTTCCGAAATTTTCACTAAACGAAAAACCCATCCGTCATTCCATGAGCAAAGGGTCACAGATTGATAATATGCTTTGAATTTGTGTTTCAGATCAACAAAGAGGGGGCAGTTATGTCATCCGTTTACGTCCCGCAATTTGAGGACCTGTTATCGCGGATCTGCAACGGCCGCCATTTTTTTTTTTTTAATTTTTACGTTTTGTATATCACGAACAAAAACAAGGAAAACCCCACACTCAGAAAGCTCTACTCGTTTCCTTTAAAAAATATATAATGTAAACGCCAAGGGCAAAGTCTCCCTTAACGTGAAATATAAAACGAAGGTCTCATCGGCTGGATACCCTTGACATTTATCCTCAACAAGAAACAACTTTCATCATCGTAAGGAGGTGTTATATCAGTTTAAGCATACGAACAGTCGCAGACAATTTCTTTACGGAAAAGGCTCACAGCTAACGTACCCTAGGGATCAATGTTAGGCTGTGTTCTGTTCTGCTTGTGCGTAAATGAATTACCGTCGGTATTTTTCCATGTATCCGTGCATTTCTATACTGATGCCGTGCAGATTTATCTGGGGAGACTGATTGGCCTAGTTGAGCGTCTTATTCACCGCATGAACGAGGATCTATCTGCCTCAGTTCTTCACTGCAGATCTAAGGCTTAATTATGTGAATACTGAATACAAATCCGGGTTTCAAGTTGTGTTGCAACCTGCGAGCCAGTGCAATTAAACCGTCGCATCGGTCAAGTATACGGAGGACTTCCTAAGCTTTGCTTGACTTCCAATTTCAACTCAAGCTTGTTACTGTTGTAAACTTTTGTGAGATACACTCACGGGCTTCACAAATAAGTTTACTTACCACAAAACGAGATATTACTGCTGGGATGTACCCTTCTCCCTCCCACCTGTCTTTTTTTTTTTTTTGCAAAACTTTAATGTACCATAAAGGACTTGAGTCTTACTTTTGAAATAAAAATTAAATTGAATTGAAGAGCAGGAGATTGAACATTATTCACAACATAATCATACTTCTACTCAAACTTGTACTCGAGTTTTGTATTTATTTACCCAAAGCAACAAATCCGATTCTTACCACTCATGCATTGTTTATTTTTTTGTTTTTTTTTTTAGAAATACCTGATCAACAATCAGGTCTTGTTTATTGCAATCACATTTGGAAAGTTCAAAGATAAAAACAATTTTTAGAGCTGGTTCCTTTGCGGACGTACTAGTTTCACGTTTAGTATATATGAAGTTTATTTAAATGAACATTATTAATTCGCTTAGTAACGTGACTGCGCTTAGTTAGTGTTTTATGAGTTTTTGAAAAGCTGCTTTCAATATCCATTTATAAAGCGCAGGACAAAAGGTTGAACTGGAGACGAGAATGCGATAATTGACAGAGGCTCAATCGAATTTAAACCTCCATCAGGCTTTTTGACGACATCATCTCACACTTGTCAATATTTTGCAGAACTTCAAAATGGTCTCGTGTTCCAGACTGGATATTCTCCTGTGAACGTCGAATCTTTTGAAGGTCAAACTAAGTCCTCGACTGACAATTCAAATGTCAAATGTCCGCTTGCTGCATCAAATTTCTTACGCTAAGTTTCCTTATGTGTGCGTGTTTTTAGAAATCATTCACTTTTTTATTTCAAAGACCAGCAGAAGTTTTCGTGTTCGTAGAAAAGTTGTTGAGCCAAAAAATCTCTTCGTCGTTCTCTGACACAAAAGCGTTCTTATTGTCCGAACATTTTTGTTGTCCTCGGCGATAAGCAAAATTAATTTGATTAGAATTTACCTTTGCCTACTTAAATAACCGTAATATTAAATTTGAAATAATTTTTAATATTATCCTTTGTTATTTAAGTAATTTGTGTATAAACCTTAACATATATGGATCTGCGTCGCGGACTTTCTCAGAGTACTTTTCGAGTTCTAAAACGTTTCAATAGAATGCAATTTAATATATTTTACCCTTAAGGCAGCGCTCTCAAAAAACATTTGCTCGACCATGTTTTCATCGAGTTTAGTTACATAATTGGTTGCCACGAAAGACCGTTTAATTTAAATGTTTTAATTTATAGCCTTTATTCATTCTAAAGGTCCACTTAAAATTTCGCTTAAAGATTTTTAAAATCGGATGGGTAGTTTCGAAGGTTGCCTCATATGCACAAGCTTACAAACATCACCTCTTTATAATATTATTAGATTAATGTTGGTCTTTTCTTCCCTTCTAGAATGTGGAAGATCATGAGGCAAGATCTTGGCCTACACCTTAATAGATTCCAAGTAACTTTCTTTTCACGCAATCGGTAATTGGACGATTAGATCTCGAGTTAAAGCTGCATTTTATCATTCACGATCCCGCATACACTGCTTCCTTTCAGTATTCAAGCTTCCTTTACGAATTGTTATTCTTTCAACCGAAGGTTCAGTCTCGTCTTTTTCACGAGCCTTGTTGCTGTGTTTCGAAATCACTCTCTACTGGAGAACTGTTGTCGATTCGCTCGATCTGGCAGAGGGAATGTAGAGAATTCAATTGAACTTTCCAGACTCGTACAATACCAAGTTTGACGTGTTTTAAAATCTGAAAATGGAAGCAAAATCACATCCTGCAGATGGGTCAAACCATCACTATTTGTGGGACAAATATTTGGTGAGGAAATCATCTCAAGAAATGGACCTGTCAGGTTTCCTCTCAAGTCAATTGATTAAACTCCATATGGCCATATGCCCGAAATCGTTCGTAATCAAAATTTCATAAATACTAGATGAGCCGACAAACGTTGTCTTGTCCTCATGCTGGCACGTTAGCCCAGCAAAGGTTTTTTTTAGTAGTTAGATTGCTGTTGCTGGGAATTGCCCTTTTTTCTGCGGCTAGTAGGAAGATCACAAAATACAATAAAAAATCTATTACGATAGAAATTTGGATAATTGAATAAAAAAATTAGACTCTCGAATGAATCATTTTCAACTGTTGTGCACTATTGATGATTTTCTAAAATGCAGTCTATCAAATTTAATTTTTTTTTTACTGTCTAAAAAATATTAATGTAACTTTTAAGGGGAATCTCACATTTCCACAGTATAACCAAACTACGATTTTTATCACGGGATCAATTTACATAAATTTTTTTTTTGCTTGGAAGAAAGTTGATGTGTTTTTGAATGCACAATTGAGAGAATTTTAAATTCCAAAACGACCCAAAGACATAAGTCCGAATTCCAAGAAAAAGTGTCACAATTTTTTTTTATCAAAAAGGCAGGTGAGTCTCTCATGCTTTGTTTTACAAGTATCTCAGCTCAATATTCCCATTAATGGCAAAATAAATATTTTTTTTTTTTAAAAGTCGATTTAGGCTAATTTTTCAGTGCTGGGCTAACTCTGAGTTAAACTAAAGTTAACTAACTCTGAATTAAAATGAATCTAGAGTTAACTGATGAAGCAGTTTTCCAGTGCAGGATTAATTTTCACTCCAAACATGGTGATCACTGCGACTGCATCATAATTTATCGATTAAATTGTCAAAAAACAAAAGAATCTATGAATTTTGACAGATCAGTCATTTATGTTTTTTTTTATATATATGTAGAAGAGGAGTTCCTATTTTTCACACATTATTACCATTTCGTTTTTTTATTTGTGTCTAGATAAGCTTTTAAATCTTGAAAGCCTTTGAAAGGCAAAATCCGTCGCAAAAATTCTTTTCTCTTGCAATCCCAATGACTAATCGAACTATAAAAATCGAACTTTTTTGTTTTGCTAGAAGAGTCAAAACGCATGTCAGAAGACTGCATAATTACTACCAGCATTGGGGAATCCCCATCAACCGTAGAAAGACGGCCAAAACTCAGAGATCAAGATCCGCTAGCAAATGCCGCAACACCAGAATGAGATTACAGGACAGAACAGTCGTCAACGCCTCGATAAAGGTTAAGTTCCTTGGAGTCAACTTCACAGAGAAGCTGGAAGTCAACACACATGCTGATGCCATTCTTCGAAAAACTTGCTTCGCTTTCCATCGGGTTTACCCACTGATGCGTAAGCAGAACGGCCTCAGCCAGAAGACGAAGCTGAATATATACTACTGTAGGCGGATAGCGTTACGCAAACGATGCATAACGTTCAAATAATATTCCTTGTTGACTGTTTGGCCGGTTGGAAGGAATTCATAAAGCACAACACCACGATAATCGAAGAAAACAGTCAACATGACCTTGATTTTTGAGCGACTTTGGCGCGGTTTTTTTGGTCTCGGCTCTCCTTTGGCACGATATTCGCTCGATTGATCGGTTGTTTCGGGGTCGTGAGCATAGATCCAAGTCTCATCGCCAGTTGTAATGCGTTTCATGACATTCTGGTAGTCGGAAAGCATTGTTTCACACACTTCAACGCGACGCCTTTTTTCCAAAAAATTCAATGTTTTCGGTACCAGTCGAGATTTGATGCGCTTGAGGCCCAAAGCATCCTTCAAAATGGTATTGACTGAGCCTTTCGATAAGCCAACTTCATCAGCAAGGTCTCTAATCGTTAATCGATGGTTTTTCAACAGCAAATCTTTGATTTGTTGGACGTGAACTTCATCGGTTGAGGTTGATGGTCGCCCAGAACGCTCTTCGTCTTCGACACGTTCACGGCCGGCTTGGAAATCACTATACCACTTGTAAACATTTTTTTTAGACAAAGCCTCGTCATCAAAGGCTTTCTGCACCATCCTCAACGTATCCGCAGCAGAAAATTGATTCCGCAAACAAAATTTAATGCAAATTCTTTGCTCAATAAATTTCGACATCGCAAAAAACGAAAAACTCACTTTTAGCAGCTCACAAAACGACGCGTATCTCAAACACTATGAATATATTTTGACATGAAATTTCACATAGATGTCACTGATAGTACTACCCAACTGTGCTAGCCACCGCCAAGCACCACCCAAATCCACTTGTCAATAGCAAAGCCAACCAAGCTTACATTGCCGAACACCAATACCTGAACGCAATGGCATTGCTGCAAGAGGACCTGCATCCCTCACTTTAAGCAAATAATACTCACAAGCACTCAACAATTGGTCTACAGCTAAAACTTCTCCATGATATAACCGCGGGACTTAACAAAAAAAAAAGACAATTTTTGCCATTTGACAGTGTCTGGATCAACGGCCTCATCTACAAGCTGCTGCAAATGGAATTTCCTCGACACTTGGTAAGAATAATCCAAAGCCCCTAAGAGGAGGAATAACAGAACCAGTGCCTTTTAACATCTTTACGGCAGACCAGCCGGAGAACGATCCGAGCATCACGTGAGGAAGCTCTTTGATTACTACTCAAAGTGGAGACTCAAAGTCAACAGCAGCAAGACGGAACTTACTATATATGTTTCAGGACACCTACGACGGCAACCAGAGGAAGACGAAAATTTGCAACACGCTGTCGCAACATCAATGTAATCCGCTCATCTGGTTAACCCACAGCTGAAGAAGAGGAGCAGATTGATAAAAAAAAAACCAAACTACTGATCTACAGCAGCTCATGAGACCAGTTATAACTTATGGCTGCCCAATATGGTTCACCGTATCACCAACAACCATGAAGAGAATCGGTCTCATGGAAAGAAGGATACTTCGGTCACGTACAGGACTCTGATAAATACCGGACATGCTGAAATACTTCAGCAACACGAAACTGTATGAAGATGCTTGCATTACGCCGATCGATTTGTACATGCTACAGAATACTCGACAAATTAAAGGATCATCCAAATCGACAGATCAGGAACATCAGCCAGCAGACCTTAGAGCCAGCGCTGAGGTACCCCAGCTCACGAACTATAATCGACGAGAGATTCGAGGACACCGTAAATTTTTATTAGTTTTAAAATTATAACTTTTTAAAAAATTCTACAAAAAATTTTTCTAAATTTTTGGAAAATTGCAAAGAGTCAGCTTATAGAATAAGTCGCCATTTTTATACTTTTTTTGTAAAAAAAAAAAAGCAACATATGTTGCATAGTTACCAAAAGAAATATGTCGGGCCTTTACTGTTGAGCCGAAAAACCTTACCTTACTTATAAGTCTAATTCTAAGTCATGACTGTAAATATTTTGGACCATAAATAAAAACATCTTAATCTAATCGAAAAAAAGATGCAGATGAAGAATCAGCTTTCTTCGAAGAATCAGGACGCAGGCATCATCGAGAATGATTTCTTAAACCATCAAGGACCGACAACAGAACCTAAACCTGAACAATCTGCGGTAATAATTATAAGAATATTCAAAAAAGATATTTTTTCACCAATTCACGTAAACCATTTCTGTAAACACTAAACAAAACGTTGGTCCCCTATTGTTTAACCAACAAATTTATAAATAACAACAATGCAAACATATTTTAGGAACAATTGTAAATAGTTTTATAAGTTCAATAAAAACGAAACGCAATAAAAGGGCGTTCAGTGTCCATTTTTCTATTTTAAAATTATCAGTTCGACTTATTGAAAAAAAATTAAAAATAACCCCACATTTACACATAAATATGAATTATTTGCAGAAGTTTATTTATTGACTTCTCAGAATGATCATCGGTCAATTATTCATGAAAAAATATTGTTCAGTGCGTCATAACCATACAGCAGTCCGCTTAAACACAGGCTCAAAATTTCATCAATATTGGTGCAGCCGTTTAGGACGAGTTCAGTGACAAACACACGTATAGAAGAAAAAAAATTAATATTCCCTTCATGTATAAAAAAATCGCCGACAAATTTTTACATACTCGTCTTCTTCTTCTGTCACAAACGACCGTGTCCAGAGTGCACTTTACAAAATATAAACAAACTCAAACTCTTTAGAATTTCTAATTGATTTATGGAAAAATCAAAAGGAAAACAATCGTGAAGGTGAATAAAACAAACTGAAAGTCACAACTAGCAAACAGTTGATTCCCAAGCACTTACCAAGTTTCACGTTCCGTACTTGCCTCGTTTAAGATAGAAAAATACAAAACATCAAACTCGTTCCCCATTACATTGAATGTGTTCTTAACCTTGATTGAAGTTCACGACTAGAAAAATATGTTAATCAGTTTTGAACGCCGCCATAAAAAAAAAAATTATGTAAGCGTCACCCAAACGTTATTGCAGTGTGCCACGCAACGACCTTGCTAAAGAACGCACGACTTTTGAGAATGTTGCAACGCAATAAATTTCAACAAATAGAGTAGGTCACCCCGTTAACGTGTGTTTTATGAGAATAAATTTATTATCAAATTATTTCTTACAGACTTAAGTAAATAAAATTAACAAACAAACATCACAATAGTCGTATTTAGATTTTTTGAAAAGCGCTAAAAAGGTGATTCCTAACCTGGGCACACTGATCGCACTCACTTTCGCCGACAATCGTCGTCACCCCAAAGAAATGCTTCTTGAGGAAATCGTGAAGAACATAAATCACGAGGACAGTCTTTAAAATCAATCCAAGAATATAACATCCCTGTATCTTCCACCTGGCAAGCCTACTCGCTTTCTGGTCGAGTTGCATGAGATACGCCCGACGACCGTAATTCCAGTTGCGAACATATTCCTCAAGGTTGAAGTTTTGTGTCCGGAATTTGAATTTCAACCTTGCAAAGGACGAGAGAAGGTAAAAGAAAAAAAGGAATTCGGTAAAAGGATCCAAATAAACAAGAAAAAGGACGAAAATACTTACTTCTCTGTGAAGGACAAATTATTGAATAGCTCATCGGCGTTTTCAGTGTCAAACATCCAGACTCCTCTAAAGAAACGCTCGACTGCCTGTAGTTGCTGGAATAATTCCAATTGTGCTCGGACGAACCGAACCTTCCCGGAGCAGAGGAATAATGCCGCGTCAAACAGAATCGCCGGTACCAGTTGAAAGAGAACAAAGGTCAGCAGGTACAGGTAGTAGTTGGAATATATCGTACCGCCTGGATACCAGTACACATTTTCCAAAGGATTCTCAATGATCATCTGCGAGGATAAGGATATGTTTGTACATTTTCACACACGGGACAAAGGGAATAAGAGGCAACCTTTTTATGAGCGTCGATTAGGGTTTTCCATGAAAATTCTCCAATCCCGACATCTGTCATATTGTAGACTTGGCAATCGATGATCGCTTGCGTTGATCTCTTCTGGGCAAGCGTGATGACTCCTTTTGCTGCTAAATCCACAGGAGTGAAGTCTACAGGCTTCGTTGAATCACCAAACAGCGACTGAACGGAACCGTTCCCAGTGAACATCATCAGGTTATCCAAATGATTTGAAGAATCAATCCATCCCGGATAGGGTTCATCCAAGGATGGCGTCAAGGTTGACAGCCTTGCTATCGCAGACGGAATTGAACTGCGCGACACAAGACATTCAGCCAAGTGGTGGGAAAATAAATAGAAACATGCAAACTCTCTTAGAATCTGTGACTCCATTGGAAAGATTTTCCTCTCCTCCTGGATTCTGATCACATCGTTCGGATCGAAACGTGGTTGATAAATTCTCTCCTCGATAATCTTCTCATAGCAATTCGAGAACACATGAGATACATAAACAAATGATTGCAATCGTGTCATTGCCTCGGCAAGTTGAAGAATGTATTTGGTTCCGCGCACATTTGTAAGAATTGCATCCTTCAGGCTTGCATACAGGTCACTATTGCTCGCCGCATGAATCACTACATTCACTTCACTCTGCAGGACATCGCGCTCATAGTCCTGCAATTCCAAGTTCACTTTCGACAAATCACCTTCAATCGGTATCACTTTGTCCATTATACCGCGTTCCATGGACTTGACCCGGTCAAATATCACATCGTTTTTTAACTTCGCAGCTCTCTGTTGGATATCTTCTTTCTCGTTCGGACGAATGAGGATGTATATTGTGCGTATCCCTATACACTCGCGCAGTAACTTTTCGCAAATAACTTTCCCGAGGTAACCGGTTGCGCCAGTGAGAAGTATCTTCTTCCCATCCAGCCAACTGCCACTACCACTTCCACCGCCAGCAACGTCCATACCGAACAATGTTTAGATTGCGACTGCTGCTGCTCCGCACCGTCCCATGTTGTTTTGTTTTCTTTTGCCCGGCTTAACCGCGCCAGCACAAGAGTCAGCGATGCCACTTATGCTAAATTCGTAGTGGTAGGTATCTTACTACACATTTAACTGTTTTTTTTTTTTTTTTTTTTGACATTTTCGTCATATTTTTTCGTATTCTTTTATTTAAAATTTCCTTACCGTAAAAAGTATGCGCCAGTTTTGGCTAAGCGCATAAATTTGAATCCAAGTTTGGACTGAAGAGTTCACTTGTGGCTTAATGTTCTCGGAATCCCGTCCCGGCTTTTGGTATGTTTTAAAAAATTAATTGTGCAAAACATAAGCTTCGATTTTTTCTTATAGAAGTGCCCTAAAGTTTCTATAAAGCTTCCAAAATGTTAAGGATTAGGAGATGATTATGTCGTCGCACCTAAACATTAAAGGCCTTCAAAAAGTTATCATATAAGTTTCATTTTACCTTTAATTTTGTATTTTCATAAATATGACCGAAGCTTTACCGAAGATCTTATTTTTTCTGCCAGAAAGCTTAAAAAATAGCGTAACTAAAGCCAACACGCACCCTTATGATCAGTTTTAAGAAGACGTGTCGTGTTTCCGGGAGAAGTTAAAAAATCGCTAAAGTAATCGAAACATCGGCCAGCATATCGGCTTGGTTGTGAGACACTGCTTGAATACCCTTCTAGTTCTGATGTAGTAAGGCGTGGCAATTCCAAACAGACTGAGGAAAAATACATTCCGTGGCTTAAAGCGTTCTTCTGTGGGAACCGTGGCTCAGTGTTAAGTGCTTGAGCTCCCCGGCGTGGAGACCCGGGCTCAAATTCGGGTAAGATCATTTGGCATTGTTCACGGCACCACCTCTAGCGAGGGCCGTTCGGAGTCGGCAATAAACTGTAGGAACAGGACCCGCCATTTGCAAAAAGTGGAAGACGCACACACAAATGGTAAAACTAGGCGATGGCCCTCAAAGTAGCTGTAATTTTTATTTGTCACTCTCTAAGTTTAGCTCATTTGGGAGTATGAGCACCTCAAGCAACTTGCTTGTTGCTGATTCAAAACTGCGGCTTTTTTTAAGGTTTTAAAAAAACAGTTTTAATGTGACTGAAAGTAATAAAGAAGGAAGACATGCGAGGAGGTAAGGATGTACATTGTTCTTGAATTCACACAATTCAGATTGTGGAAAGCATGGAACACATTTGTATTGAGTGGCATAAAAAAAAATCTCTGCTGTAGACACTTCGTCCGAAAGCGAACTTCAAAGTAAACTGACGAGCTTCCTCGTCGGCGGGTCGATTATTGTGTTTAAAAATATGCAAGGGCTGAAATGCAGCTGGCTTTCCTTAGGAGACTTAATTTATGTAAATGCGATAAAATGGACAAAAACCGGAGATCGGATCTCTCGAGATGGTCTTTAGAGTATGGTTCACCGTGTCACCAACAACCATGAAGATATTTTTCGAAAAAAAAAAATTCTTCAAAAACAAAAATATTCCACCGTTGCACGCCGCGTCAAGGAGTTTAAACTCTTTGCGAAGAGTATTAACCGAAGGACGTCCATCCATGTCCCTCCCTAAAGACAACCTTAAAAAAGATGATGAAGACGTTTCGTGTTCAACCAATTTTGATACATTCGAAGAAGCTCTCTGCGCGTTGGATGTCGAGAATGTTTACCTACGAGTAAAAGAAGATACGAGTCGAATTTTCGGGGGTCAGTTTCGAAAAGTTCCAAGCAATTCTGGCGAATGAGTTGTCACGTTTATAAACCTGGTTCTACAATTTGATCAAGAAACGAAAGAGCAATCTTCAAATCCTCGAGATCGTCAGGGAAAGTTATGGCATCAAATTTTTGGGACGGTTGGGGGCAAGAACTTTGAAGATGATAGAGATGTTTGGGGAAAGTCAAGGCAAAGATTTGTTTTCGAAGGGCACCCTGGGTTTGAAAAATAATGTTGTATTATTGCCACCAGTGACGTGGCAATGCTGTGTAAACCTTTTTCAATACCTTAAGTCAGCGCGGGATTGAATGAGTCACATGATATTGCTTCTCCTTGCCAGAATTTGAAATATAGTTGGAACTGTCCAGGGGAACTCATGAGTGATAGTCAGTCAGATCCAAAGGCCAAACATGACAGCTAGAGAAATCGTTCACCAAACACTAGAAACAATGTTGAGTATAGGTTAGATTTGAGGGCAACAAATAGCCCGTCTTAACCAATAACAAGCAACCGGTAACAATTGACTGACATGAACAAACGATAAACGGTCTAAAAACATTCGTAAATGACAGTGACCATTGCGGATTTAGTGCTGAAATTACTATTCCTTATAAAATTGCGGACTTAGAGGAGTATGTTCAAACGCATTCCTATAACAGTTAGATGCGTTGGACAGACTTCTCGCGAGCACAAGAGCACTCTCCTCGAACTTGATGAACCCACCATCCAATAGGAATCTGTGGAACGAAGAGATCGACAGCAACCTTAAACAGATGGACGACACCATAAAACAAACAATGGGCAGAACAATTCCGAAATACGAACTTACTGACAAAGATAATTTATGCACAATGCAACTATCGACGCACTACACCGACAAAAAAGTAGGCTATTGACGGGACTTAAACTCTTGTACATATGCTTCACTGACCCACAAGACTTGGAGGTTAGGACTCTGAAATCACAGCTCAAGAACCTTAATTCAGCAGAAAAAGTCTACCATCTACCATATAAATAAAAGCTGGTGTTCCCCTAATTTCATAAAGCGCGCATAAGTGCCCAGCAAGCTGAATTATGACCCTCAAGTCTGTGCAAAGGCTCCAAAAACTCAATGTTCCCCAACAAACTCTATGTTCCCCACTTAGTACATACTGAAGCAATTCAAGAACAATGTGTATTCGTACCTCCTCTTCTGTATTCTGTGTCTGTGTGTCTGTGATCATTTCCACTCGCATGGTATAAGTAAACAGTAAGCGGGTATTCGTATTCCCTTTTTCGCGTGTGAATTTAAAAAACAAGCAAAGCTTTTGAAGCCGTATCGGACATTTTTTTGGAGAGCAGTTTAACTTTTTAAACGCTTTGCAAATTGCCTAAAGACTTAATTTTGTTATTTTCAAAAACATTCAAAATCCGACAAAAATTTTGAAAATTGATTTAAAATACAAGGGAGCAGTACAATGATGAAGATTAAGCCTCACCAAGCAAGTTCAGACTTTCGAATTAGGTCACAGTCAATTTTATTCTGATTCCCTTTAAATCGATCACCTTCTAAACAGAGAAACCATTGAGCAAGGTTAGTACCTATTTCGCCATTTTAAATTAAAAAATATGGGAACACTTTGGCTGAGCTAATAGAACATGAAGCCAATATGTGATGCTTCTTTAGGGTGTGACCGAGGACCGCAGAGACATACTCTTTTGCATATTTCACAAAGTTTCCTCTTATCGAAACCACTATGCAGACTATCAACCTGGCTACTTAGTTAGTAGATGGCTCTGCTAGTCTACTGACCTGGTTCCGGTTAAATGTGCAAGCCGGGTGTTTATCTTACACGGCATACTTATTAACTTACTTCAATCAGAGCTAAGCATTGTTCGTTCACAACATACGATCAGTACGAGTACTCGTATAGCGTGCCGAACGAGCCTTGTGGTGTAATGCTTAATAACAGTGACAGGCACTTCCACAGCCAGCACCAACTCGAGCCTAGGTCATTGTAGAGACAAAAACTGGTTCTTCGTCATAAGCCGAGTATCTTTTACGGACGATAAGTAAGTTACCTTGTTTGTTTGGACGGGAAAACAAATGAACAACAAGCCTAACGTGTGTCATTACCCGATGAACTGACAATAGATGACAAATTTACTCGTACGAGCAGTGATGACGACCACCACAAATTGCCTAGGCATTACAGCGCCCTTCGAATTGCGCAAGTTATGATTGATCACTTCCACAATGAAATCCAGTTCCAGATGCCGATCGCGGCTGCAAAAAAAGATGCGATCGGCCAAAGAAAAGAAACCTTAATGAATGCGCGCTTTTCTTTCATTTGGGAATTCCAAAATTTCATTTGATGATTGATCGTGTGACAAGATCGGATCATTTTCAATTTTAATTAAGTTTTCGAATACGTTCAGTCATTTGGATAAAATTTATTCATTGAAACGGAGAAAAACTGGATGGATCGCTTGACTCAAGTATTTTCCAGTGGCTGAAGACCAGTGACTAAGTTTCTCATGTTTCGCATGGATTGTTTTTTATCGCTATTTTATTTATGGCTTTCTCTGTTGGACTTTATTCTTAAATAACTGTTTTATTCAAATTTTCTTAGTATATATATGAACAAATGTGTGCCGGTTCGCCGACACATTTTAAGGCCAACAGTGAGTTTAATAGGATTCATCGGATCGTTAAATCGACTGATGATCGTGGTTATGAAGGGAGTTCGTGTTCGAGGTTCATTTCAATGAAATTTTACTATTTCTTATTCCACGGGAAAAGGTGCTCCCTAATAAGCTTCGAAGACGAAGAATGCAAGAAAAAAATTATCGATATTTGAACGCTTTAGTGTATAGGGTGGGCCATCTGTTGGTTTCAAAATTTTTAGATAATCATTAGATTATAAGATCACCTTCTTGTCTGTTTGTCTATCACTAGCATTTTTCTCAGGAACGCCTGGAGGTATCGAGTTGATTTTAAATACAAATATTAACGACCGCTGTCCCTTGAAGTTGTAAAAAAAAGCAAGCTTCTGTATTGACCTAGTCTGTTTTTTACCAACGATTGTTGCTTTATTGAAAAGAGTAAATCTTCCGCTGAACTGTGGAATATTAATTTAGTCTTATTATAAAATTTTATTATTATTATTGTGACTGTCTCGGTAGGCTTGTCTGAATCGTTTATTAATTTTTGCTCACATTACATCGATCTGCGGCAACATCGATCTGGTTCAAGAAGACACCAACAAGACACAGTCAGATAAACACATGATTAGAGATGCGTTGGCTTCTCTATGAGTAGACTATCCGAACTCCAAGTGCAGAAGTCTGATTGAAGTGAATTTTATTTACTACTACTACTATAATACTTTCGAGCTGATCTTAAGCCCGAATAGAGAAGCGATAGTAAGGTGGATTCAATTCTCAAATCAATTGGACCATGTAGCTGAATAATACGAGATCCTTATGCAAACCCTTTCTCAGGATAGAGTCATAAGAGCAGAATAAACAGGGTTATTTTAATGTTTTTGGTTGCCAGATTTATGAGCGTCTTTCAACCTATCACTTTGTTAATTATGAAAATTTGGGTCGATTTTCCTACATCTAGATATTGAAAAGGAAACGAGAAGATTACGTAGGGAAAGAGACCCTACATTCCCGGACATTGGGATATAGGGAACTCGATTCGGGGGCCGGGAATAGATCCGTGTGAGTAGTGGCTTTATGCCACTGAAGCTGGCGTCCACTTAAATGATACGTGAATCCAGTATATTGGAAAATATCATTGAGAAAAGGAACTAAGTTAAAAACTTAAACAGGCTCGTTTATTTGTGAATTATGGAGGGTCTGAGTTCCCCATCCCCATTTAAAAAATCGTTATAGTTAAGCTCAAGGAGTGCGGTACCTAGGGTATGTCTTCCTTCTAACTGGTTTAATTATTTCCTTTTTATGCATTATTGGTCGGGTGAAAATCCAAATTTGCCTCATGAATCACTACTTCATCCACAAAAGATAACTGTTTGGTGCGGCTTCCATGCCGGCCGCGTTATTAGGCCATATTTTTTCGTCGACAATAACGATCGTCACGTTACTGTGAATTGCCAGCGTTATCGCGCATTGATTGCAGATTATTTCTTGCCCGAATTAAAGATATGAACTTGGATGAAATGTGGTTTGAACAGGATGGTGCCACAAGCCACACAGCAAGCCTTACAACCGATTTATTGAAGAATAAGTTTGATAAGCGTACTATCTCAAGAAATGCGCCAGTCGATTGGCCGCCTCTAGATTATTTTCTTAGGGGCTACGTTAAATCTATGGTTTATGCCAACAAGCCGACGGAGTTGGCAGAGCTTAGAGCCAACATTGACCGAGAAATAGCGGCCGTTTGGCCGAGAGCCCGTGCATTTGACGGCAAAGCTAGTTGACACATGGTGGGGAAGTGGACTGGATTTGCAGTTAAAAATATGTGACTGCTTTTTGCAGTTCGTTGATGAAACGTCAACAGTCAGCTGTTAGTTTTGAAATCGTTAATAAATCGATAGAAGTTTATGAAATATGAAAGTGGTAATGTATTACTTTTAAATTAATTAATAACCAAGAATAAGGATGGGATCACGAGGCAGTGCTTTTGTAATAACCGAAAAGCAAGTCCAACTCATCCTGAATTGGACACACAATTCTACCAGCGAGTACGCAGGAATTACTTCCTCAAAGAAGCTCGGATTTCTAGTTGGCCGTTCAATCAAGAATTTCGCAAAATAAGTGTTGGGCTCTGCAAATCATTTACAACGAATAACGAAACTTGACCTACTGATGTTAAAATAAGTTCATAGTCTTGGCACATGTGCATACAATTCAACTCACATAAAAGTTCTTCTTTCGTGTCGCACATTTTAATCGTTCAATTCAAAACACACAATTATTGAAAGTTATACACAATTCACGAAAACAAACTTATTCCAAGTACAAATTGAAAGTAAATATCCAAAAATAATTTGTTTGGCATGTGAAACTGTCAACTGCATTTGCAGTCAGTTTTTTCGTTCAAAATTCTTGGTTTTGACTGAAATTTTAGTCTCTAGAATTCTGAACGCGGCCAATGTCAAAGCATGAAGTATAAATCAGGTCAGGTTTTGGCTGCAAACTTTGTAGATTGGTCAGTAGATGTAGTTGCAGGGCGGCTAGAAAGATGAAGAAAAGATGCAGCTCCAACAATGTGGTCTATTGATGATAGCAGTTCCTCTCCCCTATTCAAGAGAGGCCAAATGGAGTCCTCTTTCTCGTTTGTCAGATTAGCAAAACCAGAAACTTTGGAAGAAAGTTCCGGATAAACTTTTTTAATTATTACACTTCTGCCCGAGCTTTCCAATACTGATTCCAGAACTTCTCAAAAAATTATTTTAGTGACAGCTTTCCCTGGATTCCTGTCCCGTTCTTCTCGATTTTCATCAACCCTGCAATGAGTCTTGGATTGTTGCTCTTTTCTGATTTTCCTTCTAGGCCAAGTAACCTCCCGAATCTTCTTCAAGGCTTCTTAAAACTCATCTTCCGGTTACTTGTGGAAATCGTGTTAAGGCCCTTTATTTTGAATTTTCCATTTTTACAATGCTTAAATAATAATAATTCAATGAAAACCAATAATTTTAGTTTTAAGAATTCACGGCCGACTTTACAATATCTGTCCAAAAGCATTTAATACACGTGCCGACAGTATTTCACTTGTTATAAGGGTTTCAGGCATTCTCTCGCATGCCAACACCCTACATCTTGTGCTGGTATTCCCGTGCGGATAGTGGAGAATTTTGCGAGAACATCAACGTGGCATAGATTTCACAGCAGCCTGAACCAAGAATTTTGTACATAAATCTTGGAGTATTCTCTTAAAACGTCAAACACGTTTCAGAATCGCTCCTCTGTGTTTGAACTTCAGTAAAGATCGAAATTGACGATTTTTTTTTGTGAAACGTGGATCATTTCCATTTCGACGGCTACGGAACTGAGCTAGCTTTGATCTTAGACAATCCACACGTAGTCAGAGAACAGGCGGCATTATTGGCAGATTTTTCTTCCAGGAAGTGTCTCGGATTGGAGTTTGTGACTTAGATTATTGATTTTGGAGATCTATGGTACACGATCCGTCCAATTATCGGTTTTTACACACAAAGTTTCTGTAAAAATGGACACGGTCGTTTTGGTGATTTTGTGCTTGGCTGCCAAGGAGCGGCGATTTGAAACAGTTGAACTTCTATATTTGTGAGATGTCGCTCAACAAAAATATCAGTCAGCCCCTTTCGCTGACAATTTCTTACTAAAACAACGATCGTTAAAAAAATATTGGAAAATGTTTTTAAAGCACTGCCACTGGGTTGCCAAGTTTAACAAGTTTCAAATGAGTTCAAATTCAATTAGTGAAAAACGAATATTGGCACAGCAAAAAGTAAGTTTCAACAATTAGCAAAAAAAAGCTTACAAAAAAGAGAAAGGAACTACAACGAAAGAATCCTAATTATAATTAGCATATATTAAACTTTTGAGCAAAAGGGAAACTCAAAAAGGTTGCTACTTTTACCAAACAATGTGACTCATTAACGTGTGCTGTTAAAACAAGCTATAAATCTTAAAAATTCACGTGAATTGGTTTCAGTCGCGTGTGACAGAGCTACTGACCGATAAAGAAGCACAAACACAAGAGTCTGCTCCATTAAGAGTTGATCTCGAGTAGCCAATGCCTGTTCCGCGGTTCGTTAAAAATGTAATTATCGCTTGTTCTGTTTTTATATCTTTGAAAAGTAATTTCAATCTACAGCCACCTTGGACAATTACAAGACTCAAGTTACGCTATAGTCTTTGCTTGTAGCCAAGTTTTTTTTATATCTTAATTGGCACGCTTGTAAGCCGATGCACTGATAAGAGTTCTATCTTTTTTAAATCAAGCTATGCTTAGAATACAATGAAACAAAGAATAACCGTGTTCACCCAGGCGTTGCAAAGTATGGTTCATTTTTGGTTTATACCCGAAATTTAAGTGTAAATAGAATCTCAAGGTGACTACATAGTCACCTTTTAGATCGAGTGACTTATATGTACCCATATCGATGCAAAACCTCTGAGTGTTCTTTTACGAGCTATAAAATGGAGCATAGACAAAGCAATGTTCATCTCGCAAATATAAAAAGTAAGTAATAAAACCAAATGTTACAAGGTCTTTGGATTATAGTGTATCAAGCTGCACACGTTGTGTTTTTGCTTGTTATCGGTGTCTACTTTGCGGCATTTAAGCAAAGAATGGGTGTAATTTAACTTCCTGTAATTCTAGACTATGAAAACAGTTCTGAATTGTCTTAGCGTAGAGCTCTTTTGCAAACAAGAATTTAATATCAGAGATCTGATGTAGCCTGCTACCAGCTATCGATAGCCAGCTTCCAGCTACCAGCTGCTACCTGCAACCAGCAACCAGCTACCTGTTGCCAGCTACCCACTGGCTACCTACTGCTAGCTACCCACTGGCTACCTATAGCCAGCTACCAGCTACCTGCAGCCAGCTACCCACTGGCTACCTATAGCCAGCTGCCCACTGGCTACCTATAGTCAGCTACCCCCTGGCTACCTATTGCTAGCTACTTTCAGCCAGCTGCCCACTGGCTACCTATAGTCAGCTACCCACTGGCTACCTATTGCTAGCTACTTTCAGCCAGCTACCCACTGGCTACCTTCAGCCAGCTATCCACTGGCTACCTATAGCAAGCTGCCCACTGGCTACATATAGCCAGCTACAAACTAGCTACCTATAGCCAGCTACCCACTGGCTACCTATAAACAGCTACCAGCTACAAGCTACCAGCAACCAGCTACCAGCTACCACCAACAAGCTACCAGCTACCAGCTACCTGCAGCCAGCTACCTGCAGCCACCTACCGACTGGCTACCTATAGCCCGTTGCCAGGTACCAGCTATCAGCAACCAGCTACCAGCTACCAGCTACCAGCTACCAGCTACCAGCTACCAGCTACCAGCTACCAGCTATCAGCTACCACCTTCCTATAGCCAGCTACCTATAGCCAGCTGCCAGCTACCAGCAACCAGCAACCAGCTACCAGTTATTAGCTACCCACAGCCAGCTACCTGCAGCTAGCACCCATTTGCTACCTATAGCCAACTACCCACTGGCTACCTCTAGTCAGCTACCTGCAGCCAGCAACCAGCTACCAGCTACCAGCTACCAGTTACCAGCTACCCATAGCCAGCTACCTGCAGCTAGCTACCCACTTGCTACCTATAGCCAACTACCCACTGGCTACCTACTGGCGACCTATAGCTACCAGCTACCAGCTACCTGCAGCCAGCTACCCACTGGCTACCTATAGCCAGCTACCTGCAACCAGCTACCCACCGGCTACCTATAGCCAGCTACCTAATGGCTACTCATAGCCAGCTACCCACTGGCTACCTATAGCCAGCTGCCCACTGGCTACTTATAGTCAGCTACCCAATGGCTACCTACTGGTTACCTATAGCCAGCTACCTGTAGCTAGCTACCCACTGGCTACCAATAGTCAGCTACCCACTGGTTACCTATAGCTAGCTGCCCACTGGCTACCTATAGCCAGCTGCCCACTGGCTACCTATTGCTAGCTACTTTC
Source organism: Orthonevra nobilis (assembly GCA_963555765.1). Taxonomy (NCBI): domain Eukaryota; kingdom Metazoa; phylum Arthropoda; class Insecta; order Diptera; family Syrphidae; genus Orthonevra; species Orthonevra nobilis. Next base: position 12,702,201 of record OY743226.1, on the reverse strand, counting down.
AGCCAGCTACCCACTGGCTACCTTCAGCCAGCTATCCACTGGCTACCTATAGCAAGCTGCCCACTGGCTACCTATAGTCAGCTACCCACTGGCTACCTATTGCTAGCTACTTTCAGCCAGCTACCCACTGGCTACCTTCAGCCAGCTTCCCACTGGCTACCTATAGCCAGCTACCTAATGGCTACCCATAGCCAGCTGCCCACTGGCTACCTATAGCAAGCTACCTATAGTCAGCTACCCAATGGCTACCTACTGGTTACCTATAGCCAGCTACCTGTAGCAAGCTACCCACTGGTAACCAATAGTCAGCTACCCACTGGCTACCTCTAGCCAGCTACCTGCAGCCAGCAACCAGCTACCAGCTACCAGCTACCAGTTACCAGCTACCCATAGCCAGCTACCTGCAGCTAGCTACCCACTTGCTACCTATAGCCAACTACCCACTGGCTACCTACTGGCGACCTATAGCTACCAGCTACCAGCTACCTGCAGCCAGCTACCCACTGGCTACCTATAGCCAGCTACCTGCAACCAGCTACCCACCGGCTACCTATAGCCAGCTACCTAATGGCTACTCATAGCCAGCTACCCACTGGCTACCTATAGCCAACTACCCACTGGCTACCTATAGCTAGCTACCTATAGCCAGCTACCTATAGCCAACTACCCACTGGCTACCTATAGCCAGCTACCTAATGGCTACCCATAGCCAGCTGCCCACTGGCTACCTATAGCTAGCTACCTATAGTCAGCTACCCAATGGCTACCTACTGGTTACCTATAGCCAGCTACCTGTAGCAAGCTACCCACTGGTAACCAATAGTCAGCTACCCACTGGCTACCTATAGCCAGCTACCAGCTACCAGCAACCTATTGCCAGCTACCAGCTACCAGCAACAAGCTACCTGCAGCCAGCTACAGCTACCAGCTACCTACAGCTGTAGGTAGACAGTGGGTACCTGCAGACAGATATAGCCAGCTACCTGCAGACAGCTACCAGCTACCAGCTACCAGTTACCAGATACCAGCAACCAGCTACCAGCTACCAGCAACAAGCTACCAGCTACCAGCTACCTGCAGCCAGCTACCGACTGGCTACCTATAGCCAGCTGCCAGGTACCAGCTATCAGCTATCAGCAACCAGCTACCAGCTACCAGCAACCAGCAACCAGCTACCAGCTACTAGCTACCAGCTTCCTATAGCCAGCTACCCAATGACCACCTATAGCCAGCTACCTGTAGCCACCTACCAGCAACCAGCAACCAACTACCAGCTACCAGCTACCAGTTACCAGCTTCCCATAGCCAGCTACCTGCAGCCAGCTACCCACTTGCTACCTATAGCCAGCTACCTATAGCCAACTACCCACTGGCTACCTATAGCCAGCTACCAGCTACCAGCAACCTATTGCCAGCTACCAGCTACCAGCAACAAGCTACCTGCAGCCAGCTACAGCTACCAGCTACCTACAGCTGTAGGTAGACAGTGGGTACCTGCAGACAGATATAGCCAGCTACCTGCAGACAGCTACCAGCTACCAGCTACCAGTTACCAGATACCAGCAACCAGCTACCAGCTACCAGCAACAAGCTACCAGCTACCAGCTACCTGCAGCCAGCTACCGACTGGCTACCTATAGCCAGCTGCCAGGTACCAGCTATCAGCTATCAGCAACCAGCTACCAGCTACCAGCAACCAGCAACCAGCTACCAGCTACTAGCTACCAGCTTCCTATAGCCAGCTACCCAATGACCACCTATAGCCAGCTACCTGTAGCCACCTACCAGCAACCAGCAACCAACTACCAGCTACCAGCTACCAGTTACCAGCTTCCCATAGCCAGCTACCTGCAGCCAGCTACCCACTTGCTACCTATAGCCAGCTACCTATAGCCAGGTACCTATAGCCAGCTACCTGTAGACAGCTACCTGTAGCCAGCTACCAGCTACCAGCAACCAGCAACCAGCTACCAGCAACCAGCAACCAGCTACCAGCTACCAGTTATCAGCTACCCACAGCCAGCTACCTGCAGCTAGCACCCACTGGCTACCTATGACCTGCAGCCAGCTACGCACTGGCTACCTATAGCCAGCTTCCTGCAGCCAGCTACGCACTGGCTACCTATAGCCAGCTGCCAGGTACCCACTATCAGCTATCAGCAACCAGCTACCAGCTACCAGCTAGCAGCTTCCTATAGCCAGCTACCCATTGGCCACCTATAGCCAGCTACCAGCAACCAGCTACCAGCTACCAGCTTCCAACTACCAGCTACCAGCTACCAGCTACCAGTTACCAATTACCAGTTACCAGCTACCCATAGCCAGCTACCTGCAGACACCTACCAGCTACCAGCAACCAGCTACCAGCAACCAGCTACCAGCTACCAGCTAGCAGCTTCCATTGGCCACCTATAGCCAGCTACCAGCAACCAGCTACCAGCTACCAGCTACCAACTACCAGCTACCAGCTACCAGCTACCAGTTACCAATTACCAGTTACCAGCTACCCATAGCCAGCTACCTGCAGACACCTACCAGCTACCAGCAACCAGCTACCAGCAACCAGCTACCAGCTACCAGCTAGCAGCTTCCATTGGCCATCTATAGCCAGCTCTCTATAGCCAGCTACCCGCAACCAGCAACCAACTACCAGCTATCTATAGCCAGCTACCTGTAGCCAGCTACCCGCAACCAGCTACCAGCTACCAGCTACCAGCTAGCAGCTTCCATTGGCCACCTATAACCAGCTACCAGCAACCAGCTACCAGCTACCAGCTACCAACTACCAGCTACCAGCTACCAGCTACCAGTTACCAATTACCAGTTACCAGCTACCCATAGCCAGCTACCTGCAGACACCTACCAGCTACCAGTTACCAGATACCAGCAACCAGCTACCAGCTACCAGCAACAAGCTACCAGCTACCAGCTACCAGCAACCAGCTACCAGCTACCAGCTAGCAGCTTCCATTGGCCATCTATAGCCAGCTATCTATAGCCAGCTACCCGCAACCAGCAACCAACTACCAGCTATCTATAGCCAGCTACCTGTAACCAGCTACCCGCAACCAGCTACCATCTACCAGCTACCAGCTAGCAGCTTCCATTGGCCACCTATAGCCAGCTACCAGCAACCAGCTACCAGCTACCAGCTACCAGCTACCAACTACCAGCTACCAGCTACCAGCTACCAGCTACCAGTTACCAATTACCAGTTACCAGCTACCCATAGCCAGCTACCTGCAGACACCTACCAGCTACCAGTTACCAGATACCAGCAACCATTTACCAGCTACCAGCAACAAGCTACCAGCTACCAGCTACCTGCAGCCAGCTACCTGCAGCCAGCTACCGACTGGCTACCTATAGCCAGCTGCCAGGTACCAGCTATCAGCTATCAGCAACCAGCTACCAGCTACCAGCAACCAGCAACCAGCTACCAGCTACTAGCTACTAGCTACCAGCTTCCTATAGCCAGCTACCCAATGACCACCTATAGCCAGCTACCTGTAGCCACCTACCAGCAACCAGCAACCAACTACCAGCTACCAGCTACCAGCTACCAGTTACCAGCAACCAGCTACCAGCTACCAGCTAGCAGCTTCCTATAGCCAGCTACCCATTGCCACCTATAGCCAGCTATCTATAGCCAGCTACCTGTAGCCAGCTACCAGCAACCAGCAACCAGCAACCAATAACCAGCTACCAGCTACCAGCTACCAGCTACCAGCTACCAGCTACCAGCTACCAGCTACCCATAGCCAGCTACCCACTGCCTATCTGTAGCCCGCTACTTGCAGCCAGCTACCCATTGGCTACCTATAGTCACTGGCTACCTACTGGCTACCTGTAGCCAGCTACCCGTAGCAATTCCTGCGTACTAGCTGGTAGAATTTCCACTTCAGGATGAGTCGGGCGTGCTTTTCGGTAAGTACAAAAGTACTCCCATTTCTACTTAGCTTTTGAAATCCCTATTCTTGGTTAATAATTAATTTTAAAATAATACATTATCACTTTCATATTTCATAAACTTCAACCGATTAGTAAACGATTTCAAAATTAACAGCTGACTTTTGACGTTTCATCAATCAACTGCAAAAAGCAGTCACATATTTTTAACTGCAAATCCAGTCCACTTCCTCACCATATCTCAACTAGTTTCGCCGTCAAATTCACGGGCTCTCAACCAATCGGAGCTGGCTGACTAGCTAGTGCCTAGAATTCCTACGACCTCGTACGATACAAAAAGAAATTAACCTGTGTTCAAAATATTAAAGCCGTCAACGAGTTGGATTATTTTTATGTTTTTTTAGAAAGTGCTCAAAAATGCATAGTTTAAGTCGAGAGTTTTTCTACTTCCTCTTCATCATTTTCCGGAAAGACCTCTAGACTTCGGTTCATGATTAGAAGCCACAACAGGGGTAAACAAACTCAATCTTCGGATGCTTTTTAATATTTGTATGGGTATTGTCATTTAGGTTTCTCTTGATGCTTTTCTACGAAATCTATTGCCTCATGTAAGTTGCCCCATGAGTTTATTTTTTTGCTGATATAGTTGGCTTGTGGCTTCATTATTTTCTAAGGACGTTTTCATGTGTCAGTATTGTAAACGTCATTCGAAAACTTGAAAAATAAAAAAGATTTCTAGAATTCACATTTCTGAAACCGTTTTCGAAGCACTGCCGTGGGAACGTAAATCAAGAATATCTGAAATGGCCTCAACTTAATAATGATATAGTCTTTAAGTAAGTCTTTGTTGTTCATAAATAACTTAGTTTAGTCAATTGGCTAAATAAACATAATGTTTTTGAATCTATTGGAATTAAAATTGAACAAAAAAAAATTGTATATGAATTTGTCCAGGAACTTATGAACGGCAGTGTAAATATTCATACATATTTTTTTATCTGACAAGACAGTTAAAAACTATAAATTAAATTGATTTTGAGTTTTTTTTAATATTTAGAAAACTAAATTGATTTTAATTTAAGAAGAGAAACTGTCGGTTTTTTTTTTGACAGTTTTTTCGTCATAATATTTAAACCACCCCGTCAAATGTAACCAAAAGGTTTTCAGCTCATCATTATGCACATACGCTTCGAATGATTTGTACTCGAGTTAAGTTGTACAAATGAATCCGGCTACTGGGACCTCGAAATATGGAAAAAAGGAAACAAATGGATTCCGAAAATCGAACCGATTGTAAGAACTTCCTGATGGAAAGTTTGTTTATAAAAAAAAGCCCACTTACTACTGTTTCATTTATCCGCATTGAATTTTTCCGATAAAACTGCAATTTATTCATTTGCGTAGGGTGCTCTTCATTTTTGGCCAAGATTTGTATGACGGATAAAAACTTGCGGTCACTAATTTTTTTTTCAAAAACGTTTTTAGTTTATTAATTGTTAACCTTAAAAAATAACTAAAAATATTACAATTTGTTGCATTTACAAATTAATCACAATGCTCATCACTCTTCGATATACAAAAAAAAATAATACCTTCAAAGCTCGGCACGTGACTAAACCTCTCCCTCGTGGTGTTTCTCCAAAATCTGTTAACCCAGCTGCATTGAAACTCGATGCAATACAAAAACAAGCACGTTAACACGTAATACCTTCGAAACAATTAGAACCAAGCTTGATGTATCATTTACAACATCTTCGCAAGCAAACTTTCAATGCCAAACAAAAAAACAATTTGAAAACAGAAATCTTAATTAATTTTTCAAAACTCACCCAAACAAAAAAACAAACAAACGTACTTAAAAATAGTTCTTACTAACACTTGAGTCATTGAATAGCCTCTTTGAGCTTCACTTAAGCCTCAAGTAACAGAAACCGCAAACAATCAATTAAAAATATTCTTGGGATAAAAGCGAAAATCGAAAAAAAAAAAAACAAAAGAAACAACCTGCCAGATACAATCCAATCCGTCTCATGCTCGAAAACTTACAATGCTGTGCTGATACGACTTATGTCATTTGGTTCCATATGCTTGGCAGATTAACGATCGAAACGGCTTCAATTTTGCGACCCGCTCTTTGGATTCATTTGTCTTTCACCCGCTAAAAAATAACAAAACAAATTTTGTGAACAGATTAAAAGAAATAAGCTATAATACGAGACAAGAGAAAGGTGGACAGGAAAACCACTTCCAAAAGCTAAGCTCGAGTCATTATCGGGTTTGTGTTCCTCCACGGTGCCCTGTGGGGACTTGCCCCTACACATTTCTTGCATTATCTCGCATGCGGAATGTGACTGTATGGGGGAATCGATCCAAGTCGGGATCTGTAGTAATAGCTGCTTTACGAGCTCAAATACACGTACCATTGCCAATTACCAATTTGATTAGAAGCTTCGGGCTGCGATCGAGGTTCGGAATCGGAAAGCGGTGATCGAAAGTCACGATTGTGGGAGATAGGAAACGTGATAGATACGATCTGGTTATGGTTTGTTTGTTTCCAATTAGCTGCACCAAGGTCAATGTTGCTTGTTTTGTTTGTTTATCGAAGGGCTACTCGTAGTTCAAAGACCGATGACCGCGAAATGAGTACTTGGTAGACAAACAATGGAGAGCTTTGGAGGGATTTTAGTTTAATTGAAAGACAACTTCCGCGGTGGATTTGTTTGGAGTTTGGGTCGTTTTTTGTACCTCTGTACTGTGAGAGGTGAATTTGGGCACTTACGAGCACTTGTCATTAATAAGTGTTGCCGTGTCTAACTTTTTGAAGTTGAAGTGTTTTTTTATTTTTAACAGACAAGTTTTTACTTTTTTGACAAATTGACAATCAATTTTGAAGCCATTATCTTTCATAAATTAGTCCGTCAAACACAGTTATCATTGAGCAGGCCCTACCTTCCCAGCAGTCGTTTGTGACAAATTTGAGAATTGATGCTCTCTTAAACGTTTGGCTTTTTTCAGTTTTGCTGAGGCGTCCAATATTGATCATCCTTATTATTGGCTGGAGAAGGTTTCTAGCTTTCAACGGTCAAACTCTGAATCGAGGTGAAACTCGACATACAGAATAATTTACGACTGACTTGAGCTCATAGTTGACTTAGGTTAAGTTAGGTCAGAGGGGATGAACTTCGTAAAGTTGGAAGTAACCACGGGGGCCTAAAAGGTCTATTATGATGCCCCATCTCAAACTAGTGATGTCCCCCCGGAACCATTTGCTGCTCCTGAAGAAACTCATAACGTCCCATAGGTACCTTTGCGAGTGCTCCCATTTCCCTGGGCGCTCTTTCCCCGTGAGCCGAAGTCGTCTCGACTGTAAGTTGGGGCATTCGCAGAGGAAGTGCTTATTGGTCTCCATTTTCGCTTCATCCTGACAGCCTCCCTAAAAAATCGTTGGAGATGACGCCCATTCTTATGGCCAACGGACCTTTTGCGCAACGCTCCGTCAGGACTCCCGTCAGGATTAGTAAATTTATCTTGCTGAGGGCCAGAGGGCCTTTGCTTCTCTTTGTGTTTAGTTCTGGCCATAGACTACGAGGTATGAGACGATCGTCCCTAAAGTTCCATACTCTATTGCAACGGTCTCGAGTCACTTTGTCCATTTGTTTCCTTAGCTTATGTGTGGCTATCTTTCCATCACTTCCAGCTCTAGCAATGTTCGTTTCGTGGCCACACCATCTGCTTTTTCGTAACCGTCAATGATACTGTGGCCAGGAGCAGACGATGACGACGAGACGGTGGTAACCTTGTGGCGCTGGCCCAGATCATTAAGAACTGTAATGCAGCTGCCTTCTGCTTTCGGTTTTTCGGTATCCTTGTTTTGTCCGCAAAGATGTTCATTCTTGTAGGAGCGAGGTTCTCTCTTCTAGGCTTCGGTTAGGAAGCTTAATTCTCAATCCTTCATTTCAACCAGGGACAAAGGTGGAGAGCTTTTTGGTGAAGTTGTAAGAACGGTCATCAATCCTCCCGTTTGTCTCGGTCGTCCTTAAAAAACTGAGTATTCACGAATGCCCGTAGGAGGCGTCCTTCCAAGTGTAAGATTCACTCAGTCGAATCGCACTATTAGCTACAAAGCTCTTCAGATATTGGGGAGGTCAAGCATAACCTCGACATTTGCCTGCGGCGTTGATTTTACAACTCCTGTAATACAAGACAAGCTTTTGGGCAAAGCTGGCCTTTTCCACTGCTTTCAAACATTCAATAGAGTCGTAGGGAAGTATAGGTACTTCCTGGGGGTATTGTTCTTGAATTCGAGGCGCAAACTTCGCTTGTTCCCTCATGCCTATGGATGAATTTTATGGTTTGGGCTTAATGAGCTTGATCTCCACAAAAAAGGGGTTGAAACTGACAGCAGCCTAGTTTTATCAATCAACATAACATTTTTTATGTGGAATCTCACTCTATGGTGACCCATTTCTCGACTTTAGTAAATGTTCGCTTAGTGCCTCTTCGCACCGATGTGAACTTTAGACCCGAAGTCTCAACAAACAAGTCTTTTCAGCCGGTTCGGTCAGCCAGCTCAGGTAGTTGCCTTCTATTCCGTAGGTACAGTGCGCGGTCTGCTCTCCTTTTAACGACCGAAACTGATGGTACTGCCTTATTATGCACTGATTCTCCTCTCAGCTGTGAGCGACATCTTCAGTGTACGAAAGTCGCCTGTCCACACTTTCTTAGGCAACATGGGAACCAAGTCGTTTAGGTGTATAACGAGGAAAGTGGTGAAATAAAGCCTTTAAGGTGAACTGTCTCGTGATACATGAAAATGGGTTATATGGAAGATTTGGTTATTTCCCGCAACGTAATCTGAAAGTTATCCACTCGTATTATGTTGGCCCCGTTGAACAGGACATCATGAGTGTGGAATTTTTTGTATTGAGCCTCTATAAACGGAGACAGGCTCTAAGTCCGAATCTTTTCCATTAAGCCTGCTTCCACGTTTACCTACACGGGATATCCATAGGCAAGAACAGGTTGAAGGAGGATCGTTTAGAACACCACAGAGTTGGGTGCTCGATCAGTATCTCGCCAATGTCTGTCCGTTTTTTCCAACGATAGAGAATTTACGTCAAATCTTTCTGATATCCGAAGAGGTCGCAGATGAGGCAGACGTCCTTAACTAAATGGCTTCCCGCTTTTGGAAGCTGATCTCTAATATCTAATGGTCACGATGACCCCGATCTTTGGAGCTAAACTGTTTTAACTTTATTCCTGACGGTATGGGACAATTATCTTCTGCTTAGAACTGCTGCTGCTTAGATCCATCAAATCCAAAAAGACATCAAATTTTAGGTTCAGAAAGAGCCAATACAAGCCGCTGGTGTTCCACCAAATGACCATCCCAATGGAGAAATAAACGCCTATCAAACTATCAAGACGTTGACATCTTTCAAAATGACTCAACATTTTGCACTTCAATGTTTACTTCTGTAAGCCAATAAATATAATTTTCAATCCAAAGCCAAACCACACTATTGAGGAGTGACCTGAAGTAAAACATCAAAATGACCTTTGTAATGTTAATTAAAATAAATGAAACAAATAACTCATTGGTAAGCGACCGTGAATCAGCCAGCGGTTGCGCCTAGTCACACAAATGATCCGCACAAGTGTAATAGAATGCCCGATGTACAAATGAATGTGGAATCGATGCAGCATAAGCCTGAAACCTTTGTAACTTCTCTGACAAGTACAAAAAAACGTGCTTTGAAATATTTTTTTTTCTCCATATTGTGGTTGACAATGACACTAAATTTAAGTTCACAATCAAGGCGTCGAGTAAATAATAGCAGCAGTCTTAATGGCAACTGATTTTTATAGAAGAGTCGCATCGTGACATTGTCATGAGACAGAGGGGAAATTCCAATTCTATTTTTGATTGAAGATGCCGTTCAGTCATTATTCAGCCATCAGACGGGACAAGAACATCTCTGTCCAGGGTCCCCTCAATAACTAGCGTTTGTCATATTTTCAAGGCAAGTAAGGGAACATCGTAGTGAGCAAGGCGCCATACGTGACATGTAAGTAGCTACATAAGTGCACACGCGAGTCTGCGAATTGACAGAACTTGAGACCATCGATGTCTGGAAATTTGGTTCAATCATGAAAACAATATAAAGAGCATTTTCCTGTTACACAAAAGGCTTAGGTCAAAGCTGCTCTCGAGCGAATAAATTCTTTTGCAAAAATTTATCGTTGTCTTGATCTCCTAAAATGATTCTACACCGGATATAACATCACTTTTGTCTTTAAATTTCTTACCCCTGAAAGCTTTAAGACAAGCGAGGAGATAGCAGTTTCTGAGGGTCAAGTCCAAAGATTTGGCTAGATGTTCGAGCATTTCGACAAACGCTTGTCGAATGATAGGCAAAATCTTCGAAAAGACTTTTCTCAAATGCTTCATAAAGTTATTTATTCTAAGTTCTCGGGGAGGCTTTCTTTAAAGCTTGGGAGCACAACTGACTGCAGGAAAACTTCGTGGCATTGTATCGCAGATAAGCTTAAATTATCGAAGTCGAAGATTAGGGGTGACAAAATCTTAAGGACGACAGAATTTTGAAGGCGCAATAACAATATAAAATAAAAATTAGTAATAATAATAAAAATGATCTTATTATTAATGCACGAACAAATTTAAGTAAAACCTATAAGTAATATTTATTATTGAATTTAGGTTTTGATTGCGAGTATAATTTTTAATTTTCCAATTTATTATTATAATTATTAAATTATAATATCTTGGACATTTGTTTTAAAGCCACAGAACTATTTCTGCTTATTCAATTTTTCATAAGAAATTGAGTGTTTCTAATTTTATTTTATTTAATTTAATTAATTTTCATAATAATAAAAATAATAAAGTTTAAAAAACATACAAATTATTATCGAAAATAAAATATAATAGTAGATATACAAATCGAAAATATTTTCAAAAACTTAAATTATAATTTTTATAACATGAACATTTGTATTCTTATAAAAATAACATAATTTTCTTATCCTTTTTATTTTAAAAGTTGATAAAAGTCTTTTATAATAGAAAATCGAAAACAATTGTTCGTTACTCAAGACCAGAAAAATAGCAGCGAAATTCTTATTTAAAACTTCCCTTATTTTAATGGCTTTTAATAAAAATCTATTCTCCAGCGTCTTTTGTCGTCCGTTAACATATGTCAGACGAGTTAATTTTCCGCACAAACCAATAACTCCAATTCAGGTTAAATTTTTGCTCAGCCCTAAAATCAACTTCTGACCTATTTTTGACAAAATCTAACCTAGCAAAATTGTGTCATTCAGAATCCTGAACGTAAAAGCTCGAATACCTTGTGGAACAAACATGTGGAACAAATGACCGAATGCAACTTGTAGAACGAGTGTAAAAATGTAGTATTGTTAGCGCGAATAGTTTGTTTTATAGTTTTCTACCCAACCAAACGAAATGTCATATTCATTTATACGTGTTGTGCTTTCGTGGCGACATTTTTCTCAATCCGTTACAAAGCCATTTTCGAAAAATAATGTTTTTAAAAAGTGATTTTGAAGTGTGTTTGTAATTGTCACAGCATTTCCATAAATCAGAGAAGTGTCAAATAAAGAAAAGTGTAAACAAAGAATAATTTTGTGTTGATTACGCATTTAAGGCGCACAAGGATATTCAATGTTTGGATACATTTTTGTTATTTTCCAATACCTTCTCAACAGCAATCGTTGTATACGTTGACAGCTATAAAAACACTTCGTTAAAAAAAATAAGGAAAGAAATATCAAAATAAAAAAAAACGCGCAGATAATTTCTTAACTCAAATTTTTATTTCCTTAATTTTAAAGGTACTGACAAGACTGACATACTATTTTGATTCTTCACTCAAATCATTCTCAACTGCAAAAAAATAAACTGCTGCTTCTTCCTGTTTGCAAATAAAAAATCTCAGAATTGCCTCGAGAATGATTAGGGCTTTTAATTAATTTTGCTATTTCCGGCCTGACGTTTCCTGATGACGTCAAGTTACCCATATTTTAGGACGTAACTCGCCTTCGAGTAAGAAATAAGAGTTAACACTAATACCACTACCATCTGACGTTGATCAATGAATTCCAACCGAATTTTCCCTTGGATTGAAATTAATTCCTTGCATGAATTTGCAAAAATAAATGTTAGAATCATAGACTCAAACATTTCCACAGTAAGTCTGCATCAAATAATCTTTTAATTTTGTGATCGTTTTTAATACTTTTTTGTTTAATCTTTTTAATTTCCCATCTGGATGTTCTTGTTCTCATTGAATTACAAGTAAATCGATGTCGAACTTTAACTTGGTCTGGCTCACTCGAACATATGTATTTATGTGCGATGCCATGAGAAATCTTATATTAAAGAAATATAGTGTTGCACACTCTTAGGAGGTGCGGAACCCTAACTTTTTGGTATTTGAGTAACTGAAGGCTGATTGGGTTCTTTCTTATTTCTCGAAAATAAGCTATATTTGACTTGGGCTTAGTTTGAGTTAAAGTCATACCGGCGAAAGGTCCCCTAAACTTAAAAAATTGCGAACTGAACCGGTTGACTTTTTTAGGTAATTTTTTGGCCTAAATCATTTTAAAAATGCTTAACTGTATAAAAATGTATATAGTACATCAATTGCTCACTTATATTTGAAATTATCTTTAAGAAAATGTTTTGAAGGCCGAGTCGGTGTTTTGAGTTTTTCGTCAAAGAATTATGATTTTGCATAGGCCGGTCTGCTGACGAAAAAAGTGCTCCTTTGCTGTGCGGTCCCAACACTCAAACATGGCAATGCATCTGGGTTTTTATCAGTCAATAACAATCCTGTCAAGCTTTTAAGAGAACACTGGTCTGCCCAGCAGCATCACAACACAAATTTTGGGAGATCCTTTAATAGGTTTGGAGATCGATGATTTCAGAAACTATTTATACTATATACGAGTTGGATATTTAGACGAAAACAGAAATGTCTATTACCCAAGTATATTTTTTTACGAGATTTGATTCAAATATCTTATGAAAGAAATTTGTTGCCACAACTGCCGAGTCATATCCCTACACAATGTGGCTTGATCCACTGTCATGTTTGAACTTTTTAAGCCTTTTTGATCCACACAAATCGGACTATACCAGTGTGGCTTTCGGCCCGAAAAATCTTCGATAGGCTAGATTTTCGTTCAACGAAAAATCCAATGAGTTTCAAGTCCACACCCAATATTTATTCATCGACTTCAAAGCCACATTTGACAGTATACTTCCTCTGAACTCTACAATACGATGACTGAATGCAGAATCGCGGGAAAACTGATCCGGTTGTGTCGTTTAATGTTCGCAAATGCACGATGCGCCGTGAAGTTTGAGCACAAAACCTCCGAACTGTTCCAAACATGCACCGGATTTCCGCAAGGAGGTGCACCATCATGTGACTTCCCCAATCTTGTCTTGCAACAGAAAATACGTTGGGCAGGTGCCGGCACTGAAGGTGACATCATTCAGCTTCTGCGATAACCAGACGACTTGGACCCAGCGAGGTGTATTTGAAGGATACACGGCGATTGAAGAACAGTTAACCCGGGTTGGTCTTCGAATCAATGAATAAGACAAAAAATATGCTGTCAACTAGAAATAGATCCGTCGAACATCATTTCGGTTGAGTGGCAGCTACGGTTCCACAGTTAAGATCCGATGCAGATTTATCCTATGCAATCGTAGCTACTTGGAGTTGTTAAAATAACTAGCGTCTAAGCTTCTACTAAACACTTTTTACAAAACACTTATTTTGCCAGTCTTGCGTAATGGAGTCGTATTGGGATCCTTCGAAAGAAAAACCCTTGGTCGGATACTTGGTCATATCTGTGAGGAAGGCGAATGGAGGACAAGATGTGGATATAGTCTGGAGGGCATAGATTGGTTCGGCCACATCGAGGTAATGAACGATAATACTCCAGCTCAGAGAGTCTACGAATCCAAGCCACCTGTTTCCAGAAGAACGGGAAGACCGTCAGGTTTGATAGGCAGCTCTCAAACTCTAATCCTTACAGTATCACTGGTCTCTTAAGCAAGCAAGTAAGTAAGTAAAAATATAAAGAAAAATAGGTGACACAAAATTTATGGTTTTGTAAAAAATTGTATAACATGTGATTATTGCGCACAAAATTGTACGTCAACTGTATTATGAAACTACATTAAAACCCACCAATTCATTCAAATGCGAATTAACGCCATAATCCACTTATGGTGGACTGGGAACTAATGTCACCTAAAACCTGACATCACTTGAACTTCTGTCCACAATAATTAAACGCTAAACTTTAACGATTGCGTGAAAAACACGAAAACAAAGGTTAAGTACGCATTTAAATTGAATTGTTTAAATGACAGTTAATATTAATAAATTGCATCACAGATGCTTGTTTATAGGAATCCATTTGACTTGACAAGATGAAACGAAATACTTGTACATTTATTTAAAAATTCTTGAAGAAAGCTTTTTGAGCTTTTCACTGACTCATTGATTGCTTAAAGTAGGACGAGTATAGTCAACGAGTTTTTTTAAAGTTGGATTACATATCTTAACTTTAATATGAATTCAATGATGATATTTCTGCAAGTACAGTCAAACCTGGATAAGCGTTTTTTTTTTTCAGTAAAATAAATTTTATCAACCGTCGTGTATTTCAAAATTTCAAATTGCTCTTATAGAAGGTTCTGTTTTGCACTTAGTTAAGTTTAAATGACGGTACCTGGCGATCACTCCCACTTTTAGAGTTTTCTCGCTCACCCAATTTTCACTCAATCCGGTTTGACTGTATACCGAATTCCATTTAGTTAGCAATTGTAGCTGTGATTATATTGGTGACCGATTTTGAGGCATTTTTTAAAAAACGGTTTTTGAATTAACTCAACACAAAACGCTTTGGAATATTATAAAAAAAATTAAAAGTACTCGAAAAAGTTTGGGAGTCCACAGAGTTGCAGTGTATTGTTTATAAATAGTTTACGAAAAACGAGTTCAATTGCATAATTAGAGGAGTAAATATTCCGATAAACTTCATTGAAATGACTGCCCCGTTTGGCTTGGCATGAGGCCATCTTTCACGAATAGATTGACCCATGCTCGTATTGTTCTTGAGTGCTTGAATCGTGCTTGGGTTCAATTTTTAATCGATCTTTAATGGCTCCCACAAAAAAGAAAGAATCCAACGGCGTCAATAGTTTCGGGACCCAAAAATGCTAAAATAATCTTCCGATAATATTTGAGCTCGAAAATTCTGAGCGTCTTTCATATTACTTACTTAGGTACTTATTCGGCTAACAATCATGAAAGGAACAGAGCCTGAAATAAAAATTACTTCCAGTTGGTTGGACCAAGCTTGAACTGGACGTTCGTTTTCCCGTTCTTCTTGCGCCTGGTGGCTTGGATTTGAAGACTCTCTCGGATAGAGCTTTATTGTATATTCTCCCCCTCGATGAGGCCGAGCCAGTGTAGTCGACTTGCAAAATGAGTGTCTTGTCGAGCAGTATTTTTGTCCTTCATGTTAGGAGATTAGGCAAACTGAAGAAGCAAAGATTGCATTGGATAAGTCTCTATCTGATCTCCACTGTGGCGACGTTTGTATAGGAATTGTAGTTCCCAAACGTCAACCGAGATGATGTTCGACGGACCTAGTTCTGGTTGATAGCATATATTTTGTCTTATCTTCATTGATTCGAACACCAACCCGTTTTGCCTGTTCTTCAATCGCCGTGTATCCTTCAACTACACCACGCTGGGAATGAGCGATGATGTCGATGTCGTCTGGTTATCCCAGAAGCTGAAAGAACGACAGCTGTCAAACATCCTCCTCATCACATGACGGTGCATCCCCTTGTGGAAATCCGATACGTGTTTCGATTAGTTCGGGTCCAAACTTCCCGTGGAGCAAAAAGACTTTAGATGTTCAAAGAGTACGCTGGATAGGATCTCGTTGGCGACATTGAGTAGGGCTATGACTCAGTTGTTGTTGCACGACAAAAAATCACCACTTTTTTTGTAAATGAGCAGACAGAGCTGCTATTCCAGTTGTCGGCCATGCTTTCATCCACCAAAACTTTGCAGATGATTTGGTCCATGATCCCAACCAGAACATCGCCACCACATTTAACAAGTTCAGGCGGGAATGTGTCGGAACCCTCGGCCCTGATGTTCTTCTGCTTTTTTAGAGCTGCACCAACTTCTTCAAGGTGGATGGGGAATCTTCTTCGTCGAGCAGATAAGGTCGTGCCCTATCAGTATCTCTTGGTCATATGCATTTGACAACTTTCGAATTTCGCAAAACGCCGGAGCCTGAGTGCCGCTTCTTTTTTTTATAAAAGTTTCTGACACGATGTCGATTTCTAGACTCTTCTATGTCTTTGAGATGAAAGTCTGTGAGGGCTCTTTTCTTTTATCGCAATAAGTTTTTTTCTTCTCCCCTTATTCGTTGGCGTCTGTGGTTGGCAACGGTATATCGAATAGTCTTTTAATGTTAAACCTCGTTTTTGTTGGCTGGTACAGCTTCCTTACATTGGACAGTCCAGCTCTGAGTCGAGCTGCCATTACAAAAAGGAATCGGAGTCGACATATGCCACTCGGAACGTTCGCTCGATGAGTAAGTTTGATGAGTATCTTGCATTGCTGTGTGGATTTTCTATTGGGACAATCTTGTGCTACTTATCACCTTATCACCGTCAGTTGGAAGCCGTTTTCTATTGTAGATTCGCGGAATCTTAACTCTTCGGACACTCCGCCGGACATGTTTTCTTTTCCGATTTTGACATTGACATCCCCGGACTCTTGCTTCAGGCAGGCTACGTAGGCTCCATCTAAGAGGTCGTAAAATTCCTTTTTCCGACATCCTCTGCTTCATCGGAAGGCTGCAACTTTAATACACAGAAAATCTACGAAACATTGAAGCTCAATTTGATCAGTAAAATTTCTCCAAAATGGAATAAACTATGAAGGAATTGCCGCCGTTCGTACATGCCCGTCGCAATCGAAGCCGTGTTGTAAATTTTAAAATTGACCGCACTTTTCGTTCTAAAAGAACAAGTCGGCCATTAGGGACAAAAAAAAATTGGAGACCTTCACTGCTAATCCAGGAAGTATCTCCAGGAATAAAAAAAAACGGCAAAGACAAAACACTACCCAAGTTTTGTCAAGGAAGAGCTACAGGTGGTTGGTGAGGATAATCATGAATCACTAGGTCCCATTGTGGAATAGAATCGTTTTCTTTATGGAAGCTTATATCAGGAAGGTTAAGCTTTTAAGTTGCAGAAATAAGAAATATCTCTCTTTCAAGAACCTAATCAACTTTTTTGGATCCCTGCCAAGACGCACAGCTCTAGATTCTTCTTAGAACCACAATATCATTTTGCTAGCACAAAAGGCTTTGAATGCCATCTCCATCTCCTACATAGCATGCGGTGGCATCGAACCATGAATCCCTTAGTCATTGTGAAACTGCTGAGCCATATCTATAAGCGATGAATCTTTCTTGAGGGGCTTGAACATATTCCAAGAATTTGATAGTAACTTGGCTTTCAGATATAATCGCCTATGATGGCTTATTTTTCCAATGATGCATCGTCAGCATGCATGTCCTTTGGAGGTCTTCCTGGTATTGTTTTGGAATAATATATCAATTTTATTATGATTCTATTTTACCACCACATTTGTTTCCAAACTTCTGCTGAATACCAAACAGATAACATCAAAGTATCAGGGGATGACGGAAATAATAAAATTGGCGCTTGGTTAGGGACATAAAAAAAATCCGACAGTCTAAAATTTTATCGGCAGGAGTGTGAAACTCAAAAATCAAAACAACATAATTACAAAATTTCCCTATTTTCTATTTTATTTTTATTTAGTCCTTAAGGTTAAAAGTTGTCAAAAATTGTGCTTACAATTGCATTTCCCTATTCCGCGTGTCCCTTCTTTGGTTCACCGTCTGTTTTTCTTTTAGCCGAATAATTCTTTTTGTAAAAGTCGAAAAACATGTAGAAAAATGAGCATATGATTGCTATGTAAATAGAAAGGATCATCATTGGTAGCTCGCATCCTTGTGAAAGTGCAACAATAACTTGTACGATTATCATAACAAACTGCACTAGTTGTATTGTTGTGATGGCCTTTTTGAATGGTGTCAACTTGGCGACGGTTTCGGCGGGCAGACATGCAGCCATCAGATAGTATGTATACATCACAATGTGGACGTTGCAGTTGAGGAACACAGGAAAGAGAGCTGAACTACCTATAAAGAAAAAAAGAGAGTTTTATTTTGACATTAAAACATTTCAAAGAAATAATTAGTAAAATTTTATTCTCTTCGGAATCCGTTAAGGTATTCTTGCGGACATCAAGATGAAAATCTATGAGAAAAATTGACACATTAGAAATATCGGCCTTTAAAGTCAGCAGGGAACAGGTTTGTTTGTTGTTTGCAACTAGTGGCGAAAAGGAACCCATGAACCAGAAAATGGGCTTTTCAAAATTCGGCAATGGACAAAACTGAAATAAAAGAGCTTACTAGAGCCATTAAAATCATCACTGGTGCTATGAGCATCTGCCCTGTGGCAGCACTGGAACCTGTCATTGGACTCTCTCCTCTTGACATTTTCATGAAATATAAACCAGGTGGCCAAACGGCACTTGAGAATAATCAATTTAATCACGGATAATGACATGTTCTGCTCGATCCGAGATAGTATGAAGGCACCATACAGCTTTCGGCGTCTCCTAACCGTGATCGTTGGTCGAGGAACACGCCTGCCCCCGATCCCAGAAACTGAATCTGGTATACTGATGGCTCAAAAATAGCAAATGGAGTGAGTGTCGATGTCTATGAACCCAACACAAAAGTCTCTTTATCCATGGAAAGAAATCCTAATATACTGAAACAGCCAAGCAGCACTCAAGGCACTGTCATCCAATCTAATGGTATTAAGCTGCTACTATGCCTTACAATCCCTAGTCCAACGTAACAAAGTAAGGAAAGCATGCGTTCTAGGTCAACATGGAATCGAAGGAAATGAAATTGCGGACGAACTAGCCAGGGCTGGTACCAAAAACTGCGTTCACGGCCACAAATCTGACTAATTAGTGCGAAAACAAACTGCGTCTTGCCCACTGGAAAAATCTACCGGAACTCAGAAAATCTAAATTGCCAATCAATCCCTTCTCGTACAGAGAAATCCTTAAACTCAACAAGGAGAACATTAGAAAGCTCGTCAGCTTCCTCTCAGGCCATTGCCGCTTTAGATCACACCTAATTAAATAAGGACTCAGTACAACCAATGAATGACGACTCTGTTTGGAAGACGACGAAACGTCTGTTCACATTCTGTGGACATGTCCAGCTCTTATTAGGATAAGAAGGCGTATCGTCCTCAAAGAGATCAAAGATTGGACCTCAGGCAACCCAGTAAGTAAACTGTGATTTAAAATTATAAAAACCAAAATGGCCGATTTTTTATATCGTAAAACCTATGGAATGGAGTTTAAAAATATAGTATATGGTTTAAAAAATAGCTTATGAAAATATGTGGATACGTTTGTTTCTTTGTAATTTTAATTGAAAAATGGTTGTTAATTTTTCAAATTCAGTACATACTTATGTGCTCAGTTGGAAGCCTCTGTCAGGATCAATAGTTCACTTTAGAGAAAACTTAAAATCATGAAAAAAACGCATTTCAACATTATGGGCTATAGTCCACAAAAATTATGATATAAAAATATTATACGCACACCGTTTGAAATCACACCTTGAAGATTCGACTAGCAATTAACAAGAGCATTGAATATTGTGAAAAAAAAACAGTTTGTACTTCATAAGGCAAAATTTTGTAAAAATTTAATTTGAAAAAAAAAAAACATACTAAAGAATGGAATTTTGGCTACATTTCATTATCGCTTGTACCTTCTTGTATTTTTAATATTTTTTTTCCCCAAGTAAGATTTTCAGAAAAATGGGAGGCGATAGATCCTCCCTCCCATGCGATTTTTTTCTTATCTTGAAAAGACCTACTCACTCTAGCTTCTTGTCTCATCTTATGCAACCAAATTCGATTTCTTCCAGGGCTGGTGTGCTGCCGACTTATGTTAAAGCTAAGATCGCGATTCTATTGTTATACCAAGTTACTTCAGATATGTCAAAGGCATCTACAGCTCTCAGTTTTTCAATAGTTGCACATCCTCCTTTTTTTAAAGACTTTCTCTGCAGGAACTTTATACGCTGCAATCCGATTATCTTTTACCGGCTTCTTTGTCAGATACGTCAACAGTGGCAAGGAAGTATACCAGTTATCAAAGAATAATTTATGGTTGGACACCTCGGGAACTGTTCTTGCAAGTCGAGTAACATCACTGGATGTATTTACTTTTGGGAAAATGTTGAATGAATGCTCGGGTTCTTTTGCCCCAGTATATAAAGGGTGATTTTTTAGCTATTATCTTTTTGGCAACACTGGTTTAAACAGCTGACGCACGTTTCGTGTTTTGTTTCACTGTCAAACATCTTCAATTTGGTCTATAATTTAACCATGAATCGTCTTACAAACGAACAACGCTTGCAAATTATTAAATTTTATTATGAAAATGCGTGCTCTGTTAAGAAAGTTCATCGCGCGCTTTATGGTCAGTTTAATCGACCAACTGAAGCGGCTATTCGGGCTATTGTGACTAAATTTCGCACCAAATTTACATTGTTGGACATTAAATCAACAACACGCTTACGTTGAGTGCGAACTGAAGAAAATATCGCAGCTGTATCGGCCAGTGTTAATGATGACCATCAATTATCGATTAATCGCCGTTGCAGCATCTGGGCCTCTGTTACTCAACAACGTGGAAAATTTTGCGGAAGGATTTAGGTGTGATGCCTTTCAAAATACAGCTGGTGCAAGAATTGAACCCGAACGACCTACCGCAACGTAAAATTTTTGGTGAATGGGCTCTTGGAAAGTTGGCCGAAGATCCACTTTTTTTACCGAAAAATTGTGTTCAGCGACGAAGCTCATTTTTGGCTCAGAGGGTACGTAAATAAGCAGAAATGTCGATTTTGGAGTGAATATCAGCCAGAAACATTGCAAGAGCTACCAATGCATCCAGAAAAAGTCACAGTTTGGTGCGGTTTATGGGTTGGTGGCTTCATTGGACCGTACTTTTTCAAAGATGATCCGAATCGTAACGTAACTGTGAATGGTGAGCGCTACCGTAAGATGATATCCAACTTTTTTTT
The DNA here is from genome assembly GCA_963555765.1 of Orthonevra nobilis. Classification (NCBI taxonomy): domain Eukaryota; kingdom Metazoa; phylum Arthropoda; class Insecta; order Diptera; family Syrphidae; genus Orthonevra; species Orthonevra nobilis. Next base: position 12,680,982 of record OY743226.1, on the reverse strand, counting down.
GCCCAAAATGCAAGAGCTTGACTTGCATGACATGTGGTTTTAATATGACGGTGCCACATGCCACACAGCACGCGCAACAATGGACTTATTGAGAGGCGAGTTCGGTGAACATTTTATTTCACGTTCGAGACCGGTCAATTGGCCGCCTAGATCGTGCGATTTGACGCCTTTAGACTATTTTTTGTGGGGCTATGTTAAGGCTCATGTCTATACAAACAAGCCCGCTTCAATTGACGCATTGGAAGACAACATTGAAGCATTTATTCGTGTGATACCGGCCGAAATGTTGGAAAGAGTATGCCAAAATTCGACTAAGCGGATGGACCATTTGAGGCGCAGTCAAGGTTAACATTTGCATGCAATAATCTTCAAACATTTAATTATATGGACCGTACTATTGATTCAAATAAAGATTTCAGGCATTTTTCAGAATTTTATGTGTTTTTTTTTTGAAAAACTTTCCTATAGCTTTTAAAAAATCACCCTTTACAATATTTCAAACCCAGAGGTACCGCTAAGCACATAACTTTTATAACCTGAATTGTGTGTTTTTTTTTACGCTCAGATCTGTTCTTTGTTGCTATAATTTGTTCTTCTACTGCCAAGGATACTTCTTTCTGTACTGTTAGAAGCCGCTCTTTGAGTTGGTCCAAGAACGGTCCAATTTTGTGAAGGGGAACTTGAGTGGATTTTGTATTGAAATGTAAAACGCGTTTTATTTCTTCAAAACGACTGCCTGGCGTTACATTATTGACTCTTGGGTATTCTAGGCTTTCATTCCAATAGAATCATGTTGACGGTGGTTATATGATGGACTTGTAAAGACGCATGCCAACGAACTGTTCAAGCGTGTGAGATATTGGTATTCATTTCGGGACGTTTTTCACAAATATATGTATCTGATGGTATCTTGTTTAACGTGTTCGAATATTTCGTCAATAAAAAAGTTCATATAAAAATCATATTCAAATATAAGGACTACCGGTTGAAAATGTCGTTATTGCAGACAACTTCATATCTATTACTCTGAGGTGAATTTTGACCATGACAGATGTCACATTAGAAACTTCATGTCATTGTCTAATTATTTCAGTCTAGGTTATTGGTCATTAGTGAAAACACACAAGTTATTGTAAAGCCGTAAAATGTTTACATTCGTTCCATCAAAATAATATTTGCGGGAAGTTTTAATATGCTTCTTTCATTTAAAGAAAAAAGCAACCGAAGCGTATGAATTGCTTACCGAAGCTTACCCGGGCTATTCTATAGACGTTAGAATGTGTCAGCGGTGGTTTAAGCGGTTCAAAGATGGTGATTTCGACACCGAAGACAAAGAACGCCCCGGTCAGGTGAAAAAGTTTAAAGACCATGAATTGGAGGCATTGCTCGATCAAGATCCGTCACAAACGCAAGAAGAACTTGCAAAATCACTTGGCGTCGCTCAGTAAACCATTTCCGATTGTTCGAAAGCAATGGGAATGATCCGAAAGGTAGGACATTGGGTGCCGTATGAATTGAAGCCACGTGACGTCGAACGCCGATTTTGCATGTCCGAAATGCTGGTTGAACGCCTCAAAAAGAAGTCTTTTTTGCATCGAATCGTCACTGGTGATGAAAAATGGGTACATAACGATAATCCAAAACGTCGGGCAACGTATGGATACGCCGGACATGCCTCAACATCGACGGCCGTTCAGAATATTCATGGCCTGATGGTTATGCTGTGCATTTGGTGGGACCAGAAGGGTGTTGTGTATTATGAGCTACTTAAACCGAATGAAACAATCACAGGCGAGGTCTACCGACGACAATTGATGCGTTTGAGCCGAGCACTGAAGGAAAAACGGCCGGAAACGGTCGCAAGACACGATAAAGTTATTTTGCAACATAACAATGCTCGGCCACATGTTGTAAATGTCGTCAAAACTTACCTTGAAACGCTCAAATGGGATGTCCTACCCCACCCGCCGTATAGTCCAGACCTTGCGCAATCCGATTACTATCTCTTCCGATCGATGCAACATGGCCTGGCTGACCAGAACTTCCGTCATTTCGATGATGTCAAAAAATGGATCGATTCGTGGATTGCGGCCAAACCGGTCGAATTTTTCAGAACGGGTATCCATGAATTGCCAGAAAAATGGGAAAAATGTGTAGCTAGCGATGGGCAATACTTTGAATATTGAATTTATAACTATTTGTCCTCAATAAAGCATTGATTTTTGAAAGAAAAAAAAACGACATTTTCAACCGGTAGTCCTATTATATAAGAAAATGACGATTAACTTTACCTTAAATTTCACTCAAAGATAAGAAAAGTATGCAAAAAATTTTAAAAATACCCTTTCTATTATATTCGTTGACTGTGTCACCTTTCATCACCATCGTCTGCTTCCATCACGTGATGGATTCGTACGACGCAAAAGATCACTTCGTTTTCAATCAAATAAAATATTTGTTCAAGAAATACTTAATTACAAAAATCAATATATTTTAACTTCCGCGGGAACTTGTGGCGTCCTCGACCATTCAGACAAGACTGCGTCACATTGTCACATTAGAAAACTAGAGATGTGCGAATCAAGAGCGCAAGAGATGTGCGACAATATTCATTATATCATAATATAATAAAATATGTAGTAATAAAAAGTGATCGGCATAGTCATATATTGATATCCTTGTTGCGCTTAAGGACCACTGGTATCAAATAGCGGAAGTTTAAATAATTTAAAAATAATAAGGAGGTACTACCAGCTGTTAATCGTCCATGAGAAATATAGTATAATATGCTAGTTGAACCAGAGACAGACCAGAAAAAGAAGCATTAGTGTATGGTGTGCCATATATTATCCATTCAGTTAAAACGATATATTGGTAATTATGACTGTGACGAGAACCACAGGATCCACGCATCCACCTGGCCTTTCACCGACGATCGAACTATTAACCAAACTGACTACGCACTGATTGACACAAGACTCTCGTCTAACATTGACCAGAAGTTCGATTATTCTGCGCTTGAAAGCTACTCTAGCGAATTTTAAGGATGTTCAACATTCAACGCCGCTGCTCACCAAAATGAGACAGAGTCTATAAAAAACATTTAAGCGAAAGACCTAAGTGCCAACTGACCTTGGTCAGAAATATGCGGATCGTTGACGAGTGCTTGACTTATAAAAAGTCATTATCTATTTCAATTCTTTATGTTAGACCCGCATCGAATTCCGGCAAGGAGATATTTTTTCATTTGACTTCTTCAACCTTATTCCTGAACAGATATTCCCAGGGGCATGTGTCAATATAGAATGTAATATCTCTTTCAGGTCCTTGATTTACTTCGACACAAATAACACATTCAGTGTGGAGCCGAATACTGGACGCTTAGTTGTTCAGCAGAACAGATTTAAGGTACAAATAGAAACGAAGTTTCAAATGCAAAGCCTACGAGCTTTTCAAAGATATGGATCTAGTGCGAATGGTAAGAATCCGCCGCTTTGATCGACTGAACAAAAGTGCAAGTAAAGAATGTACGTCTGCTTCAGGTTTATATCCTCCATGGATCGATAGACTAGCAAGTAAGGAATAAAGTCTTTAAGGCTTATTGGATTTCGATTCACTTTCCTGAGAATACAAGCGATGATTAAACAAGACAGTCAAATACTCACCCTTATAAGTGTTAATCAGCTGATAAACCAGGAACAACGTCGAGCAGTGATGGGAGACATGCAAAAACGAAACTTGTCGCTGTTTCTTCCGCAAAACGAATACCACAGTCTCAGTGAGCTCGGTCACCTTAAGCCAAAATGTGAAGAAACTAATATGATAGAAGTCACGTTCCTCCACGCTTCCATGTTCAAAGTGAGCACATTTCCAAAACTCCAATGTCGGCAGATTAATCACACAGATCTGTAAAATTATCATCAAGTTCATTGAACCTCACTTTAAATTATTCAACTTACCCTATAAACTAAATAAATGCAAGCGGCGACCTGAAGGATGTTATATACCACCATGTATGTCTTGAGTCCATACGCCGGTCTTGATTTCATATAACTGAAAGGAAAGGTTAATTTGCCATTTGTTTATTTAAATCATTCATCGACACCCTTTTCCGGGGTTAAATAAATTTAATTTGTTTTTGTTTGTGCACTGCAGTGCAAGCGTGAAAGCAATATCTACTCGTACATTTCAAGATCAGGGCAATTAGAAATTCTTTTACAAAAATGTTTTATTCCAAAACTAATTAATTTATTCGAAACACTGGCACTGGCGCTGGCACTGGTGGTATTAAACCTTAAACCTTGTGCGTTAGTGGACACTTAGCAATTTTAAATTAACTCCATCAGCCTTAGGAATTTATAGACTCTTTTCGCAAACCAACGATTTTCTGGCGTCTGTTTGACTAATAGTTCGATTCAGTAAATTATCATAATAATTTTTGAATTAAAAAACAAACAGAATTAAGGTTTCAAACAGACTGAAATTTTATTGAAGCACGCGACAAACATACATTTTATGGATTGTGGTCGAAGGGCCGAATAAATTATTTCTAGTTGTTTTATTAATCACATGCGATCAAGCGGTTCCAAATAAGACTGGAACGAATTTAGATCAGTTCTCACGGAATACAACTCTGAGTTAGAAAGATCCAAGCGTGCTGCATGGAAAAAGTGCTTCTCCAAAAGGTCATCGACCATATCTTACCGCTTCTCATCAATTTGTTTAAAGCTAACTGGCGACAGGTTAACGTTGTATTTATACTAAAACCTGGAAACAGACCTCCGGAGCTACCTATTAGTCGATCATCCTTCATCTTAAAAACCATGAAAAGACTTATAGACCTGCATATCAGGGGACACTTAGAAACTCACTCTCCGCTGCACCCCGATCAATATGCACACAGGAAGGGAAAGTCAACTGAGGGGGCACTTCACCATCTGGTCAACCTTGTTGAAAAGGCATTTCAATCTAAGGAAATTGCTCTCTGTGCCTTCTTAGATAGTGAGGGTGCTTTTGACAAAACCATTTACAACTCCATTACAAACGCAAATCGGAGTAAAGGCATTGAAGACTCGACTAACTAAGATGGATAAGACCCATGCTAGAAAATCGAGTTACAACTTCCTCGCTTGGAAACGTGTCAAAGTCAGTCACTGCAACGAAAGGCTGTCCCCAGCGAGGTGTTCTGTCGCCTCCACTCTGCTCATTGGTCATAGACAACCTCCTGGTGAACGTCAATGAGATTGGCTATATCACAATAGGCTGATGCTGATGATCTGGCTATTGTCATAAGAGGCAAATATGACACTACAATCATCAGGGTTTTGCATTCAGCACGCATGCATGTCTCAGACTGTTGTAAGTGTGAAGGACCCTCTGTGAATCCCTTCTGGTCCCTTTCACAATGAGGAGACAACTGACTCTGTCTCCAATTGTTATTGAGGTAACCTCTCTGGTATACTCCAGTGAAGTCTGGTATCTCGGTGTTATCGTGGATAAGAAACTGAACTGGACTTCAACTCCATTACAGAACGCGCCAAGCGTTCCAAGGCCTTGTTGGCCTGTAAGCGGGTCTACGGAAGGACTTGGGGTCTCAAACCTAAGTTGCATGACTGTTTGTACATCATACGCAGTCATAATTTGGTGGCCAAAAACGTTAGACGTAACAACTTCTAAAAAGCTGGAAAAAAATCCAGCGAAAAGCTTGTTTGGGCATCACTGGTGCTATGAGCACCTGCCCTACGGCAACACTGGAAGCTGTCATTGGGCTGTCTCCTCTTAACATTTTCATAAGGAAAAGAGCCACCAGAAATGCCCTCAAGATGCAACTAGCAATGAAATACAAACCAGGTGACCAAACGGGGCACTTGAAAATAATCAATTTCAGCACGCATAAATCCATGTTCTACTCGATCCCAGATTGAATGAAGGCAACAAACTGCTTTGGGCGTCTCTTTGAGGTACACATTTCTAACCGTGATCAATGGTCGAGCAACACACTTGCCCCGACCACAGAAACTTAGTCTGGTATACTGATGGCTCAAAAATGGCAAATGGAGCAGGTGCCGGTGTCTTTGAACCCAAAACTTAAATCTCTATACCCATGGAAAAACAACCAAGCATTTTCCAGGAGGAACTACAAGCCGTCGAATCCTGGCCCGTAAAGGGGCCAGAATTCTAATATATTCAGACAACCGAGGCTGCGCTCAAGGCACTGTCATCTAATCTAATGGAATCAAAATGTGTCAAAAGCTGCTACGACGCCTTACAATCCTTAGCCCGACGTTACAAAGTTAGGTTAGGATCGGTTCCAAGTCATCATGGAATCGCTTTTTGTTTAAACGATTACTTTTGAGTGCGTAGGGATTGGTAGTACCCTTAAAGTGGCATTGTGCGGCCTTAAAAGAGTTTTTCAAATTTCATAGTGCGCCTAAAAGGAGACGAGAGAGGAGCATTCCATAACGTGCGGGCAATAAGCTATTTCGTCGGAGCATTGGTGGTAGAGATAGCGATAAAACAAAGTCAAGCCAGACACATTTGGACGGTGTTCCAGCGAGTGAATTGCTTTCGATATGTTTCATCGCTCGTTTTTGAATTCTACCTAGGAGTTGCAAGGTGGTTGGTGATGGTGGGTGCGCCTGCCCATATGTAAGCGTTGTACTCCATTTTAGGCCAAATAAAAGCCTTATAAATTATGGCTAAATCAGAAGGGGTAAAATACATCTTGCAAAATTTAAGAAAACCTAAGCATTTTGTTGCATTCCTGGCAATATCGAATATGTGGTCATTCCAACGTAGGTAAGAATTGACGCACATACCGAGCATTGAACACTGTTCGGTTTCTTCAACGCAAGTGCCATTCATGGACAATGGCTGGGGGTTAGGGTTTGTTTGATGCTTTCAATATCAGAATTTAATGAGTTAAGAATACGTTGTCGCTCGATGTCCACGTCCGCTCTTCGGCGTGAATTATAAAACGCATGTGTGAAACTGAGGGTACTGTCTTCTGTCAAGGAATATCTTGGATAAGATGTGAAAGGCAAGAGATCGTCAGTGAAAATTAAAAAGAGAGTCGGACACAAAACTGAGCCTTGGGGAACACCAGCGTTTATATGATGAGTTTCAGACTTGAAACTGTCCATTACAACTTGTATTGTATTGTAGTTTCTAATCCAACCAAGAAGAGACTTACCGATCCCATATGCACGCATTTTCGACAAAAGAGCTGGATGCCAAATTCTGTCAAATGCCTTTGAAATATCAAGTGCAACTATCTTTGATTCGCCGAAATTATGTAAAGATTGGTTCCACTTTTCGTAGAAGAGTAGGACAGATGAAAAGCCTAACGTAATGGTTCTGCCAGCGCGGAAGAACACCTCCTCAGAACTATAAGGGAAATATCATCTGGACCAGTGGATTTGTGTACTCTTGCGACTGTGCGAGTGCGAAAATATATTTGTTTCATAGAATGTTCACCGCTCTCGAGCACAGTTGGTGGTAAAGCGCAATCTGGAAGTGTAGAACTGGCCGCAGATTGTGCAGCAAGCAGATTGGCTTTGTTGAGCTCATTAACAAGAGGAGTGTCATTCGAAATGAGTGTCGGAATCGATGACGAAGTATAGTTTTTAATATTTTGGACAAATGACCAAAATTGTATACTACCATTGGGACAACGTAGTTTTCTTAGTTCATGGGAGAACTTCGTACGTCGTAGAAGACCATTTCAGTCATCGCGGACTCGTTGAAACTTTTTCCAGTTTTCCTCTGTGGGGTCGGCTTTATGAGATCGAAAACTCAACTCTCCCAACTTCACAGCCTCTTTACAGCTCGAGTCGAACCATGAATTCTCTTTTAGTCTGATTGCCTTCACCTTGTTTTAGATGAAGTCATTCAATACCGACCACGTCACTATCGAGGAAACATAGTGACCAGTTAAAACTCCTTAAAAATTTACTAAGGCCCACCCAAGTGGGTTTTCCTAACTACCAAAGGGGTCTTTAAGGAGTTTTTTTTACTACCCATATTTGTGACAGTCGCATATTATCACGCATGTACATGAGAGTCCATGCCACGCCTTTATCGCATGCAAACATGTGACTTTTTCGCATGCCGTGTACTAGCAAGCAGTATGCGGGTCTAAGCTTCAACACGACATGGAATGGTCTAAAACATAACTTTTTGGAGCTTATTAAACGCACCTTAATGTGGCCAATTCAAGTACTACTGAATTCAGATCTACGTAGTCGCAATAAAAATGACGACAATAAAAACAAGTAGTTGTCTATCAGCTAGCCGACGCCTGTAACTGAAGATCCGATGCAAATACTGTTGAAAGAATTTTTAAAATCGGATAAGTAGTTTCGAATATTATTTCATACTAATATTCTTTATAAAATTAAAGTAAATGTTTACCGCAAAGTTCAAGACTTGTTGAGAGGTTTTAAGATTTAGTAAGTGATTTGAATGCCAAGTTTTTTACCAATCCATTCTCATTAACGTGCCTTTTTTTTAGTTGTAACGTGAGTATAGAGCCAGAAGGAGGGAAGAACAAAATCTATTGCGAATATAGAAAAGAGTACTCGCAGTCTCCAAGTTCAAGGATAAAGAAGAGTCTAGGAATCGACATCTTGCCAGCAGGTTTTATAAAAAAAAATAAAATTTAGCCCTAGTCTGTCGAAGCGGCACTCTTCGAAATCGTGATGGTAATCATGTAACCGATTCACAGGGAATTGCATTGTAGATGTATCTAAGCAGTTATCCCAGCAGCTGTTAAATGGATAAGACAAAGAGAGAGCAAGATGTGAACCCAAATCTGGCAAAGAAGTATCCCCATCCACCTTTGATCCATTCACCAGATCATCTGCCAAGTTTGGGGCGATGTCTTGTAAAAACTACAGAGTCAAAGCCCTACTTCAAGATTCTATCCAGCGTACTGTTTGAACGTCTAAAGCGTTTTCACTCAACCCAAATTGAAGGAATCGCTGTGGCTTCCGGCCTGGCAAATCAACGATGAACCAAATTATCGCACAGTGCCAAATCTTTGAAAAGACCAACGAGTTTCATGCCGACACCCATCATCTATTTATCGACTTTTAAGCCGCATGCATCGCTCCGAGCTCTACAATACGATATACGGTTGAGTCGATCAGTCCTCGAAAATACAAGATACACCGTTCAGTGTGGATCCGAAACCTCCGAACTGTTGCAAACATATGGTATATCAGATTTCCGCCTGCAGATGGACTGTCATGTGACTTCCTCGACCTTGTCTTGGAACAGATCGTAAGACTTTCATTCGTGACGATTGAAGAACAGCCCTACTGGGATGGTTTAAGAATCATAAGGACTAAACCAAATGTATACTGTCAACCAGAAATAGATTCTTCGAAAGTAGAAAAGGAGTTCATCTACCTAGCAGTGGAGATCCGACGGAGACTTATCGTAGGCAATCGTTGCTACTTCGGTTGATCGAAATAACTAGGTTCCAAACTCCAAACACGGAAGACGAAATTACTGCTCTACAAAACAATTATTTTTTGCCAGTCGTGCTCTAGGGAGTCGAATTCTGGACGATAAGCAAAGTAGCTGAGCAAATATTGGGACCTTTCGAAACAAAAATCCTTCGTCGGACATTTGGTCCTATGAAGAAGGCGAATGGAGGAGACGTGGATATTGCCCGGTCGTCAAAAATCCCTCGACTAAACTGGCTCAGCCACATCGTCACAATTGACAATAATGTTCAAAAAGAACGAGGAGACCCAACCTAAATTCCAAGGATCAAGCGATCGCGAACTCTAGAAGGCAACGTCTAACCAACTGGAAGCAGCGTGCCCAGGACCGTCAAGGTTGGAAGCCATTTTTGATTGATTAAATTTTTAACGTATCGTTGTGATTTCGATGAAACGAAAAAGCGACAGTAAAAAAAGACAGACACATTAATTCATAAGATTTAACGTGGGAGAAAATGAACATTGTACAGTGTTTCTTATGTTGGTGGTTCTCTTTGAGCTCTGCTTCGTAATCCCTCCACTCGTGTTTACGAAGGCATAGTGCATAGGCATAGCTTGGGCCCCAGCGTTGTATGTGTTTAAACACGTGTTTTTCAAAATCTTAGAGGCAATTCATAACTGTTAATGTAGAAACGAAAGCAAAGCTAGTGTACTTGTTTGCACAGGAATTATTTTAAAACCAAGCAATTGTATTTTTGAAACTTTTGACATAACAATGAAAGCGATTGGGACAGATTTTCAAGCCAAAAAAGTAAAGGACAAACATTCATTCGTAGAATTAGAGGATTGCTGCACGAATGCGAAGTTGTGGGATGTCATCATTCACCAAGAGCCCATTTCCAAATCGACTAGGTTTTGTTCCCAGATTTAAGGGGGGAAGTCACAGTAAAATTTTTAATTTTTCGAAAACAAAATTTTTCGCTTAAAAGGCGCTTTAGGGTCTTAAAAATAATATACCAAATGATGGAATACGACAAAAGTGTTCGAGGGACCAAATTTTTCACTCGCTTAAAGTACTTAAAACTTTAAACGCGTTTTTCTCGAAACCACTTTTTTTGAGCTCGCCGAAGACATAACTCGAGCAATCTTTACCGATCGGCTTGAAATTTTGACAGAAGCTTCGAAATATCTTTCTCCAAGGACCTAAGTAGGATTTTTTATTTTATATGACTTAATTTTTTTTATCGACGATTTTATGGCGTTTTTTTTTTGTTAAAAATTTAACTTTATTTTCAAACATGCACCATTTTGTAAAAAATCAATATATCGAAAAAATCCTATGTAGCTCGCTAGCTGTTGTTATATGAAAACAGGTCAAAAATTAACGAATTTACGTCTTCGGCCATCGACATGCTTTCAAAAATAGGCGCCTTGGGGCATATGCTGCGCAGCCGCCATTTTAATTGCTACAAACCCTTCTTTACAGATTTTCGATTGATACTTTTATTCAGCCAAAATTAATTCCCGAAAATATGCCGTTTTTTTTGTGTGTGTGGCTCCGTTTGGAATATCGATGACATGGACAGAGGCTTTTTTTTGGGGGGCCGAACTTCCTGGACGAAACAGTGGAAGATTTTGTTCCCAGATTTTAAAAATCACACACAGACAGCTACACATTTTGTCGATCAGTCTACTGATTTAAAATTAACTAAAAAAAGTTGAATACATGCAAACAAAAATTAAAAAAAAAAAACTGTCCATTCTATCGATGTCTAAAATGTGAGTGCTGAGATTGATTCTTGAACTTAATGGACTTGACTTGGTCTAAAAATTCTTTCAAATGACATAGAATGCAATGACTTTGGTTCGAAATTGATTCAAATTTAAGGAATAAGATAGAAACAATTTCACTTAAATTTTGATTTTGAAACAACACCCACCTTGGTCCGATTTTCAATACGATGAGCAGATACAAAATGAGAACAACCACCGTTGGGACCGGCGAATTGACTCCACCATTCATAGTGATGCCTAAATAAAATTAATTTTTATATCTATACGCAAAATTTACAAAATCGAATCGAACTAACGAGTTATGTTTAAAAAATCACCAACATCCACTTTCAAGAACATTTCGAATACTTCTTCACCGGCAGCACAAAACTTATATAAACCAAAAAACACAAAAAAAAAAATCCTTTTGAATTTGCACAAAGAAGCAGAGAGATAGTTCAAACTATTTTAGAACAGGGTTTGTTGTTTCTCCTGTTTTAAAAAACCACTGGGTTGGCCTCACGACTGCCTCTTAAAACAAGTCGAACGTCTCTGAAAGGAATTCATTCTTATTTTTAGTCTTAAAATTAAAAGCACAAATGATGCTTATTTATTCATTATGCATTAAATTTGAGCTCAAGTACGAAAGTCAAAATTGAAGATTTCCTAGTTGAATGCGTCTGGGAGGGTGCTTTTTTTTATTAAGAATCAACCTTAACCCGGCGAAGATTTAAAAACATATAAAATCTTAACCTGGTAACCTTTTGGGCTATAAATGAAGCCGGTGCAGAGATTCAATTTGACGCGTTTCATAACGAAAATAATTATTTCATTGAGACGATTAAAAGTTTTGTTTCTTAAAATTCTTTTTATTTTTGACAATAAAGTGCATAATTTCAAGAATCGCCCTGAAATTTATAAAATATAACATTATTTATCTCAGGTTGTCAAAGGTTGTCTTGATGACAGTGATGTGCTGTGGTTAAGATTCTTGATGACAGTTCAATCGTGGTCACCTGGCAATACTTTACCTCCTTGGCATTTCCAAAGACTTTGACAAGATGAATCAAAAAATTCTTTACTGTGGATCTAATGGCAGTCGTCACATTAATAATTTGTTAGCAAATTGATTCCAGGGAGTCCTCCAAAATGAGACAGAGAGAAGCTTGAGTATCGCAAGGCTCAAAATGTCTTTCGACAGTTGGTCCGGTATTACATGTCGACTCGTGAGTCTATACTCACACAAGTGACAGAGAAGACAGATTAAATACGATGAGATAGTCGTGGGTAGAATTTTTGACTCATTTTGACGTTTCTCTTTCTCACTTTTTTTCATTTCCATTCGTGAATGCAAGTGAACTCCTATAACGAAATATGGAATGACTTTTTAAAAGAGAAAGACCAAGAGGCAGACTCAAAAGTCGATGTGTTATGCCGGACTGTGCCACCAAAATTTCAGCCATTTTGGACGCGCAGTTTATAGTTGACGTCGTTTGAGTGAGTCGACGTGAAAGTTTTTGTGAAAATGGTAGAAATTGAGTATCGAGATGTCATTGAATTTTTGTTTTTGAAATGCAATACGCCTAAGCAAATTAAAGACGAGTTGCACTCTGTGCATGGGGACTCTGCACCATCATTTACCAGAGTGAAATTTTGGGCGTCTGAAATTAAACGTGGCCGTAAGAGCTTGGGAGGATATGAATCTTCGGGACGTCCAAAAACTGCTAACTATAACATCACTTAAGTTCACCAAATGGTGCTAGAGAACCGCCGAATTTGAATGAGAGAGTTAGCAGAGTTATGAAAATGTCCAAAAAACGTCATATATTAAATCAAGATTTGGGTATGAAAAAGCTTTCCGCGCTTTGGGTACCGCGTTTGCTCAAGTTAGACCAAAAATGTGTTCAAATGAACATTTCCAACACTCTGTTGGTGCAGTCTAGGCGCGATAAATCCGAGGCGCCGATTAATTCCTGCAGACGAAAGACCATTATACGCCCGAAACAAAAATACAAAAAATGGACTGCAAAGGGGGAATCGGCTCCAAAAAAAAGGGAAAACTGAATTTTTCGGCTTGGAAAGTGATGGCCACTGTTTTTTGGGATAGTCACGGAGTTATCTCTATCGATTAAGCTCAAAAAGGGAAAAAATTGCTTACTGACTTGTATTATTTCAGGACAACAATGTGGAAATCCCTTATTTTTTTGTGAAATGAGTAGGATTGATGTTTTCCCGGTCCCTAGTTATCTCCAGTTTTGCACGATAAGTTGGTTTGCAGTTGAATATGTCTCCGCTTTGGGTAGTTGTTTTTCAACTTCACCAATAAAGTGTTATAACTCATTAGGGACAGACAGCCAGAACTAAGAAGTAATATGTAGTAAGGTTTCAAAAGCGTTACAGTTCGCAAGAACTTACACTGTTTATAGGAATTTATAATAGGACTACTGGTTGAAAATGTCGTTATGCAGACGACTTCACATCTATTACTCTGAGGTGAATTTTGACGATGACAGCTGTCACATCAGAAACTTCATGTCATTGTCTAATTATTTCAGTCTAGGTTTTTGGTCATTAGTGAAAACACACAAGTTTTTCTAAAGCAGTAGAATGTCTACATTCGTGCCATCAAAATAACATTTGCGGGAAGTTTTAATATGCTTCTTTCATTTAAAGAAAAAAGCAACCGAAGCTTACCCGGGCTATACTAAACACGTTAGAATGTATCAGCGGTGGTTTAAGCGGTTCAAAGATGTTGATTTCGACACCAAAGACAAAGAACGCCCCTGGCCCCGGCCAGGTGAAAAAGTTTGAAGACCATGAATTGGAGGCATTGCTCGATCGAAGCCACGAGACGTCGAACGCCGATTTTGCATGTCCGAAATGCTGCTTGAACGCCACAAAAAGAAGTATTTTTTGCATCGAATCGTCACTGGTGATGAAAAATGGGTACATTGCGATAATCCAAAACGTCAGGCAACGTATGGATACCTCGGACATGCCTCAACATCGACGGCCGTTCAGAATATTCATGGCCTGATGGTTATGCTGTGCATTTGGTGGGACCAGAAGGGTGTTGTGTATTATGATCTACTAAAACCGAATGAAACAATCACAGGCGAGGTCTATCGACGACAATTGATGCGTTTGAGCCGAGCACTGAAGAAAAAACGGCCAGAAACGGTCGCAAGACACGATAAAGGTATTTTGCAACATGACAATGCTCAACCACATGTTGCAAATGTCTTCAAAACTCACCTTCAAACGCTCAAATGGGATGTCCTACCCCACCCGCCGTAGAGTCCAACCTTGCGCCATCCGATTACTATCTCTTCCGATCGATGCAACATGGCCTGGCTGACCAGCACTTCCGTCATTTCGATGATGTCAAAAAATGGATCGATTCGTGGATTGCGGCCAAACCGGTCGAATTTTTCAGAACGGGTATCCATGAATTGCCAGAAAAATGCGAAAAATGTGTGGCTAGCGATAGGCAATACTTTAAATATTGAATTTATGACTATTTTTCCTCAATAAAACATTGGTTTTTGAAAAAAACGACATTTTCAACCGATAGTCCTAATATTTTAAAAATTCAAAGACCAGTTGCATGGTCATACAAATTTTATTATGAGCACGATCAAAGGCTCGGTCGTCAATCTTCACTGGAATTGGACTATTTTTGGAATTATAATTTGTCTGATTCGGTTGAATTCTGCAATTTTTTTGCAAAACTTTTTCTTCCTCAGAAAACTTTTTAACAAAACTTGTGCTGGTCTATCACTAAAACATCAGTTACAAATCATCACTATTTCTAGTGCTATTTTATGGAAACAAATTTTTAAAAAATCAAACTCATCTCAACTCCAGTGTATTTTCGAAATTATTTGTACGACCTCGTACGATGTTCTTTCATTAAATTCGTAAGTTTCCTTTTCTTTGGAAGAATTTACCTGTGCTCGAAATATATTATTAAAGCCATTCATTATTATGAATTATGTTATTTTATTTATGTCCTTTTAGAAAAGGTTCAAAAGCAACTTTCAGTCGAGAGGTTTCCACCACCTGTTCCTTCCGACCTGGGGAAATATTAAGCATAGGATTTTTTTTTATAATTAATAAATAGATAGCTTCAAGAGGATCACAATCAGTTAGATTCAGATTTCAAGAGATTGTTCATCTCTTTGCCATTTTCTGAAAAGACCCTTAGGATTTAATTCATGATAAGAAACCACAACAGTGGTAAACGAAACTATTGTACGGGTAATGAAATTTCATCCATATGTTTTAACTTTGTCATTTAACTTTCTTTTGATATTTTTCTTACGAAATCAGTAGCATAAAGAAATAGAAAGGCACATCAAAATATTAAATGGCCCAACTTAGTTCTGTTTTGGGACCAACTTCACAGACAGGATCGTCAGACAGTGTCCAACAACGAGAGATAAATTAAATTAAATTGATGAAACAATTGGAATTCAAATTGAATAAAAAAATCGGTCTCCGTGAATTTGTGTCCTAACTCATAGTTCCATCGATAAAGAAGAAGATCGACGGGAGAATAATACCCGCAGACAATAGTCGAACCTCCGCTCTGCCAAAATGTTCAAATCGCACACTTAAGGAAAACTAAGAAAAACGCAAAATCTTCCGTCCTATTTCGGGCTCCAATCACAGAATTGAATTGAAATCAAATCAAGGGTTTTTCAACAGGGACGCTACAAAAGTAGAGCCACAGGGACAGCAAACGACGCCCTATTTCTTGCCACTCTTTTGACATTTCTCTTCAGTAAGGTTTGCCATTTCATGGTGGAAAGATATACGAGCCAACAACGAGTCGAAATTATTAAAATTTACTACCGAAATTCGGAGTCAGTGGCCTCAACGTTAAGAGCGCTACGTCCAATTTATGTTCGTCATAATCGTCCTAGCAGATCAACAATTGAGCGTCTAGTGGAAAAATTCGAATCCACAGGCACAGTACAAAATGGTTCCGTGTTAGTGAGACAAAGAAGTGCCCGTAGTGTCGAGAATATTGCTGCCGCTGAGGCTTCAGTTGCAGAAAGCCCAAATGTGTCTCTCATACGTCGTTCTCAAGCGTTGGGCATCTCTGCGACGTCGTTGTGGCGAATTTTGCGGAAAGATCTTGGCCTACATCCTTACAAATTAAATTGACGCAAGAACTGAAGCCGCTTGACCACCAGAAGCGTCGTATGTTCGTGAATTGGGCTGAGCAACAACTTGAAAATGATTCGGATTTTCATCGAAAAATCATCTTCAGCGGTGGGGCTCATTTTTGGCTGAATGGTTCCGTCAATAAACAAAATATGCGGTATTGGTCAGGCTGCAATCCACACGTACTCCATGAGTCATCATTGCATCCCAAAAAAATTACGGTTTGGTGTGGTTTATGGGCCGGCGGCGTCATTGGGCCGTACTTCTTCCGTGATGATCAAGACCAGCACGTTACTGTGGATGGGGATCGCTACCCCTCAGTGATAACCGGATATTTTTGGCCCCACTTGGATGATATGGACTTGGAGGACATGTGGTTCCAACAGGACGGCGCCACAAGCCACACAGCGAATGTCACAATCAATTTATTGGAAACCAAGTTTGGAGAAGGCCAGTCGCTTGGCCGCCTCGGTCGTGCGATTTGACGCCGTAAGACTATTTCCTGTGGGGCTACGTCAAGTCTATGGTCTATGCGAACAAGCCAACGACGGTTGATGAACTTCGTACGAATATCGAACATGAAATTGCATCGGCCGAGTATGCTTGAAAACCGTCGAAAATTGGGTTCAGCTTCTGGACTTCTGCAAGCGTGCCCGTGGTGGCCATGCAAAAGAAATCGAGTTCCATACATAATGGCAGCGAACGTACTTTCACAGGAATAAAGAATTTCATTGATATCCAAAACCGTTTTTGTTTTATTTAAAAAAAAAAAACGTTTGTACCGCTCTTATTGAAAAACCCGATACATCTAATAAGAGTATTCATGTCCTCTGAAGAGCGAGCAAATTATAAAAAAGCATTCTTGATAGATATTTAAGCTTTATATTCACGGCGAACCTCCACAGATTGAATATGGAGAAGTATGCATCTGGTATCGTGGGGCACGTTAATTTTCAAGCGTAATACAATAGTTGAGCTTTATGCATACTGAAACCATTCCATTGAACGCTGTAGACACGATTCCAAAGAACAAAACATTATTCTAGGGAAAAACTTATATAACCAACTTAACATTGAGTAAGACTGCCATAAAATCAATAAGGGACTTGAAATTTTGAGTTGCATTTATGTATTTATGATCTTGAAGTTTAGTGTAATCCGATAGCGATTTGATACCCAAAAATAATTTCAAAAGTCTTCGGCGTAGTGAAGACATTGACAGTAAATGAAAATCCTTACAGAGTAAAAGGACTAAG
Source organism: Orthonevra nobilis (assembly GCA_963555765.1). Classification (NCBI taxonomy): domain Eukaryota; kingdom Metazoa; phylum Arthropoda; class Insecta; order Diptera; family Syrphidae; genus Orthonevra; species Orthonevra nobilis. Next base: position 12,663,332 of record OY743226.1, on the reverse strand, counting down.
GGTCCCAAGTGAGTTCCTTGTCGATTCGAATTTACGAAACTGCAAAAAAAATCGAAGAAACTGGCTGTTACAAATTTCTTAATGCCTATCATCATCTTCATTGAAATCAGAGTTGTAAAAGATTGCAATCCATAAAGATTGCATTCATTGAAGTCACGGAGAAAACTTCTTTGTTTTGATTTCAATCAAAGAATTGAACAACATTTTTTAACATCAGAATATGAAATCACCATTCATTCATTTTAGTAAATTGAAATAAATATCAAAGAAACTGGCTTCCTAGTTTTCAGTTATATCACTGCAGTCATTTTGAAGTCATTGAATTCATTTTGGAGTCACAAAACCATTAAATTCGTATTAAGTCGAAATGAAAAAGTACGTAAGCACTAAACAGAAATTTATTTAACATAATTTAAAAAAATATTATCGCACTAAGAAAACAATTGAAAACTAAAGATTTTACTGACATTTTTTTGCATACTGAGCATATATCCGCAAAATATTATTTCGAGTCGCTACCACTACCAAATATGAGCGATTTTCAAATGGATCATAAGTCGCCTCTCATAAAATGCTGGATATAGAAGCAAATTTTTCAAAAATACTGAATGCTTACATTTTTCAAAATTCGCATAACGACGTGTCGAGGGAAGTTATTCAACCCGAATTTAAATAAGCACTCCCCTGCTGAGGGTGGAGGTGCATTACACCATAAAGAATTTTTTGATGGTAATTGGTTCAATAATTCCAATATTGGGGAAGTATTAGATTGGAATGTAAAAAACACTCGCTTTCTAAGGAGGAGATTGTTGCATTGGGTTATTCTCATGGCTAACCTGACAAACGATTTGAAATATTTTTGAAATTCTATAAATATGCAATATGTACAAAAGTACGAAGGTTAAGGTTTTTTGCTGAACAAGCTACGACGTATTTTTTTCAGAGACCGAAAACAATAATCGCGTGTCTATTGAATATCATTAATAAACTTGAAAACATAAAAGTAATTTTTAGAAAACACCAGCCTTGAATTCAATTACAAAATAGAATTTCGGAATAATTTTTTGTGAATACATTTACATACCGCGTATGATATTTATTATTAGTATTTGTCTTCAACTTCGTCTGCTAATATTTTGCCTAAGAAGAAAAGTTGTAGAACTCAATAAGGTTTGTTTGCCGCCTGCTGACAACAAAACAGTCAATAAAATTTTGAATTTGCCCCCAAATTTAATTCAATAATATTTTTTTCTTTCTTTCTCATTTTCTGAAAAGTTTAAATATTCAGATGTTTTGAAGTCATATTTTAAAAATTTGTGTCGCAGTTATCTATACAAATCAAATGTCTTTTTTGCGCAGCCTTCTCAGACTTTAGTTACATAATTGGCCGCCAGCGAAGGCTATGTTATTTAAGCGATTAAATCTAGCCCAAATCAATTCTGAAAGACTATTCTAAATACTTTTAAAAGAACGTTTAAAATCGGATGAGTGATTTCGGAGAGACTTTACCTTATTAAAATAATATAAGAGTAGATTTAAAAAATCGGATTCGAAATACTTAAAAATGACCGAAATGACTTCAAAATGACTTCAATGATTTCAAAAACGCTTCAATGATTTTACTGAAGTCACAGAAGATTTCATTCAAATGGATGCAATCTTTAAATTGACTAATCAATGTCTTCAAAATTAATGATTGTTTCATGTTTTGCAGTTGAAGTCTTTGAGTGAATTCATGATTTAAACATTTTTAGAGATAATCAAATGAGTCATATTCTTAAATGACTTAATTCCTTAACAACTCTGTTCGAAATATGTACACTCACAAGAGGAAGTAGAGGAAGTGTGGCTAAAGTTAGTGAAAGTTTTGAATGAAGTTATCTAGCACAACATTGGGACGTGTCTTATCATTCGAAACATTATTGTTTTTTTGTAGGTCTCAAAAGTTTAATTCACTCAATTTGAAAAGTCAACTGATAACGTTTGCGTACTTTAAAATATCAGTGATTGGGTGACCAATGTTCACACAATTTTTATTATTTGTTAAATGACAACGCTCATTTTTCAATCGGTGGATACAAACAGAATTGTCGCATATGCCGGAGTGAAAATCCAAATTCATGTGAATTATCGAAAGACAAATGCGCCCAAAAAAAGTCGCTGACGGAACATGACCCAATTTGGCTTTATTTGCAAAATATCTTCCCTGAACGTGCTCTTTTTGGTTTTTGTGATGTGAACTGGCCACCAAAGTCGTATTCCGTTTGTTTCTTTTTTCCTTTTTTTTTTGTTGGCTCATACAAAAGTTCGTCTTTAGGCCAACAATCATCAAACTCCAGAAAAATGTTGACGGCCGAGTCAACTCCCTTCGACTTAAAATCACCACCGTCAATCTTTCAACGTGTTATACTATAGATAGTATGCTTCGAGGTATAAGGTGATGGTGAAAAGTTTTGTGGATGATGTTATCGGTGGGGGTAAAACTTACGAGGATCGTAAAAATAATTTATATGAGGTCTCAAGACGACTTGAACAATAGAATGTTATGGTTCGGTTGGAAAAATGTGATTTTTTTAAGCAACAAGTGGAGTCCTTTCTCAGAATCCATCCAAGAAAAGATAATATGCGAGCTCTTCTAAAGGGTGATTTTTTACCTAATATCTTTTTGGCAATACTGGTTTAAACAGCTGACGCACGTTTCGTGTTTTGTTTCACTGTCAAACATCTTCAGTTTGGTCTATAATTTAACCATGAATCGTCTTACAAACGAACAACGCTTGCAAATTATTGAATTTTATTATCAAAATGCGTGTTCTGTTAAGAAAGTTCATCGCGCGCTTTATTCCATTTTATGGTCAGTTTAATCGACCAACTGAAGCGGCTATTCGGGCTATTGTGACTAAATTTCGCACCAAATTTACATTGTTGGACATTAAATCAACAACACGCTTACGTTGAGTGCGAACTGAAGAAAATATCGCAGCTGTATCGGCCAGTGTTAATGATGACCATCAATTATCGATTAATCGCCGTTGCAGCATCTGGGCCTCTGTTACTCAACAACGTGGGAAATTTTGTGGAAGGATTTAGGTGTGATGCCTTTCAAAATACAGCTGGTGCAAGAATTGAAGCCGAACGACCTACCGCAACGTAAAATTTTTGTTGAATGGGCTCTTGGAAAGTTGGCCGAAGGTCCACTTTTTTAACGAAAAATTGTGTTCAGCGACGAAGCTCACATTTGGAGTGAATATCAGCCAGAAGCATTGCAAGAGCATCCAATGCATCCAGAAAAAGTCACAGTTTGGTGCGGTTTATGGGCTGGTGGCATCATTGGACCGTACTTCTTCAAAGATGATGCGCATCGTAACGTAACTTTGAATGGTGAGCGCTACCGTGAGATGATATCCAACTTTTTTGAAAAGCTTTCCTATAGCTTTTAAAAAATCACCCTTTAGAAGCATCAACCCCTCATGATTTAAAATCACTTAAGGCATATTTGAGATTCCTAAACTTTTATGGCAGTTTTATAAGAAATTTGTCAAGTCGTTTGGGTCCCCTTGACGGCTGGTAGTCGGTGGCGAATTAAACCATATAGATGTGAAGAGTAAAGAGATACCCATAAAGTTTAGTTCACTCACGGAAGCGAAAAAAAAAATACTCGCAGAAAGAGCCTAATGCCTTGGCTATCAGTGACCATTAACCTCTGGAAATGATTTTCAGGGCCAAAACAGTAAATGATTTGAAGGGTGATCGACTTCAAACGTGGTCCAAAATGAGAAATGCTGATGCATTATCTCGTTTGCCTCTGGAAGAAGGTACAAATGTCCATGAAAAAAATTTTAAATTTCTTCAATACATCTGGAAATATTCATTTGAATAAGGAAAGAATTGATTGTGAAACTTATAGGGACGGGGTATTAACACAAATTATAATGTATGTTAATTTAGGTGAATGGCCATCTAATAATTCTAACCCTGTGATAAAGAATGCTTTAATAAAAGGTCCGATTTTTGTATGAGACTCCACTGTTGCTTGTTTAGCCTAACAGTATTGCAACTTTTATACGACTTTTTGGCGTAGTTAGGATGAAGGCAATTGACAGGGGAACAGTTTGGTGGCTGTATATAGATCGAGATATTGCGATGTATGTACGGGGATGTGACACTTGCCAGCAGAAAAACTATAAACCGGGCACCACCAGTCTTGAAATTTTGCCAGCTATTCATTATCCATTAGAACGTTTGCTTGTTGATTTTATTCATTTTCAAGAGTGATGGAAATTTGTATTTAAAAATAAAACTCAGCTGTGCATGTTAGTCAAGTTTTGCGTTTGGTTTTTCGCTCATTTGGATTTTCGACTGACTTAGTCTCAGATAACGGTGAGGTATTATGTAAAGCCAATGGTATAAAGGTTTCGAAAACTTCACCTTCGGAAGCACTGAAAAAGCAGTGCAGAGAGCAAAGTCAGAATTGAAAAAGTATCTTTTAGATTAAAAGTCGAAATCCGTATCGCTACAAACACAACTAGTGAACCGTCGTCTGAAACAATTTCTAATTTTAAGTCATGAACATTCGGTTTTTTGTCGGGAATAGTCGGGAATGTAAACCAAAATCCTTAAAAATTATAAAAATTACATTGTAGAGAAAATAATGAAATTCATCAATTAATATCTAACCAATTAATTTGGTTTCCTTTCGGTGGATCGCTGACGTGATTTCAAAAACCAAAAATGTCTCAAGTCGTTTATTTAAATGCTCATGGTGATCAATTAAAACCACGTGCATATAAGTATTTTAACATTGTTTCTAAAAATTAAAGTGAGGAACTAAATGTTGAGGAATTCACGTGTTCTTATGAAAGGCAAAAAGCCGAATCATCTTCACCGCCTGAACAGCCACTTAAAAAACCGGGTACAGTCGAAATTTTAAGAAGGTCAAAAAGATTAGGTAAACCGCCACAGAGATTTAATTTTGTAAATAATGAAAGAAGGAGAACAAATAGTATTTTATGAAAAGGAAGCTGAACTTCTTAAAAATAGTTAAGTATGTGATTGAGACTTTTTTTAACTCTACTTTCTTTTATTTAATTTAATGTTGGTCAATTTTGGTTGTATAGTAGTTTATAGTTTACCTTTAAGAAACAATCTTCTGACAAATTGATAATGTAAAATATTTAATTTCTAGATAGGAGGAGTGTTGAGTATCAACAGTCTTAGGCAGTCTGATTGCGTATGCAGACCAATAAAGACGTGTATTTGTATTTGTATATACATTTATTAAAAAGTTATTGCTTTACACATTAAGATGAATCTGATAAATTAGTGAAAGCCTTAAGGTTTAGTTAGATCATAAAATCATTGAAGAAATTTAAAAATTATTAAATAAGTAAATAATACACATTTTAAACTAAACGAGCAAAAGGTATATAAAAAGAAGAGAAACAGCAAAACAGATAAGAAAAAAGATCTAACGTTAAATGGTAACTTACTATGCGAACAGGCCAAGAGACTTAAAAGTGGAGATTTTAAGTGTTTCCCATTTCTCACTCCCCTCAATTCGGTGGGCAGTGAGTTCCACAGGCGGATAGCATGGACGAAGAATTGGCACTCTGAGGTTAGACAAGAGTTTGAATTAAGGCGAAAGTCCTTTGCGAACGAGGGAAACGTAATCTACTATATTGGGTCTCAGGTTGATGTGTTTGAACGATACCATGCAAACAACATGACGAACGAAAAACTAAGAGGTTGTCAAACGAGCAGCCTTCTAGACGTTTTGAAAAATCTGGTACGTGATCAAGTTTCGTGCCGTAAACCTCACATCCATATAACTAGATTGGTAGTAAGAGCATTTTTGCAAGCATTTTCCTTATTGTTCGTGGTGTATACATTTTCGTTGGTCAAAGCAATCAAAGACCTCCCGAAACCTTTCCGACGGCAGCATTAATATGGTCGTTCCATGTGAGGGTATCATTAAAAACTAAACCGAGGTTCTTAGCAGTTCTAACATATGGTATGATTTCTGGACCAAGTTTAACTTTTGACAATATAAACGTGTCTAGTGCATTCCTATATTGCGAGCGCATTTGATTTGTCGGAGTCAAGCTCAGAAAGATACATCGGGCCACTCAAACACAATTGCACATCATCGGCATAAATATGAATCAGGGAGCGTCGGGGAATAAGTGACAAATCGTTTATTGACATGGAAAATAAAATAGGTCCAAGTATTGATCCTTGTGGTACGTCGCTCGAAACTTTAAGGAAGCTTAAAGACCGGGCACACACACATTCGCAACACATCGCAATCTCTCTCGGAAATAACTTTTGAAAATTTGTACAAGGTCTGAAGCTTTCGACATAGCAGAACGTGATTTCCGGTATCGAAAGCTTTGGAAAAATCCTAAAGAATGAGGAGGCTACAAATTTCTTGTACGGCGACTTACTCACGTCATCAACGACTGACAATAGCGCAGTCGTGTAGATGTGTGCAAAAATGGATAATTGTTTCAATCACACTACTTTATATGAAAACAAGCGAATAATGCGAACTCTAGAGACTAGTCTTTATTTTCTGAGACAAACTGGCACGACATTGAAAGGTTTTTGTTCCCTCCAATCCCAACCATAACCCGCCGATAAAGAGGAAGAAGCATCACTTTGTAGATCAATTTAACGCTCTAACAGCGTTTAGTAGAAAATGTTTTTTAGTTTTAAAAAAAGGTAAAAAAAACCGGCCATACTGACGATGTCTAAAATTAAAGTTCTGCATTCTTTTTTCAAAATTACGTTAAACTTCTTTTCGAAAACTGATGTTCACTCAGTTTTAAAAATTGTTAAAATTTTTCGCAATTCAATTCAAAATTTAAAACTACTAAGAAATAAGAAAATAAGCTCTAAATTTAATTTTAATTTTGATTTTGAAACAACACCCACCTGGGTCCGATTTTCAATATGATGAGCAGATACGAAATGAGCACAACCACCATTGGGATCGGCGAACTGAGTCCGAACCCATTATCCAATCTGTTGGCTAAATAAAATAATTATTTTTTTTTTTAATCTGAACGCAAAATTTAAGATATCGAAATTGACTAACGAGTTAAGTTCAAATCACCAGCGTCCACTTTCAACGACATTTTCAATACTTTTCACCGGCCGCACAAAAATTTAGAAATCAAAAACAAAAAAAAATACTTTATTTTTGAGTTTACACAAAAAAGGGGAATAGAATTAAAACACTTTTCGGGTTTTTTTTTTAAGAACCACTTCGCTGGCCTCGCGACTACCTACAAAAACGCTTCGAACACCTCTGAAAGGAATTTTTTCGAATTTCTAGCTTTTATTTAAATTGCACAAAAAGTGTTTAATTCATTATTCATTATGCATTTAATTAAAGTTCAAGTGCGTAAGGCAAAATTGAAGATTTCTTAGGGGAATGCGATTCGGTAAGGAAGCCGAAGAACGGTGCGTTAAGCAAACCCAAAATGCTTAGTTTAGAATACAGCCTAAGTAGGTGTATGAATGTTGATTTTTCTTTTAACTTTTAATTCAATTTCGATTAGGTACCTCAAAAACAGAACTCTCGTGAGCCCCTTGATCTATATAAATGAGTACGTCTGGGGAATTGAGGAATAATTTGTTGGTGACCTTTTGGGCTATAAATTAGGCCGGTGCAGTGATACCATTGGAGACGTTTGAGCTTCGAAAAAAGGTTGAACTTCGAAACAAACAGAAAAGGTCGAAGCTGGCTCGATAGTTCAAAAGAATATTTATGAAATCACTACACAAATAATTGTTAGAAAATGCAAATTAAAACTTAATGAAATATGTAAGAGCAAGTCTGGTTAATTTAAATAAAGCCACCAGCAAAAGCATAGTATCAAGATGTCTTTATTTTAGACTTTAAAGATCGTTAGCTTTAAAAAAAAAAAGATACGTAAGGCGCTGCAGAGATGAGTGAGAAGATGTGCGTAAAAATGTGGAATATTTCTCCTGTTTCTGGAAGCCTTCAGGATGTAGAGTGTCATTCATAAGTTTTCAGACATTCTGTCATTTTGAATTCAAAATAAGTATACATTGAGAAGCCTATTCTGAGATCGCAATAAAGGTTTCCATAATGCTATTTAGTAAATCTAAACACTACTAAACTGATAGCGAATAATTACATCATATTTATTCTAAACTTTGCCTTTGACAGCTTTCCCATGTCAGCGACGTCGAATTCGGCGACTTTAGTTTGAACTAGAAGAAGTAATGCCAGGTTATTCAACAACTGCTCCTATTGGTTGTTCAACATAACTCTGAAACTGGATGTTTTTAACACATATTTCATGTATAACATAGTCGGCTGGTTGACTGGTTATTATGAGCTTTATATGCTCTTGACGTAGGCTTCTGGTTGGACCCGTTGTGTTCCCCTATTTCCTTTTATTATTAATTTGGTTAAGAGGGGGTTGCATTGAGTGGCTTGATTTATATGGTTTGGAAATCTTTTCGGTCATTCCGGAAGTCCATAATCACACCGGTCCCTAGTCCTTTGAAGTACGAAAGATCCGGTATCAGTGCTGATCCCAGTATCTTAAGTCGATGTCTCGCTGTTGGCAGTGGCAGAGGAAGTGCTCCAGATCTTCCTCTTCCTCCTCACAGCTTTGGCATGCTGAGGTTTCTGCTAATCCGAATCTATTTAAGTGGAGACTTAGGTTAATGTGCCCTGTTGCCAATCCCATCATTAACCGTAGATTCCTTTAGCTGGAGTTCAGGGCTCATTTCGCAGTATAACAGAATCAGTAGATCACTGCATGTTCCACTATGTGCGGTGAACAGATAGATAAGATAAAGAGTTTTATTTTCGTAGCTTATGAACAAGACTTTAAGTCTTCCTGACTTAGTGTAAAAAAAAAGTTTTGCATCTTAATGACAGGTAATTGCTCCTTTGACTATTGTAGAGGCTGCCAAAATAAAAAAGGGCCCAAAACCATTGATCACCTTCTGCGTGAATGTCCGGTGGCAATACTTTGAAGTTGAGGATTTAATATCACAAAGAGCACAAAACAGTTTGTGTAATTGTATGGCGGTAAGTTAACACTTCACGCGCCGTTCTTATTTACATCCGACAAAACGCGAAATGTGACAATCAACCTACTATAAAATTCCTCTATGGCTGAAACAATTTTCAAAACGAACGTACCTCAACGCACTTGCCCTTCGGTTCAAGGTCCATACCATTCCACAGCTGTCACAACTGTCACTGCCTCTGGGAGAGCTCATGCGACATCTCATATATATTTCCCCGGTCAATCAAAGTGCAGTGAGAAAACTTATGGTGCTGTCGTCGGTTGGTTTCGCAGAATCTGGCGTGAAAAAAAGGCATTTCCCTTCAAAAAGTTGCCTCATTATTTTCATTTGTTTTCGGTTTTCTTAATTTCCCTTATAACCCCCGTTCAATCCGACACGTTGTGCATCAAAGTGAACCAGTCCGCTGCTCTGGTTGCTAGTTTTCAACGCAAAGTTTCTCTCAACCGGAGGAGTGCTACCAGCTAGCTCAACCATCTACGACAATGGCTGGCAGTGGAACTCTCGAGGGCACCCTCAGCAAGTGGACAAACGTGATGAAAGGATGGCAATATCGATTCTTTGTTTTGGACGAGAATGCCGGCCTCCTGTCATACTACACGGTAGGTGCAATTCCGTAATTTCTTAAATTAATTAAACCGTGGAATCAGGAGTCATCAGAATTTGGTGCACACACTTCAGTGAGTAGGCAAACGAAGAAGGAAAAAAAAACTAAAAACGTCTTTCATTGGATTTGAGAGGATTTGCCTGCTGTCATTTGACATTTGACAGTTCAAATTCGGTACACTACCTTACCGATACCAATAGAAGAAAATTCCTCTGCTTCAGTTTTAATGCACTTTTGCTTTTATTTTGTTAATTATTGCATTTTTTTGGGAATTTATGAACCTTTAGGTTGTTCAAAAGTCCAAAGATAAACAATTAAGAAAATTAAATAAATTGTTGTTTGTTTTGAATCGAAAACAGAAAAATGAATTCGGTCCGATAAGATAACCGCTTTGGTTAAGCTAGTGTACACGAATTAATTAAATTGTTATTTATCTTTTTCCTCTGTTGGTATAAACAAATGAATTTGTTTTGGCATTTGCTGTTTTCGTTCGTCAGCATTTATAGCTACAATCTACAAAGTTGACGCTTCTGAAATCTGTAAACCGTAATCAAAAGCTTAGAACGTCTGACTAATTGTTACAATTTCGACTTCAACTACAGGGTAAGAGCGCTACAAAAGTTTTAAATAAAACAAAAACGGTTTCGGATATCAATGAAATTCTTTATTCCTCGAACTCGATTTCTTTTGCATGGCCACCACGTGCACGCTTGCAGAAGTCCAGACGCTGAACCCAATTTTCGACGGTTTTCAAGCATAAATAGGCCTATACTGCTGCAATTTCACGTTCGATATTCGTACGAAGTTCATCAATCGTCGCTGGCTTGTTGGCATAGACCTTAGACTTCACGTAGCCCCACAGGAAATAGTCTAACGGCGTCAAATCGCACAACCGAGGCGGCCAAGCGACTGGACCATTTCGTGAGATAACACGTTCTCCAAACTTGGTTTCCAATAAATTGATTGTGACATTCGCTGTGTGGCTTGTGGCGACGTCCTGTTGGAACCACATGTCCTCCAAGTCCATATCATCCAATTGGGGCCAAAAATATTCGGTTATCATTGAACGGTAGCGATGCCCATTCACAGTAACGTGCTGGTCTAGATCATCACGGAAGAAGTACGGCCCAATGACGCCGCCGGCCCATAAACCACACCAAACCGTAATTTTTTCGGGATGCAATGATGACTCATGGAGTACGTGTGGATTGCTGCCTGACCAATACCGTATATTTTGTTTATTGACGGAGCCATTCAGCCAGAAATGAGCCTCATCGCTGAAGATGATTTTTCGATGAAAATCCGAATCATTTTCAAGTTGTTGCTCAGCCCAATTCACGAACATACGACGCTTCTGGTGGTCAAGCGGCTTCAGTTCTTGCATCAATTTAATCTTGTAAGGATGTAGGCCAAGATCTTTTCGCAAAATTCGCCACAACGACGTCACAGAGATGCCCAACGCTTGAGAACGACGTGTAAGAGACACATTTGGGCTTTCTACAACTGAAGCCTCAGCGGCAGCAATATTCTCGACACTACGGGCACTTCTTTGTCTCACTGGCACGGGAACATTTTTTACTGTGCCTGTGGATTCAAATTTTTCCACTAGACGCTCAATTGTTGATCTGCTAGGACGACCATAAATTGGACGTAGGCCACTGACTCCGAATTTCGGTAGTAAATTTTAATAATTTCTTCTCGTTGTTGGCTCGTATATCTTTCCATCATGAAATGGCAAACCTTACTGAAGAGAAATGTCAAAAGAGCGGCAAGAAATAGGGCGTCGTTTGCTGTCCCTATCGCTTTACTTTTGTAGCGTCTCGAAAAACCCTTTATTTAGATTCACACCGAAGCAATAGAATCCGGCAACAATATCCTCATCAGTAAAGCCATCATAGAAGCAAATATATTTAGGAGTTTGCTAAATAATGTAATACCTATTCACTAAAATGTTTGCTGGTTCAGTGTGTCGTATCGGCTGATTTCACGTACAGTAACAACTCAGTTAACCCTTTCTTCCTGGAATTATAAATAAATAAAAAACTCAGGATCTCACCTTCTATGGAGCGGCGTGTTGTTCAACCTCTTTGTATTCTCATATTAAATAGAATTTGGTCAATCTCGAGGCGAAAATCTGCGGATGGCATGATAGACGCCCTTATAGAGCAGCCATGAGTTAGCCATCGTCAGGTGCAAGTAGTGATAGAATAGATTCATCTGCCAATGTTTGCTCCTCAGTCGTGTCTTGTAGATGCCCATTATCCTATCGACAAGATCCACGAGTACACCACCCGCCACACTTCAGCTATAGTAAATGTGGAAGCCGTCGCCCCGTTGTCATTCGGCTCTCTGATTATCCTCGTTATTTTTTCATAATAATTTTTTCTGACGACAGCTTGCAAACAGGAACTCTATTTCTTCCGATAGTGCCTGGCCCAAGTTATCGATGAAAGTGTTTGACCCAAATTTTTCCAATAACACTGTACTACTGTGTCCAAAAAATAAGGTGACATTGTAATTATTTTGAAAATTCTTTATTTATTCTTCCAAATCAATTTCATCCCCTTCAAAGTAATCCCCTCCCGATACAATGCACTTATGCCAACGGATTTTCCAATCTTTGAATGGGATGGCCTTCAATTCCGTCTTCGCTGCGGCTTGAATCTCCTCTATCGTATCAAAACGGTGTCCCCGGAGCGGTCTTTTGAGCTTGTTGAACAGCCAGAAGTCGCACGGCGCCATATCAGGTGAATACGGTGGTTGCGGAACGATATGGGTTGAGTTTTTGGCGAAATGATCACGAATTACGAGTGCGGTATGGGATGGTGCATTATCGTGGTGTAAAAACCAAGAATTGTCTTTCCACAATTCCGGCCTTTTTAGGCGGATAGCGTTACGCAAACGACGCATAACGTTCAAATAATATTCCTTGTTGACTGTTTGGCCGGTTGGAAGGAATTCATAAAGCACAACACCACGATAATCGAAGAAAACAGTCAACATGACCTTGATTTTGAGCGACTTTGGCGCGGTTTTTTTGGTCTCGGCTCTCCTTTGGCACGATATTCGCTCGATTGATCGGTTGTTTCGGGGTCGTAAGCATAGATTCAAGTCTCATCGCCAGTAATAATGCGTTTCATGACATCCTGGTAGTCGGAAAGCATTGTTTCACACACTTCAACGCGACGCTTTTTTTCCAAAAAATTTCGGTACCAGTCGAGATTTGACGCGCTTGAGGCCCAAAGCATCCTTCAAAATGGTATTGACTGAGCCTTTCGATAAGCCAACTTCATCAGCAAGGTCTCTAATCATTAATCGATGGTTTTTCAACACCAAATCTTTGATTTGTTGGACGTGAGCTTCATCGGTTGAGGTTGATGGTCGCCCGGAACGCTCTTCGTCTTCGACACGTTCACGGCCGGCTTGGAAATCACTATACCACTTGTAAACATTTTTTTTAGACATAGCCTCATATTCAAAGGCTTTCTGCACCATCCTCAACGTATCCGCAGCAGAAAATTGATTCCGCAAACAAAATTTAATGCAAATTCTTTGCTCAATAAATTTCGACATCGCAAAAAACGAAAAACTCACTTTTAGCAGCTCACAAAACGACGCGTATCTCAAACACTATGAATATATTTTGACATGAAATTTCACATAAATGTCACTGACAGTACTACGAACCTAAAAAGAAAGAAAAATTTCCAAATCCAAATTATTTTTTGGACACAGTAGTATATGCTTTCATCATGAAAGCACACCCAACACCGACGTCTTGATCAGAACGTCGCCATAGACAGCTATAAATTTTAGGTTGTTGGGATCTTTGTCTACCTATGCTCCGCTATAAGCACAGATAAAAACACCAGCGCTGAGATCAAACGAAGAATAACTATTTCTAAATCGTTGTTTCTTTGGGCTAAGAAAGCCCTCTCCCATAAAACTAGTGTCGCTCTATAAGACCTTCACTATCCCAGTTCCCCCCGGAAATTCTTCAAATCCACCCACGAGGGACGACGTAGGAAAGGAAGACTTCGAGTCAAGTGGCGCACTTGACGTGCAAAACTGGACACGAACCAGCTAAGGAACGAGCTAGCTTGAGAAGCTAATTAGTTCAGACTCTAGTCCCCCCTGTTGACTGTAAGTGATGAAGTGCCAAAAATTTGAATCCGAAGGAGGGGTGTTAGAAATCATCCCTTAAATTCATATATGATATTAACATCGTCGTAAGGACCGGAATCAGGAAGCCAAGTTCGAATGAACCCCCCAGTGTGCCAACGCGGAAAGTTGATTCAAGTAATATTCAATAAATTTCGTTTCCTCTCTCAAAATATGAAAATTTACCAACGCTTCCTTTTTTTTTAAATGAACCCATTTGAACCTGCTTCATTTATGAAAAGTTGTCATCCGACTCGAAGCAATTCCGTTGACTTGTATCGTGCAGTGCAATAAACCACCTAATCAAGTATCCACGTGCTTTCACTTTACTCCCGCCCACGCACAGCGGCCAATTTAAAATATGTATAAAAAAAATCCATTTCAGAAAAAACGTAGGAGTATGTTCCCTGCTATCTGGGAGTGATAGAACCTATAAACAAAGATAATAATTGGAATCAGTGCAATAGAAATATATCGACAGCTCCTATGGAACTGCGTACGAAACCTCGTCGATTAGATTTTTATGAAAAGAAAAAAACAGAAACACTCCAAAAAATACTCTTTCAAAATAGTGTTCCATCAGGGAAACTCAAAGGCGGGCGGGTTAGTCACTGATAGCGAGACAGCTCTGGGAGATAAATGTGTCGGCAACTTGATGTTGGGCTGAGGGTACAGTGAATAAAAGCCAAAATCGGACTCTAGTAAAGAAATTTTAACTTAAAGCTGAAGAGAAATAAGAACTTATTTTAAAATAAGTGGAAGGAGAAAATTTAAAAGAATGTTGAGGAGAGGGAAAAAAATAAGTTCAAATATGAAAAGAAAGAAAAGAAAAGGGAAAATGGTCAGAAATCACCATTACCTGTACAGTCTGGAACAGCTTATCATCCTAAGAGGTAGGGGCAGAGAGTTCCACCGACGTATCGAATAATAAAAATTGGCGCTCTTATTGTAGAGGTATGTTGGCTTACGTGTTTGCTAAACATTGTTCAATTAAGCTTATAATCTAAGCTAATATGAGTTAATATGGAAAATTGAGAAATGCGGTCGTATTTTCTTAATCCAAAGATATATGCTTGCTTGTGGTCACAATTCTTAAAGAGTTCACAACCATAGAGCAGGATAGGTTTATTTAATGTTTTGACCACGAAAATGCGTGTTTTCAAGGGAGTTATTTTATGGTAGCTCCACAGCAAAGGAAGCCCTCCAAAAACTTTCCCAATTGTTTATCTTATATGGCAATTCCAAGAAAACGTTTTGGTGAAATTAATACCAAAGTTTTTAGCAGATTCAACAAATTCGATTTGCTTTTTATTTAAGTATATTTTGAGAAAATCAGACGTGGCGATCGACTTTCTTGAGATATGTAAACACTTGGACTTAAGTGTTTAGACAGAGTCCATTCTTTTGTCACCACCTGTGAACAAATGTTGAGTCCTCATTAATTTCGACTGCAGCATTTCCAACCAACCCTATTGGGATCTCTTCCGTATCTGAACATCATCAGCGTACATATCTACTTCACAGTTTTGCAGACAAAGAGGAAGGTCATTAATGAACAAGGAGATCAATAGCGGGCCCATAATTGAACCTTGTGGAACCCCTCTTCAGAAATGGAGCTGTTTGAAACAACTGCCTGAGATCTCAAATTCAGATATGACTGGATCAATATTGCTGAGGGGAATGAGAAATTAAACTGGTTAATCAGTTTGCTAGACAGGACTTTATGGTTTCAAACTATTCAAAGGGAATAGTCCAAGAGAGCGAAACATTGTCGCTGTCAACAGCTTGCCTTATGTTTTCAACAACATTATTTTTTTAACTGAATAAAGTTTTAGAATATTTCAAGAGAATACAATTTTAAAAATCAGTTTGCTGAACAAAGTATCGCGATTTTTTCAAAGTTTTGTACAGAGTGTCGGAAAATTAAGCAATCGAATCTGAGGGTGAGGAAATTCGTGCAGACTTATAATAATGTGAATGTGATAGAAAATGGGTAAAGGAAACATTTAAGCTACAGCCGAGAGGGCAACAGTAGACGTTCTCCACTCAGAAGGTTATTGCGACTGTAACATTGCAAAAACCAAATACAGGGTGAAATGTTTCGTCTAAACCTATACTGAAACTTATTAAAACAAGTTAAAATTTCAGCTCTTCATTAATTTAGGTGTATTTTCACACCTACTTTTACCCACAAACAGTAAACTTGTCCATTTATGCGCGAGAAAAAACCCAAATTCATCAGAATCACGCCGGTCAGCTGGCGATCATCCACGTGACTCACGGACCGAGAACGAATTTAACTGTTCTAGTCAGACAACAAACAAAGCTTGTGTTGGTAAGACTGAGTGCAATCTTTCCATGGGTCAGAGCTCACTGTGGTCACTACTCAATCTTCGTAGAAGATTTCCCCTCCCCAACAGCTAAATAACAAATTCCAATTCCAACTTCGACATCCGTATCCTCTGGTGGTTGTCCGTGGCTCAGTGGAAAATGCGTCAACTGCTGAGCGTGAGAATCTGGCTGAGAACATCTGTCGTTTTATCACATCCTCCGCCCTTTCACGAGTGACTGACTATACTCCTATTAGTACAACTGTCGAGATAAGGCTTCTGGGACCGTTCGGCGGAGTCAGCAATATACTGAAGGTCCAACCTCTGTCATTAGCGAAAATTTTACAACACGCTCATACATATGGTGAAGCTGGGCCCTGGTTTTAAGAACAGCTGTCGCGTCGTCAATTTTTTTTTCATACCACCGTCAGGAGTGGAATGTTGGTTTCCCAATATTTGACGACTCCATCACGATATTCACCGATGGGTCAAAACTGGATAAAAAAATCGGAATTGTGTATCTTTTCGTGTCTCTTTTCTGCAAAGGAAATATTCATTTTCACCGACAGGCATGCTGCCCTAAGCCGAGTATAAGGGGTTACATGGGTTTCCTCGAGGAAAAAACGGACTATTTTCAACAACTTCTTATTGTCTCCGTCCTTGTGAAGACATTTCCAGCGACCCCTCAGAAAATAAGTGCGTCCGCGTTGACAGCAGAACTCCTTTCAGGATCATCCTAAGTGAAAAAAAATATTACTGCTTAAGTTAATATTATAAACTAGAAATTGTTCAAAGGAAAATAGGAAGGTGGAAATAAATTTTTTTGGCAGAACTTTTTACAAAAAAATTACAATTTCAGGATAAATTTCTCAAATTCTTTTTTAAATAGTTCTAATCGAAAAAAATCCGACTCCTTTTGAATTGTATCTCGAAGACCTGTGTAAAATTTCATCAAGATCGGTTGAGCCGTTCTGAAGTTATCTTGGAAACCGACTTTGACAACTCGCCTCAAGGTCACGCGCAACTTCTCCAAGTCTGTATTTTCGAAACTATTACTCGGATCAAATGGAAAAACTAAGACAATATTCTAGAGATGTTGTAGAATTTAATAAGACAATGAAAAAATGGGTATTTTAAAGCCGCGAAACCCTTGAAACCAATTAAGGAGATTGCGGACTTTTCCACGGTTCACCTTTAATGGGCGCAGTGAGATAGGGGCATCCACGAAAACTGATGAGCTTGTTCATGCAGGTACAATACTCCCTGTGGATACGGTTTCACAATATATTGACATCCCCTTGTCAACGGTCAAACTAAGCATTACAAATAAAAACATTCACCTGGCAAATACAATACGGGTAAATAAACCAACTTGCGACATCACCAAACAAATCTGGCCCCTCGTTTAAAAACAGAACCAAGAAACTACTAAACCTGAGTCGCAACTCCTTATATCTTAACTCGCGAGAAACTTTCTCACTAGCAGACGTGCGGAACGGCTAGGTGATCATCAAATGACTTTTGCAAAAGCAAAAAATGTCCGGTCTTAGCAATATCAAGATATAGAAATCACGGCTTTGCCAGAACTTGCTAAAGCAAACCCAAAAGACTTCCTCGGGTTCATTAAGGTAACAAACTTAGCCCCTCTTCATTGCGCAGAAGGAATCCCTCTCTCAAAACCCTCTCCCCACCGCAACATGGGTAGATAGGGTAATCAACACAACGCTCGTGGTATTACAAAGGGCCAAAACGCTAGCCTAAGTGTTCCTTGTGGCAGGCACTGCTTCCTAACCTAACATTTACTGCCTTAACACAATGCACGAAAGCTGTTGTTCCCCCGCAGTAGTATCACGCGTCATGCCAAACTAAGTGTACCTTATAACTTAGCGGTTTGAAATTGTATAATTGTATAATTCTATTAAACATCAATTTTTTCGTCTTTGCCGTCTTCCTTTTTTTGTTTTGTCGTATATTCTACATGCACATACAAAATATTACAAAATTCGTCGATTTCTCTGTTTGTCACTTGCAGCGCTACAAACGTCAAAAGTAAACTAACTCGTACTACTAATGCTACACCCCAGCTACCGCATTATGGCCACACTTGTCAGATTAAATTACACATCTACTTTTTGACAGCGCATACTACAGCTACCGTGCTATGTGTTCAGTCACACCAACGACGCGCTACAACGAAAAATGATTTAGCAGAAACTGGCCGAAACTGAAACCAAATCTTCGGCCGGTCACTAATTTAAACAAATTAGGGCTCACTGGAGACGATTGTCGTATTAACCTGAAACTATAGTCAAAAGTTGGTTAAATACATTTTTATATTTTTCCTTACGAAAAACGTTAACAATGAAATCTAATTCTCAGTCCAAAATTGAGCCTCTATAAAAAACAAAACATTTTTCTAAGAACGGTGTCCGAGTTAGGCTCGGAACCACTGTATATCCAAAATTGATTCGTGAAACCAGTCCCTTTAATATTTCCGTCGTGTCTCATTGTAAATGAAAAGGTTTTAGAACTTAATTTTGTGGAAGCATGTGTCTCGCTCGTGTGTAGTAAAAATGTGTGTTACGAAGCAGGCGGACGCTTGCGTCACCTCAGTCGTTATTTTATGAGGAAATTTTATTTACTATGATAGTATCGAGCTTTGGCCGTCAATGGCCTTGTGTGAGGCTTCTGTTTTATGTTTAGATCATAAAAAACAGTTTTTCGTTGTTTTTCGAAATATTTAAGTCGTGAATGATTGATGAATGGGCAAGTGGATCTTTGAAGATGAAGCTTGTGTTGACATCTAGATATGGATAAGAAAAAGATTAATTTAAACACTTTATTTTTTTGTTTGTTTTGAAAAACTTACGACTTCTGAAAAGTTGACATTCGACTCATTTTTGATAGATTTTTTTGCGTACTATATTTCTGGACTACTCGATTGATTTCATTATTTAAAAGAAATTGTTCTTATAATATTGCGATTTGTGATAAAGAATTATCAAGGAAGGAACCATATACTGGCAATAAGTTTCAAAAACGATCAATCACATTAATTGAATGTCTTGAATTTCTTACCTATATTTCCAATTCGGTCTCATTTCTGTAAGAATCAAGAGCGATCGTAACCTGACCAATTTGTCTGTGTCCCTTTTAAACTGGTCAGGCTGGTCAAAACTGTATGTTGAAAAATAAAATTGTGTCAATTTATGTTTTAAAAAATGCTCTATTCCCAAAGACATGATAAGCTTAGATATTTTCTATTTCGGTTTGAGCAAAGTTTTGAGCTAAAAATGGCGACTTTTTGAAATTCGGGCATTTTTACTTTTAACTTAAAAAATGCTTACAAAATTGTCTACTTCGTTTCGGAACAAGGTAAAAACGGATTTAGAATCATTTTTGCCGCTGAGATATTTAATTTCATTATTCCGATGTGCTACAATGGTTTTATATCTCCAAGCTGGTGAAGAAAAGTGAGGTTCGGGATATCGCCAGTGATGTGCACTGAAGTGAGCAACAAAACAAAAAATAGGCCTTGTCGCGAAACTTTTAAAATTTCCTCGAAAACACCAAACTACAGTCAAAATCGCTTACAACGACATCGGTTATAACGACGTATCGGTTATAACGACCAAATTCTTAGGTCCCGGCTGTGAGTACCATTATAATCCCATTGAATAACAAATCGTTTATAACGACATCGCTTACAACGACATATCGCTTACAACGACCTTTTTCCCCCGTTTTTGAAATAAAATATTGGGTATAACGACTTCACGCAGCACTTGGTGCGACTGCTTTTCTTCCTAAAACGGTAAACTGTTTATCTGTAGGTGCGATGCATCTGGCTTACCCTTTGTTGAAATGTTATTCTTTTTGTTTTGCATTGCGATGTAGGTGCGATGTGTCTGTGTATGGCTTATTATCCTTTGTTGATATGTGATTCTTTTTGTTTTGCGTTTATTATTGGTTTTGAGTTTGTTCATTAGTGGTGGAGAAATTACTTAGTGAACATTTTTCTGTGTTACGAATGGTCGGGTCGTAGACGTTTAATTTTATTCGGTTCGCATAAAGTTGTATTAGAAAATGAGTCAGAAACGAAAAATCTTTACGATTGAAGAGAAAGCAGGAATCATTCTTAGATTAGAAGCTGGAGAGCAAAATAAAGACCTTGCCAAAGAGTATTCCGTTTCACACTCCACTATATCCACGATTTTAAAGGATAAGGAAAAAATTAAAAAACAATTTGAGGAAGCAAAACTTTCCGTAAAAAAAGTAAAAAGTTCATTGCACACTGAGGTTGAAAAGGCTCTGCTAATATGGTTCAAGACACAGAGGAGTTCCGGTATACCCATCAGTGGACCCATTTTACAAGCTAAAGCAAATGACTTTGCCAAGGAGATGGGGAAAACCGACTTTGCGTGTTCGTCAGCATGGATACAGCGTTTTCGTCAACGTCATGGAATTGTTAGCGGCAAAATAATAGGAGAGGCCAAAAGTGTTCCTAAAGATGCAGTAGACAATTGGTTGCAGGTTGTTTGGCCCCAACTTCGGACAAACTATACAGATGAAAACATATTTAATATTGATGAAACAGGTCTTTTTTTTAAAATGACACCAACCAATACGCTAAAATTTAAAGGTGAAAAATGTATTGGGGGCAAAATGGCTAAGGATCGAATAACTGTACTGGTAGGAGCAAATATGACTGGTACAATAAAGGAGAAACTTCTTGTTGTTGGTAAATCAAGAAACCCAAGATGCTTCAAGAATGTGAAAAAGCTTCCAGGAGAATATGAGAGCAATAAGAAAGCCTGGATGGTATCTTCAATTTTTGAAAAATACCTACGAAACTGGGACCGCCGATTAAAAAAGGAGAATAAAAAGATCTTATTACTCGTGGATAATTGTCCTGCACATCCAGCAGTAGAAGGCTTGCAAGCCATAAGACTCGAATTCCTTCCACCAAATACTACCTCGGTGCTCCAACCAATGGACCAAGGAATAATAAGATCCCTTAAAGCCCATTACAGAAAGCTTCAAGTGCTAGATCTTATTTAAAATATTGAACATCGACGCGACATAAATTTACTGGAAGCGATTTTACTTATTTCAAAAGCTTGGGAAAGGGTCACTAGTTCAACCATTGCAAATTGTTTTATACATTCGGGATTGAAAAATGCTCAAACAAGAGAAGATTTTGAGGAAGAGGATGAATGGGCCCTAAATCAGTGGATTCAAAATGCTGTATCTGTTGAAAATGCACTCCCATGTTCGTTTGATGACTTACTGCAAGTTGACGAGCACCTTTTAACGGCCGCAGCTTTGACTGATGAAGAAATCGTTGATATTGTGCAAAATGATACATCTCCAGAAAGCGATGAAGAAGAAGGTAACTGATTTTAACATTTTCTCGATTAAAACATAAAAAACTTTTTTTTTTAAATTTTATTTCAGAAATAGGATTTGTTCAGCCAACAGTCGAAGATGCTCTGAACTCTGTTCGCACTTTAAGAACATTCCTTTCATTAAATGATCTTGGTGGCAACAATTTTACCGAAAATCTAATTTTAATGGAAAAAATAATTGAAAAAAAGTTTATAAAAACAAAAAACTAAGCAATTAGATATTTCCACGTTTTTTAATAAAAAGTAAACTTGTACATACATATATTACCTTAAGAATAAATAAGAATTATGAAAAAAGAAAAATAAACATAAAAATATGATCTCTACTTCAAAACAAATTAATTTACATACTTGCTATCGGTTACAGCGACCTATCGCTTATAACGACCAAATTTGTCAGTCCCTTGAAGGTCGTTATAACCGATTTTGACTGTACTACGATCCAACATAGACGTTAATATGATCTGGTGTAGAAACAGTGTGCCCGTTTTTTATTGCGGGTCGAAAGTTGTATCCGATAAAACAACTTCAACAACAGCAGTCCAAAGCAACTGAAATGCTTGAGATATTCATTCTCTAAAACTGATAAGCAATCCTAAACGGCTGCTTCTTGTGAATGCCGACAAAAATCTCAGAAGATGGCGACAGACACGCTCCAAATTATAAAAAAGTTCGGGAGGTCATCAAAAGCTCAAAAAGAAAAAAATCAGAGGCCAAGTGCGAGTTACATGAAGAGGTTCCGCATTTCCGCATCACTCTACAGTATGCAACATTTGCTTGGTTGGTTTGTACGTTTGAGCTCTAATTGCTCGTCAAAAAATCCTCTCATTGATCAGTGTTGTGACCCGTTGTGTTCTCCTATTTCCTGTATGGAGAAGTTATTGGTTGAGGGGGCTTTAAGGAAGGGTTTAATAGGATGACTATTAAGCAGCATAGTTAGTCGGGTGGTCGGGAAATCGTTCCGTTTTGCGAAGTTTATGATCCCACCGGTCGATATCTCTCTGTCTTGCATCAGATCTGGTATAAGTTTTGAACCCAGTATTTTGTGTCGCAGTCTCGCTGTTGCTGGGCAGTGGCCATAGGAAGTGCTCCAGATCCTCTTTTTCCTACACACAGCTTTCGTATATTGAGGTTTCTGTGAGTCCGAGTCTGTGTAATTGGAGATTTGGGTTAATGTACCCTTTTACCAGTCGCATCATCAAACGTAGATCTCTCTTTTGCTAGAGCTCGGAGTTCGTTTCGCTACATTGCCTCTCGGTTCATCTATTATAGATCTTGCCGTTCAAAATGTTGCTAGGTTGACCCAGTTATTTTTGTATCCCTGGGATTCCCATTCATTTATAGCTCTTTAAATTCAGCGAGACACGGGACGCCTATTTCCCTTACAGTGTTGTGATCTCTATTTCCTGCTCCATTCCTAACTGGCTCCTCAGCTTTATTGTTACCCTTCGTGCTTCGAACCCTCGTGTTCCGGTACCCATGTTTAACTGAGTCATTTTGTATTGTTATTTTGAGCCGATGCTGAGAGGGGGTTTGTGATAGCTTTAATTGCCGCTGTACTTTTTGAGCAGATTATTTTTTGCTTCTCTTGTTTGTTGAGGTCGGTGAGCGTTTCTACGCCAGTTAGTATTGGGAAAACTTCTGCTTGGATACCTTGCAACTTCGATCAAGAGTAGATGCCTGCCCCCGACTCTGCTGATATGTGAGATCCGTTCGTGTTTATGGTGATTCCAGCGGGATTTCTTGTCGTAATTTCCTGCATCAAAGAATCTCTTGAAGTTGTAGTTAAAGGTTTATTTTTAGTGGTGTCATCGCTCTAACCATGTTCGCAATTTTCCTGCGCCCGCTGTTTTTCCTGTCATCAAGTGCCTCAGTGACTTAAGTCTTATGGCCGAGAGTCCTGCTAGACTCTTCACTCTTCGTGTAATGTTCAAAATTGTTTCGATGGCTGCGATCGGCTGAGAATTAAGTGCGCCTGTATGGCGCAGGTATGCAAAACGTTGCGCTTTTCTGAGCTGCATATTTTTTTATTTATCGTATTCCACCTTACTATTATGCCGTAAAGAAGGGTTTGTTTCATTAAACAATTGTATACCGAGTGGGCTTGGTTTGGTTTTAGACCACAGGATTTCCCCAAAGGCCCTCCTGTATATCCAGTATGTCCCTCTTAGCTTTAGTAGTCCGTTCTTTAAGATTTTCCTTCCAGGTTAGTTTCTTGTTGATTATCAATGCCAAGTTCTTCTCACTGTCTTTGATTTCTAGTTTTTTACCTCCAATTTCAGGGATGTGGGGCTCCAAAACTATTTTGCTAAGGTTGATTTACTTATAATCCATTTTCAATCGCCCATGTTTTAATGGTGTTGGCACCCTTTAAATACGGAGATTATAGATATGTATCAGGAAATAAGGACAAAAGTAAGTAGGTCCGCCAGAGCCACCAAAGAGTTCCGAAACAAATTTGACGCACATCAGGGGAGTGCTCTAAGTCCTTTGCTTGTTATTGATGTTTGTATCTTAAAGACTGAGTTCCTCTGCGGCCCATTCTCTGATCCACTCTGGCTCATTTCAACTTTTTAGTTAGTTGAATGGAAAATTGCCTCCAAAGTGCGAAATAATCAAATACTTTGGATCTATGATGTATTTTTTAGAAAAAAATTAGAGAAAACGATATTTGATGGCTTTCGAGTTATTGGCGATTGAAACTAAACACGAGAATCTAATTTGGAGCTATGCAGAGAAAAAGTAGACCACTTTACGTATGCTAAAACCTTCTCCAAAAATCTGCAAACCTTAAAATCAAACCTTTGTCGAAATTCAGCACTTCTATATCGAGTTATAAGCGAACAAACGCACAGACAGACACCGAGACGTTCAGTGATACATTAGTAAGAAAATTGTGAAAAAAATTACGGCAGAATCAATGAGTCAGAAAGAGAATTCTTTTCACTGAAATAAACTCACCCCTCGATTTTTTCAAATGATTTTGAGACCTCGATCTCGATGAAAAAAAAAAAAACATTCTTTGACTCAATTGAATTTTTATTATGTTGTTCGGACACATTTTACTTTCAATTAAAAAGATCTCCTCTTTTCGAATCAATATCGGCTCCACATGATGAGTCACTTGATTGATATTATTTTGTGTCCAAAGGCACAATCGCAATCGATGAACCTTAACAAAGTTTCGATAATAGCGTTAAAGAGTCATCAAAAAAGTAGATTAAAAGGTAACTAAAAACTAGTATGTGGGCGCATGGTTTTTGAAGTTGTAAAAGTTGAACTTGAACTAGTAATCAGTTTAGGTTTGTTTACAATATGCGTATTGTTGTAGATGACACACTTTTCATCGAATCTTTTACTTTAACCTGCAGAAAGGGTTCTCAAACGCAGTGACAATATTAATGGATATCTTTCATCATTTGAGCTATTCTTGAAGTTGTTCTTCCTTGCACCCATAATAAAATAAGCAAATAAAATGATAAAAAGAACAGAAACTCTATTCGATCACATATTTTAATAGTTAAAAACTTGTTCATAAAGGGTTTTCCAAAAGGGATCTCTGAACTTTCTCTGGTGATTGCGGCAATATTGTTGAAGTCATTTGGTAAGACTGTCCTGCCAAATCAACATGGAGTTTATCAGCGGTCAGCAACATGTGCAAATGATAACATTTTTTTTAATTAAAGTCTTCTGTTCAAGCAACAGTTTGCGCGCTTCGTACAAGTCCTCATAATCGTTCTTCCGAGAGGACTATTCCCAATGCGGTGGATAAATTCGAGTCGACCAGTTGATTGAACATTCCGTCAAAACCTGTGCGTCAACGAAACGCAAGACCTGCCGCTGCCCGGGAGAGTTTGCAGGACAATCCAAATCAGACAACTTTTTGGCCCGAATTGGACGATATGCACTCCTATGACATGTGGTGCCGCAAAGGACGGTTTGCACGAGGGATTTCCGCTCATGGTCATTTCGCGTAATCTCGGAGGCGACTCTAATTAGCCACCAAGATTGTTCGATTTGATTTGATAGATCTGCTATGCAAATAAACCACCACTGCCCTGAAAGCCAACATAATCAATACCATTGGACAAACTCGGTCTGATTTATGCGCCATTGTTATGGAAAATTGGACGTTTCTGATGCGCGTCACCCATCGATGCCGCAGTGGACACTTGAATGATGTTATAATCCATACATAGTGTCATCAACCGCCCATCCCATATATATAAATAAAAAATTTCGATGATATCTCACTCACAGTTTGTTTTATTCAATTTAACGATTGGAAACGCTTAATGGAAAACCTTTCAAATATGTTTGATGGATCCGTTGTCTCTTTACTTAACTTTTAATTTATTCAATACTTTCCTTATTAATGCTGCACAGAACGAGCAGAATCATAAGAATAGAAATGGAAAAATTGGTCCCGTTCCAGTACACTCTAGCGCAAATCCACGACGCAAAAAATGTACCGAGATGACAGTTCTTCGCGTAGCGAAAGATAGTGAGTAATAAAAAATGTCTTCTATACAATCATTTTCCTCTGAGTTGACAAATTGCAGTCCTGAATATATCAACGGTTTGGGTCTAAACTATAAATGTCTGGAACACAGCTATTGTGTGGAGGCCGAATAGGGACAGAGAATTTGATGTCGACTGATTAATTTTCATTTAATAAGTGGATATTTTTTCGGCTCTAGTTGATATATTAATAGGACTACCGGTTGAAAATGTCGTTATTGCAGACAACTTCATACCTATTACTTTGAAGTGAATTTTGATCATGACAGCTGTCACATCAGAAACTTCAGGTCATTGTCTAATTATTTCAATCTAGGTTATTGGTCATTAGTGAAAACAAACAAGTTTTTGTAAAGCCGTAAAATGTTTGCATTCGTACCAACAAAATAACATTTGCGGGAAGTTTTAATATGCTTCTTTCATTTAAAGAAAAAAGCAACCGAAGCGTATGAATTGCTTACCGAAGCTTACCCGGGCTATTCTATAGACGTTAGAATGTGTCAGCGGTGGGTTAAGCGGTTTAAAGATGGTGATTTCGACACTGAAGACAAAGAACGCCCCGGCCAGGTGAAAAAATTTAAAGACCATGAATTGGGGGCATTGCTCGATCAAGAACCGTCACAAACTTGGCGTCGCTCAGCAAACCATTTCCGATCGTTTGAAAGCAATAAGAATGATCCGAAAGGTAGAACATTGGGTGCCGTATGAATTGAAGCCACGAGACGTCGAACGCCGATTTTGCTGCTTGAACGCCACAAAAAGAAGTCTTTTTTTCATCGAATTGTCACCTGTGCCTGAAGGTTATGCTGTGCATTTGGTGGGACCAGAAGGGTGTTGTGTATTATGAGCTGCTAAAACCGAATGAAACCATCACAGGCGAGGTCTACCGACGACAATTGATGCGTTTGAGCCGAGCACTGGAGGAAAAACGGCCGGAAACGGTTGCAGGACACGATAAAGTTATTTTTGCAAAATAACTTACAAAACTTACCTTGAAATGCTCAATTGGGATGTTCTACCCCACCCATCGTATAGTCCAGACCTTGCGCCATCCGATTACTATCTCTTCCGATCGATGCAGCATGGCTTGGCTGACCAGCACTTCCGTCATTTCGATGATGTCAAAAAATGGATCGATTCGTGGATTACGGCCAAACCGGTCGAATTTTTCAGAACGGGTATCCATGAATTGCCAAAAAAATGGGAAAAATGTGTGGCTAGCGATGGGCAATACTTTTAATATTGAATTTATATCTATTTTTCCTCAATAAAGCATTGAACCGGTAGTCCTATTAGAAAATTGTGTTTTTTTCAAGATTGGTTCATCACCTTGCTGTCAATACATGTGACGAATCATATACACAAACCATTGTTTTTGATAACCCCTTATTTTGACTCCAATGTCCAGGGACCAGATTCGAAAACCTGATATTTATATATTTTATGTTAAGAAAATGAAACTATTACATGTAAAGCTGAATATTTTTAAGTTTCTGAAGCAAATCGACTTCTCTCGCATCTCAGAAAAGTTTGATATTTTTATTTGGGTATATTCACTTAATGTTGGCTACTTATAATAAGAATAACCGCAATTTTCGAAGAATGTTTTTAAAAGTTTATAAAAATATTAATGCTTAAGTGAAAGGATTTCAATGCTCTTCAAAAGGTCAAAACTATAGGTTTTGTGGTTAATTCTACGCAAAATAAGTATGAGTTCTGTGGTTAGTTCTACACAGACTAAAGATAACTTGCTTATGATTGGTTAGCAACGGTTTAATCTTATCATAATGAGCACCGCTCCGACAGCTCAGGCCTTAGTCAAGTGTTATAAAAACCATGAATAACAAGTTGTAGGATATACCCAGACAAGATTAAAAAACTTTCTCAAGACGTCATTCGAGTACTGCGGCAAGTTTGAATTGTGATTTTTCTAGCTTTAACTGTTGTCTGTAATCATAGATTAATATAATAATAATAATAAACTATGATCAACACAACAGTAGATACATGCACAAAATTTTGTATGCGAGTTATGAATTGATGAGAAAGAACATTTAGATTATATTTAAGGCAACGGGTTACAGTTCAGGTATCATGAACTTCGTTTTATCACTAGATATTTGTTTATGAAAAAAAAAACATTAACGCAGAATTTCTAGGTCATTATTGACAGCAATGAACAAGTTGATATAGTTGTTTTATGAGTTAGATAATTCAGTGTCATCGGCAACAGCTGGTTTTTCACCTTTTAAATTTCTTAACGAAAAGTTGACAAAAATAAGAAATAGTATCAGCCCCGAAAACAAATCTTCCTTTTTTCGGACTAAATTTGTCTTGAACCTTAAGTTTTTGCTTACATTCTCTTTGTAAAGAAACCAGTCTTGAACACACTTTTGAAGACCTGCTGTTTATAAAAAGGCAGAGTTTCGATTTTCCACTTTTTGGAAAACGGAAGAGTGCAAACTTATCTGTACACGGCCTTGAGGAAAAGTTTGGTTGTTTTGACAGACAGTCGATCTAGCTGAATGAGAGACCTATCGACATGGAATTTAAAAATAAAAAACTTGAGGCGTATTCTCAAGGAGTAAGAGAAACATTTAGAGAAATTGACATGCTTATGCGACAATCAGGCGAATGGAGCTTCAAGAGAGTCGGATCTAATATCAAAGGAGAAAAAGTCAGTTAGGCCAATGCCATTGCTTGAAAAACTTTTACGGGATGCAATGAATACACATATGCTCTGATCTTGACGTGTCTTGAGCCTTCGATAAATATAAATATAGATTCTTGCGACACAAATCTTTATGATTGTACTATAATGCTACATGGAAAGAGGCCCCCACTTAATATAGAAGTGTATTACAATTTAGTTAAATTCATCGCTCGTCCACAGGCTTAAAAGAACGAAATTCTCCGATACTGCTCAAAGAAGTATATCCACATTTAAGGCTAATGTATATTTCCATATACAATAAATTTGCTTTCGGTTTTGAATACGGCAGGTGTTTTTCAAACAGTTTTCGAATGTGTTCTGCCTCGCAATAGATTTAAGAATGTGCAAATAAAAACTGACCCTTGGAAAACCGAACTGATTCTATTTACGAACGGTATCAAAATTTCACACTTGGCGCTAAGGAAGTTTGCAAATCGAACTTTCCACTGCCATTATCAGGCGACAAACATACAGTTCGTCACAAAATTTAGCATACACTCACAACTTAAAGGAATTTCGCCTGAAAAAAAAGTTGTTTAATAGTAAAACAAAAATTTAGTGTCAATTCATATAAGTAAAAACAAAAATAATAAAATTGTTAACAAAACAGGCTATTTCTCAGCAAAATATAAAAAAAAAACACTTAATTTTAATACAAAAAATTGAGCGCGTGGCACCTTCCCCAGCATCTATAACACCGCCGGGGGTATGCATTTGACCAGTTTTTCGGCAAAAGATGGCGGAATCCCATCCCAAGTTGTCTGATAATAAGCTCCTGCTTATTGGAGCAGGTACTTTCTTTAACCCTCACTTTTATTTTGGAGGTGGTTTTAGCTGCTTTAGGGCATTGTAAAGCAACCATTCGCGAACTAAATAAGAGGTGTGCTTTGGATCATTGTCTTCTTGGAAGTAAAAAACCGAAGGTAGACCTAATTTTTCTGCGACACTCCGTAAATTTCGTTTTAAAACATTCAAAAACCCAATTTTGTCTATGGTATTTTCTATGAATTCCAAGTTTTCGCAGCCACTTGAAGCCATACAACCGCAAAAACACACAACCTCCACCGTGTTTTACGGTTGACTTGATGTTTTTTGCTTTGAGAGCTGTATTTGGTTCCTTCCAAACAACGTTTTATTTTTGTTTCATCTGAAAACCAAGCACCTTCCCAAAAAGCTTCCCGCGGGGTTTGCATATTCCCTGCCGAACTCTTATCATATTTTCTTATTTGCTGGGGAAATATACGGCTTTCTTCTAGTGACCCTTCCATTTAACTTATTCTTTCTCAGGACTCTGTGAACGTTTTTTACGGATAGAGGTTTATTGATCACAGATGACACCTCAGCCGTCAGCTTCGGAATGCTGGTTTTTGGATTGGACCGCTCGTTATGTTCTGCGACTTTCCCTCTCAAAATCGCTTTCATTCTCGTTGAAAAAGTAGTTTGTTTTCGCATGCTGTCCATTTTTTCGCTGAAAGAAAAGAATATTGGTCTTTTCAGTTTAAGATCGTGTGCAGAAGATATATTTGTTGCTTCAAGGTAGAAACACAATGCGACGCTCGCGCCTTGACAGATTGCGTAGAAACTTTTGATAGTAAATATCGTAAGCCCGACCTCAACGCCGAAGTAGACCAACTCCCTACTTTGGTGGTGTGTTTGACAGCTCATTACCAGCTTATTTTTTTTTTGGATTGGAATTCTTCTTGGACTTGTTCGATATGTTCGACATGGCGGCGGAAAAATTAGTTTTTGCTTAAAATTCATTTTAAAAAGATTCTAAAACTCATAAATTGACATTTATCTTCTTCTGTTTTGAAAGATCAGAACAAGAATCCAAATTATATTTGTATTTCCTAATCTAACCAATCAACTACAAAGAAAACATTTCTACTCTTATTGTTACTGTAAAATCGTGCCCTACGAATTTGAGGGAACAGATTATTATTCGGTCATATTCCTAACCTCACAACGCGCGACCGTCTGGAAGTCACATTGTGTGTTACAATTTTTGAGGTCGGGTCTTAAAACAGAGTTTTTCGTTGGGAGAAAGTCTGCCAAACGAGCTACCGCGCGAGCGCCACATTGTGTTTTGCCCATCATGCCCGATTCACAATGTAGCGTGAGAGCGAGACGAGTCTAGCGCGAGCTGTCAAAAAAAAAGTATGACACAATGCACCATTACGTAAGACTTGTCCTATTGCATCGCGTTATTTTCGAAAAATTAAAAAACTCTCCCGGGCTTTCAGCGTGACAGCAGGCTGATATGAGTAGCCAGAAAGACAAAGATGGTGTTCGGTCGTGTAGTTTGTTCATCGGCCATCAAACTTGAACAAATTTTCATATACCGATCCTGCAAAGCTTATGAACGCATACATAGCATCTGAATGCTCAATTTTGTGTGTTGATTTCAAGGTTTATTTTCTACTTCATCCGAAGAGTACCGCTAGGAAGTTGCTTTTCTTTGTTTTTGACATATGCTCTTGTTAATGACATGTATTCAGTTATGAATGTATACTAAAAAAAGAAGTAGTGGACGGCCCTTAAATAGCACAAATATGAAATAGTGATAGGTGTATGCTCAATTTTGTGAGGTACTGTATATTCTGTACGGAATCATTTAAACCATATAGCATCCACGGGCTGTTTACTGCCATGACGCATAAACTCCTGTTGATCATTTATCTTGTGAACGGCTTAAAATGTCAAATGCTACCTGAACAAAGCCATCACAGTTATAAAACAACGCGGGTTCTCTCAGCACCACATGTGGGATGCAAAGCACATAAGAAATGCGACTAAAAATGACGAGTA
This sequence comes from Orthonevra nobilis, assembly GCA_963555765.1. Taxonomy (NCBI): domain Eukaryota; kingdom Metazoa; phylum Arthropoda; class Insecta; order Diptera; family Syrphidae; genus Orthonevra; species Orthonevra nobilis. The sequence continues at coordinate 12,631,712 of OY743226.1, read as the reverse complement.
ATTATCTCCCCCGAGCATAACCAAAGCACAACGCAATGTTTTTTTTTTCAAAATATTTACAGAAGCTGCATTGATGGAGTTGAAAATGAGGCTAACCAACGTCAAATTTGTCACCGTCTCGTGCTACCGGAAGGATGCCTGAGCACAGATCCAATTAGTTGCTGAACAAGGAACTCACATAGGAATTAAAAGACTCTTTCGGGAAATGATGTGGTTTTGCACCAATCACACACCAAATTTCGACCTAACATAGGCTTTTTGAAAATGTCGCTTCCATTTGCGGTTGCGTTTAAATATACTAATTTAATTGACGTCTTAATTTAATTTCATATTTTCTGCATTAACATCAAACAATGTAAATCGCCGCCGACCTTTAATCTCTCTAATGCCTGTTTACATTATTTTAACCGCAAATGCGCAACTTGACAATTATTGCGTGTGTGGAAATTATATTCTAATTGTTCATGATGAGTTTTACTTTCACCAGAAAAAAAAGAACACGATAAAATTCAAAAACAAATGGCCGTAAGCCAGAAACAAAAGTCAACAAGCTTTTCAAAACACAAGTTCACGCAATTCAGCTGTAAGCGAATAAAAACAAAGTCACATGTGTTTCAACCCCAAGAATATGTTTTAAGTCAGTCTTAATTAATTTAATTGAATAAAAACTCAAACAAGAGAATAAAAGTCACAATAGCACGGTTATAATTAATCCCGTTTACTTGTCACTGTCATCTTACGTCACGCTCAACGTAAACAAAGGCGTTTTGTCTCGTTGTTGGCGGATTTGAAGACGTAGGCGCCACGTGTTACTTTTTTGTGGCCTACTTTTAACAACTATAACCCTGTTAATTAAAGTTTACATTCGCTGCCATAAAATTATGATCGCCAATCAATTTAAATATCGTTTCATTATGATTGGCATCGTATGATTCAAAATTTTGATTATAAAGGTAACTTGGCAACAACACTGCCGCCCATAAGTTTTCGCACGAACTATTATTCTCCATTATAACTTTTATGAACAAAATTCTTTTTAAAAAAGATATTTAATTTTTGAAACTGTTTCGTTTTTTATAAACTAACACAATAAATTTAAGAATAAATGTTATACTTTAATACTACTTTATTATTATTATTTATTCTTTATATAAAATAAATTTATAATTCATGAATGTTTATAAAAGAAAGAAAATTAATATGGCAAAACAATTGACAACATTTCATATAAATTCAGTTCATTAATGTTTAAAAACTACAATATATACAATAAAGAAAAAAATAAAAATAAAATATAATAGGACTACCGGTTGAAAATATCGTTATTGCAGACAACTTCATATCTATTACTCTGAGGTGAATTTTGACCATGACAGCTGTCAAATGAGAAACTTCATGTCATTAGTGAAAACACACAAGTTTTCGTAAAGCCGTAAAATGTTTACATTCGTCCCAACAAAATAACATTTACGGGAAGTTTTAATATGCTTCTTTCATTTAAAGAAAAAAACAACCGAAGCGCATCAGTTGCTTACCGAAGCTTACCCGGGCTATACTACAGACGTTTGAATGTGTCAGTGGTGGTTTAAGCGGTGCAAAGATGGTGATTTCGACACCGCAGACAAAGAACGCCCCGGCCAGGTGAAAAAGTTTGAAGACCATGAATTGGAGGCATTGCTCCATCAAGATCCGTCATAAACCCAAGAAGAATGATCCGAAAGGTAGGACATTGGGTGCCGTATGAATTGAAGCCACGAGACGTCGAACGCCGATTTTGCATGTCCGCAATGCTGCTTGAACGCCGCAAAAAGAAGTCTTTTTTGCATCGAATCATCACTGGTGATGAAAAATGGATACATTACGATAATCCAAAACGTCGGGCAACGTCTGGATACCCCGGACATGCCTCAACATCTACGCCCGTTCAGAATATTCATGGCCTGAAGGTTATGCTGTGCGTTTGGTGGGACCAGAAGGGTGTGGTGTATTATGAGCTGCTTAAACCGAGTGAAACAATCACAGGCGAGGTCTACCGACGACCATTGATGCGTTTGAGCCGAACACTGAAGGAAAAACGGCCGGAAACGGTCGCAAGACACGATAAAGTTATTTTGCAACATGACAATGCTCGGCCACATGTTGCAAATGTCGTCAAAACTTACATTGAAACGCTCAAATGGGATGTCCTACCCCACCCGCCGTAGAGTCCAACCTTGCGCCATCCGATTACTATCTCTTCCGATCGATGCAACATGGCCTGGCTGACCAGCACTTCCGTCATTTCGATGATGTCAAAAAATGGATCGATTCGTAGATTGCCCCCTAACCGGTCGAATTTTTCAGAACGGATATCCATGAATTGCCAGAAAAATGGGAAAAATTGAAAATTGAATTTATATCTATTTTTCCTCAATAAAGCATTGATTTTTGAAAAAAAAAAAAAAAAAAAAACGACATTTTCAATCGGTAGTCCTATTATTATGAAAAAACATTTAAGGCAATCAAAAAAGGCTTACTAGTTATTAAAACCGTTAAGATAATTCAGGGCACGTTTACAATATCGAAAAAAAACTTATTTGATCATCTTTAAGAACTTTTGAAAAATAGTTATTGGGGCCCAGTGAATAATTGAGAGATCTATAAATGAGCTGAATAGGGGAGGTCTGAACCCGGTTAATGCTCTCATGGTACAAACAATCTTCCACTTTCCTAATACAATCGTTGAATTTATTTAACCAATCATCTTCATTTGCCTCCGAAAGATCTTAAATAGAATTGTTAGAAACTGCCAGCTCGTTCCTATCCACAAAAAGTGATAAGTTACGGAAGATTCTCACTTGGCCTGCGCATCACTCTTACTCTTATAGTCGGAATTGGCTTTCAGATTGCGTAAATAAATTTGAGGTCGGCTGTACTCAACATGAATGGCGTATGTTAAAGTTGTTGAGGGCAGCTCAAAAAGACTTTGTATTTCGACCCAGTGTCCATATATTTGTTTCTGAAAAAGGTTCCTTCACATGAGATTTATAGCCATCTTAGCGGCTTTCGAGTTTTCGTGAATATGGGGGCGGAGATCAAGGTTTGATGAAACTGCAACTTCAATTGGCTCATTGCTCAAAGTCAATTTCTCCTGTCGTGTTGGTCTACTGCGCGTAGATCCGAAAACGATGATCTCAGAGGAGGTCACAGTAGCATTGTAGGTTGTTTATTTGGAGCTGGAAAGTCAAAGTATTGTCGGCTAAAATGACTAAATCGTCGGCGTACAAAAGAACTTTTCCCTCACCAACACCAACTTTAACACCACCCGGTAAATAATCAACTTTGTCGTCAATACAGAGCGATAATAGTAAAGGGCTCAATACACATCGTTGCGACAAACCCAGTTCTGTGAGAAATTCGGTGGACCTAACTCTACCATTCCACACAGTAGCGGAAAATGACCTTAAATTCTTAAACGAAGTGAAGTTGTGAAACACGAGAACTTTTTATAAAATTAAGAAATGAAGTTAAATCTTACCGTGATATAGCCAAAACTATGGTCATATGTCATAACACTGTGAACAATTTTTGAGCAAGTTTAGAAAATTCAAAGACGTAAAAGATCGACTCAGTTGCAGAAGACCCAAGAGCCTGTTTGCAACGAAAAGCGAAAATTTCTTTATGCGAAGAAATATAAAAATGAGACCTTGTCACCCTGCGGGAATGTTCTCTCAAGTGACGAGATCAAAATTTAAGATTTTTGGATGAAGAAAACCGTCAAAAATATGGCAAACGAAAAGTACAGAATATGAAGAAAACAATCTAAACTCGATAATAAAGCACGTAGGTGGTTCGGTAATGGTCTGAAGATGTATGAAGTCATCAGAAGTTGGGAACGGGGTCTTTGTCTTTGTTGATGGCCGTCTAGTGTTGCGAAACTGTGGTTAAGTGATTCTTGGATCTTCCATCAAAACAACGAACCTAAGCTCACGTCCAATCCGCAGACATAAACACTATCGAACATCTGTGGAACAATTTCGACAACAAGATCAGAGGGACATTTCAAGCAGACTCATTTCCAGTCCATTTAAGTTAAAGAAGGCAAAAAATCACTGCCGATTTGACAAGGAAGCTAGTGGAGTCCGTCAATGCCGAGACACATAAAGAAAGAAAACCATACTAGTTTGGAGATTTTGGCTCTAAGTGAAAAATGTACACTTATTTTTTTTTGGCGCCATGACAATTAAGCATTCCTCTTTTTTTATTATTGTATTTTAAGTATGAAATTCATGCAATATGAAGTTTATGTAAATTCATTGAAAATAAACCGCCTTTAAGAAATTATTTTAACATTTTACTTGAAAATTGAATCCACTTGCTTTAATAAGGTTTCATTCAAATATGCGGTGCAGTATATTTGAATCTTGCAGCTTTAATGCATTTATTCATAGTACAAAATGCGTGTGCGACTTGTTAACTGGTTGATAACCGAATGTCCTGTCCTGTGCGAATCTTTTGCTTGAAAGGTTCAATTGTCTCACGAATTGAAGTAAAATGTCCACCGCCCTTACGAATCGCTTCTCTGTCCTAGAGTCATAGAGAAGTCAAGTCATACTAAACGTGGGACTGTTTGGTGTGATTTTGGGAATTGCGACATTATTGGCCCATATTTCTTTGAAAATGACAAATACGTTTCAGTCAATGAAGAGCGTTACCGTGGTATGATAACCGCTTTTGCTTTGAGGATTTAGACTTGCGCAAGCTATGGTTTCAGCAAGAATCACGTAAAATTTAATAATAACATAATCAGTCGATTCAGGCACTCAAAAAAATATATATTAGCCAAGCTGATCGTGAAATACGGGCTTGACTTAATTTTTTGATCTTAAAAAAGGACATATCCAACATTCTGTCTATTGAATCCATAAAACAATGAAAAATTATTTGTGCAGTAACGGTTTTAAGGAATACAACAGATAAAAAGATAAGTTAAAAAACCGCAGAGCACAGATTTTGTTCAATCTAAAAATGGACGATGGTCGAACGGATTTATTCCAATTAAACCTTGATTACTGCGTTCAAGTGCAACGCAAATGTGCTTCTTGCAACTACAATACAATAAAATAAATCCCACATACAAATCTTGTTCAATCAATTTTTACATTCAATTTCTGTATGTTTTTTTTCAATTGCAGTCTAAAGAGAAAATGATGAAAGGCGTGCGGAGAGGTTGTGTACGGTTAAAGGACGCTGTCATTGGAATCGATGATCAGGAAGATAATACCTTCACCATCACAGTGGACCACAAGACATTTCACTTTCAGGTAAATTTTAATTCATACTCGTACAATACGAATAGTTAAAGATTTCTGAGATAAAATCGTTCAATCGCTTTTCGAAAATAAAAATAATAACAATATTATTAAAATTAAGAATACTTTTAAAACTATTATTAAATTTATTAAAATTAAGAATATAGAGCAGTAGTTATTTCTGCGGAGGCTTCAAATGTTTGAGCAATGTTCTTCACTTATTCCCTTTTAGTAAAGCAGCGCGATCAGTCTGTCTGTCAGTCTGAAACCTTAAGGCCACATTTTCTTGTTTCCCATACTGTCTTCGTTATGAATAAAAAAATCCATCAAATCTAATTTTTTGTTAACACGCGTTCCATGGATTGAAAAAACCTTTATAATGAAAGGATCAACAAGTAAACATCTCTAAAGAAAGCAAATATAACAGAACCAGAACAGATTTGACGATCAATGGTTATTTTTTTGTACGATTAGCCGAGTGATTCTTGCGCATTTAGCTTGCGTGGACGTCCACTTCGGGCTTTATATTCCATTGTTCCAATAATTTCCTTTTTTGTTATTACTATCTTTTGGACAGTAAACGGATTTTGCGATTTCTAAGATGTTTTTTTTTCGTTGCGATATTTTACTATTGAGTCTTTCGTATCTTGTGAAAGTTAACGCTCTCTTGGTGCCATGCTGAAAAAGTTTGCTTTACTATAGAGACTATTTTTAGCCGTTAATTCAGAACAAAAAACCCAAAGCAGAATCGTTAAATCATCGCCTCACGTCTTACCTATTTAAAATTACTAGTCAGAATGCGACGCTTGTGTACTTACGTTTGTGATATGGATTCGCATACTATCATCAGCCTTTTTTTCATCGTCATACTACACTTAGTAAACGGTACTTTTATCTATGTCCAACAATTTGCAGAAAAGTGTGTATTTGATTTTCTACCATAGATTGGACTTGTATACTTATTTTTGTGATTAACTAGTTATCTGTATAGCGTTGCATACTCTAAAGAGGCGCGGAACCCGTAGTGTGACAGTCAACTCTCACTGTGCTAATTCTTTACCTACGTTTAATTTTTCGCGTTTAATCAAGTATCGGTCTATAGTCTGGGAATGTTTCAATTCTTGAACTTTAACTCAAACGAGAATTAAAAAAACAACAAAAACCGCATGGTTAGACTCCAATTTATAAAAACAGTATTATAAGGTATATTTTGCACTCTGCTCATAATGAAAATGCTTAAATTAAGATGTAGACCTCAAGGCGAAATCAGTTGAAATCGCCTCGCCATGACCTTTTAGGAATATTTTTTTTACAAACTCAATCCTTTTTACACATTTTGAATGAACTAAAACTTTCTACATTAAACCAATTCCACTCTTGCCTTTAATGCCTACACCTCTAATAAATCACACACAGGAATGTAAATATTATGTGATTTCTGAAATTCTCCCTTTGGCTTCTGCAAGCTTTGCATTTTCTTTCTTCTTTTTGCCTTCGTTCTCTACAAGGCAATCAACACATAACCCACCCTATCCGGTGAACCGTAATAACATACCTTGCCACCCGAATCCACAATTCCATGCCGTATACCAAGACCAACTCGTGCGAGTATCCAAATAGAGACTCCCAATAATAAGTTTGCGTCCTCTGTGACACTCAGTCACCACCGCCGCACTGCCACAATCCTGTGTCCTTTGATTCCACACTCTCTAATTGTTTTTTAGAGGCTTCGGGATTTAAGTTTTCTTTTTAAAATTTACTGCGTCGTTAACTCCAAAAGTTGTCCAACAAATTAAACCAAAAAAAAAAAAACACTACCGTCATAATAGAGTAGAGTAGTGTCTGTGTCCTAGTTTAGTCCTTGTGCTCATGGTGTAAGGTTCCAATTGTGTTATGATAATGATTTTCGTGTTATTGCATCATAGGCACAGCACAGTGACGAGCGTGAAAAGTGGGTGAGGCGACTAGAGGATACTATACGACGTCATGCGAATCGTGGTCGCATGTGGGACACACAAAGCAATTTCTACTTGGGCGGCTACACCAAGGATCTAAGTAAACGAGCTAATCACTTGGAAATTTTGGACAGACGAATCAGCGAAGCCGATGCCTACCTACAGCTAATGATTGAGCAAATTAATGTGAGTAATCTTTTCCACATCAGTATTAAGTTTCGATTACATTTAAGTGTTTATATTTTACAGAAAGTTGAGAAGCGAATTACTGAACTACCTGATCCCGAGGAGAAGACAAAATGCAAAGCCTTACAGGATAATGCTAATGTAAGTGTAGCCATAAAAGAAACTTTGCAGTTGTCTCTGAAACAAAATGTGCTCTATTTCACCTTGACTGCTTGTAGTCTGCCTTTTGATAACAGGTGTTCCCGGACACACATTGTTAAACCTGATTTGATTCTTTGGGAAACTTGAAGGTTGTTACTATGTTCTTCAAATTGATTATTTAAGTAAAAGTAGAAACTTTATGATTACATAATCACTTATATGAAATGGAGAAAGTAAATATATCTCAAATCGTAGACACTCGTTTGGGTGCTAATCTGGAAGGTAAACAGGTAAAGATTCTGCAAAGAAATCAATAAAAGCAAACAAACAAGCAATTGACGGTAATTCGGTAACGATATGTGGTTTTCTTTTTGGTTCGAGCCATTTGTTACTGTGGACGATTAGCGTCGTCTATCAGACTAAAAGTTCATCCTTGTGAGACATAAACGCGCAGTGATTTTTAATAAGTACAACCAAGAATATTATTATTTATATTTTTATTTTATGTTTAATAATTAATTAATTCACTGTCGTACACGAATGTGTGAAGACAATTTATTGTGTGGCAATCCATGTCAGTCAGCTGTATACTTTCGTCAAACAGCAATATGTCTATATAGGAGCTTGGTCTGGGATAAATCAAGTCGATGCTTTACACTATTTTGACCCTTTAGTGTTTGGTGAATCATTTATATTTTGGCGTAGGTCACGTTGGATAACAGCTGGTGTTTTGGGAACAGGCGGACGTTTCACCTGGACCTTCTGTTGACGAGCCAGGCTTACTTTTCTAGCATACTGGTAGCTAGAACAACCCCGATAATTTGCGGTGTGTCCCGAGTTATCACAAAGAATACACTAAAGAGACGTGGTATCATCAAAACCATATCCCAACCAAGCAGACATTCCTCCGCTGCACACTTAACGCACTGAAACTTCATTTAACAGTTCGAAGCAGCGTGCCCGAATCTCTGACAACGAACACTTTGTATGATGTTATCGCTACGGCTTAATTTTTCCCAACTTATGCATTGATAATCTAGGGCTTTAATTTAGTTTAGGGAGTTAGCTGAACCAGGAAGTACGGTAATTTACGATTCTTCTGGCCTTTGCTGTAGTGAGTGGCTTGACACCTACGAACTTAAGATCGTCACATTCCTAAGCTTGAAGCTCCTGATAGAGCTCCTCGGGATCGGTGGACGTATTAAGAACACGAAGGAGCTTTATCTGCAATCGCTCACTTTTATGGTGAACGAGAAGAACTCCGTGGTCGTTTGCTCTAATAATTCTTTAACTTTTTCATGTTGCTCCGCTGTGAAGCAGTGGATAGCATGCCTATCTTTCGTAAGTCTTTTAATGATTAAATGTTCGCCAATGGCCGACTTACATATTTTAATGGTGTCTTGTTGCTCCAGTTTATATGTATTGATGGGCGGACCTTTGGCCTCGTTGTTGTCTGCTGCTGCTGCTGTTTTTGCTGCTTTGGCAGCTCTGGGACCCGATCCTCTTATGTGCGAATCAAGGGGTTCGCTGCACGACCACTGCACCAGAAGGTTTATTATCAGCACAGTGGCGAAAGCACTTATTGACGAATACACGCACTTGTTTTCCTCGAAGAAGTCAAACACTACTTGCTCCCACAAAGGCCTGTGAACGACTCGAACACGTCTATCTCATCTAAAGGTCTGTGAACGACTGACAACTTCGAATCGTTTCTGAGCGGTATTTAGAAATGATGTTCATTCTATATCGAAAGGTATACTTAATAAAAGAGATGAAGCCCTGTGAACTATCACTGAAAAGCAGCGCTGATTATGAACCGTTCATCAAGGTTTAAAGTACAGATTTTAATGTAGAAAATGTTTCAATGTCTTAAACACGATTCCACGTATTTCTGCCCATTTTCTTGCTTTCTTCTTAATTTTTAAATCCTTTGATTATATGAACTTGCAAAATGTTGAAAATTTTTTCCTCACATTAAACAAATTTAAACATTAAATTTTCAGGCAATGCTCGATCATATCAAACACTCGATAGTCACCTTGCAAATTGCCAAAAACATGGCACACCCAATCAATGGAATCTACAATGGACCGATTACCAGTAGCAATAATAGTACAAAGACCGAAAGCATCAACGATGACGATGTGGATGATGACGATGGTGAGTAGACCTAACGAAGGCACGCTATCCAATGTGTAACTGTGCTGTGTTGTTAATCCAATTTAAATTATCCTCACAGGAATACTAGCTCCGGTTGGGGTTGTCTCCATTCAATCGGGCATTGAATTTGGCTCCGAATGCAGTGAAGCGAATCGCCTAAAGACACGTCCCTCAATCGTAGATGGTGAGTTTTTAGATCGTCGTTTCAACGTTGCTTTTTGTGTTCGGTTTGCATTTTCAATTAAGGCTACATTTGCGAATCATGAAACATGCGAAATTTTGAGTTGCTCTTAAATTTTCATTCACATGACGGAAATATGGTCTTGAGGAAGCTTTAACTCCGAGAGACATATGCAATTTGTGGCCGATAAAACTTTTGTCTTTTGGTCTTATAACAAATCTCGTGGATGGCTTTTTTATGCACTGATTTGCATTTTCCATCCATCCAATTCGAAGACTACCATTGAACTGATAAAATAATTGTCAATCTGGTCACGAAGACGAAGAATTTGGCTGCAATGACTAATTGCATCATTGCAAAAGTTCATGCCCAATTTGATAATGAAACACAAGCGATTGCGTTTTAAAGAAAACCGTTTCGTTAATCGATTATCTTCTAAAGTTTCTTTCAGTAAGCGCTTCCTTTGTTTAAATTTAAATAAAACAAAGTGTTTCTGAGTTAAATTAGGCTTAATTTGACTTATGTAATCGATAATGTTGGCTGTGAGGAGTCAAATCGTACGGTCTCGGTCGCCAGCGCTCAGACCACATTATGGAGTATTTTGGATAAGGATCTTGTTAACACCCATCCAAGATCAAGCTGACTCAAGAATTGAAGCCGGTGGACCATTTGAAGCGACGTATGTTCTCCGATTGGGTTCAGAAGAAGATGCGCCTTGATTACCGATTATTTTCGGCCCGAATTGGAAGATATAGATGTGGACGACATGTGGTTTCAACGGGATGGTGCCACAAGCCACACAGCACACCTTACAATCGATTTGTTGAAGAATAAGTTTGATGAGCGTGTTATCTCAAGAAATGGGCCAGTCGATTGAACGCCTTTATTATTATTTTCTTTGGGGCTACATTAAGTCATTGGTTTATGCCAACAAGCCGATGACGTTGAAAGAGCTCAGAGCCAATATTGAACGAGAAATAGCGGCCTTTTTGGCTGAAATGTGCGGCCGAGTCATCGAAAATTGGGCCCAAGTAATCGACCGCTCCAAACGTGCCCGCGGTGGCCGTATGAACGAATTGTGCAAAAAAGAACATCAGTTCCTCGACAATCTTTTTCAGAATTTATTTGACAAATGCATTTTCATTGACGGTATCAAATGACTCTTCAAAATATTTTTGTGTACTTCCGAGTTAATAGTTCCTTTTACGAAGCATAAACCTCCTATTCCATAGTAAGAAAAACACCCGCATATCATAAGGCCGGCCGGATGCTTCACCGTTCGCTGAAGGTAATTTTTAGTGAAGCGCTCTCCAGTTCTTCGCCGGACGTACTGGATTCTGTCTGGTCCGTATATGCAGAATTTGCTCTCAATGGAGAATATGACTTGTCTCCAATAAATTTCTGCTCATTTTTGGTATTTTTTGCCCAAGCCAACCAAGATTTCAACATAGGTTTTATGCGGGGTGGCGAGCCATTAGGCCGAATTCCCAAAGCCTTTTTTCTTTTCATTTTTATTTTATATTAATTTTCCTTACGTGGCAGACAAAAACGCTTAAACCAATTACTTACTGGCCGTGGTCGGGCGCTCTAAGCTAAACCTAACAATTTAAGCTAATCTTAACCCTACAATCTTAACCTAACTTAGGACAATATTAAATACTTCTTATTAAATAATTACAAACTAGATACTTATAATACCTTAAATATATGCAAGCTGGCCAAGGCTAACAGGACATGATATAACATTAGCCTTAAGTGCACTCAAGATTAAAATTTAACATCCGGCGGAGTTCACTCCCCGTCCAGGCACCAATAGTTTCGGTAATGCCTCTCGACATCAGCTCTGTCGCGGTCTGATACCGCCCTGCTAAAGCGAAGAGTCTCTTGTGAACTACTTGCAACGTCTTTGTCGCAGTTGACTCGCCCGTCAACAGTTTTTCCGCAGACGTGGAAGATTATCGGTACCGCTAATCTATCTTTTCTATCGAGATAGAGAAACGCTTCGGGGGGAATAAGGTCTTTAAGGCACACGGTCTCATAATACGTGTCAGTTGTGTAATAAGCCCCCGAGATCAAGTTGTTGATCGAAGTGTACTCAGATTCTAGAGTTCTATAAATGTGGAGACACGCCTTAAGACATCGTCTCTTGAAAATCCAAATCTTTTCCATGAAGCTTGTTCCCACATTGAACTACACGAGACATCCATTCTGTAAAACGATCTCTTGTCAAGGTTAAGTTTTGTCCAACGATAGAGAATATTCGCCACTGCTTTTTAGTATCTCTAGAGGCCGTAGACAACGGAGTCTTGAACAGAAAAGTCTCGCACTTTTGGAAATTGAATTTCAACTTCCGATCGTCGCAATATCCCTGAATCTTTTCGAAGTCACGTTGCAAAAGACATTCCCGAACCCTTCGACGCATTGTGTGTATACCAATTTCAGTACCGCTTGACTCCACAAACTTAGCTCTGTTGCAAATCGGTTCCTCATTAACAGTCGGTGTGAAACTCGATCACCCGCCTCAGATGCCTTGCGATTCCTCCTTGTCCCTTTTTTCCGTTTCACTGTCGACTTGTTGCATCAAACCTCTATAGTTATTTCAGTAAATTCAAATAGTGCAATTATTCGTCTCACTTGGCCTTGGGTATAGCCTCGAACACTAAATTGACTTATATACAGTTATCCACAAAAGTCTGCGTACAGTGATGAATCTTTGGAAAACAGAGGCGTTGTGGCCAAATATTAAATATTATATATATCAAAAAATGGCACGATGGACGAAAGCATAAACTAAAGCTTACTTTACCGCAGGACTTGTTAAAAATACTAGAAAGCTATCTCGCAAAAAGACTTTTCCGTGTTTAATACGGGACTTAATACTCAGAATTCGAAGAAATTCATGCCGGTGTTCCCCAAGGAAGTGTTCTGGGTCCGATTCTGTTCTTGTTTTATTCGAGAGGCATGGAGTCTTGATATTATTTCGGAATTTTGAGAGCACGACTTTTGCTGACACAGTTAATTCTGCTTTTGTCATTTTCTGAAGAAACTTTGAACAAACAGACACACAACAAAGCAGTTTAGTTATATCTTAACAAAAAAAAAAGTAATGTACCCTTACTTAAATTGAATTCGTGCAAGGAATATCTGCAGCTGAACGCAGACTTTTGTGGAATGAATTCATTGACTTATTTTGTTTTTGTTATTTTTTTTTCTTAAGAAATAAAAAAAATATGTAAATGAATGCGTTTAATGTTCTTTTACTGAATTATGCTAATTCGAAAAATCTAATATTTACTTTTTTGCTACAACGCCTGTTTTCAAAAGTTTCATCACTGTACGCAGACTTTTGTGGATAACTGTGCCTAAAGATAACAGAAATCATTGAGAAAAAGCCGCTACCTTAAAATTATTAAGGATTTTTCTGCTTTCTGTGCTCGCTTCTGTAAGCACTGTAATTTTTCACACAAATTAACTTGTTGTTTTTTGATGCAAATTAAAGCTAATCGAAGTTATTTCATTATTATTACTCGAACATTCTTTTTTTTTTAGGAAACAACACACCATTAAGTCTTGTTGTGCCCGAAACCTCATACTCGAGTTCCGAGGGAGAAGATGACTTTTACGATGCCAACGATGACCCTTTTACCAGTCAAGGAAGCTCTCCAATGGTCTGGTAAGTACAAGCACAATATAAAAGAATTCTACAATGATTTCAATGACAATCAAATCTGAAAGGACTTTTAGGTTTTTTTTTCTTTGAAATTACAAATACATATTTTGCCGTGCTCCAAACATGAATCATTACAACAGAACAGACGTTCCCTGAATCGGCACGATTATGTCGGCTATTTTGGTTCATACACTTTGCAATGCACTTATCTTTAGTAATTTCCGTCCACTTTTCAGACATAATCAAAGGCATCCCTTGCATGCTTACCCACCGGCCGGCCGTTTTCGTGATCTAAATTAAGAACTTATTGAAACTGGCAATTGCGAGCATAATAATTATATGACTGCCTCTGGCACAACAGTCATAACAGACAGCTGTGCTGTAATGTTTTGCTTGTTTGTTGTGCTCTCCTAAAGAACAAAGATTTAGTATCTCTTTCTCAATAGAATCGCCAAAATCAGCGGAATGAATTTATTAAAAAGCTTGCAAATAGGCATTCGCTTCATTTCTAATCCGGCAGACGTTTCTGCGGACCTAGTGCCACTGTAGTAAGTACTTAATATGAATGATAATTGAGTGTTTAGACGCCGCGTGCAGTGTGTTTATTTTTTAAGTGTTTGACCGAAAATAAGTGATTGCTGGATTAGAAAAATAAAATAAATAAATAAATAAAATAAAACAAAAACGGTTTTGGATATCAATGAGATTCTTTATTCTTGTGAAAGTACGTTCGATGCCATTATGTATTGAACTCGATTTCTTTTGCATGGCCACCACGGGCACGCTTGCAGAAGTCCAGACGCTGAACCCAATTTTCGACGGTTTTCAAGCATAAATCTGCCGATACTGCTGCAATTTCACGTTCGATATTCGTACGAAGTTCATCAATCGTCGCTGGCTTGTTGGCATAGACCATAGACTTGACGTAGCCCCACAGGAAATAGTCTAAGGGCGTCGACTCGTACGACCGATGCGGCAAAGCGACTGGACCATTTCGTGAGATAACACGTTCTTCAAACTTGGGTTCTAATAAATTGATTGTGACAATCGCTGTGTGGCTTGTGTCGCCGTCCTGTTGGAACCACATGTCCTCCAAGTCCATATCATCCAATTGGGGCCAAAAATATTCGGTTATCATTGAACGGTAGCGATCCCCATGCACAGTAACGTGCTGGTCTTGATCATCACGGAAGAAGTACGGCTCAATGACGCCGCCGGCCTATAAACCATACCAAAAGGTAATTTTTTCGGGATGCAATGATGACTCATAGAGTACGTGTGGATTGCTGCCTGACCAATACCGCATATTTTGTTTATTGAAGGAACCATTCAGCCTGAAATGAGCCTCATTTTCAAGTTGTTGCTCAGCCCAATTCACGAACATACAACGCTTCTGGTGGTCAAGCGGCTTGCGTCTTGCGTCAATTTAATCTTGTAACGATGTAAGCCAAGATCGTTTCGTAAAATTCGCCACAACGACGTCACAGAGATGCCCAACGCTTGAGAACAACGTGTGAGAGACACATTTGGGCTTTCTACAACTGAAGCCTCAGCGGCAGTAATATTCTCGACACTACGGGCACTTCTTTGTCTCACTGGCACGGGAACATTTTGTACTGTGTCTGTGGGCTCAAATTTTTCCACTAGACGCTCAATTGTTGATCTGCTAGGACGACCATAAATTGGACGTAGGCCACTGACTCCGAATTTCGGTAGTAAATTTTAATAATTTCGACTCGTTGTTGGCTCGTATATTTTTCCACCATGAAATGGCAAACCTTACTGAAGAGAAATGTCAAAAGAGCGGCAAGAAATAGGGCGTCGTTTGTTGTCCCTGTGGCTCTATTTTTGTAGCGTCCCTGTTGAAAAACCCTTTATAACGTTTTCGAAACTTAATTTTAAATTGAAGGTTCCGTGTCTCAAAAAGAAAAGCGTTCATGCTAAACGTGTAAATATCAATATGAAATACTGCTGATTGGGTAAAATCGTAAAAACATCGAGTTTCTAAATCAATGTATTCCAAATATATGGCTGTTTTTGGCGCATATTTTGATACTCGGGTACTTTTCATTGAACTAATATATTTCATATTTTGATACTCACAAGGAAATCAAAACCTAAACGGTACTACAAACAAACAAAAATTGGAAAACTCTTCGAGATTCGATTTTCGGAATGGACGAACTGCCTACAAGTTTGTACGGAACCTTTGTTGAGCGAGTCCGACTCGCATTCTTCCGGGTTTTTTTATTCTAAAAACAAAAACACCAACAACTTTTATCTGGCATGACTAAAAATAATTCTTACGGATATCTGTTTCATATGTGTTTCCATATACTTAAACATCAAGAAAAAAATGCGTTCAAAAGCACCATAAAAACCCCATCCATAGTGCTTTCGAAAATGATTTCTTTTAAGAACTACAAGCACGCACGCTACCGACATAAATTGTAATTGTCAAGACAGATGTTTCCTGCCTTATTCCGGAGCCGAAAATGATGATTTCGTGCTGAGAAAAAGAATAACAAAAGCAAAAGAGCGACACCGGAAAAGCTTCAAACGATAAATGGGCAAAAAAATTTCAAAATTTTAACTCAATTTCGTTCATTTTCTCTCGTTCTCTATAATTGGATATGATTTTAATGAACTTTCAAAAAGTTTCTCTGTTGGCATACGAAAGCTGAAACTGATAAAGACTTTATCCGTTTCCGAAACTCTTTTTATTGTCTCACTCCCTTTTTGTTTATCATGATGTGAAACGACGACTGTTTGCCTTTCTCGGCCTCAAAAAAATACATATGCCATCAATGGCGTCGTTTAATCAAGCCAGCAATTGGCAAGAGGATCCAATTTCTGAAAATCTGGAAGATTAAATATTTTAATTTTATGTTTAAGAATATCTTTTGCAGCTGTTTTTTTTTTTCATTGTAACAAGAGCGCAATATTTCTCTTTGAATTAGCCGTTTACTTTTCATCGCCAATTGGGCATGCTCCAGGACAAGGTGCCCCATGGGAGAAGTTCTCTTTTTTTTACAATCCCTCATAAACTTTCCAGCCGTAAGGACCCTCATTCCCAATCGAATGAAAATGCAAATTTTTGACCACTTATAAAGTTATGTGTACTGTCAAACTTTGCGTTTCCCTTGCTATTCCAAATGCAGTAAGGAACATTGTCCTTTGGGGGCTTTTATAATCTAATAATAATTATTGTTTTCTTGGGGGGGGAGTTGGCTTTACACTTGGTAAATCTTGAAAACTTGCCAATGCGTGTGCTCACGTATTTACCCTTGAACCGATCCTATTGAAACGAAGTAGCTTAAAAAACTTATGTAACACGCTTATGCTTTTTGTTCTTGTAAATATAAATGGAATGAGTTTGATTTGATTTGAAAATAATACTTGGCCAAAGTTTTGGCGAAATTTGGTTGTGAAAGTTTGTAAAGTGATTATATTTTATATTTATCTGTATTCAGTGAAGGTCTTCTTCGAAATCTCTAAATTAGATTCGATTTGTGAATTAGTTTACACTGAAGTAGACAGAATTTGGGGTTTCAACTTGCGGGAATCATTCGATAATTTCATATAGGGTGGGCCATCTGTTGGTTTCTTTTTGAATCATGCGTTATTTTGATACTTACTGATCGAAAAAATTGACGGAAACTCAGTTCACATACTACTGTGTCCAAAAAATAAGGTGACATTGTATTTATTTTGAAAATTCTTTATTTATTCTTCCAAATCAATTTCATCCCCTTCAAAGTAATCCCCTCCCGATGCAATGCACTTATGCCAACGGATTTTCCAATCTTTGAAACACTGGTTGTAGTCACTTTCCTGGATGGCCTTCAGTTCCGTCTTCGCTGCAGCTTGAATCTCCTCTATCGTATCAAAGCGGTGCCAGATCAGGTGAATACGGTGGTTGCGGAACGATATGGGTTGAGTTTTTGGCGAAATGATCACGAATTACGAGTGCGGTATGGGATGGTGCATTATCGTGGTGTAATAACCAAGAATTGTCTTTCCACAATTCCGGCCTTTTTAGGCGGATAGCGTAACGCAAACGACGGATGACGTTCAAATAATATTCCTTGTTGACTGTTTGGTCGGTTGGAAGGAATTCATTAAGCACAACACCACGATAATCGAAGAAAACAGTCAACATGACCTTGATTTTTGAGCGACTTTGGCGCGGTTTTTTTGGTCTCGGCTCTCCTTTGGCACGATATTCGCTCGATTGATCGGTTGTTTCGGGGTCGTAAGCATAGATCCAAGTCTCATCGCCAGTTATAATGCGTTGCATGACATCCTGGTAGTCGGAAAGCATTGTTTCACACACTTCAACGCGACGCCTTTTTTCCAAAAAATTCAATGTTTTCGGTACCAGTCGAGATTTGACGCACTTGAGGCCTTCAAAATGGTATTGACTGAGCCTTTCGATAAGCCAACTTCATCAGCAAGGTCTCTAATCGTTAATCGATGGTTTTTCAACACCAAATCTTTGATTTGTTGGACGTGAGCTTCATCGGTTGAGGTTGATGGTCGCCCAGAACGCTCTTCGTCTTCGACACGTTCACGGCCGGCTTGGAAATCACTATACCACTTGGAAACATTTTTTTAGACATAGCCTCATCATCAAAGGCTTTCTGCACTATCCTCAACGTATCCGCAGCAGAAAATTGATTCCGCAAACAAAATTTAATGCAAATTCTTTGCTCAATAAATTTCGACATCGCAAAAAACGAAAAACTCACTTTTAGCAGCTCACAAAACGACGCGTATCTCAAACACTATGAATATATTTTGACATGAAATTTCACATAGATGTCACTGACAGTACTACCAACCTAAAAAGAAAGAAAAATTTCCAAATCCTTCGACGCGCGCAGTTTAAATTCATATGTCACCTTATTTTTTGGACACAGTAGTATGTATGCTTAGAAATACTGAAAAAATTGTTTTCAAAATGGATGCTTTGTTGCGAATCTTGAAGAGAATATTCGGTTAAAAAAAAATCTACCAACTGCAAATGGTGAGTCCAAATTTTGCTGATTGTTAAGCGCCCTGCTAAACAAGAGCCACAACGCGCCACAGAACTTAAAATCAGAACATCAGATGTTCTAGTTGGAGATGATTTTTTTTTAATCTCGGGTAATTCGCTTACAGGGTCTTATGGACTCGGGAACTAAAGAAACATGATCACCCATTTCTTTGTCTCTTTTTTGTAAAAGATCTTACGTCAAATTACCGTCTCAACGGCTTCGGATTCAAACAAAATTGCCCTATTTTGGGTTTGGAACATCCACACCTGGTCATAGACAAGGCAATGTTTATTTTTTTTTTTGGGACAACGTAGAAGCATAATAATCATTTTATCCATGGCCAGGAATTGAAGACGAGATTTGATGAACTATGGCTCTAGCAAGATGAGGCAACGTGTCACAAAAGCCGCCCAACAATCGATATATTTAGTTAAGATCGAATGCAAACACAACTCGAAAAAATGCCTCAAATCATCTCTCTAAAAAGCAACACTTGTGTGGAGTATGCCTGTTCCGAGCTCTTTGCTTTCCTGTAAAATCACAGTGACAACTTCTCGTTGATCGCTTATCACAAGGTTCAACTTCTTCAATCTTTATTCCACAAACTAATTCGATTGTTGCAAGCTAAACAGGCGTGGCATAAGCCAATTACTACTGTAAATGCTTCATGACGCGATTACCAAGAAACGAGTGCGACGAATTCGCCAGCAGCTTGATCGTGTACAGAACAGGGCCCAGCATTGAGATCAGATTGCACTTGACTGAACAAATAGTAGCCTATTGCGTTGTACTTTATCTGGTTGACCCTGACGGAATATTCTGCATCGTTAAACAAACTGACAATCACATTTTGGATCACCTTGTAGTTGTGATTTTTTAAATTTGGAATCAATGTCTGTGGATGTGAAGGCGGCTTTATGCTGCAGGAGGAGGAAGTCTTAAACACTCCATCAATATCCACGAAGACGTGATCGCTAAGAATTTACGGTCAAATAGATCGCAAACAGTGGCGTTTAAATCCACGCATTTTTGATGCGCTTGCTGACTTTCATTGGCGACGGAATTTCCAATTTCAAGGCCTTTCAACAGGAATGAGGGAAAAATGAAAGTCCTGATGTTTTTCAAAATAAAGGAAGTTATCCTTGTTTAAGACTCTAGCCATTCTTAACCTTCATTAGAGCTGCGAAGAAGGACTCGTTTACTCGCGACTCATTACTTGAACCTTTACAGCCGCATCGCATCCCCGGTAGCGCGTTCCTCTTTTCGACTGAAGGTAACGCTTCAGGCGTCCGAAGTTCACTATATACTGCCATGCATAGCAATCCACTTACATTTGGAAACAAGACATACACTGATAAAGGGAGTAATAAATTTAGGTAATTTTTTTAACAATTTTAAAATCAGGTTGCGAACTTCAGCCTACCTTTCATAGAAATGTGCGTGCCACAAGCTTTAAAAGAGAAATCAATAAAATGCCATATCTCGCTTTAAAGAACCACTTGCTCTAAAGACTGCGAAGAGAATCGTCCAAAACGCCCCATAAAACAGTAACGACATCAAAGTAAAGTCAAGCAGCTAGATTGGCGCAAACAGCACCAAGATTGGATACCGTGAATAGACAAAGGCACGAAGGGTGAATGAGCCAAAAATTATGAAAATCGGATATTTGTTTTGATCGTAAAATCCTAAAAAAATATATATACTATATATCTGAAAGCTGCTAATGGAACCAACTATCCTTTGAATAAGAATAATCAGAGCCTTAACATAAAAATGAAGAAAAAGGAATACAGAGCCGTCGACGGCAGCAAGCTTTGCGATACTAGCCCAGTCACCCTCTGCCTCACTGTGAGTAATATTCACACTGAGTGATGAACCAGTGATATTCGTCAGACTAAGTGGGTGGTTTTACTGCAGTGGTTAGTGTACCGGCTACTGAAATTCTAAGTTCGTGTTGACAAAAATAATATTTTGTGTCGGTGATCTATCAGGGGCTTTGCTGTGAAGGCATAACACAAAGGGCGATGAACCAATTTTTTAGAAACACAATTTTCTAAAGTATAGACTAAGGTCGCATAAAAATTCTGCGAACTAAGCGAAAGTATTAGAATATTCAAAAAATCTAAAGACCTTGGTAGAAACATTGAGAACTCTGCTCCTCCATGTTTTACAGATTCATGCTGGTACAATGAGGGAAGCTGGGCAGAACACCAATAGAATCCGAGCATCGTAAGGGACGTCTATTTGGCTAGAATGCTGGCGATTTGAGAATTAAAAATGAGAGCCGTCAAACAAAAGAAGAAACGTGTGAACGTTTTTAGTGCGTATCTTAGGAATTGTCAAGTTAACGCGGTTACATCTTTGAGACAACTTATGACCAGGGGTTAGACCTCGATCCATTACTTTGGTTCTGAGACGACAAAGCAGTCTTTAACCTGGAAAAGATCGTCTTCACCGATGTCGAAGAAATTCAATTTCGCAAGTTCGGCGCAAAAGTTTACTGCCGTCCACATGTTGGGATGTTAAAATTGTAATGATAGATAAGTGATTGTCCTTTTCTTTAATTTTGATTTATTGAAGAAGTTATGTTCAATAAATTTTGATAATTTCTGAAGAAAACGACTGAATTTTTCTGTCCGTGTCCATAAATTTATGGATGGCAGTGTATGTATTTCATTCAGAATTAATTCACAACTAAACAAAAAGATTTCATATTTTTTCTGCGTGTATTAAGCTGTCTATCGCCAAGAGAACATGCCAAAAGAGCACGTTTAAGAGAAAAGGACACGCATTCGCATTCAATGTACAAACCATCAAAAAAATACCCACAAGGAAAAGCTTCCTTCACCTAACAGGCATGTACTTCCACAATAGTTCATCTTCTCTGTCATTTTACAGTGAATTGTGAACAATCGTCATTCGCGGTGCTCCAGGCCAAAAGTACTTCTCTGTCGAGTAGTTTCTCCCCTTTGAGGACAAAAAAAAAAAGAAAAAAAAACTCTTCAACTTAAAGTATTTCCCCAAATTTAAGGATACTTGTGTAAACATATTTTTCTTCACATTGCGTGCGGCTTTCTAGGCTTTCGCATCTCATTTCCTGCCCTCAATTGATTCCGAAAAAAAAGGAAAATAATTTCCATTACTTTCCTTTTGTGTACACTCGTGAATTGTGTTCAAGGAAAATGATTTACTTAAGTACCCGTAGATGACTGTCGTGACTGTGACTGTGACTTGTGAGCCTTCTCCGTGAGGTCTTCCGTGGTTCCATTGTTATGTCGATGAAAGTATGTTCTATACTTTTGCATCTTCTTATGTGTAATAACCAATAAAGTGACTGTTCGGTACCGTGTAAACACAAATCAATGTGCAGATAGCAAAAGAAAAAAAAAAGTGCAAGTGACTATGATGTAATTGCTTCGCTTCCATCCTATAAACCTACGGCTTGTTTTCCTGCTTCCATTGAATAGAAAGACGCAAGCTGAGCAAAAATGTTGAAGAAATGGTTCGTCCGGAAGGTTAGTTTTAGGTAAGAAACTTTACACTCTATCATCACTTAAAATCCTTATTAAGCTGCCAGTTGATTTATGATACACGTTGGGGGTTGAAAAGTGAGCATCCCCTAGAAAAAAAAAAACATACACATACTCGTAGTGTAACCTCGCATAAAGAAGCTAGTATACGAGTAAAGTGAGAATTGGTTTGTGTGGGTTTTTTTTTTTTTTTTTTTTGAGGCGTTGAATGTAAAGGAAACTATTTTAGTTCCCACGAGCATCACTTGAACTTTTCCAGAGCAAATAGCTTAGGGGGTCAGAGGAAAGGACTATCCTTCCTTTCATTTCCGCACCAGAAATGGATACACCAAGTTTAAAGGCAAATATCACTCAAAATACTGGTATCACTCTGGTACATAAGCTCCTTTGAGAATTTCGGAATAGTATTGAGTTGAATGCTTTCAATGTATGCGACTATGAATGCAATTCCATTGGTTTTCCTTTGATTGCATTCACTCGCTCATAGGATTTTTTATACGGGGAGAGAAGTAGTACGAATGTGTATAAATGTTATGTATACGCCACTCGGTTCGCCGGCATAAAAATGATTTTCTTCCTTTTATTTATTATGAAAATAAAAAGGGAAAAAAAAAAACAACAATTGATCCTTGAATGGGGTCACGTAAATAATAAAATGTGAAGAGGACTATTGAGGGCTGCTGGCATCAATAGGAGTATTCGTAAATATTTATCTTTATCGATTGTCTGCTTGACGGGAAATTGGAAGAAGGAAAAGCGTTTGGGTGTAATTTCAAACGATCTCTATTGTAAATAGTACGGATCAAGAATTAGGAAAGCACAAATAACATTCAAAACTATGAAGTACCCTCAAGAAATAAATTAATCTTTTGGAAAGTTTTATTTGGAGGAATGATTCTATAACATTCCATGTTAAACAGTGCAAGTTTAAACTCCGCTTAACCAAAGACCAAGTTTGAACGGAGATTGATGGCTTAATTGTTCATGACTGATTAAATATTGCAGTCAAATCACTGATTTACATTTTTAAAAAGTATTACTCTTGCAACCGAATAAATGTCCAAGAAATTTATGATTCCATGTAATCGGTCGCATATTTTGAATATTAAGCTTCAAAACTGAATAAGCGACTGTCATTGATAACACAACTGGCTAGTGGAAAACTTCAAACCTGTGGTATGCAAAACAGACGATGCTTAACCGAAGTTTAACGTTCAAGTTCTACTGTCTGTTAGACAAGTGCTTCGTTTAAACTTGCATGTAAGTTTATGAATCAAAGTTAAAACTAACGCTATCAAACCGAGCAGAATAAATTGAAAATAACAATACAGAAAACTATAAATACAAATTGAATTTTGAATCCAAACCGGGTGAGCCTTTTTTATTTTGTTAAGAACCTCTCGCTTGAGTCCGTTTGATAGTCTGCGAAAAGACCAGACATTTAGTATGAAACGTTTCTTGAACTTAACCCTTAGTGTATTACAACAGGACTGAAACAGTTTGTTTTATCTTTCCTTAAGATTCATGTTATCCTTGATTTACATTTTTTAAACTGAGCCTCTGTGATTGAAATTTCAGTATTTTTGGTGCCCATACCAACGCATCCCTTATTTTTATTTCTTTTCTGCAATTACACTTGACGATTAGAACGGAAGTGATGTTCCGAAGTTAGGTATTAGAAAAGTCTCTGAATAAATAACAATTCCCGAACGTGTACATTGGCTTTGAAAGCAGTTCTGTCAAAAGACCGACCAAGTGCGAGTCGGACTCTAAAAACCAAGTTGCTCGTCCCTCACGCAAATCGAGTCTCGAATAGTTTGACTACTTTTGTTTGAATGTAATACCCTTTAAGTTTTAATGTCTTTGCGAGTATCAAAATGTGCGGCATACTACCAATTTTTTTAAATTTCAATTTAATAGCTTTCTTCTTGGCTTAAAATTGAGTTGCGATATTTCAAAAAAGTTCTATGATGTATTTGCATATTTACAATTTTCGAATGTTCTTTTCCTGTGCTAAAAGCGATTGCTTCTTGCGAAATTTAATGGGAGTACCCCATAGGTTTTGATTCCCCTTGCGTATATCAATATCAATATGCGGCAAAATCAGTTTTTTGATATTAATTTCAACTTAATACATTTGAGAAAAGGGATGGTGACAGACAGACGGACAAGGAAGTAATCTTCTAATGGTTCCATTTTCCCTTTTGATGTACGGAACCTCGAAAATCTTCAATTTCAATATGACGCCTATAAAACAGACATTGTGTGAACGCTTAAATGAAGTAAACCCCCTTATCCATCTAACTTTTGAAAAAATTCATAACATTGAGAAAAAATTATTTTCAAATACTCAAACCAGGAGCTGAAGTTCTCCATCCCTAATCAGACCACTATACAGTCTTAAAATTTATGTCCTAATCCTTCTGCTTGGTTAAAAAATACATAACATATTTGGTTAGACATAATCCCTTGAGAGGTGCAAATTATAAAGTAAAAACATCAAAAAATTTGCATGAAAGACCAAATCCATAGTTGGACAACTTAGATCCACTTACCGACTTACATAAAATCACAAAGTTCTTTTAATCATACACTGCCTAGAATTAATTTTCGAATTATATTATGCGGAATCACAACGGACCTTTCAGGTCCCCTTGTAAGCTCATCATGTTTTTCAAAATCTCAAATTACAGATGTTAATTTAATGTTGAAGCACTGAAGTATATTAATGGCTTCGCTTCATCTTAAGTGCTTTTGACGTTAAGTACGTTCATTGCGGAAGTCATCCTCTAAAGCTAACAAGAAAATAAATTAAACATAACCATTAAATTATTCCATAACATTTTTAGGTATAATCACCCCAATTAAATTTGTTTTCGACAAAAAAGCGACGTCATTTCGACCTACTCAGAACAATCCACATTTTTATTGTCAGATTAGTATTTTGTTATTTATATTTGTTAACGTATATTGCCGAAAATATTCTACAGGGCTTTCCAATAAGGACTTGACAATTTTTTTTTTTTTTTTAAATAAAACGATTTTGAATAACATTATTATCGCCTTAAAGTACAATCAAAAAATATTTATGAATAGAATTTGACTTCGTTTATATGGCCACGTTTGCAGCGGTCAATTCATTCGACCAAATTTCCGATGACTCGGCCACACATTTTGGACGAAACGGCCGGTATTTCGCGTTCAATGTTGGCTCTGAGCTCTTCCAACGTCGTCGGCTTGTTGATAAACCAATGACTTAACGGAGCCCCAAAGAAAACAGTCTAGAGGCATTTAATCGCACGAACGGGCGGTCAATCGACTGATCCATGTCTTGAGATAGCTAACTAACTCCAATAAATCGATTGTAAGGTGTGCTGTGTGGCTTGTGGCACCATCCCTTTGAAACCACATGTCGTCAAAGTCCATATCTTCCAATTCGGGCCAAAAATAATCGGTAATCATGGCGCGATAACGCTGGCCATTCACAGTCACAAACCGCACCAAACAGTTTTGTTTTTGTTTGGATGAAGTGGTTTTTCATGAGGCAAATGTCAAAAATCAGCTTCGTCACTGAAGATGATTGTACGGTGAAATTCGTCATTTTGTCGCATCTTCGCCAGAGCCCAATCGGAGAACGTACGTCGCTTCAAATGGTCCATCGGCTTCGATTTTTGAGTCAGCTTGATCTTGTATACCAAGTTTCTTACGCAAAATACACTATAATGTGGTCTGAGCGATGCCCAATTCTTGAGAACGCCGTGGAATGGACTGATTTCGATCGTTTGCCACGGACGTCTGAATAGCAGCGATATTTTCGAAACTTCGACCAACCCGTTGCCTCACTGACACGCCAACATCACACAACTAATATGTAGACTCAAATTCTTGCACTTACCTTGTTATTGCCTGCCTACTAGGGCGAGAATTACGACGAAAGTTAAGATCACCGACTCAGAATTTCGGTAGAAATTATTTTTAATTTGCAGACGTTGCTCCATGACCATGATGAAAATGTTGAGTTTACTGAATAAATTGACAATGACAGTTCGATGATCAGTGAAAGGGTGCGTTCACAAATTAAATTCAAAGTTGTCAAGTCCCTATTGGAAAACCCAACACTACACAGCCTCTTGGTCGATTAAAGTTCAAAATATAGATTTTCTAACGACCCGATCCGACTTGAGCGGATTTTGTCTTCCGACAAACGTAATAAGGGTGAATGAGTCTACGTACACAACCGAAAGTTGCGGAATTGTTATTTTTCTCACAAAATTATAATCAACTTATTTCCATTGTTTCATTATCTGGTATTAGTTGACTAGCAATCAATTTATAATGAACCAAAACCCAAACGACTTTTAGGAACTGACACAAAAACCCATTGCCAAAATAAATGGGTCTTAACGTCTCTTTGAACACAGGAAGTTAATCGTTAATCCTTCCATTACTTATCACGAAGGAAACTTCTTTGGATGTGCCACTCGAAAAAGATTTGTGTTTCTGAAAAACTACAAGTGGAATGCTTGTTTAAGATACCCAATTTAAATTGTTTAAGAAGTTTTCTAAAGCTCCCGTTGTTAAATACAGTGGACCACTTTGTGTGAATTTTTCAGTGGGTCTTTGCCCATTTTTTTTTTTATTATAAATAGAAAGGAAACAAAACTCATACAAAAGTCGGAGAGCATTAAATTAAATGTTCCCCACTAAGGTCCTTTGAGAAATAAAGGCAATTCCCTTTTGCAAAAAAATGTGTCAACATGATTTGTTATTCCCTTTTCTATTTCCATTTTATCCGAAGGAATGTCCTCATTCGTTCATATAATATTTATTCTCACAGCATTGTTGGGGGAAATGTCATGTGCCAAAATGCCAAAACCCATGTCCGTGGCGATAAGGAGCTCGTTCTCCTTGAACTAAAGCGTAGGAAGCGCACAACCAAATTCAATAACAACAATTGAACAATTTCCAGTGTGTAATGCAGGCTAATTCAATAAACATTTTTATGTTCTTTTTTGGTCAGGTTTTTTCTTTCAAGAACGTTTTTTTATGATTTAAATGTTCTCTCCCTCCCAGGAATAATGTATTTAGATGAAGAGCATTCATAAAGATGTGGAATTATTGACTTACCAAATTCACATACAAAAGCACTTGAAAATGGGTCAGATTTATGATATTTTGGAACTCTGGTGTCTTAGGACATTTTATGTCATCCCCGTTTGGGATTCTGCACTAGGTTTGCCTTAGCATATCGCAAATGGCAAAAACCTACAGAGAGCATCTAGGCGAAAGACTCAAATGAGTCATTGCATACTACAAACATAATTTATATAATTTAGGAGACAGCCGCCGAGATCACTATACGCTGACAGCTATTACAAACCAGGAATATCTTCCGCGGATTCATATTGTGGTGCAGCCGCGCAGTACTACGTCAGCCTAACATGGGTACCGAGGCACGAAGGAGTGACGGGGAATGAAAAATCTAACGAACTGGCTAGAAAAGGAGCAGGAAACGGCCACCAAAACCATGTGAGGGATATAGGCGTGCCGCTGAAAGCTTACAAGAGAGTTGTAAATGGATGGGCAACCCAGGAATTATAAAAATGACTGGGTCAACCAAACAAATCCATAGAAATCCATCCGTCACCCGCCCCCACTTTTCACTACAACCCCTCACTTTAGCCAAAATCTTCTCCACACAGGAAATAGGAGGAACTCAACGGGCCCAACCAGAGGCCTTAGTGAAGAGCTCATGAGCTCACCAAGCCAACCAACCACCCAGCAGAACAGCTTCTCGTTTACATCTTCATATGGTGTTCTGTAACTTAGGGAACCTTGTGCATGGAATCATACCACTTATTATCATCTAATCGGCCAAAATAAAGCATTGTACATGCTTTCTAGTAAAGACTTAAAGTCAGGGTTAAGCTTTCAAGAAAGTTTATGGGTGTCGTATTTGGTGTCCACTTTTCGTGAGAAGTCAAGCAGCCACAAGATCGGGATCTAATGGGTGCGTGGACAAAGCACACTCAGAGGAAACGAAGTGGTAGATAAACTGCGTGGTATGGTGTCTACGGTAGGTCTTGAATGAATGCCAAGTTCGGTGCATATGCCAATATTCGAAGCAAAACGTAATGAATAAAAAGATCATTCGCATCATAATGGAATTGTGGTTTCCACTGACCAGACAACTGTTTGAGTTGCGAGCTTACCTTCCTTTTAAGGCATTCCTAAGCTGATCTATTTAAATAAGTTAATATCGATAGCTGAGTAACAGTTCCCAACATTTTTTTATGTAAATGATTCTTTCCAAAAATATGGCATTTGAAAATCAAGCTAATTTTGATAAAATTTTATAGACTATAGCCCAGGATTTAACGCCTCAAGATTATTTTCTACGCTACGTTAAGTCATTGGTTTATGCCAACAAGACGACGACGTTGGAAGAGCTCAAGAGACAATATTGAACACGAAATAGCGGCCGTTTCTGCCGAAATGTGTGACCGAGCTATCGAAAATTGGGTGATTGTACTTGAAGCCAATAATAAAGTTTTTGAAACATCTCCCTGTATTAGATAACCGAAAAATTATCGTTCACATGGGTCAAGGTATATCAAAGTAAACGTCTTCTTAAATCATCGATAAGTGATGGTAACTTGGGAGCGTAACCCTTACTGCAGAACATTTTTTTTCTTATGCCCAAGAATCACCCCTTTAATTATACTTGACTAATTATCTGACACCCTGTATATTAAACAGCAGTTGACGTTGTTTTCAATGATTCCATTTTTAACACTATCGATTTGTAGGAGCCTTACGCATTACGAAATGTTTTACATTCGCAACAGTGTCCGATAACGATAATGATATATTCCTCCAGCAATCCTTGTTGTGGCTTTTGCATACAATTTCCCGCCGGATATCCAACAAACTTCCCGTGAAACTCTAAACCAAATAACAAATCTAAATATAGAACAGGATAAAGTTTGATGTTCCTGTAAAACATGTTTTTCCCTTGAACCAGGGGGTGGCATACATACATACTTAAATACCAAAGTTTTTTGATTGTTACCATGACTGCTGGAGCTTAGGTTATAGCCACAAAAAGTTAAAATTATTCCCAAAGGGATTCAGCTAACTTTTCTAAAAAGCCAAAAGAAAAATTGAATCTTCCGCAGCCTGACGCTACCGAATAGAAACAATTTGTAAGCCGCCTTGTTGTGCTTTTTCGTGTGTGACGAAATTAAGTGATTGGAATTGTGGCATTTCACTGTGAATGGTTTCGCCTTAATGGTAAAATAATTCACCGAAAATCCTTTCTTTTTTTGGATTCGGATTTAAATTTAAAATTTTAAGAGGATTAATTTGTTTTTCTTTTGTTTAAATTTTCAGTGCTACGAGAGGGTTTTCTATAGAAACCTCGCCCACGCAAGAAACCGCACCGCCTATACCTGCATCATCAGCAACTGGATCGACTAATATCGATGTGAACTCAACGGGACTACCCGTGCCCTCGGAAAGTGAAGAGTATTCAACTGCATCGTCTTTCGATAAAGAATCATTGACGCAAAACGATCATCGTGTTAGTCACAGTGCACCTCCAGATTCTCGACGCGGAATCGTTCCACTCCGCAGCGATGGCAGTATTGACTACGATGCGCTGTACGAGGAGGAAGAAGACACAAGTATATCGATGGAATCGCACGGATCGATGGTGTCTCATCTATTGTCGCAAGTTAAAATTGGAATGGACTTAACCAAGGTTGTTCTGCCAACATTTATTCTCGAAAGACGATCGCTTCTCGAAATGTATGCCGATTACTTTGCACATCCTGATTTGTTTCTAAAGTGAGTGGCACAATCCATCACATAAGTTCGAGTGATAGAGTTTTATTGATTTTTTTTTAAGAATTGCTGACTTGGATGACCCCCGAGATCGAATCGTTCAAGTAACAAAGTGGTACATGAGTGCTTATCATGCTGGACGAAAGAGTTCCGTTGCCAAAAAACCGTACAATCCAATTTTGGGAGAGGTATTCCAGTGTCATTGGGACATTCCAGGTAAAATTGTGCTGTGAGATTTGAAAAAAAATGTAGCATCCGTCGTTGTAGGCGAGAAACCCGACAGCGAAGAGGTAACTGATGGCCCAATACCTTGGTGTAAACGTAATCAATTGACTTTTCTCGCCGAACAAGTATCGCACCATCCTCCAAGTAAGCTCAAAACTATTTACCTCTCATTTAAAAAAAAATCGTAATTTTCATTTGAAGTTTCTGCCTTCTATGCGGAGCACTACAACAAGAAGATCACTTTTGCTGCGCACGTCTGGACGAAATCGAAATTCCTTGGTCTCTCTATCGGCGTACATAATATAGGCGAAGGTATCGTAACACTTTGTGATCTTAATGAGCAGTATATCCTTACGTTTCCCAACGGCTATGGAAGGTAAACCAAATGAATGTCATTCAGTTTAATAACATATGAATATGCCTTCTTTTCATCAGATCAATCCTCACCGTACCTTGGATTGAGTTGGGCGGCTCTGTCGAAATATCTTGTCCACAAACTGGTTACCACACGGATATTGAATTCCTAACGAAACCATTTTACGGTGGGAAGCGTAATAAAGTCACCGCAGAAGTAAATCCTTTACACAGACTTTGTCAAACTTTGATACCTTGAATTGTTTCTTTTCTAGATATACGCGCCCAATGAAAAGAAACCATTTGTATCGATTGCAGGTGAATGGAGTGGTCTCATGGAAGCCAAATGGCATGACCCCACAAAAAATGTAATATGACTTAATATCCTTTTTACAAATGTTGCTTCTCTGGTTGCTGTTGTTTGTTTTCTTTTTCTTTTTCTCGTTTTTTTTTTTTTTTTATTAAATGTATTCCCTCTTTAGTTACCCAAAATGCATCCAAAGTACTAACCAACGCACTGTCGATTATTGTACTTCTCTCTTAAATATTTGTGGCCAGTATCAGTATTACTTTGTTTATCTAGAAAATTAAATTAATCCTTTGAAATTTGTATACGTATGTCTATCTGCTAATTCTAATAAGCCAGCCAGCCAAGCCAGCAAACAAAACATACACAAAATATACACACGAAACGCACACGTATCGATTTGATGAACATTCCATGTGTAAACCGAAAAAAAAACATTGTTTTAATTTTCTAGAAAACTGAAGTATTTGTTGACGTAAACCGAATTCCAATATTTAAGAAACAAGTTCGACCAATCGTTGAACAGGAAGAATACGAATCTAGACGAATTTGGAAAGAAGTCACTGCCGGACTCAAGTAAACCTCTTTCTTTTTTCTTTTAAATATATTTTTACTTGTGCTTGATGGAAGCCAAGGTTGACACCCTTCCGACGTTTAATTTACGTAAAAATCCCAAGTTAAGTTACATTTGGGGTTTCCAATGAGAATCAGTTAGAAATGTGGTTAAGAATCTCTTAAGTATCTTTAAATCTCTTATTTATTGCTAGATTAAGTAATCAATTTACGGCACAATAGATTGGTAACCGAAAAACCTGCGAATAACAAGAGCACTCAGCCGTGGAAGCAATTGTAAACATTACATCAGCATAACTGGAAGTGAAAAGACAAACAGGACTCTCATAAGACTCAAAGAATTGGTTCACTTCAATTGAACATTAATCTGATGAAAGCAAAATCATAAAAAAAAACCAAAGACCTATCGATCGGTGAGGAGAATTTTTTATAGCCAACTAGATTTTAACTTATGTGACAGGAACTGCTTCCAAGATTCCGTCAGCGTCAAGAATATCTCAATGATTTTAAAAACCCAGTAGCAGATGCGCCGGGATGATGAATTTCATCGCAAAATCATCTTCATTGATGAAGCTCATTTTTGGCTCAATGGGTTCGTCAATAAGCAAAATATGCGTTATTGGTCGGGTGAAAATCCATTTTTGCTTCACGAACCACAAATTTTATCCATAAAATTAACTGTTTGGTGCGGTTTGCATGCCTGCGGCGTTATTAAGGGCCTTATTTATTCGTCAACGATAACGAACGGCACATTACTTTTGGCCCGAATTGGAAGATATGGACCTGGACGACATGTGGTTTCAAGGGAATGGTGCCTCAAGCCACAGCACACCTCCATATGATAGACGCTACTTTAGTCGACGAACTGCAAACGAAACCCCATTTACGGAACGTAGCCGGCCTTAGCTAACAATATTTTTACAATTTTATTGAAACTTTCCCTTTCTTTCTGGGTGTTGACTGACTGAATTGGAGCATGCGACTGATCCTCCACAACACTGGCCCTTCACTTACTTACGGCTCTAATGAATTGTGGAAAGCAGCGGAAAAGGCCAACTACGCCCTAAAAGTGATTAAAGCAAAAAGGTTAGCTCGTGTATGTATTATAGGAGCAGAAAGATCGACGCCGCAAGCAGGTCTCGAGGTTATGCCGGACATCTCCAATATCTTCGAGTATCTCAATACCTAAGAGCAAAGAGTGCGATTCGACTTGCCCTTGGAAGGACGCCTCGTACGGGCATTCCTAAATACTCAGATATTTCAGGACGATGAAGACAAACGTGAGGACTGATTACGCGACCCTTTTTAAAAAATTCACCATTAAGTTCTCCTTTGACAAAATCAAAGA
The DNA here is from genome assembly GCA_963555765.1 of Orthonevra nobilis. Classification (NCBI taxonomy): domain Eukaryota; kingdom Metazoa; phylum Arthropoda; class Insecta; order Diptera; family Syrphidae; genus Orthonevra; species Orthonevra nobilis. The sequence goes on along the minus strand of OY743226.1, from coordinate 12,598,907 downwards.
CAATAACTCATACAGACTTCCAAATGAATGTTGTGTCTTAAAGGCTAAAATTTTCGCCATCGAAAGAAGTGCTTCGACAGCTCTAACAGAAAACCTCGCTTTTCAAGAGTAACAACAAGGATACCATAAACTCGAAAGGAGTAAGCAGCTGCTTTACAGTTCTAAGTGATCTGGTCGAGCGTCACAAGCTTACCATCATCTGGGACCCTTGCCACAGTTACATAAACGGTAACGAAAAGGCAAATGAACTTGCCAAGAAAGGACGGAAAGATTACCACACAAAAAAATTGTGAGGTCTCGAGAACATAGCTTTAGAGTTTGAAACTCTCGGACCGATTATCTCTTATCTCGTAGTCTATAGCCAGAACTAAACACAGAGAAAAGCAAAAAGAAAGATTTACACATCCTGACCATTAAGCCATTAAGCAACATTCAAAATGGGCGTCATTTCCTAAGATTTCTGAGGGAGCTGCCAAGGTGAAGACCAAATGGAGATCATTGACCATTGAGTACCTCCTTGGCGAATGCCGCAACCTATAGGCGAGACGACTTCGGTTCAAGGGGGACACTCGCAAAGGTACTAATCAAGGACCTAAAGAGTTCCATCAGGAGCACCAAATGGTCTCACTAGGAGCCAAAACAAAGTTCCAATAGGGACAAAGTTCATGATGGGGAATTATAATGGACCTTTAAGTCCCCAATGGCTACTTCAAACATAAGGAAATTCATCCCCTTCGACCTAACCTACCCTTAAAGCGAATCTTTCTGCTATTGCTCGTGCAATCAACAGTGTCGACGAATTGGAACAGCCAATGTTGTTATTGAATGGACAGAAACAGAATGATCACCTTTTAGTGATTTGTTGATATTTTATTGATTAAAATTATATGAAACATCTTATTGGAAATCCCTGTGTATTTGTTGGAAGGTTGTTTTCCTTCTTCCCTCGACTTAAGCCTGTTACATTTGAAAAACGTACTTCATTACCCCATTTCCTTGCTAGATTCAACGATATTGACCGTGCTACCAATGCCAAGTGTCAAGTAGAACAGAAACAGCGTGAAGAAGCGAAATCCCGCAAAGAGACTGAAACCATTTGGGAAAATAAGGTAAGTTTTACCTAGACCATTTAATAATGTTCACATATCAATGTTTAATTATTTCAGTACTTCAAACCAGTCGGAGAAAGTTGGATATACACGAAACCCCTTAGCCAGCGGCTGTACCTCCAAGAGAAAGAGAACAAGAGATAATAACAACAATGTGAGAGCAGATGTAGCCGCAAACTTTAAAAGCGATGCAGATTGTAAAAACTATAAATTGTCATATCACGGTACAACAACGGATGGTAAAAGGTCCCTAAAGCTTGTAAGGCTTGACAAATAGAGGCGACGATGTGTAAAACGAAAAAAACAAAACAACAACAAAAAAAATAGGCTTAAACTTAAGAAGATTATTTAAAAGATATATTTTTAATAAGACTCCTTGCATTAAACAAACAAAAAGAAGAAACGGTTAAATAGATTATTGATTAAAATATTACAATTACGATTAAGTGATATTGAGAAACAGGTTAGCTACTTCATAAGAGATTCAATATATTTTTTTTTTTGAAATTCAATTTTTAGTTCCTTTTATTTTTTTGGCACAATCATGGGAAGCAATTACATTTAAAAAAGACATTGTTTAAAATCTTTCGCATACCTATTTATATACGTGCATAGAAAAACACTCGTACGCAGGTGGAAAATTCTAGCCGTTATTGCGAGTGTCGTTCAACTGTCGCGGCGGAGAAAGTCAAACGAATCGATTTAATTCTGTTTTGGTATTGTTCATCGCCACTTCCGATAGAGATATCTGTTACTGTGAATAATGGATGGGGTTGTTGTGAGCAAAACATAAACTGTGGACAGCATCTATGCGTCTTGGCATTGGCTCCACTAGCTTCCTTTTCAATTCGGCAGGGATTTTCTTCTACTCTTCAACTTAAATAGTTCAGACGTCCAAAAAAACTCTTCATTTACGTTTTTTTGGCGCAGCTTAAAATAATTAATGAAAAAAAGTTTTTCCACAAGGAAGATATGCAATTGAAGAAAATATTAAAAATTACTCAAGACGAAATATTGAGAAATATGCGAGGGCTCAATGCAGCTCGTCACTGGATCATGTGAAATCAAAAAAAAATTAAATGGATCATTAGTTCATGACATAGTGCGCTCCGGATGAACGAAGTGATTTGAAAAATTTTGATTTTCCAAAAACCGGCGGATGTAGAAATTCAAAGCTGTTTATTCGACCAACATTTCATTAACATTAAGAAAGAGAGAATACCCAGTGAATACACTAACCACTAGCAGGCCGGCCATAATGCGACATGCGATAGATGTACAAAAAAAAATTGAGGCGATGGAATAAAAGTTTCACTTTTAAACCCTTGGCCGCAACAACGGCATGAACCCTGTTTGGCATAGAGGCATAAAGATTACCGAGGCAATTGTTATCACGTTCTTCAGTAATGCTCCTAAGATGCTACATGATTTTGTTTTTTTATCTTCGATTTTCTTTCCCATATGAGCCAAAACTTTTTCGATGGGGTTGAGATCAGGACTGTTTCCCGGCCAAATTAGTCGCTCTATTCCTTATTCTTTTTTCAAAGTTTTCATCTGTGGAGGTTATTTAAAAATTGAAATCATAAGTTTTTCAAAACATCAAAAATTATGGAAAAAAATCGAATTACTCACAGATTTTACTCGACACCATCTTCATCATAGGCATGTCGATTCAGTTCTAAAACAAATCACTCTCCTATCTGATTCAGATCGAAAATCGTTAGAGCCTGAAAAAATTGATTTTCGATGAATCGTTCGTTTTCCAACATGCCTATTAAAGTCAGTCATTAAATTAATCAACATTAAGCTTTATAAAATGTTTTTAAATGCAAATTTAGAAAGAAATTACATTTGCCAGTATTTGAAGTCGAGTGACTTAAAAAAAATTAGTTCATCCAATCATTCGGGATCTAGACGACTCATTTCTTCAGCAGTAATATTTCCCCCAACAGAAAAACCTTTCGCAAGGTGCAGATGTTCAAACTATGCAAAAGTATTTATTGGCAATAGACGGCAGCATCGAAATGACAATCAAACTTCTTTTTTATTCTAAAGTCGTTTTAGCTTTTTCACGTTAAAAAATGTTTTTTTTCTTCAGATAAGCACTCTTTCCTGCCCTTTTGCTATCCGGCTTCTGCTTTTTCATGTAAAAACAATCATCGACAGATAATTGGTTTGTTTCGTTTTATCCTTACCGTTATCGCGGGCTACACTCACAACTACTCTCTCCTCTTACCTTCAAAATCGAGTGTGCCTCTCTCGGACACAATATTTGGACGTGAAAAAGCAATCTTTGAATACGTTCATAAATCTTAAATCTTAAGCGTTCGTTGAGATTAAAAAAAGAAACTAAGAAACCGCAGCGAGTTTTGGAATTTTATCACTGGTTTTTGAATTGGTTCGATTCGAAAGGTTTATGGATCGATTCAACGAATCGCTGTGGCGTTCCCATTTCCCCTTTTTTACGACGACCTATCTGCTTCCCATCCGGTCCGATTAGGTGAAACTTGGAGGTTTTTGCCTTTTTTTAGCACAGCCTTTTTTTTAGCACGCTGGTCAGTACTGGCTTATTCGCTGGTCTCCTTGCTAGCAAACCCATCTCGTTGGGACGATTCTGGATGGTTCTGGCAATATCTCTAGCCCAAGTAGCTTCTCGTAGGTCAACTCTTAACTCTGATGCGCTTTTAAACCTGTTTCTCAAAAGCTTAGCCTGTTGAGTTCCCGGTCATCCCGAACATTGGTGCATCTCTTCAGTGTTGGAAGAGGTCTGCCGCATTTTTTGATCTAATATTCTAAAGGTTTTTTTCTGCGTTTACCCATAAATTTTCGATGGGGTTAAAATCGGGACTTTGCGCTGGCCAATCTGAAACATTAATTTTTTCCTCAACAAGCCATTCCTTTACTTCGAGTGCGGTGTGTTTGGGGTCACCTTTGACTTCATTACAAAATTTTAATATAAAGGAATCATATGATTCCTTAAAAGTTCAATTCTTTCATAATCTTGTTTAAAATTGCACTTTTAAGGGATTACAACAGTTATTTTATCGTAATATTCTAATTCTTGCCTTGTTTTGGGGATTTATTTATTTATATATCAATCGAGGAATTTATGGACAGCAAACCTATAACACTCTCCTCCAAGCTGCTAAAAGTGTGCATACGGTTTGGCGCCTGCATTTGAACCTTAGTTTCTGTTTTGGTTTTTTTAATTTAGCATTCAAAAATTGCCTAAACCTATCATAATAAAATGAGTTTAAATCATTTATCACAGATATGTTAAGGGTCTGACCTATGCATTGAAAAATTATGAATTTTGAAAAAAAACGATTTCTCTTTTTTTTGCATTTCAATATTTCAAAAGTATTCCTAAACAAACTTAAGACAAATCGGACTTATATTAATAGAGATGAAAAAGGGTCAAAGGGTAAACCCGATGAAAGGCAAAGCAAGCCTTTCGAAGAATGGCATCCACATGAGGGTTAACCTTACATTTTATTTGTATATACTAATATAAAAAACTTAAGACGCGTTTTTCTCGAAACCATGTTTCCGAAGTCATTGCAATTTGAGAACAACTTTCACGATAAGTTTTAAATTTTTCTCACTAATTATCCGGATGGTATCTTTTTTTAGTATTATATTTTTTTATAGCCGAAAATGTGAACGAAATTCTAATTGGATAAACAACTTTGAATTCTACCATTTTTCGAAAAATCAAAATTTTTTCCATCAAATGATTCCTTTTTGTTTTTGCTTTTATTTCACATGATCCAGTCACTCTTACTTATTAAATTTTGGCACCTCGCGAATTTGCTGTTTCGTACGTATTTATCAATATTTTGTCTGGAATAATTTGTAATATTTTCTTCCATGTGGAAAGATATTTGTCATATTTTTAAGGTGCGGCCAGAAATAATCTCTTCTAAAGATCTTTTGAACTAAGGTTGTCCGAGAAAATTCAGCTCGAATATAAACATTTTCCATCAGTTTTTTTGCAACCGCTTTTGCGCAAATTCCCTTCGCGATGTCAGGATGGGCTTCACCAGCTTTTCCAATAGTTTTTCACATAGATTAATTTTGTACCATCATTTGATAAATTTTAATAAGTAATTTAAGTTTGTTTTAGATTGTGTACAAAGGCAGTCGATAAGAAAAATGCAGAAAACAAAAGCGAATGCAAAAACGAAAAATATAGTTCACAATTAAGACACGCAATATTAAAATAAATTTTCGATGTTCGACAAACGACAATCGCAATAAGGGCCTCACATTCTCAAAGCCAGCGGCTTGCGGTAAGAAGAAAGTATTGTCGAGGAAAAATCGTGACTCAATCAAATATAAGAAAAACCAAAATTTCATGCAAGAATGCTGCGAAGCAAAATAATAATATAATAATGCCGCATAAAAATACGCGTTAAGACAAGTTTGTGCAGTAAAATTTGTCATGTATTCACGTAATACCATTAACTGCAAAAGTTCGTACTGGACTCGTAACATTCAGTGAGGCAATACCATTTATGTTATCGCTGAGGATTCAGTAGTTTCATTTCAGTATTCCCGTCGTATCTTTGTCTGAATGACATTGATCACTTACTTAGGCCATTGCCCGAGATACAGCAATCTTCCACTCTCTTCGATCGCAAGCAGGCTGCTTCCGCTTATCTAGAAGCGCTCTGGTATCCGCGATAATTTGATCTTTAAATCGGGTGTTGTGACTACTGAATGAATCAGTGAAGTCGATTTGTTTTCTCCTCTATGGTGGCGATAAAGAGAGATGTAAGGTTTACTTAAATATTCCGCATTCAATCTTTTTAAGGCTGAAGGAGTATGATGCTCTATGGTTTTCTATCTTCTGACTCATAGAATTATCCTTGCGAAGTCTTAAGGCCTCTGCCGCCGAACGCTCTCGATTTTACCTTTTTGACAGGATTTGCGTTGGTGTTTTTTTTCTGCATTGGACAACATTGTGAACTAAGTGTGATTGCAGAACAATTATAGCCTTTCTTTAAGTATGTCATAATTCGGTCACAGAAGGCAGTGGAATTTGATCAGGAATTTTATCTGAGATTACTCTTTGACGAACTGGGCGCCGTTTATATTCACAATTTCACTCGCTACTGATTTGAACATTGCTTTTTAACTTTGACGAACAATTCTCCTAAGAATTCATCCTCCTCCCAATGGCGATTCCGAGAGCAGTTGCTTCCTCGTTGAAGCTGATTGATCGCGTCTCCTGGTGCTTCTTGGAAAAATATTCTACATCTTTGTCTTTTTCTTCTAGCTTGGATTTTAATGAGCTTCTTCGCGATACATTTACAGCGTTTATATTCCAGTCACTACTTTATGTTTATTGTTGTTTGTTATGCTATCAATCATATTTCATGCTACACCTGAAGACCTGAGCAACAGCCTGTTCGGGTAAACTGAGTTTGAATTTGTTAACTTTTTTGTATTTTAAATTGCATTATTTTATAAATAATTTCCAATTGGCCTTAAATATTAGCCATATTCCAAACGCTTTGGCGAAATGCTAAAATAAATACGAAGCTAGCCTTTATAAAGAATATTCTAACAAAATTATTAGCTTTACTAAAAAATATACAAAAATAAAAAAAAAACAATGTTAGTTAAATTATCAAGCACACCTTACGAGCTCTTTACCACCAAATGTTTGTTAAACAATTTTATTTTCGCTCTTATTACGTTTATTTAAGAACAAAGCAACACAAAAATATATTTATATTTTCTATTTTCTCACAATAAATTTCAATAAATTATTTAAAAAGAAAAACAACCACACAACTATAGTTAACAATGATGATTATAAACAAACAAATAAAAAAAATATATATATATCTAAAACATTACATATAATAATTAAATTAGAGAGAAAATCTTAAAAGCAATGATTAATTATAAATTAACACGATAAACTTAAAATATAAATATTATTGTATGTCTTTAATATTTTCTAACAATCTGCTTTAATGTAAAATTCTAGGGCGAGAGCAAAATTCAGGAGATGTGCCTAAATTCTTGACACGTTTCTCATTTTCCTTAATCGAATAATTTCGTTGATTTTAAGATTACTCTAATAGAAAAATAGAATATATTGTAAATATATTTTATTATAGAAAATAAATTAATAATGAAAATTAAAGGATTTAATTTGTTTTTTAGTTATGGTTAAAAATATTACGACGGCTGCAGACGCGAAACTACTCCATTTTCGCAACAAACTGAGGTCATCTCGTCTTGATTCCAAAAAAAGAAATTCAACAGTTCAATTAAAATTCGTGATTTTTGTTTTACAAAATTGGTTCATTTTGAAGAAAAGTTTCTAAATTTGTTTTGAATGAGCGATTTTGATTTATCATTGTCCAATGAATTTTCGATACTGTTGATAACTGCAAAGAAATTGTCACTTAGTTACTATTCTGAGGACCTAAGAGCTTTACGTAATAAGAAATGTCCTTGCCCTGTACAATGTGCTGAAATTGACTGTTGTCCTTCTACACCTTTTTCCTCATCTTCCTCCAGAGAGGCCTTCAACTTTAATTAGGGTGAACAGTGAACACTTAAGTCATTGTCAACATGGTGGGCATAAAATCATGGCCATGTTTTTAGGTATTGGAAGTGCCTTTGAAACATTAGTTTCTAAACTTGAACTCAAACGCTTTAAATCATACCGAAATAATCGGACCCAACGAAACGACTAAAATGGTGTGCACTCGGGTACTGAGAATACTTATTATGGTGTGCCACAAGGCACTAAATTCGGTCCTTTAATGTTAATGCAATCGCAATGTGCGCAGTCCATATATTTATTGTCATTATTAAACTGTATTTTGAGTTTTGCTTGATTATTTTGCTCATTGAAAACATTGTAATGACCATCGAGAGGCAATCTTAAAACGCAGTTAAATTTATTCAAAAATAAACATTTGAATTTAATAAATTTCAGACATTGCTGCTCATGGAGACAGATTTTAAACGATATTCAAGCTTTCTCAGTGGTCTTCTGAACCAAGTTCCAAGACCTAATAATCATAAGAAACATTTTGCAATATCAGGATGATTTCATGTAAAAGGTTCATAAGAAACAACTGATACCACTGTAGAATTTTCACAAAAAAAAAATTCCTTGACGTAAAAGATGCTTTAGGGTCCTTTAAAATGAGAAAACCAAAAGACGGAACGCGGAAAAAATTTATAAGTGTCCCAATTTTCAATTATATGCGGCAACGCCACTCACCCGAGGGCCGGAAAACTTTAAACGGGTTTTCTATTTTTTTAGCTTTAGAAAAAAATAACTCGAACAAATCTTTGCCGATCGATTTTTAATTTTTACAGGATATAAAAAATACCTCCAGCGATGATCTAAGGGTTCTTTTTTAAATTGCATACTTTAAGAAGAATAAAGACAAAATATTTGACACCTTTTCGATCGAAATTTGAAGCAAAAAAAGGAAATTATTTGCTTCGTCACGAGCGCATTTTTGTTCGTAAAACTCTCGAAAAAAACAAATAAAATGAGTGTTCTAGAGATTTATTCCAAAATTTATGTATGAAACAGAAACGTTACAAATGAGGAAAACACCGAGTATTTTGGAAGACGATATTGCATTGTCAAAATCTTTGAAAATCAGTCACTCTTCAGTGCTAGTGATAAGGAAAAAGAACTTGGAGACCGTACAAAATTCCAGTGGTCGGCCAAGCTTGTTGTCAAATGGGGATGCGAAGTTAACTAAGCGCATGATTACTTCATCATGAAGACTTTAAGAGAGGCTGCAAAAGCAATCAAGAAGGAAGTCAGCGAGTGGACGGCCTGAAGAGGCCCTGCCAATATTGTACTTGTGCCTTCCATCAAAAAGAAAAAAAAACTCGCGTTATCTGAGAAAAACATCAAGGCTCGGCTAAAATTTCGCAAGGAACACAAGACTTGGATCATGGAAGAATGGAAACTTGAAGTCTGGTCCGACGCAATGAAAATCAATCATTTTCAATCAGAAGGGTAGGAATACATTTCGCATCGCCCTCAAGAAACTACAAATTTGAAGCAAGCGGGTGGGAATTTAAAAGTGTGAAAATAACGTTAACTATAACAAAGGAAGACTGCCTTGTGGTCGTACGAAGATATCTATCTGAATTTATGGATGAAGGCACATATTTAATTGATGAAATGGTGTTTCAATAAAATTGGAATCCAAAACATACAGCTTAAATCGTTAAAAGTGGCTTGATACTTTGGTCGGCGCAATGTTCAAACTTGAACCCCATTGAGTATTTTCGGCATTCGTGAACAAAAGGCTGAAGACGCACCTAGCCGTCTTGACCAATTATGGTTTTGAGTACAGATTGAATGGCAACGTATTCCGCACGCAACCATTAAAATATTGATAGAGAGCATGCCAAAAAGAGTAAACAGTGTCATCAGAAATTAGGGTCTTTGCACTTAATGCAAAAATTAAGCAATAAGATGAACTTAAACCAAACGTACAAAGTGGACGAAAGTAAGCATTTATTTCCATTACTGTATTTTTTTGTTTCGGTTATTTGAACATACTTTTTTCTCTGATATTTTTTGAATTTATATTTTCACTATAATAATTTTTAAAATATTACAGTGTTCCTATTATGTTCCATGCCATCCTATTATATACTATGCTGTACTCGAGAGATGGATCTGCTGACTGGAGGTACTGCATGAGCGTGCTTGAAAGAGATTAAAGTAACATAAAAAGATTAAACAGAGCAAAATATTGGTGGCATGACTGGATTGAAGCTAACGCTTAGGTATTGTTAGTTGTGCTAAGTAAGCTTAAGTTGTTCTATTTTTATTTACGTAGTTAAGCTTAGTAGTTTTAAGGGAAATAAAATTACAATATAAGCATAATTAATTTTTTAGCTTCACTCTTATTTCTAGAATACTGGTTATTTTGACATTCACTATTCTAGGGGAAAATAACCAACTTGCCCAAATTGAAATTTTGTTCAAAAGTTTCAGCCCACTTACCCTTATGGAGGTCCATTTTGAATTTCGAAATGCGACTGGAAAAGAAACTGTCAAATGTCAGCTGGTGATGTCACTTGTCACTTCACAACAATACCGTCAGCATTGTGATTTCGTAAAAAAAAGGTTTGCGATTTTTTTTTAAGAAATCTCGACATCGAAACGTCGCCATCATTCGCCACCTCGACTGAAAAAAAAAATCGTTCGTTTTTTCCGGTGCTGCATTGTATAATGTAGTTTAGAAAACCGCCCCCGAAAAGACTAAATTTGGACGATTTAGAAAAAATATTCAACAATTCTCACCGGGCATGGAAGTCTGCATTGAAAATCAACAGCAACAAATGAATGTCGTGCACAACGCTGATCCCGTGCTGAAGGCTCAATCTTGTTTGACATCTTATCCTTTGCTGGAGAACGTTCATCTCAACTTGGTCCCACCGACGACTAATGGTCGGACCTATGTCACACGCGGCAAGTTCAAGTACTTTCACTACAACTGTGATGGACACAATGATGCTGGCTGGGGATGCGCCTACCGGACGCTGCAGTCTGCATGCTCCTGGATCGAAAACAAGCGACAGATGAATGATATGGAATCGTTGGTGCCATCAATTCGGCGGATTCAACAAATTCTAGTCGAAATGGGTGATAAGCCGGCAGAATTTGAAGGTTCGCGCAACTGGATCGGCGCATTGGAAGTCTTTTATGTGATTGATAGTCTGTATGATGTTCCGTGTAAGATTTTGCATGTTCCCGCGCGAGAAGAACTGAAGAAGTACGCAAACGTTTTGAAGAAATACTTCGAGGATGGCGGTGGTTTGGTGATGATGGGTGGCGATGTGGATGCTTCGTCAAAGGGGATCGCTGGACTGCACATCAGTGGAAATCAAGCCTATTTCTTGGTCATTGTAAGTAAATAGCTTAACTCACTTGAAAAGTTTATACATTTTTTTTGGTTTTAGGATCCACACTTTGTTGGCAGAGCGGAATCCGCAGAGAAGCTTATTGAGCGAGGCTATGTGCGCTGGCAGCACTCGTCTGAATTTATCGATAGCTCCTTCTACAATCTTTGCCTTCCGCAGATTTAGATGTTTCAAACGAAACAAACGAATTTAACTGTTCCGAAGTTATTCTTAGGTTTGTTTTGTAAAGAAAAACACAACCAACGAACCCACTGACGAGCGAACATTTTTAATAAATTTTTTTCAATTGACGAGAAATGTAATAATCTTTTAATCAAATTACCGGCTTAAGGTCGATAATTCGGATAGCAACGAAAGGAACATATTTGATCTTTGGATCAACATGAAGTCATTTCACATAAAACCAGTAAACTGTAGAAGCCCAACTCACTGCTGACTTTGTCTCCAATTGTAATTGAATGAACCTCTCTGGAATACTCCAGTGAAGTCAAGTATCTCGGTGTTATCTTGGAAAAGCAACTGAACTGAACATATCAAGTGCATCACAGAACGCGCCACCAAGGCCATGTGGGCCTGTAAACGGTTCTACGGTAGGGGTCTCAAACCGAAGATGGTTTACTGGTTGTACATCATGATGGTTAGACCTATTATCAACTACGCAGCCATAATTTGATGGCGCAAAGCCAACAAATAGTAAAAATTGCTAAAAAGCTGGAAAAAGTCCAACGGTTAGCTTGTTTGAGCATCGCTGGTACTACGAGCACCTACCCTACGGCAGCACTGGAAGCTGCCATTGGGCTGTCTCCTCTTGACAATTAGGAAAATAGGAGCCAGACATGCCACAAAGATGCAACTGGCATTGAAACCAAACGGAACACTTGAGAATAATCATATTCATCACGGATAAAGACATGAAGACAACATACTGCTTTGTGCGTCTGTTTGAGGTAGACATCCCTAACCGTGATCATTGGTCGAATAACACACCGACCCCAGAAACTTAATCTATTATAGTGATGGCTCAAAAATGGCAAATGGAGTAGGTTCCGGTGTCTATGGATCCAAGATAAAAATCTCTGTACTTATGGGAAAGTATCCGAGTGTTTTCCATGCTGATCTATAAGCCATCGAATCCTGCGCCATAGAAAACCTTGCATAAAGCCAAATAGGGGCCAGAATCCCTATGTACTCAGAAAGCCAAGCAGCGGTCAAGGCACTGTCATCCAATCTAATGCAATCAAAATGCGTCAAAATGTGCTACGACGCCGCACAATCCCTAGCCCAATGCAACAAAAGATGGGTTCCAGGTCATCATGGAATCGAAGGTGATAAAATTGCGGACGAATTAGCCAGGGCTGATAAAAAAAACCGTGTTCACTGGTCCGGAACCTTTCTGTGGCATAAGCTGAACTACAGCCACAGGTTTGACCAATAAGTGGGAAAGCTAGCTACGCTTTGCCCACTGGAGAAATCTTCTGAGACTCAGACAATCTAAAAACCCCTTCTCTTATAGGGAAATCCTTAAACTCAGCAAGGAGAACATTAGAGAGCATGTGTGGGTCTTCTCCGGCCATTGCCGCTTGAGATCACACCTAACCAAATCAGGACTCATCGAATGCCGACTCTTCTTCAAAGAGATATACTCCCCATTGGACATTAGACAATCCAATGCTTAAGGCATTCGAACTTTCATCAGAAGGATGGAATGTCTGATAGCATAAACTAACTCCCCAAGATACAACAGATCTATTCCTTCAGATTTCAGTGTCCGCCACTTGGGCAGGGGTTTGGCTTTTAAAAAAATAAAGCTCATTATTCTGTCATTTGTTTCCAATAAAAAAAAACTGCTACCACATAATTTTTTTTTTGCAATTTCTTCTATCCCACTTATGATTATGTTGCTCAAGGCTGATTCGCAGGAGTGATGTTTTCGAAGTCAAGACTGACTTTTAAGGAAACGACGATTCTTTTCAAAAAACTCTTCAACTTGGATTTTGACAATTTTTTCGTCTATAAGAAGAGCGTTAATCGTAATCTGTTATCTTCAGACTAATTGGAACCTATAGTTTTTCTCAATTGCAGTAATTACAGATTCTTTCCACGATTCATTGAACATTCCCCTCTTCAAGGATGAGTTTATTTATTTCAAATGCACATTTCACAGGTGTGCTTGCAATTTTTCGCCTTGCAATTTTTCGCCTTGTGTGTCTAAATCCACAGCAGTTTTAACAGCTGTTTAAATTTATAAATTTAACTCGAAACTTCTCCAACCCTATATGAACTTTTTTGCTATCGATAGTATCTTTATCATCGCACATCTCTTGTTCAAAAATAACGTTAATAGCCTTAAAGTCTCTATTTTTATTTTGATACACTTTTACACATTTCACCGTTCCGGTAATATTATTATTTTTTTTTCTTTACTCTTCCAATAACGAGTGGGAGTTCCACAAGGATCCATTCTTATTATTTTATCTTATAAGCCGTGTAGCACAGAGCGAGCGGAGGAGTTTGGAGAAGAATGAAAGACTATGTAGTAGCTTGAGAAACTAAGGTGTATTTATTTCAACTCACTTCTGTGGGTGGAGCCTGGGACGGCGGATTTTTGATATCGACCTATTAGCTTTCACCTCATTCGCAGGATTTGTTTGGAAGATTAAGCTAAACACCCCGCTGTCAGTGTTATGCCTTCACAGCAGAGCCAACTACACAAACCACTAATTCGAAAACAAGGATTTTAAGCCGATACAACAACCACTACAACAACGCCACCCTTCAGTCAGACTACTATTGCTGGTTGGCCAATCCAGTGATAGTGCTATTAACTTGATCCCAATGGCAAATGATGATTGGACCAGATTCGAAAAACTAGACCACTTTATGGATCGAACCTTGGACCTTTCAATTGAATCAATTGAAAGGCAGGCGCTCTATCAACTTTGCCAGCCAGCCCTGTTTTCATTGTATGTGAGTGTGCTCACTCTCCCACTTAAACATTGTTCGGTGTATATATAGTATTTCTGTAGCTGAGGACATCCAACTCGTCTTCAGATGTCCTCTCCATTTTGCTGATGAAGCTGCTAGGCCTCTTTTATATACAAATGGTCACGTGAGAACATTCTGAGCTTAAACTCTAAAAAATCGAAGATTCTAGTTAACTGTAAAAAGATCTTAGATTTTTTTTTATTTCAGACTTGGGGAAAGCATTTTTGAATAAGTTGAAGTTCCTTGTTGAAATACCGATCGCTGTCTCTTCACGCTTCAAGAATATTTATGCTTGTCCCAAAGAAGTACTCATGTCTGACATCGGAACGAACATTTTAAGTCAATGCTACTCGGCTATGGACTTCTCTGCCATCAACTCTTGAAAGGATCAAAAACACAATGCATTTCAGATCGTCTCTCTAAAAGTACTTGGCCATTGAATATTGAATACAGATCCTTACAAATAAATCTTCCTAGCATACGTAAATCGCAACCTTATTATACTCTTTTTTATCCTTTTACCTTTATTTAAATTTTCTATTTTTTTGTATATTCATCGTTCCATGAATCTAGAAACTTCTTGACTTGTTTTAAAGGCTTCGTTAAACCTTACAAGTTAATACTGTCTTAAAAATGTAAGCAAGAATGTAATAAATTGAAATTGTGATGATCAACCAGTTCTTATTGGGACGCAGAACATTTTTTTTTAAAAGAGGCATACACAGCTCGGACGACGATGATGCATCTTTTGGGGGATGTGTTTTCGAGTTGCCTTATGTCTCATTTTGGCTAAGTGCATTGGTCGCTAAGCTTACCCCATTTGAGCAATCCACATTTTGTTTTTCTCGACAAGAGTGAGAACAAAACGCCCCATCTTCTCCCCAAAAATATTTAAAATGCGGTTCAGAAAGAAATTAAAAAAAAAATAACAAAGGTCTTAAAAACAAGAATAAGGATCATAACCTCCGCCTGAAGGATGGAAATAAAACAATAAAGAACTACTTTTGTTTTTACATACATTCATATATTTCCTTGTGTTTTTTTTAAAAATATTGGCTGACATTTATTTAATAAAAAAATGCACTTCTAGGTAATTTTTTCTACAAAAAGATTTTTTCTTTTACAAAACAAATCCACATCGATATTTTATTATTATTATTATTTTGTTTTCCTAAATTTACATAAATCCTAAAACAGCATTTTAAAAATATATATAAAAGAAAATTAATGAAAATCAGTCAGGCACCTTTATTTTATTTTCGTTCGTGTTTTTATATTTTTGGTTTTTTAAAGAAAGTAAAATAAAATTGAGCAAATAAAAATTTAATAGAAATACATTTATATTTGTAAAAGAAATAAAAAATAAATATTTCATTACAACATTTATTATCTAATTTCGTTTATTTTTATTTTATTTAATTGATTTCTACACATAGTACCACATTATTTCATTTAATAAAAACATTATTTTATTTTATTAACATTTATAATTTATCACAGTTATTCAGTTTTTATTTTAACATTTAAATAATATGTGTGTTTTTTTTTTTTTTGTTTTTAAGAGTTTTAGTGCATAAAGTGAGTTTTGATTCGTGTTAGCACTAGCGTCTTACATTTACATTTATATATAAAGCCTGCTCATGCTTGAACTCAAAAAATATATTAATATATGCAATCCATGTTTTGTTTTTTTATAAAATTATAACAATTATTATTTTGAGATTATTGTTTTGTTGTATGATGCTTGTATGATTTATTAAATATTACACTTAAAACACAGTTTTCCTAGAAAATAAATAATAAAGGAAAAACTTTAGTGTATGGCGAAGCTCTTAAATGGTTCATGCCTTTTGTGAGTATCTACCACGGATAACTGGCTTCCATGGTCACCTGCTGTTGTTACTCGTATCTTGTAAGTGAATCTAAAAATAGACAAACATAATAAACGACTATTAGAGAGGCCAAAAAACAATCCTGGAAAGAATATTGTCAGTATATCGATACACTTATAGGCTTGGCCGGACTAAGTAAGAGTAAGACTATCTCAAGAGCACTCAAATCCATCATTTCTAAGAAAGCCAGGAGGGGGTAGACAGAATCGTCTGCTGATACCTTGGAAATACTCTTAGATACACATTTCCCTGACCTTTAAAAACGTACTGACTAAAAAAAATCATGCGTGCTTTACAAGCCTTAGCATAGATAATCGTGTCAGTCAATGGATTATCAGCATGCTCAGCACCAAAAATCTACAGGCCACGTTAGTTGAGGAACACCCCAGGGAAGCGTTATCTCACCTCGTCTCTAGCTTATTGTCATGAATAAAATACTCTCACAGGCAGAGGATTAAAGAAGTGCCATATGCGGATGACTAGGTGATTCTTGTGTCTGGAAAATTTCCCACCGTGATCAGCGAGATCATGGAACTTGCTTTAAAAAAAAGTTGACAGTTACAAGTTGTGGCTTAAGTATAAACCCTGGTAAAACGGAAATGATGCTTTCCACCAAGAAAAATTTAATTCCAACCTTTAAGTTGAGACCACCTTAAGACAGCAATTTTCCGGAAATGTGGGTCGATTTTAGCTTTGACTAGTCCTAATGGTATTAAAACTTTGTTAGTTCATCAGATCTTTCATTACCTGTTCGCGGTAGTCTTGAACTATTTTCGAAGATATGGTGGTCGATACAATAGCTTAAATGACTGCTTGGCTATCAACGAGCATGTGTGTTCGATTGCTTTCTGAATGGCGAAGATTTCTGCCTGAAAGATACTGGCGTACTTCGGCCTGCGCCGACTCCGCAATTCATCTTTGAACCATCTATGTAGATTCTCACATCCGAGATGAAATTAATGTGTCCACTAGCCCAGTCAACGTGTTTTTCAAAACCATTGTAAGTTGTAGAGTCTGTCTGTTTGATTTGTTGCTAATTCCCTCGGTATTGCTTCTAGGATACAGCTGTGTGGATATGACTTTGAGGACCATAGCTAAGATTCTCTGAGTCTAACTGCACTATGTGTAGTATGTGGAGGTCTATAGGCAACAGATGGAGCTTGACTGTCATAAGGACAATCGAAGTCCCTATGCATGCCATTCTTGTACTCTGTTAAGTTTTGCAATATTGTGTTTTTTCTTAAGAGCCGGCCACCAAACTAATGATCCGTAAAAGAGGATTGGACGTACAGTGTACTGACGTACAGTGTTCTTCCACTGAACCATTTTAGGCCTTAGGCCCCACTTTTTACCAAAGGTTTTGTTACAGGTATAGAAAGCAATACATTACATTTTCTTTTATAAGCCGAACGCTGCGCATGTGGAATGCGTTATGCCCGATTCACAATGCAGCGCGAGAGCGAGACGAGAGCGAGGCGAGAAATCGCTGTCGTCATAAAATCATTTTCCAGTACACAATGAAAACCAAATTTATGACAGCGAGCTAATGTTATCTATGTGTCTGAGATGAACAAACTACACGATCGAACATCATCTTTTTCTTTCTGGCTGCTGACATCAGCCTGCTGTAACGCTGCGAGAATTTTATAATTTTTTGAAAACAACGCGATGCGATAGGACGAGTCTCGCGTCATTATGTATTGTTTCATACGTTTGCATTGATTGAAATTTTTTTGACAACTCGCGCTAGACTCACCTCGCTCTCGCGCTGCATTATGAATCAGGCATTACCTCCCTCGATTTTTCCCGCTCACTACAAACTACAACAATTTAAAACCAATGTGCACTGGTACCTTCTTTCTATCCTTTCACTTTTCTTTCTGCTCCTGCTGTGTAAAAAATTACTTTATGGGTACTCCGAATCCCTTGAGCACTTGCACGATTTAAAAAAAAAAACATGCTTTCTTGACCCGTTGATTAAGGTTGATGTGCCAGCCGAGCTTAGGATCTACATAGCCTCCTAGGTACTTTGCGCCGGGTGAAAGAGACAGTTATTGACCGTTTACGTGGGGAAGGTTAACACTTGCGCAAAATACAGGAAAACATGGCCTGATGATCTTCTTAGTCGGACCCTTCATCACATGGCACATCATTCCATACAACTCACACTGTCAGAAAAGGAGACACTAACTCATTTTCTGTACAACTGCGTAGGGCAGTACACTACGAAAATTCTTTTTCGTGTCCCTCGATGAAATATCCAATAAAACCATAAAGCAACTAAAAAACTTTCTAAATGCAACACTTTCCAATAGGGACTTGACAACTTTGAATATATTTCGCGAACGCACCCTTTCACTAAACATCGAATTGTCAATGTCATTGAAAACTCAAAATTGTCATCATTAGGGGTTTTTCTTTTTTAGTTCAGAGTAGAGCTCTGAATAGAGCTCGAGCATATCGGGTGTGCTCTGAACCGAACGTGTTCAGGGCGCCTTGATGTGTTTTTGAAACACAGCTGAACGCATAGTTGGCATTCGATTAGCAATCATATGTTGAGCTGTCAAAATAATGAAATATATGATATATTAAATTGTTTATTGTTTATTGTGAATTATTTTTTATATATTTTTATTACCTTCTACGCCAGAATAACAAATCTCGTGCTGCATTTAAATTGTTTTGAATTTTATTTTTGTTTGTTTTCCCTCCTGTCACATTAAAAATGGCCGCTCTCAATTTTTTGCTCAGAATACTCGGTCAATTTATTCTGAGCTCTTAGAGTGCGCTCTGAGCATGCTCCGAACGCAAAAAGAAATACGAATTCAGAGCTCTGATGTGTTTGAGCTTAAAAAGAAACACAAAGTTTTTTTGACAACTCAGGCTCTGCTCTGAACTAATAAAGAAAAACGCCAATTATAAAGTACACGAACGAGCAACTTCTGCAAAATTGCGGAGTCGGTGGTCACAACTTAAGAGTGTTAACTCCAAATTTTCGGTCGTAATTCTAGCCTTAGTCGACAAGCAATAACAAGTGGAGTGCAATAAATTTAGTCAACACATTCATTGTGTGATGTTGCCGGTTAAGTGAGACAATGGGTTGGTCGGAGTGTTGAAAATGTCATCGGCGTTCTCAAGAATTGGGAATCGCACAGACCACATTATGGCGTATTTTGCGTAAGGATCATGGTTTACACCCATACAAGATTAAACTCACTCAAGAATCGAAGCCGATGGACCATTTGAAGAGATGTACGTTCTCCTATTGGGCTCTGGAGTAGATGCGCCATGAAAATGAATTTCATCGCAAAATCATTTGCTCAATAGGTACGTCAAAAAGCAAAATATGCGTTATTGGTCTGGTGAAAATCCACATTTGCTTCATAAATTACCACTTCATCCACAAAAAATAACTGTTTAGTGCGGTTTGCATGCCGGCGGCGTTATTGGGCCATATTGTTTCGTCGACGATAACGATCGTCACGTTACTGTGAATGGGCAGCGTTATTGCGCCACGCTTACTGATTATTTTTGGCCCGAATTGGAAGATATGGTCTTGGACTACATGTGGTTTCAACGGAATGGTGCCACCCACAAGCCACACAGCACATCTTACAATCAATTTATTGAAGAGGAAGTTTGATGAGCGTGTTTTCTCAAGAAATGGGCCAGTTGATTTGCCGCCTCGTTCTTACGCTTAAAGGCCTTTAGATTATTTTCTTTGGGACAACATTATGTCATTGGTGTATGCCAATAAGCCGACGACGTTGGAAGAGCTCAGAGCCAAAATTGAACGCGAAATAGCGGCCGTTTCTGCCGAAATGTGTGAACGAGTCATCAAAAATCAGGTTCAACGAATCGATTGCGACAAACGTGCCCGCGGTGGCCATGTGAACGAAGTTGAGTTCCATTCATCAAGTTTTCGAAAAATCTTAAATGGTTTGCGTTTTATTTGAAAAAAAGGTTGTCAAGTCCTTATTGGAAAACCCTGCAGTTCTCAAAATCCCTCTGATATAATCCTAAATTTTGATTCAAACGAAATGCAGAGGACTACCTTACAGCCTTAAAGCAAACTTCTACTTTGTAAAAAGTACTTGAGTACTCTTCATCCTTATTGATTTTTTTTCCGATACATAAGCTATCTTTCTATGTTCCATGACAATCAGAAATTCTTGAAGGAGCTTACATGCCATTCACAGAAATTTGCCCATGGCAAGCGTTCCTGTACGAGCTCTCCGCAAATATTGCATCCACCCGCAGGACCGTACAATTAGAAAACATCTTCAAATATGTACTCTTATCCTCATCATATCGTTCTTTTGCAAAAATACCTACTCCTGTTCAGTTGAGTGCCTGTTAGAAATGCTTCGAGACATTTAAATGGAAACCAAGGAGTTGGCAGAAATATCTTGAATCAAGTCGAGTGTCAAGTTAACAATTGATTTCGTGGTGGTCTTTGGAAAAG
The DNA here is from genome assembly GCA_963555765.1 of Orthonevra nobilis. Taxonomy (NCBI): domain Eukaryota; kingdom Metazoa; phylum Arthropoda; class Insecta; order Diptera; family Syrphidae; genus Orthonevra; species Orthonevra nobilis. Next base: position 12,578,520 of record OY743226.1, on the reverse strand, counting down.
GTGTGGAACGAAAGTAACACGATGCTAGAGAATGGGAATTGCTTTTTGTCGAGGGTAAGCAAATATGTAGGTTTTAGGATGGGTCTCTTCATGGAAAGGTGGAACGATGACAATTGCACACCGACATTTTATAAGCATCTGTGCAAAAGGTGCGATGTGGAGTCACGGTTAGAGATATTTAAGTAGCTGAAGTTAATCCAGCTGCGAGGTATTTCCGTTACAGATTGAGCGCTTACAAATATTGGAATAGGGCTCTTAACTGAGATCGGGAATAAAAGCGGATGAAAAGAGGCTTGTACCAAAAAGTTTCTTAAGTTTGTTTGGACGAAAATATGGCAAACGAATGGAAACACATGCCAGTGAAATGATACTTAGGAATCATAGTGATATCCTTGTGGCTGCTTTCCAAGACACAGAATTTTCGGAAATTCCAAAAAGCTGCCAATCGTTTATAGGTTTCCTTTCCTTTGGTGAAAGACTTCACTGTACTTGGACTTTTACACTTACCTGCTTGAATTAAGAAACTATGAATGCAACACCATTACCAGCGTATTGGACCACGATATTAACAAGCCATTCAACGCTTCCACAGGGACATTGGCCGAAATATAGTTACAAGCTTAAGGGTGAGGATCTTCATCTTCAGAAATTACCACGCTCGTCGAAGGAAAAATATTTAATTCTTCTTCTCAGCATGCAATGCATTTATCGGCATAGAAAGCGGATCATAAAGCGACTCGAAAGATTTTCTCACCAGGAATGGAAGGCATCAAACTAGAATCTGTACAGTGAACTCAAATTTACCAACCTTATGTACGAAAATGCGGCACAAAACAATCTTGAATATCCTCGATTATTCCGGATTCCGGGAGAAATATAAAAGGATTCAGCCACTGTCGAATTTTTCATCACAACATGATATTGAATAACCAGCAAGGAATGCTTCAGAAACTATTTGACACAGTTTGGATTTCCAACATCATGTTTGTCTGTATGTTCTTTTTAGAATCGTAAATTAAGCATTTGATCATGTGATGATCTTAAGCAATTTTGTTGTGCATGAGCCCACGGAGGTTTCTGTGTTGGTACGAACAATTTTCGCCAAATGGCGCCAGCAGTGCATGCTGATTTGAATTGAAACGAAAACAGCGAAAGAATGACGCTTCGAGTTGAGGGTGACTTGAGAATTTGTGTAAACTGTGAAATTCATGTCCGGCTCACATTGAATAGACAATATTGTCGTTTTTCGAATAGTTTTGTGAATTTAATTGTGATTCGAAACATAAATCCACCACGATTTTTCAACGGAACCAAACTCTCAGTCAAGACAATGATGAACAATGTTATCGAGGCAACAATTTTGACTGAAAAATTCAAAGGTGAAGACGTACTGTTGCCGTATATCCCAATGATCCCGAAAGATATGTCATTCGAATTCAAACGTTTGCAGTTCCCGGTGCGACTCGCTTTTGCAATGACTATCAACAAAGCACACTTCTCACATGGGCATCTTTGGAGGCATGGCTCGATGAAGATTCGTGCCAAGCACTAGAAAATCTTGCTTCACAGAATTAGGAGTTACCCGTTAAGCGATTTTCAAGCGATTGTATACGTTGAAGGCGTTGAAGGACTTTGAGCGTTGCAGTTTTTTGACCAGGAGCAAAAATGGAAGGGTTTTCTTCATCATGACGGTTGATGAAAAATGGATTCATTACAGCAACCCAAAGAAAAGAAAGTTTTGGGGACTGGCCGGTAATGCTGCGAAGGTTATGCTGGGTGTTTGGTGGGACTAGATCGGTGACATTTATTATGAACTGTTGAAACCCAACGAAACCGTCACTAGACGACGGTATCGACTCCAACTGTTGCGATTAAACCGATTACTGGCAAAAAACGAAACTAGCAGGGGCATAAAGAAGTGATTCTACAACAAGATAACACTCGGCTTCACGTTGGGAAACCCGTTAAAACCTCCTTGGAAACGCTCAAATGGGAACTCCTACCCCACCAACCATAATCCAAAGATATTACGTCTTCCGACTATTTCTTGTTCCATTCGATGGTACATGGTTTGACTGATCAGCAGTTCCGCTCATTTAAAGACATAAAAAATGGCTTGATTCGTGACTTTTACCGTTACGGTACTCGAGCTCTGCCAGAAAGATGGGAAAAAGTTGTAGCTAACGATGGGCATCTTTGAATGATTTATAAAATTGCATTTTCACAAAAAAAAAAAACAAAAACAGGAGGAACTAGTTGCGCACGTTTCTTCAGCTTAAAGATAAAAGAAGCCAGTGTCCCCAAGAATCCAAATATATGACCCAGCTAGATTTCACTACCTAATGCTGGCTGTACGCCGAATATTCCCTGAAACAAGCCTCAACAAATCGCCGCATGTTGGCTTTTGGTTCCCCTTTGTTATATTTTATAACATCCAAGTCTTACATGAAGATGCTAGGAGCTGATTGGCCCTTGAACTAGCTGACAATAATGGATGCAACAATGGGATACCGAAAAGGCACTGTCGCAAGGATTTCTCACAATGCAATATAAATTTTGAAGTGAAGTCTGTGATAAAGAGGGCCGGTTTCAATTTTTACCGGGCGATTACCAAAGGATTCCCAACATGGTTTACGATATATAAAACCATGATAAAGAACCTCGAAGGACCTGCAAGAAAGATTTTCAGAATCTGTACAACGGGGTATGTCAATTAAACGGCTGGCTCGAATGAAGCGCAATCGTAAGGTCCAATACTCGGCAATTTTATCAAGCAACTGGGGCCGTTTATCAGCAATAAAACAGCAAATGTTGACCTCCAAATTGTCCAAAGTCTCTGATTTATCAGCCGCGACTTGTAACTTCACATTCCCCTAAAGGAAAGTAATCAAAGGGGGCGAGATCACATTGCACGAAATTATCCGATCAGCAAATGTTTTCTGCAATAAAATGATGGGGTCGCGTGCCGTGTGGCATGATGCGCCATCTTGCTGAAGCCAAAGCACTGTCACTTCAATGCCATTCAACTGAGGAACAAAGAAGTCAAAAATCATGTTTCTTAAGCGTTCTTTATTGATGGTAATATTTTGGCTGTCATCGTCTTTTAAGAAATAGGGGTCGATGATTCCAACAGCCTATAAAGCATATCAAACATTAAGTTTTAATGGATGCAAAGGCGTCTCATTTAGAGGCTTCTGTGATTTCTCCACCCCAAATACGATAATTTTGCTTGTTTACATATCCATTTAACTAAAAATGGTCCTCATTTGAGAATAAAATTTTGCGTTGTTACTTTCAGCCAAGATCCTTTCATAAAATCTTTAACAAAGTGGACGAGTATAGCTCAAATCGCTAAGCTGTGTGAGTCCACATCTCTTTGTCATTCTCTTTTAAAGTCATTCGATAAGGTATCACACGTTGACTCTTTCGTTGACTCTTTTCCGTGTCTGTAATTTGACAGCTATTTGTTAAAGGAGTTTACTTGCACTCAGGAATAGAAATGAAGGAATGTAGAGAAACAACGAAAAATGAGAAAGAGAAACGTCGAAAAGAGTCAACGAAAATTAAACCCACGTTTCATCGGGAGGCTTGTCTTCTCATCTTTTCTAATCTTTCTTCACTCACTGTCTGTAGGTCTAGACTCACGAGTCGACGTACAATACTGAACAAACTGACAATCTGTGTATAGAGTGTTGCCAGTTCAAAAACCAAAAACTCTAAAAAAAGAACATTAAGATGGCTCTGGATACAAAGAGAAGCAGAAAACTTCTGCGATATGGGCATGGTACGAATCATCATGACATCACCTTTCATGACAATGGTTCCCACCCTGTTTTGTGGCTAAAAATTGACTATGGGACTGTAATTTTAGCACTGGATTATTAAGCATCATCCTATGTCTGATTCTGCATATTTTTGAAAGAGCCTTTTCTTACAGGGCATAAGCAAGAAGCTGCCAAGATGAAGTTCGCCTTTTCGAGTACCTCAAACTAATACAAGCCAGCGAATCATTGCTCTTCTCTCCTCTCATACTCAAACTTTTGTTGATATCATTGTTTTATAATTGAAACCGTATCAAACCCGAAGCTTGACTGTATCTACCCAAAAGGGCAACAAAATTCCTTCAGACTTGATTTTTGAATCGATTTCGTTTATCGCACACTCATCTTTGTTGTGAAATTCAATTACGGGATGAAAAGACTGATTCTCAAAGATGCCAGCCAGTCGCCTCTTACCACAACGTTCCATAAACGCTACAGTCCCATACGTAAAAGGAATTATTTAATAATAAATAGAAAATAAACCGAGAACATAAAATTCCCCCATTAAACTTGAATTTGAACAAGAATGTAAGCGTGAAGGGGGTCATCCTTGCGTACACTCATGGAAATGGTTTAGTTTTTATTGCAGCCTCAGTCGTCCAGTCCTTAGAATATAAAACTTTTCCCAATCGGTTTGGGTTTATGTCACTCTTTCAGCACACAAATGCTCATATGTAGTCGACCATTAAAACTTTCTGCTCCAAAACCCAATGTCATCCATTCAATCACACGACCCTTTGTCCATTTACAAACACACACACACACTCACCTCGCTCAACAATGCCCAGTTTTCACTGTCGCTGTGCACATGTAGTCGAATCTCCTTTATCGTTCCAATTTTCGGATCGATAGCACCCTCAGCCAGCCCGAAGGCATCGAAGCCACCCACAATCAAATAGCCATCTGCCGTCGAATTGTATGTGCTCCAAATGGATGATGTCTCAGTCAGGGAGTCCGGCAGCACCTCAACTGTTGTGTTATAGAACCTATCCGACGGATGCTCGCTATTGCCACTTCGGAAGAGGTACCTTGACGGAGTAAAAAAAAAAACAAGGGCAATAGTTGCATGGCAAATCAAAGAGCTTCGAGAACATACCTCTTCAAGCTAATCGGATGACTGAAAACAAACTGAACCAAGTCGCCAGGTTGCGGGAGAAGCCCCCAGAAGTACGACTCTCCACGGTACGCACGATTCAAATGGAAATTCTTGTATGGTGCTATGTTGGTTTTGACCGAAGCCGGTGGGTTATGGTGTGGGTAGAAGCTTGGTATCTTGCCAAATTGTTTATCCTTAAGTTTCTGCACTTTACCCTTGAGCGAGGAGGTGGTACCGATGTGCTGGAACAGCGACGGTTTATAATGGAACCAGTATTTAGCCTTCTCCAGCTTGCAGTGCTTTTGATCCTTGTCCCAGTTGCAAACTTTCGTGTCGATTAAGTGGTCCAATAACCAGTCAACAGGTTTATCGTTATAGAACATTTGAAAGAACGTTATTAGCCAGGGAAGTTCGGCCGACTTGAACATTTTACCTAAAAAAAATAACAATCAATAAAAATGTAAGCCGCCCAAATTTATCACCTTACCAATGAAGCCAAGCTGGCAAAAATCCAGCAGTATCCAGTTGTCCTTTACGGCTGTCTTATCGATAGCGAACTTTTTCATGATTGTGACGAAACCCCGCTTTGCTAGGATGTCGTCTTCGAGTTGAACGTAGAAGGTGCCCTTTGGTTGAGCATACGCCATGAGAAAGGAAAAATCCAAGTTTTGTTTGGATCTCCACTTGACTCGTTCCAAGGGATCGTTTAGGGTTATCCGCAGCTTGTCAAAGTTTGGATAGTATGACACGGACGGCGCTACAACATCGATGAGGCCACTCTCGACATATGGACCGAAACGGACCTCGATTTGTTTTGCGGTTAAAGAGATGTAGTCGAAGTCGGTTTCACCGATAAAAACAACAATGAGTGTTTCGTTTTGCTCGACCTCGTCCATGTTGGTGATGATATTTTGGAGGGTGCTCATCAGATAGGACTGCTTTTCACGCTTGACTGTGGGAATGCCGAGAACTATGCTGACGCCAGTTCTGCCTTTGGACATAAGGAACGATGGCTTCAACGACATTGGGTCATCGAGCAGATGCGGCAGGAAGTGGAATGCGGTGGGCATTCTTAAGCTCGATGGGAACCTCGATGTGAGGGTAGAATTTTTCAAGATTAATCTAGCTTCTGGACTTAGCGCCTCCAATATGGATGATGTGTTGAATGGTATGTGGGAGGTGTTGTCGCCTGGACCACTACTTGTGCTGCTGGTGGGACTTTGTGACAGACCGAGGTATTGGGATAGTATCGCGACGTCCTCTTGTCGAGTCCTGTACATTGATTCGAGATATTGCAGTCGCATTTGGTATTCTGCTAGCCGCTGCGAAAGTGTTTGCTCTGTTGAGAGATCTGAAAAGGAGAAGAAATTAAGGTCAGAAGGAGTTTAAATATCTGCAGTTTATTTTTGAGACAATTGGGTGGAACGGAGAAGAAAAGATTCAAGGCATAAGAATTTACGACGGGTTATTACAGGATGAAAAATATGTTCACCATATAAGGATCATTTTTTAGTATCGTGAACATAAACGAACGACCATAAAGATTTCTGGCTTTTTAAATTAAAGACCCTGTATTTCCCAAGCCCAGATTGAGTAAGAGCTTTTGAGGCGTCGGACATACCTCTGTCGATATCTTTATTTGTTGAGTTGGAGGTGCTATAACAGCGATGTAACTGCGATCCGCATGAGTCCGTTTGAGGATCTTCAACAAGCACACTCACTTACAAAGAGCTGTGTCGTTGCTTGTACATGGAGCCCTGATACAGCAAGGAGGCTAACTTGTTGCGAGGGACCTAACGGTTAGACAATCTACGAGCTGGAATCCAGAAGGTAAAGATCAAATCTTCTTTCAGAATGAAGAAATTTTCCTAGACGTTGAGTTTGGCTTCGGAGAAGAACACTCAATACTCCATCCACTCTTAATGTTTCGATTCTTGATGCAACAACTGCTCACGGAACCATAGTCTAGCTCCACAATATATCTGTGCATCAGAAAAAAGTGGTGGGGGTTGTATCCATAATGCCTGCTTCAAACTGACCCGGGATCTTCATCACGGCAGAAAAACTCTTTGAATTACCAATCAAACTCATAAGTAAGGCCGGGACACAATGTCATATATTTAAAAAGGCTCTTAAGGGAAGTCTTTTTACTCCACCAAGATCTAAACCAGCATAAAACGTGCTCAAAAATAAACTCTTCCATTTTGGTAAATTGAAACATAAAACAATTCAGCATTTCCATTGAATAGTTCGAACAAACAGACAAAAAAACATTTCCGAAAAATTCTCGATTCCACAATTTTTAAATTAAAATATAGTTTAAAAATGACAATGATTCCGGAATCATTGAAAACCCTGTATTCTCGTACTCGATCAACAGATAGGTCACAATTTCGAATCCAAGAGTAAATCCTAAACTTTAATATAGATTTCGAATCTTGTGATGGTGCTATAAATAGAGGAGTTGACTAGCGAGAGTAGTCTGACTAATAAATGGGAGGTCGTGCTGTTGTGATTACTGTCTCGGTTTATCTCAGTAGATTTTTAAGACGTAATATTATTGGCTCGCTGTGAACACTTATAGCAGAGTGCTGTGACTAAATCATGACGAATAAAATACTGCGAATTGAGTGAATGCAAAAAGTTCTCCGCTCCGATTCAGACTCAAACCAAACTTGATTTCCAAACCACTACACAATATTCCAGTTCTTTTCTCAATCCTTTTGCTCGCTCTACGAAAAATGCATTACAAGGAAAGTCATAACTCCGTGAGATTTGTAGAGATGTCCCTTGTGTTGGATGCATTCGCTGCGACAAAAGCGTAGTTTAAATCTACATCAAATAAGAAGTTTATTAAAAGCGTTCTTAAATCATGTTTATTTTCAACAATATGCGTTCTTTTTGCCACTTTTCTCACCAACGTCAGTCTTGCTATTAGCACGCATTAATGTAAGCCTTCATCTCAAGAAACTCTTAAGACTTTACGAAAAAAAAACCACCTATTTGCAATAAGAAGGAACTCCATTAACAACCCACCCCATTAGCTTGAGAAGTCTTAAAAGAAAATGCAAGGACTTTGGCTCCATGAACTCACAAAAGGCGACTTTCGCAAAACACAAATGTTAAAGTTTCCAAAACTCAACGAAATCTCAAGGCACTCGCGCTCCTTTTCACCATTAATCCATTAACACTTAAACACACTCGCTCTGTGTATAAAACAAACACCTCTTATAGGTATAACTTGGCTCTACCCTAAAAGGCACTTCATGCATTGTTATTGTTGTACATCATCAAAGCTGTCGATGGCTTATAAAGCACTTGAAAATTATGAGGCCTTTAATTTTATCCGTCAGAGAGACGTCAGAGTTTCTTCAAGAAGAAAACTCAAAGAAAAACTTCGAAAACTGTTTGAAATAGCAAATATTTTCTTTCGTGCTAATTTGCTTCCGTAGATTTTGGGCCAACTCCGGCATCCATTCGCCTCGGAAGTGGCCATACCAGATGTCTTTAAAACAGTTTCTTATTTAAGAAAGAAAAAACAAATTCCCTCCGAAAAGCTATAAACTTCCGGCGTGGATTTAAAAAAAAAAAACATCCCCTCGCAGTTCAAGTATGGCAATACTCGTATACTCGTACTTAAGCCGCGTCGCAGACGTCAGAAACGATGACGATGGAGGACGGACCACTCGAACCCACCAGTTACATGCAGTGTGCTAATTTCCATTCGTAGTCACGTACATTTCATTAGCGAGTATTCAAATGAACACACCACTCGCACAACAGCCTAGCAAAAAGGTGAACACGAACAGCATGACGTAGCCAGATTTTCCACCCTCCCGGCTGTAGTTTATCAAAGCCCTTAGGGTGTCGGGAATGGGAGGGGCAGCGCGTCTAGTTATTCGATTGCTGATTCTGAATTCATCAGTAAGTTTTAGGATGGTTGAATGGGGGGTTAGCGGTTTTTGCAACAAGAACAACAGACACCCCCAATTGGGAAGTTCGTTCTTCATACATATTAAAGGAGACTTGGGGCTAAGGATGTGGATGAGGAGCATCAGCATCGGTGAAGAGACATAGTCATACCCTGCTGGCGCTTGACTCCTATTAGGCGACAGTTTTCCTCACAGGAATGTTTTGTGTTTGAGATTTCCTTTCTCATTTTACTGGCGACAGGGTGGTGCTGTTGATGGTGTTGATAAATAATTTGAATGAGCATCTTTTTCAGTTGTAGTTTTGTTGGCACTTTTGCGGTTGTGTCTCTATTTTACTACACCCTTCCGGCAAGCCAAGTTTCAGGGCTTTCCTTTCGCTTTGTTTCGCATCCAGTGGGTTATAGTTTAAGGGCAACTGTGAATGGCTTCATGCATAAAAAATTTGTTGATTAAATTCATCGTGTGTCGTACTGGCGTGCTGGTGTGCTCAGCTCGTGCAGATAGTTGGAACATGGATTTAATTACAAATGAATATGTGGTGGTTGTCTTAATATGAATGAAAATTTCGAAGCTCCGGATTGCGGTGCTATTTGTGGGCGGGAATTTCTCGTTTCGGGATATGTACAGACGTGTGGTTATGTATACCCGCTTGCAATTATTATTTGGGGTATAAACAAGCTCTTCTGGATATAATTGGTGCTTTTGTTTAAATTGTCTGTTTTGGTCGTTTACGTTGAGTTTCTCCCATGAGAATTCAGGGATTGCTAAGTTGTAGAGCTTATTTTTGCTTCGATGGCCAAGCCCGACGAACTTCGCACAGAGCTTTCCAAAGCAGCTGGAGACGTTGTACATACGTCCAGCCGCTTGTTTGTACATGCAATGAAAAGAGTCATAAGTCTTCCAAATTTCACCTACGAGATGTGTACTCCCATACTGCAGATAAAGAAAATATCAAGAATTCCAACTCGCTTCTTAACTATGTACCTTCTCACGGATTTCAATGTCGAATATGACAGCATTTACATAGGCAAGACTTACTCGTACCAAACATCCGGTTATACAGAATGAGTACGGAACCCTTCAAAGTCGATAACGATTTCCCCAGGACATTTGATGACATGGCAACATGACGCACTGTCATGCAGTTCTTGTAAACATCATTGCCGAAGAAATTGTTCAAAACTCAAACGCGATTACAAGATGAACGGTCCTTCAGAATTTTGTGGTTGTAGCATTTTTCTTAACTTCCCATAAAACTACAGCATCTTTTAAGAGAAACTTTGAACTCAACTGGCTTAAAAGGTTCGTATGTTACTGGCCGAACACACACACATCAGTTAATGTTGTTACAATTGAAAGCGGATAAGTGCAAGTCGGATACGCACACAAAGGGTTCCGTACAAACATAAAATGTGCAACACTTTATATTTTTTTAATTTATTGCGCAAAATTAAGTAAAGTAAACTTCAAAATCGATTTCCATCGATTTCAGAAAGATATCTGGGTGTGTAGAAATTTACGATTGTGCGGATTTTTTCGTCTCGCATGACTCGAGAACAAAGCCATCTATCACCTCGAAATTGATTTTGTTCCAAGCGTATTTGCAACTGAACAGGTTGATTTGGATCAATTTGAAATGCTGTTTAAAAGGGATAATTCCCCGTGTTCAAATAAATTGAACTTAGTTTTCTAATAAAAAAATTCAAAACACATTTAACTTGTAGTTTTCAAGTTCTTTATAAGATGCAAATATCTGTGTAAATATATTCACTGCCATTAATAAGTTTTCGGACAGATTTATATAATTTTCTATTCAATTTTAATATCAGAATTGAATTGAATATAATTTGACATCAATAAGTCACCAACTAAAAAGACTTTGATTACAAAATATAGTTCGTCTTCATTTTCACTGAAAATCCACATCATATTTGCACCAATTAGTCCAAAATTTAATCGATTAACTTCGTAATGTTTTGAAAAATCTCTCTTAATTTACCTATCAATGTTGGACACTGTTTTGTTTGTTTGTTTTGATTGACTGTTTAGTAAAAGTTCTAAAATATACTTTCAATAACAAAATTTATAATACAAGGGTCGGCGACAGCCAAAAACTCAGAACGTCCGCAATAGAAGGTATTGCTCCGGTAGGTGATGAGCTAAGTTAAGATACCACTGATACAAGAATGAATTTATAAATATTTATCTTCGTGCTTAAGCAAATAACTTAAATACTATTATTACAAAATTTATAACTTTAAATTTTGTAAGTTCAGTTGCGCTTCGACTTATAATCAACTGCAAGGTCCTTTAAAACTTTTTGAATTTTGTTCCACTTTTATATTGTTGTGAAGTTGGTTAAACAATTGGAAAACTTAAACAAAAATGCAATTTTGTGCTACTGTTGATGTCAAAAAGGTGATCTGAATATACGAAGCGTTTTTTAAGTCAATTCAATGTATTGTTGGTAATAAGTATCACTCGGCAATATTTATTTCATTTATGTACAACAGGAAGAGTATTGTACGAAGAACTCACCTCTGAGGTACGCCAAAAAAACATCTCCAGTTTCTTAAAATTTGCTACCAAGCTTCGCTCTTTGTTTTCTATCCTTGAAATAACTTTTAAAACAATAAAGCTCGTTGTCACGAATGTATTTTTCCAATTTGTTGATTAATATTTGGTACTCCTGTCTACTGTTTCGATTGCTGGTTTGAAGTCTAAAAACGCCGTAATTATTCCATTCATTTTTCTCGATTTCTGGTCTCCATTTTATTATCAGCCTTTTCTATTCTTTGTCGATAAAAGTTTTTTGAATTCCAAATAATGTCATTTTACTAATGTAATTTTTTTTATGTCGAATTACGAATCGAAATAAAACTCGGTAAGAAAGATCACAACACCCCAATATTGAGTTATTTTAACACTTTTGTGGTTCATCATAATCAAATCCAAGAGGACTTTTATAAAAACAATATAGAGATAGACGTACATACTAATGACATAAATTCCGATCACTGGTGAATATCTTCTAAAGATGATCATTCTATCTAAATTTACCAGAAGAATAAAAAGATTACATGGTGAAACGTCCTAAGCACGGACGGCGGAGTTTCCTCCTCTCGACGGAAGCTGTGGGCCTTTGAATAACCTTGACTCGAATCTTACGACAATATTATTATTATTTATAATGCAGTGAGCGGTTGAAAAACAGGACTCAATACATTATATTGACTTTCTGGATGGTGTGAATCGATTTGATTTTGAGACGCAAAATGTTTTTCAGACGAATATCTTTGCAATCGAAAAGAAAGCTAAAGCTACCTACAGTCAAACCTGAGTAAGTGGAAACTGGATAACCAAGAAATTGCAAGGTCCCATCATCTTAACCAAATAAAGCTACTATAAGTGAAAAACAGAAACAGAGAAGTTGCTTTTCACTCTATAACTGAGGCCGCTACTTGTCTGTGCATCTAAGAGTGGCATTAGTGGAACTATATTAAATGGAGCTATATTAAGTGCACAAGAAACGCTCCGCAAGATTTTTCAATACTCTACGGTTATTCATAAATAAATTTTTGATAAAATTTAGGAACTGGAAAAAAAATAAAAAAAATTTTGAATGTAAAATAAACGCCAAAAACAAAATTGGATTTCTTTAAAAATATTTGTCTAAATTTTTAATTTTTTATATTTATTCTAATGAATAATATCTGCACAAAACTCAAATTTTTATCACTACGTATTGGATTGACTGTGTGATAGTCTAGCTAGAAACTCGTGGCAGCAAAAAACCTCCATAAGCGAAAAAGATATCATCGTCACTTGAAATTTCGCTTATCCAGGTTCGACTGTATGCATACTATTTTGCTATTCTGGCATGGAATCACATCAAAGCACATATAAAACCACATTTCTCCGTTGTGGGAAACAATATGAGGGATGATGAAGTCAAGAGGAAATACATCATGGGTTGTTTGGAGGCAGACAATTCTTTAAAGTTTCCAATTTAAATTTTTTATTAAATTTTAATTATTTATTGTATAGCCATGGTAGTCCACATTCTGTGAAAAATGCATGTGTTTACCTAAAACTTTTCAGGAGATACAGATATCATAACAGGCGGACAAACGGACGGATGGAATAATAGGGTTCCTTTGGCAAACTTCGGGAACGGAACCCTAAAAATTTAAGCTAGGTTTCCACACGGTGTTGTTGATCCTTTTATTTATTTTTAATGTATTGAGATGCACGTGATAAACTTTCAAAACTTGTTCTTTTACCACCAATGACACACTCACTAATATCGCTGCAGCTAATATTGATACATGCGTAAATAATATTAACCATGATCTTGAAAGCATATGTACACACGTGGTTGAGGGTAAACAGAACAGAATAGCTTCGCGTAAATTCTGTCCTAACTGTTTACGTTAAAATTAATAACGAATAAACAGAATTGGTAAATAAACTAAAATACTTTGGCGTTCAGCTTGACGATGAATTGAATTATAAAACTCATTTATATATCCATGGAAGTATAAAAAAAAGACAAAGTGTTTCCATGGCAACTGCCAAAAATGTGTTTTGATCAGTGTTAGGTTCATTTGTTTGTTCAGACAATTTTATTTATTTTTACAATAGAAAAAAATGATGCCTCCAGGATAGCACTTAGACCACGAACATGCTGAACAAGATTCTGTTTATGTATTAATGAATGCAAGAGATCTAAAAAGTGACACAGTACGAACAACAAGTGGACAGCAAATACCACGAAAAATCGAAGTTTCTTGATGACTGGCAGCATTGTCATTTCATTACATTTAAATGCGTTTTTATCTGTACGACAAAAAAATGTTTACATCTAGCTTTATTAACTGAACTATTTATAAACTTACTTACTGTACGGGCGCTCTAAGCTTAACCTTAAAACTTAAAATATGTTTTTCGACTAAAAAGTATACTTTTCATAACAAAATAATTATACTAATTTATGAAAACTAAGAAGGCTTTTAAATGCTACATAAACAAAAAACTTGGTGAATAGACATTGTGTATTCTTTATCTAAGAAAAAACTTACTAAAAACTGATCCAAAACCTAAAAAAACTTTATCTATATTAATATAATATTTACAACAGTTGGATTATTTAGACGTTTTTTTTTTCTATTGTGGCCAAAATATGTACAGTTTTTTTTTTTTACAAAACATATTGTTTGTAAAAAGATTTGGTTTATTTACCTTACAACTTAAATATTTTATAAATTTACTTAAACATATATAACAGAATAAAAGTTTCGAAGGAAAATGCCACCAGAATGAAAAAACATTCATCAGATTGAAATTGCCCAAGGTAAGAGAGAAGAGGATTCAGATTAAACGTGATTCCAATCACAGAGTTGGTAAATAAATAAATAAATAAATAGATAGATCAATAAATAAATAACTTTATAAATCGATAAATATATTTATTAATAAATAAATAAATATTATATTTAAAAACTACTTACAATCTACTTATTCTACCTTAAACAGGATGAAAGGACATAATATCATAATATTTGGGGCACCAAAGATAAATAACTAAAGACATAGTTCATTCTCCGCCTAGCTACCAATAGTGTTGAAATTGCCTTTTGACATCAGTTTGTCGCGGTCTGATACCACCCTACTTTACTTTCAAAGCATTTATCGTAGTTGACGAGCGTCGTCCACAGCTTTTCGACCAACGTGAAAGATTATCGGTACCGCTTATCTATCATGAACCAAACATTTTCTATCGAGAAAGAGAAACGCTTCAGGGGGTATAAGGCCGATTTAGCGCACTGTCTCATAGCATTGGGGCAGAGAGTTACGGAGATCAAGTTCTTGTTCGAAGTTATTGCTCTTGAAATGTGACTTCGAAAAAGGTTTATCAGGAATTATATACTCTAATCAAGTTCGCCTCGTTGCACAGGACTTCATTGGTTTAGAATTTTTTGTATTCAGAGTTCTGTATAAGCCCTAAGACATCGCCTCTCGACAACCCGAATCTTTTCCATTCAGTTTGTTCCGACGTTGAACCAAACGCCGATTGAGGGCCGTGTAGCAGATCACCTTTACCTTGGCATCGAGTTGACTGCTGTGAAACAGTCTCTTTGGCGCCTTTATGGTTGTTAAAATGGTTGGCGGTTGTTAAAATATAGATATTGATCAAGCCAGTTCCCAAGGTATCTAAAAACACATCGATTTGCCAGTGACTGCCCGTATTGTCCAACTGGTATTTCTAGAGGCCCCAGACAACGCAACGCAGAGCAGAATGGTCTTGCACTTTTGAAAATTGATCTTCAACTTCCAATCGTCACAATATCTCTGAATCTTTTCGAAGTCACGTTGAAAAAGACTCACGACGACCTCGATCTTCGAACTTCACCTGTACGTGATCAAGTCATCTGCGTACGCTATGAAGTGGCGGAGAGATCCTAAAAGATCGCTTGTGAAGATCGTTAATAAAATCGGCAAAATAACTATACCCTGTTGTAGATAATTGTTAATTCTCCTTGCTTTTGTTCTATGGATATCCGATATCAATCGTGCCCCGCTCTGAAACCGAATTCTATTGGTCACTTTTTCAAAAACCTCACTGATGTTCGGAAGGAGACTTATTGACCGGAACTGGCAGTTTTGTTTTCGTAACAAAACGTCAACCGAATATCGAAACCACTTTTTTCACGTTTCACATGAAAGTAAAAATGTTGTGCTTGATTTTTCAAAGTCTTCAAAAGATTCTGGCATCTTTCTTTCAATGAATGGGAGACTTGCTTTATACCTTTTCAAATTGTAATTCATGTTTTTCAAGACTTTACTTTATCAAAACTAATTTCAGATTCCAGTTTGAAACAGAAGTTTTGGAGAGAAGTTAAGACAACACAACCGAACCGTACCTTAATAAATATTTTCGACAAACAAGCAGTCTTCCTTTTTATGATCTGATACAAATCTGAATGCATACCCTTAGGTATGTACGGCTTCTCATTATTCTACCGAGCTTCGAGAAAAAAGGAAAACCTCTAAAATCTACGCTCCAAAAGTTCAAGTCAAGAGTAAATACACGCCAATCTCAGTTCATGAACGCTAAGACTAATCGTGGAAGTTCGTGTGGTTTTTTACGTATTTTGTTTTGAGGAAAATAATGGTCTCTCAAATTGGACCCACTTAAAAGCCAAAAACAATCAAGCAAATTGAGAGTTTCATATGATCTCAAATAGGGCAAATGGATAGAGCCACAAACGCTTTCAAATCTTTAATGATTTTGGGGGCGTCGATGTCGATTCCTACCATCGTGCTGATTTTTTATTTTTTTTTTGAGGCCAGCAGATCATGGATTCAGACAGTGATTAATGGGATTACGACTGACGATAATAATTTACTTTGCTGTCTATGATTAATTACTTCCTCAACACTATTTAGGTGTATTCGTAGACGTTTGAGTATCTCCTTGGATAACCTGGACCATTATCTCTTTCCCCAAAATCATTAGTAAATACAATAAAATCACTATGAATGAGTTGCTCCAATTTTCACGAGAGGTTAAAGTTGGAGAATGTGTGAATCGTCAGTTGATGAGTTTGCTCGATTGAGTCAACCTCAAAAAAGGAGGCCCTCGGCAGGATAACTATTGCGTACGTCGGAAAGTGTGACAGAAAATGAAAAACAAGTCAAGACAAGGGGGGAAAAAAATATTCAAAAATATGAAAAAAGGGTCAAAGATATCGATGAGTCCTGCGATAGGAGATAACAATAAGTAGCAGGCTTCAAGCCCGGAACGAAACCGAGAACAAGTCTCAGTCACCGAAGCACTTAATTGATATATGAGTGATAGGCCAACTCGCATGCAGTCCGAATTTGGGTGAATTTTGTGTATGCATTTATTCATTAAATAACATTTTTTACAAATTTATTGTTGGTATCTGCAATGCCTTAGAGATGCAGAAAAAATATTAGGAATTTTGAAAGTTCTACAAGTTTAGAAGTTTCTGCAAAGTAAATAGTTCTTATAATACAGCATTTTTCAAGAAAACTTTTGAAATTATTTTCATAGCAAAAGCTTGTTTAATTTATTAATAATACTTATAGCCCAAATTTCATCTCCTTATGGTTAAATTAGTGGATAAACCATTGGATCTAAATTTGAATGAAAAACATTTATTTTTTCGGTTTGTCTCTGATTTGAGTTATTTGGATCAGTTTTGCTGTGAACTAAAAGTCTTTTTGATGGACAGCTACTTCATTAACTCTTGTTCTTTAATCAAAATTTTTTATCATGAACAGCCTTAATTGCCGCAACAGTAAAGGATCGAAACAACAACATTGAAACTCATTTTCTGATCGGAAGCTGTAGCATGATCGAAAATATACGACTGTGCAAAAATTCTTTGTTCGCCAATCTTGAGCTATGGAGGTGTAGAACGATGACAAATGTTTCTGTGAATTCTGAAGTAGCAGGGCCCATATGCAACCGGTGGTGCAATATTTGCACCCAACGAAGCAATTGCCAATGAGCTGTTTAAAGACCCTTTATTTTTTTATAAAAATCTGAAATTTACAATTCTATTGCGATTGTTTTTACATGATACACGTTTGATGGTAAAAATGTAAAAATAAATTAAATTTTTTTTGCTATTTGTGCTACAAACCGGAATGATCCACTTAAAGAAAGTGACTGCAAAAATATTTTCAAGAACTCTCCAATTACGGCATTACTCTTTTTAACAAACTTACTACAATACAATTTTCCTTCACATAATTTAAGCAAAGTTAAAACATATTTCTTTGCCAAAAAACTACCTTCTGTCAAGATGGATGGGAGTTGGTTTTAAGTTTTCAGTCAGACCCTCGAATGTTATTTTGACCAAACTTCCCCACATCAGGTACATCAGATTGCTCTTCACTTCAACTATCCTATAGTAATTTAAATTATCTATGGTTTCTTTTTTAATTTTCCCTACAAAATGGCAGTATGCTGTATTTTAGCAGGTTACCTGATGGCAAACAGTTTTTCGATTTTTCTTTTGTGTAAGAAAATTTGGTAATTTAAAATATTCAGCCACAACGCTGCACCTTATTTCCAATTTTTTTTTTTAACATCAGAGCTCCGCAACGCGTCAACCGATTAGGAACAATCGCGGAGGCCAATCTAACCGAATGTGCAATGGCCAGATCTCAATCCGGGGGAACCGCCTTTATGATCACGGTAACCCCTTCGCCAGGGGTACGCAGACGACTTAATTGCGTACAGATCAGGCTTGAAGATCGAAGGCATTAGCAATCTCTTGCAGCGTGACTGGAAATTAAAGATTAAAGATTAACTTTCGGGAATGCGAAACTATATTGTTTAGGACGCCGTGGTCTGGGGCCTCTAGGGATACTGTAAAGAATTGGCGAAAGCTGTCAATCGTGGGACCGAATGGACATCCATTGGCGGGTCGAAGTGAAGTCCGATATATCGGTATTTGGCTAGACCAGTTTCTATATTTCAACAAAAATGTAGATGCTGCTCTTACCAGAGCTAGGATCGCTTTTGCCCAAACAAAGAGACTGTTTTATAGCCAGCAACTCGATGCCAGGGTAAAAGTTATCTGCTACATGGCCCTGATCCGGCCTATGCTCGTCTATGGATGCCCCGTGTGGTTCAACGTCGAAGCAAGCTTGATGGAAAGGATTCGGTTGTTTGAGAAGGTTTAACTTAGAGAGCCCGCTTAGGGACAGTAAGTTAGTTAAGAACGCATAAGATATTTAAGGCTAGTTTTAAGCAATTTTGTCTAGTATATAAGTTACATGGTAATTAAGTCAATAAAATTCGCTGAAAAAAAAAAACGCGTCAACCGACTTTGCTAAGGAGCCTGTTCAAATTTAATATTTCTATTTCGTTCGTATTCTGTATAGTTGTGACATACTAACATACAAAGCGCTTTTACATAACATTTTATGGTAACACACCGAAAAGTAAAAAGGAATGATCAAATGAACGATTAAAAAAAAATTACCAAGTGAGAGTTAACTCTCACACAAAGGGTTCCGCGCCTTCTAAAAGTATGCATTACTATGTGTCTTTACTTTGAGATTACTCAAAGCATCAAAAGCATAGACAAAACTAAAGCTCTATATCGGTCTACTACTTGTAATTCCAATAAGAACAAGAAATTTTTAAAAGTTAAAAAAAAACAACGATTTGAAACGATCACAAGATTAAAACATTATTTAATACAGACTTATTGTAGGAATGTTTGAATCTATGACTATGACTATGAGATGTGCAAACTCCGATTTCGCACCCCAAAACGTGTCACATCGGTGTACGTGTCTCTTGTCTGTCACAACTAAAGGTTCAATATCAATGATATTTTTTTGAAAGTGTATAATCAAAGTTAAGAGTATCATATGAACCTGGAGCATATTTAAGTTACAGTTGTGAACACATTCAAGAAATTGTTTTAAAGTAGAAATGGACAATATGGAAAACACAACGTCATTCATTGTTTACATTTTTCTTTATTTTTCAACCCTCTGTTTTAATGTGATTTATTGAAATACTGTTACAATCATAACTCAAACATACATCAATAAACTACATGAAATACTTTTTTTAACAGTTTTCGAAAATTATGTTGCATTACATTACATATCATTACATTTTTTAGATTGAGGAAAATGCCGCCACGAAAGCAAAACAAGTATGCATGAATGTGACACTTCGTTGGTTGCCACATTTAATGCGCACTAACACAACTTTATTTTGACATTCATTCCGCGAGTTACAAAATGTGTTTTTTTTTTTTAATTTTTATTTTAGGAATTCCAGCTTTTACCTTATTTTGCCTGCATTTAAAAGTTGTTAAGTTGTTCCATGAAACTCTGTGCCTTCTTTTTAGGTGTTGCAATTTTTCTCCCCTTGATTATAAGTCCGTTGTCATAATACCAGTAGACAATTTCATCGAATTTCGAATAATTGTGATTGATGAATATGGCAGTTTCATCGGCATACTGAAGGCCAATGCTACTTTTAAGGATTGCCAGCATTTTATAAACACAAATGCTCAACAAAAGTGGTGGCAGTTTTGATCCTTGTGGCACTCCATAAAAACGGAACCGTTGGTTTGTTATATCTTTTGAAAAATTTTACCGGAAACATTCGGGTCACATGATTCTCAAGATAGCTATCTTTCCTCGTATCCCAGTTTTTGCTCAAGCATTTTCATTATTTGTTTATGACAAAGTGTATCGAGAGCTGTCCCTCAATCAATGAACATTTAAATGGAAATATTATCATAGGACTACCGGTTGAAAATGTCGTTTTTTCAAAAATCAATGCTTTATTGAGAAAAAATAGATATAAATTCAATATTCAAAGTATTGCCCATCGCTAGCCACACATTTTTCCCATTTTTCTGGCACTTCATGGTTACCCGTTCTGAAAATTTTGACCGGTTTGGCAGCAATCCACGAAGCGATCCATTTTTTTAAATCATCGAAATGACGGAAGTGCTGGTCAGCCAGGCCATCTTGCATCGATCGGAAGAGATAGTAATCGGATGGCGCAAGGTCTGGACTATACGGTGGGTTGGGGAGGACATCCCATTTGAGCATTTCAAGATAAGTTTTGACGACATTTTCAACATGTGGCCGAGCATTGTCATGTTGCAAAATAACTTTATCGTGTCTTGCGACTGTTTCCGGCCGTTTTTCCTTCAGTGCTCAGCTCTTACGCATCAATTGTCGTCGTAAGACCTCGCCTGCGATTGTTTCATTCGGTTTTAGCAGCTCATAATGCACAACACCCTTCTGGTCCCACCGAATCCACAGCATTTCGGACATGCAAAATCGGCGTTCGACGTCTCGTGGCTTCAATTCATACGGCACCCAATGTCCTACCTTTCGGATCATTCCCATTGCTTTCAAACGATCGGAAATGGTTTGCTGAGCGACGCCAAGTGATTTTGCAAGTTCTTCTTGCATTTGTGACGGATCTTGATCGAGCAATGCCTCCAATTCATGGTCTTGAAACTGTCGAAATCACCATCTTCGAACCGCTTAAACCACCGCTGACACATTCTAACGTCTTTAGTATAGCCCGGGTAAGCTTCGGTAAGCAATTGATGCGCTTCGGTTGCTTTTTTCTTTAAATGAAAGAAGCATATTAAAACTTCCCGCAAATGTTGTTTTGAGGGCACGAGTGTAGACAATTTAAGGCTTTACAAAAACTTGTGTGTTTTCACTAATGACCAATAAACTAAACTGAAATAATTAGACAATGACATGAAGTTTCTGATGTGACAGCTGTCATGGTCAAAATTCACCTCAGAGTAATAGATATGAAGTTGTCTGCAATAACGACATTTTCAACCAGTAGTCCTATTATTTATATTAAATAAATTATATATTTAATATTTAGCAATGACTATACTTTTTCAATGGCGAAGCCATCCAATCCTCCAAGTTTTGAAGAGCTCGATGCAACTATCAAAAAGCCGAAACTTAGCCGCCGGATCTGATAGTCTCCCAGTACCAGTCTACCAGTGTACATGCATAAAATCATCGACCTTGTATGGAAAGATGACACCATGACTCATATGAAATAATGAGACATATCCATTCTTAGTTTCCGTATAAGGTTTTTTCCAATGAAAAGTCTGAAGTTTTTCTACAAAGCAACTTTTTGCAGAGACTTTAGAAAAACAAATAGAAACTTTTTTTCATCAGTTCAATCAAAGAAGACAGGGAACAAAGTCGATTAAAGGAAGGTTCATTCTAGCCCTTTAAATCACCACTTACGGAAGGGTTACAACTAACCATTCTGCAAATAGGAATAGTTGCACTGGAGCAATTTTTGAGAAACATTTTCAAAATATGCCTCATTTACAGTAAGCCTCAGAGTAACTAACAGAGTAATGGGAAAGGACCGGGGATAACCTCAACGTAGCTTACAGACCCTCAACTTTATCAAATCCGTGTCTAATATACTCAAGGTTGGAGAAATAAGAACCTCAGAATTAACGTCATCTGCGAAATGCGTCACAAGTCGTTTGGCTTATTGGACGGTCGGTAAATCCGCACCGACATTTCATGAACATTCAGCAATCTCGAGGAGAATAGGCTTGTCGTGGCTTTTCGACTTATATTCCGCATCTTTTAACTTCACAAATATCAAAACAAAACTGATAGTTACCGCTTTTTGTAAACGTCAACATCATCTTCTGATTGGGTGATACATTTAGAGCCACTTTGTACCACTACAAGGTTAAGAAGATGCATTGCATCACACAGCTGATTCAGCCGTGGACGCTGTCACGGGTTGCGCGAAATTAAACGAAACTTCATCAGTAAATATTTATCTTTCAGTGTTATTTTGCTTCACGAAGTTTCTCTACGTTTTTTCACTCGTTATTGCCTCGCTGAAGATATTAATTAGCGCGTTAAAGAAAACAAGTGTAAAGTGTTTAACACTTCGACACCAGAGCCGAGGGTTCAGGCCTTTTTTAAAGGACAACCATCATGTTTGAATTGGCTGTCATGTAACATAAAATATGCATGCTTGCATGTGTATTCTGTCATGGCAATTTATTATTCTCGATTTCCCATTAAACGCATCCCTTGTTAAAGTGCTTTTCCAAGCTATTTTTCCATCAAACTGGTGTTTTTTTTTTACCCATTTCATTAATATATTCATAAATATGCATTTTCTAACGTTGTGACACGACAGTTGGGTACACAGACCAGCGCGACAGCACTTAAAGTTGCAATTCATAAAAAAATAATAATAATAATAATAAAAGTTGTTTTTTTGCGCATTTACTTTCAAGCTTTTGAGGCACTGTCGTCCGACAGTGGGTTGATGCATACTTGTATTTGTAATCCCTTCATCGTTGGTATGGGAACGCGATGCATTCAATTCCGTAAGCCGATGAATATTTCATTCCGGAGTATAAATTATGTGCGATTTTTTTTTATCGATTCTACGAATGAGTGTCTAGGTACTCTTTTATATGAGCCTGCAAAGCACTGGTGCGCTTATTGCAATCAACGGTTTATAAAATAGGTCAAGTGGAAAATTTGCCTTTGATTGGCCAGCGAGGCGTAAATATTTTGACAGCAGTGAAAAGGGTTAGATGACGTTGATAGAAGTTTCGTAATACCAACATTGAAATCAGGGCTGTTTGTATTTCTGTAATCCCCCTGTCGTTCGTCCTGTAATCATTTAAAAGTATAAGTTTTCCTTAAAGCTAAATAGAAAGACTCTGCTAGCAAGCTTTTTTTGTAACTTTTTCTCGCTCTTTGAGCTCTTTCCTTCGGATCTTTTAACTCACCCAAAAAAGACTCTATCGACGAGTTTTAAGATACATTTTTAGGATACATATTTCTGTTTTTCATAGTTCTGTATATAAACTGTAATTCTGTAATCATCTCAAAAACGCTGTATTTTTGAATTCCCTTTTTCAAAATTCTTTATATAAATACAAAATTCATAATTCAATTCGTTCTCATTACTGTTATAACGAAATTTTAAACTTTCGTTTCCAAAAAAGTGTCATTTATTTTTATTTTTATAAGATGATAGCCGACCCGACAAACGTTGTTGTTGACGAACCTGGCAGCACTGCACAAAACCGTCAGAGCAGCCAACCGAACAGGTGATAGTTGAGAGACCTGTTTCGCTGCCATGAGGTAAAAACTGCCCTTTTTCCTATTAGCAGTCTTACTTTCCATAGAATGGTATCTTGCTTATAGGTATGTACATAATCGATGAAGAAAATGCCGCCGGTTCGGTCTTCAGTACCTTTCATAAGAATGTTGTAAACGTCCTTTTTCTGCGAAGAAGTTTGCTTATAACGGGTTTTTCAATAAGAGCGCTACAAACGTTTTTTTAAATAAAACAAAAACGGTTTTGGATATCAATGAAATTCTTTATTTCTCTGAAAGTACGTTCGATGCCATTATGTATGGAACTCGATTTCTTTTGCATGGTCCATACGCTGAACCCAATTTTCGACGGTTTTCAAGCATAAATCGGCCGATACTGCTGCAATTTCACGTTCGATATACGTACGAAGTTCATCAATCGTCGCTGGCTTGTTGGTATAGACCATAGACTTGATGTAGCCTCACAGGAAATAGTCTAACGGCGTCAAATCGCACGACCGAGGCGGCCAAGCGACTGGACCATTTCGTGAGAAAACACGTTCTCCAAACTTGGTTTCCAATAAATTGATTGTGACATTCGATGTGTGTCTTGTGGCGACGTCCTGTTGGAACCACATTTCCTCCAAGTAAATACCATCCAATTGGGGCCAAAAATATTCGGTTATCATTGAACGGTAGCGATCCCCATTCACAGTAACGTGCTGGTCTTGATCATCACGGAAGAAGTACGGCCCAATTACGCCGCCGGCCCATAAACCACACCAAACCGTATTTTTTTCGGGATGCAATTATGACTCATGGAGTACGTGTGGATTGCTGCCTGACCAATACCGCATATTTTGTTTATTGACGGAGCCATTCAGCCATAAATGAGCCTCATCGCTGAAGATGATTTTTCGATGAAAATCCGAATCATTTTCAAGTTGATGCTCAGCCCAATTCAAGAACATACGACGCTTCTGGTGGTCAAGCGGCTTCAGTTCTTGCGTCAATTTAATCTTGTAAGGATGTAGGCCAAGATCTTTTCGCAAAATTCGCCACAACGACGTCGTAGAGAGACACATTTGGGCTTTCTGCAACTGAAGCCTCAGCGGCAGCAATATTCTCGGCACTATGGGCACTTCTTTGTCTCACTGGCACGGGAATATTTTAAACCGTGCCTGTGGACTCAAATTTTTCCACTAGGAGCTCAATTGTTGATCTGATAGGACGATTATGACGACCATAAATTGGACGTAGTGCTCTTAACGTTGAGGCCACTGACTCCGAATTTCGGTGGTAAATTTTAATAATTTCGACTTGTTGTTGGCTCGTATATCTTTCCATCATGAAATGGCAAACCTTACTAAAGAGAAATGTCAAAAGAGCGGCAAGAAATATGGCGTCGTTTGGTGTCCCTGTCGCTCTACTTTTGTAGCGTCCCTGCTGAAAAACCCTTTATACTGTATAAAAAAATAACTTTTGATTTAGTTGAAAAAGTGGATGAGGTTTATGTGCAATTTTCTGACAGAAGGTCCTGCTGTTAACTGAAGGTTAAAAGTCTTTAACTAATGGGTCAGCAGAACACTATAGTGTAAGTTAGACTCACCAGTCGAATGGGCGCCAAACAATATTTTACAGTTTGAGAAGAACAAAGTTAAATGTTAAATGGAAGCTTTATAAACTGTTTACACGTGTCAACTTTTTTATCTCAAATTATAAAATTCAAAGGCCTAACAAAAGAGACGTTTTTAATGCTCACAAAACATCATAAAAAACAAACTGTCTGCAATAAAATTTATTGAATGACGATAAACGAATGAATATAAAATGCTTTCAGCTTGTAATAATTGCACTGCTAACTTTAAGGAAACATTTTACCAAGAAATTATGACATCAATAACCTGACATTTGATTGATTAGGATGAAAATTTAAAAAATATAATTTTTTATCGTTTCTGCTTTTAATATCTTTAAAAATGTTGTTTTCAACTTTCACAGAAATAAACAAAAAGAAGACAAAACGAACGCTTTATTGTATCCTTAAAGCCTTAAATAAATTCATTAGAGTGACAATTCATAAAGAAAAACGAACCATTGACAGCAAATGACACTTTTAATGGCATCCCATAACATGCTTTATGATTTTGACGATATGGCAATTTGTCAATCTAGATAATTGATTGCCTTCACTTAAAGTGTCATGGATATTGTTTTGACAATGCGCCCTGCATTTTTTGACATTTATTTTTAGCACGAATTTCAAATAGTTCTGAGGTTAAATAGTGCGAAAGAAAATTACTAAGCGTTTCGTAAGGTCATAACTGACTTCATATAGATTTATTCGAGCTTAAATAGTTTGTAGAAATGAGTCAACTAACTGAGAGTCGACAAAACAAAGTCGTTAAAACAACTAATCGATATTCGTTTAGCAATTAAATAGCGAAGTGAAAAATTATTGTTGTGCGCTCTACTGAGGCAAGCAGAGTTGAGATGATTCATTTTTTGGTCGTCAACAGCGCTACTGATTGCAAGGAAACTATATTTCTGATTTTGTAATCATTGTTGCACTAGTTGAACTCATGAGATGCAGAAAGATTTTGTTATTCTGTCAACTCCTAACCATTTGGTAGTTCTTGTAATGGTTCCTATTTCCGGAAGTTTCTCATGTAACTTTCGCTTTTTCTTATAGTGTTCTGTTCCTCTAATTCCCAAATTTGAGTTACTAATTTATCAGGTCATCGATCGTTGAAGGTCCCGAGCTCGAACTTACGATTTTTTACACCCTTCATGATTACGGGCTACCAGCATCCAGTTGGTTAGACCAGGCTTCCTGGAATTCGCGCTTATTTGATCTTTGAATCGGAGGTAAGCCTCCTTCCCTTTCTTCTTGTACTTAGTCGCTGGAATTCGAGGACAAACATAGCTGGAAAAAATTTGTCTTCCGGGTTAAACTCATTCTACAGCTTAGAGTTTGGGGTTGTACCTCATCCATTCGGGAATTTTTTGTCCAAGGTCTTTTAGATCTTTGTTTTTCTTTCTCTCGCTAAAAAGTTGTGTGTTTGAAAGATGGCTCTATCGACCTGCTGTCAATGTCATGGCTTGACAGCAAAGTCAATAACATATCATGTACACAAACCATTATTTTTGACAACACCACGTTAGAATTCCATCAACCGATACAGAAACCACTACAGCAAGGAGACTAAGTAAGTCAAAGTACTATGCTTGTCGACAACTGGTGAACACTGACTGGACCAGATACGAAAGCTAAGTTGAAATTCAGAATTTGCTTTAAGATTCTAACCTGGAACTTAACAATTGATCGGGTAGAAGATTGCTCGAGGTTCATGTCACAAAAAGGCTTCAGAAGATAACATAATACAATGAAAATCAGCAAAAATATCCTAGTCGGGACACCTCTTCCGTCAAGTGTTGTTCCAGTTTGTTAAAGACGAGCAGCTGAACACCATTCTGTTTGATAACTGCTGAAGGGTGACCAGGAAATCTTCGCCGAAATTGATGCTGTGCCAAAATCAAGATCTTGATATTTCTTGAACGTTTCATGTCTGCAATCTGACCCATGAGAAATGAGACCCATATTTCAAAAGGGGGATACACTTTGGCCCATCTTGTCAATAAAGCTCTGTCTTCAGAGCTAAAAAAAAACAAGAACCAAATTAAAGGAGGTTTTCAAGCTGCATTAAAGCTGAGCTTAAACTTTTTTCAACCAGATTGGCTTTAAAAAACTTATAGCATAAGTTTTGGGAGTCAATTGATTTTGTAAGCCAGGCTTTGGGATTGAGCAAAATTATAGGAACTTATTCACTCCACTAACATAAAAAAAGTCTAATGACACAAAGAAAGAGCCAAGCCAAAAATGATGCCCACTTGAAAAGTTCGGACACAACATGTAAATCACCAGCACTAATATATTTAAAAGTTATCGAAAACAAGTATGGGATCAGGTGCTTTTCGCCTGATCTGAAATTGCCACTAATTCTCTTAAACCATTTCTGAAGCCTGCAGGATGATGTGATTTTAGTGTGTCAGATAATTGATTCACTTTTCTTTGCAGAAGACACCAGGTGCTATTGCGGAGGCCTCACGAATCTATCAGTGTACAGGCCCAGCTCTGAATTAAAAATTCTTTCAGGAATTTTATTGAGAAATCTGTTGCCGAAATTCAAAATGATCATCATACTCATTGAAACATTCAAATGCTTTTGGATAAACATGTTCCTTTTGTGGGGTTTCGGACCCAAAGGGAAGTCTTTTACTTAGACCGTCGATCCGTCTGTCCGTCAGTATTTCAGAGAGCTGTATCTCCTGAACCCCTACAGTGGATACGTGCAATTTACATATAATGTATACCCCTATCGCAGCTATAAAAACAAATAATATAAACTAGAGAAAGTTAAAAACAAATGGGTGCCCTGATAAACAAGATGTGTTTATGATTCAGTAAAAAGCAGTGGCTCTATCGGGAATGCAATTCTTCTGAAAATATCGTGTTCAGAAAAAGAGAGTGGCATTATTTGAAACTTGCTCTATTTACTGGGTGATGAAGCTACAGGTAAGAAGCCTTATTTTTATATCAGCCGAAATCCGGAAGACAACTTAAATTTGTTAGAATTTACTTAGTTTGTATTGTGTTGTTCCGAAACAAGATTTTATTTTTCCTAATACAAGTGTCGAGATTACTTTTCAAAAACAGAAGGTTGCGTATATTTGCGCCAAAAAAAAAAATCTCTTGTGTTGTACTTCAACAATGTAGGCCACTGTAGAATTTTCTTATTTGTATACAGCCACTTTTGGAGAAGTAAATTAAAAACAGCCACTGACCACTGTTCAGTTTTTTGTTTTTCAGAAAATTTTAAATGTATATATACCTACTAATGCAAGAAACATTAACTTTAAATAAGACAAGTGTATATAACTCAAATAAGTTTTAACAAAAATGAAGGGTAACGCGCCTCCCAAGCGTATGCAACACTGTATATCTTTAATTATAGATTTCTTATAACATCGCCCATAACGATGTACAAGGAAACCAGACAAAGTAAAAGCTTGATAATGGTTTTCTTGCAATTCCAATGTGAAAACGAACTTCCAAATGGGAAAATAAGAAGTTTTTTTTAAAAAAAATAATGATTAAAAAAGATCACAAGATTGAACGGTCTATGATGCTAACATTTTTTTTGGCAAATTCATGCACCTTGCTGAATGTCAGTGAATGTAGTGGCGTTAGTGGAAATCGACAGCGAAATTTCTTGGCGTTCATTCGAACAAACGCTTCACCATCAATCTTCACATCTAAGAAGTCATCAAGTAAGGTTAACATCACGATTAAAACCCTTTATCCATTAATACATAGAAAATCAAAGCTCGGTAACGCAAACAAATAATTAGTTTTCAAGGTAATTTTCCAAGCTTTTATGTTTTATGGATCACCTGTACGGAGCAATCGCGCCAGTATACATTTAGGTAGAGTTCAAGTTGCATAGAACAACACAGTCAAAATGATCTTGAACCTTCCATGCCCTTTCCCAAAAAAAACAAATTACACATTCCAGAGCAAATTTTTCTTGTTTACCAAATAATAATGACTTGATTTCAAAACTTGTAAACCTAATATCATCTGTTCTATAAATATATATTATCAACGTTATTGTTCAATCATCTATTTATTTATTTATATATTTTTAAATTCATTTTTTTATATTTATTTATTGATTAATCTATTTATTTAATTGCTTATTTATATGTTCACCTATTTTATTTTTTATTTATAAATCTGTGTATCTATTTATTTATTAAATATTTATATTATTATTTAATAATACTTTTTTACGTATTTATTTAATTAAACTATAAATTGATTGATCTATTTATTTATTTATTTATAAACCAACTCTGTGATTGGAATCAAGTTCTTCTTTTCTCAGGAACTGTTCTGAATCCTCCTCTCATGCCCAGCACAACTTATTTCAAATGCAGATTCTTTTAGTGGCTTCTCCTTCAAATTTATTGTTCTGTGATACATATTTAAGCTTTTCGAAAGCTTTAGATGTAAAGTATGTGAACCAAATCTTTGTACAAACAATTTATTTTTAGCTTTATATAATTTATAAGCAATAGCAATACACCTTTTGTGAAAATTGCAAGTGTCTCTCTATAACGGTTTAGGAAATACAGCTCTGAGACAGACAGACGGACGGACCGCGGAGGCTTAGTAAAACGGGGTTCCTTTTAGCCCTTTGTGTATGGAACCCTAAAAATTAACGATTTCAATTAATCAAGAAGAATCGCTCGAGAAAAAAAATCAATGAAGACGTGCTCTGTCGGTAACTGGCAAACTTCAGAGAACGAAAAATACACCAAGAAGTAGTCGAGCTTTTAATAAAGAAGTTTTGGAGTTAATAGTGCCTTCAAATGTAAGCAATCAATCGGAGACCGAGTCAGGTTATTCCGAAGCATACGGCATAGATTAATATATAACAAAAAAAAAATATTATTATTAAGCTAAAAATAATTTTTAGTTATCATTATTCGATGGTATTTTCCCTATAAACGACTTTTCTTAATTTTGGCCCCGAAGTCCGTAGATTAGACACAGTCGATATTGAAGTCTTTATCCAAGCATTCTTTTGCTCACCAATAATTCGAATTGAAAAAATACACATCCGCTTACTTGTACTATATCCGTTTAGCACGGAAACATATTCGATTTCGCGAACTGATTTATCTTTCCTCCTTCTGATAGCCGAAGGTCGATAGATGTACATATCTGTAATTGTATTCCACTTTGAATCTTATCCTGCGTACAAAATAATTTATCCTTACGCACTCACAATAACCATCATTATCTATAATTACCGCACCATTTTGACAATGATTAATCGCACTCATCAAACAAGTGTGTAACCGCATCTCGTTACAAGACCCACCTTCCTGCAAATGAATAATTTCCCCTAATTATTGAAGTATCTTTCCGGTGCTTTCACCCCCAATCACCATGCCAAATATGATATTCGAGCATCGTATTAGGCGGTTATCTAAAAGCCAATTAAGCTTGCCATTGTACACGTGCATAAGTACCATGCCCTCTAGGTCTAGAAGAATCAATAACACCGGTACAACTTCTTTTGGCTTTAATTACTCATAGGTATTTGGTTTTGTCACAAAGGTTTAGAAGCTTCTCAGGGTTGGCAAGTCTCATAGTTCGAAGTTCTACGCCGTTGTGTGACTAAACAAACGAGCACACTTTTTACGGTCGGAGATTAGCACGCAAATCCGAAATGATCTTATTTGCGCGACCCGATTCCAATGTGATTCTATCCGAGCTACTCGAGCACATTCGTGTGCGTGTGGATGTGAATCCACTTCTCAAGCGGCATTGATCTTGGATGGGAACAGTGTATTTTAATTGGGAGCCAAAAGATGAAGACGCAAGGCAGATGGAGCTCGTTCTATTTTCATTGCAAATATTTATCTTACCAAAGGTGTTTGCTCAACTATTCGATTTGGAAACATTTTGTGGATGGAGCTGGGAAATCTGTTCAATGAATTAAAATTTTGAGGAGTAAATTATCATTTATGTTTATCCATAATGTATAGCATAATGTAAGTTATCAAAAAGTAAACAAAAAATAATGAACCCTGAAAAAAGAAACATTTTTTAAAAACACGCTAAAATTTCATCGAGCAAAAGTGTTAGTACCCCTTTAGTTTTCTAAACGCTGTCATTTCATTTGACTTATAAATTATTACGGTACATGCAATTTGAAAGGAGAGTGATCACAGCTTTGTTTATTTGTTCTTTCTGAAAAGTGAAGTAGTGCGTATTTGCTTAAAGATAAGCCTTCAAAATGAGCAGGAAAGAATTAACAATTCAAGAAAAAGAAATAATAATTAACAATCATAAAAAAGGAAAATCATATAGAGAAATCGCTGATATTGTTAGCAGATCCAAATCAACTGTGCACAAGGTAGTAAATCGTTTCAGCAACGAAAAAAGAATTGAAAATTTACATAGATCAGGACGTCCTCGTAAGCTAAATGAAAGGGATGATAGGGAAATAACTAGAATAATACAAAAAGATCCCTTCAGAAGTGCATCAAAGGTAGCCATCGACATTGAATCTACACTTAGTAAAACGGTATCTGAGTGGACTGTCAGAAGATCGCTCCATCGGTCTGATTTTAACTGTTGCACAGCTCGCAAAAAGCCCTACGTAAGCGACGTCAACAAGAAAAAACGGATGTCGTTTGCTAATGAGTTCAAAAATAAATCAATGGAATTTTGGGATAACGTTATTTTCTCAGACGAGTCCAAATTTAATATATTTGGATCAGATGGACGCCTTAAAGTTTGGAGAAAGAAAGGAGACGCACTCAATCCAAAGAACACAATAAAAGCTATTAAGCATGGGGGTGGTGGTATTATGGTTTGGGGATGTATGTCATCCGCTGGTGTTGGTAATCTGATCATAATTGAAGGGAACATGAATAAGACAGTTTACCTAAATATTTTAAAAGAAAACCTTCGACAAAGTGCTGACAAATTGGGCATCGTAAGCAGCTTTTATTTTCAACAGGACAACGATCCCAAACACACCGCATTAGACGTGAAGATGTGAATTGCTTATAACACACCCCACATGCTTGTAACACCACCACAAAGTCCTGACATCAATCCCATTGAGCACTTATGGGACCATCTTGAAAAACGACTGCGCAAACATGACATAACAAGTAAAGCCCAATTAAAAGACTTACTAATTGCGGAATGGGAAGAAATCAACTCCGATGTTACAAGAAAACTTGTCCACTCAATGCCAAATCGTTTAACGGAAGTTCTAAGGTTAAAGGGATTTCCAACTAAATATTAGGTAATAGTTTATAGCATATAGTGAACAAAAATCAATTAAATAATAAATTTTACTTAAAGGTACCAACACTTTTGCTCGATGAAATTTTAGTGTGTTTTTAATAAGTGTTTCATTTTTCATGGTTCATTATTTTTTGTTTACGTTTTGGCTATTTAAATTATGCTGCACATTATGGATAAACATAAATGCCCTATTTCTCCTCCAAATTTTGTTTCACTAAACGAATTTTTAACATTTTATAAAATATATGGTAGGGTACCATCATTTATGCTCGACACTGTATTTTACGAGTCAATCAAAAAGCTGTAAGGAATAAAGTGGTGGTGCATAGCTCATCGGATTTGGGCAAGAAACAATTGTTTACATGTAGTCCAGAGGCAACACGGTTTGAGGTGAAAGAACAGTTGATTGCTGACCTAGAGATCGCACACAATGGCCTTTTGTTTTTATATGCGAATTTCCATCTAATTGTGAGTGCCTGCGTGCTACGGAGGAATCATATGCAATAAAAAGGTATTTTGAAATGACAACCGCAAGCATTTGGGTGTGGAGATGGGTGCTTCCTGTCGTTATTCCATGGATTTGGCAAAGGCTTAAGATGTTAATCCATCGCAAGTGATTACTTCTCCACACGAGAAGTCAATTACGTACATAAAACTGAGTGTTTCCAAATAATACAGATGCTGTGAAGATTATTTTCAGATTTATTTGTTTGATTATAGAGACTCATGAAAGCTTTTATTTAAAGGATGTATGTATTTCCGTAGCTTAATCTAATTTTAGTGGCTTTTACGTCGGCAACCATCCAGAAAACCATCGAAATTTATTATGTTGTCTTAATTGACTTATAAAAGGAGTCGACGAATGTCCTAGTAGAGTTCGTTCCGATGAGAATTTCGACGTTTGAAGAGTTTCAATCAAGACAGAAAATAACTCAGTTGGGAAACGTTGTAAGAGCTCCAAGACCAAAATACAAAATAATGTTATTGAATTACATAAATATTTTAACAGATATTTTTTTTTTTAAAGATGACCGTTTTAATGCCACAGCTCTGCAACCCTATTTATGAGGTGTATTTTAGATATCTCTTAATCCAGCCTGATGTATTTTGATCAGAAATCTCATCAGTTGAATTGAAGAAGGGTCTACCAAGCGCTCGCTGTCCAGCTCTAGCAAGTGCCGGGCAGCTGCGACAGTGTGAATTGTGTGGAAGGCCCAGCTTAACGGCATGATCTCCAATCGGCCAGTGTCCTGTACGGACCGCTACTATTATAGCAACATCATGACGGGTTGGCCGAAGGAGATCTTTTGTTTGTATTCAGGCTGTATATTCCTTGATGTTGCACAGTGCGTCAGACTGGACCATTCTAGGTTTGCTGCTTCAAGAAAGCATGAGGATACAAAAGACTGAACTGCATATAGTGAGACGAAAACCACCCCTACAGGCGAGCGCTGAAGAACAGATCCCTTTTTTTTAAATGCATTTTTATTTATTTCAAAGGACTACGCTTAGACCAGCTTATATATGTACCTTAATTTTACTTAACTTAACTAGCTTACTGGTCCTGTGCAGACGCTCTTAGCTAAACCTAGTACTTATTTTATGTCTTTCGACTTAAAGTTTTTATTTAATATATGCCTTAAAGATAACAATAAGGTTTTTTTAAATATAAAGCTCAAATCTATATAAAAATAACTTAAAAATATAAACTTAAATTTAACTTAAGCCTGCGTATATATATAAACCGATTATATAAATACCCTAAGACTCACGAAAATATATACACAATAAATATACTACTGTGTCCAAAAAATAAGATGACATTGTATTTATTTTGAAAATTCTTTATTTATTCTTCCAAATCAATTTCATCCCCTTCAAAGTAATCCCCTCCCGATGCAATGCACTTATGCCAACGGATTTTCCAATCTTTGAAACACTGGTTGTAGTCACTTTCCTGGATGGCCTTCAGTTCCGTCTTCGCTGCAGCTTGAATCTCCTCTATCGTATCAAAACGGTGTCCCCGGAGCGGTCTTTTGAGCTTGTTGAACAGCCAGAAGTCGCACGGCGCCAGATCAGGTGAATACGGTGGTTGCGGAACTATATGGGTTGAGTTTTTGGCGAAATGATCACGAATTACGAGTGCGGTATGGAATGGTGCATTATCGTGGTGTAAAAACCAAGAATTGTCTTTCCACAATTCCGGCCTTTTTAGGCGGATAGCGTAACGCAAACGACGGATGACGTTCAAATAATATTCCTTGTTGACTGTTTGGCCGGTTGGAAGGAATTCATAAAGCACAACACCACGATAATCGAAGAAAACAGTCAACATGACCTTGATTTTTGAGCGACTTTGGCGCGGTTTTTTTGGTCTCGGCTCTCTTTTGGCACGTTATTCGCTCGATTGATCGGTTGTTTCGGGGTCGTGAGCATAGATTCAAGTCTCATCGCCAGTTATAATGCGTTTCATGACATTCTGGTAGTCGGAAAGCATTGTTTCACACACTTCAACGCGACGCCTTTTTTCCAAAAAATTCAATGTTTTCAGTACCAGCCGAGATTTGACGCGCTTGAGGCCCAAAGCATCCTTCGAAATGGTATTGACTGAGCCTTTCGATAAGCCAACTTCATCAGCAAGGTCTCTAATCGTTAATCGATGGTTTTTCAACAGCAAATCTTTGATTTGTTGGACGTGAGCTTCATCGGTTGAGGTTGATAGTCGCCCAGAACGCTCTTCGTCTTCGACACGTTCACGGCCGGCTTGGAAATCACTATACCACTTGTAAACATTTTTTTTAGACATAGCCTCATCATCAAAGGCTTTATGCACCATCCTCAACGTATCCGCAGCAGAAAATTGATTCCGCAAACAAAATTTAATGCAAATTCTTTGCTCAATAAATTTCGACATCGCAAAAAACGAAAAACTCACTTTTAGCAGCTCACAAAACGACGCGTATCTCAAACACTATGAATATATTTTCACATGAAATTTCACATAGATGTCACTGACAGTACTACCAACCTAAAAAGAAAGAAAAATTTCCAAATCCTTCGACGCGCGCAGTTTTAATTCATATGTCACCTTATTTTTTGGACACAGTAGTATATATACTCATATACACATATAATATCATTGTATATATTTTCCCCACAAATCCTACATAAGCTTAAGAAAAACTAAATCTATGTAAGTCGGCAATGCTTTTCTAAACAAAAAGAGGCCCACTTTTCCCCGTAAGGAGACCTGGCTTCGAAGAATATTAATAACACAGATCTCTACCCATTTTCTAATGGTGATGCTGCTTTTGCGAATCTGCCTTATCGCGGGTTGATACCGCCCTGCTGAAACGGAGAGACTCTTCGGAACTTTGTGCGATGTCCCGATCGTAGGTGAGTCGCCTATCTACACTGGAACGGGGGACGTGGTAGATTAGCGGCACCGCCAAACTACTTTGGATCAAACCTTTAGGTCGAGGTACGATGGTACAGCAACAATCTAAGGTTGCTTCACAGGCATAGGTGCCGAATGCACCACAGGCTGATGTTATGACTGTCTTGCTTGCTATCCAGGCACAGATGAGTCATATGCAGCATCAATTACAAGAACAGGCGGCACGAGTGAATCATATTTACGCCCTTTTTCCGAGCCGTACTGAGTCGCTGGATAAGAGACCAATAAAGATCATTGCAGTTAATGTTAACTCCTTGGTAAGTATCGCGAAACGAGCCGCACTTTTCAAATTTCTTAAAGACTACGCCCCTGATGTTCTTCTGGCAAGCGAAACTAAGCTAAACCAAAGGCATAAACTGAGGCACAGTAATTACAATATTTAAAGGAGAATGGTGGTGAATTGCGGAGATTCCGAGAATTGGAAGCAAGCGTAGTGTGCATTTCTCTTCGTAGTGGGAAGATGATATACTTGGCTCAGAACTCGAGACACTTTTTCGTTGTCTACGGCTGGAGTCAGAAGAAAAATATTTGGCCGGAGACTTAAATGCCAAACACAGAAATTGGGGAAATAACTCACCTATTACCAGAGGGAACTCACTACTCAATTGGTGGGTTGAACACAATATCGAGTATAAAGTTGATCTTAAAGTTACAGATAGTCCTTCATACCCTAGCAGTGGCTCTTATCTAGATCTCATGCTGTTCTACAAGAGACTACAACTGGGTAGTACGGACCGCGAACTATTAACTGCCTACAGACTGTCGTATATGAAAGTGACCATTGCGGACTTTCCGCCGATGTGACGATTCCTAATGAAGTTGCGGAGTTAGACGAGTTTGTCAAAACGTACTCCTACGATTACAGTAACACACAGCACTGGACACATTTCTCCAGAGTTATGACAAGAGACCTCTCCTCCAGCTCACTTAACCCACCCTCAAGTAGGAATCTGTCAAATGAGGAGATTGACAATTTTCTAGAACAAATGGACGCGACTATTAAAAGGACTATGGACATTACGATACCAAAGTACCCACGGAATGATAACGCTTATATAGTATATACCGCAACCCAACTACTGACGCACTGCACAAGCAAAAGAGTAGACTTCTCTCACGACTAAAACTTTTGTACAGACGGTTTACCAATACCCAAGATACGGAGATTAAGACACTGAAGTCTTTGTTAAAAAATATTCAAAAACTTATCAAGGAAAATTACATAAAGTCTGTTAATTTGTTCTGGAACAACAAAATTCGCGCGATTAAGTCCAACAACCCGAAGAAATAATCGTAATGAACTTCCGAATCTTAAGATCCCACGGACTACAGACAACGAACGTATTCTATTGACAGCAGGCGTAGATCCGATGAACGCCGCTGATGATGAAAACGTTTTCGTGATTGAAGATCCACAGGAAAAGGTTGAGGTTATAGGAGCGACCTTTCAGGAAGTTCATAAGGCAAATGCTTGCATTGGCCCGAACCGTGACTTGGAAAATCGTATCATTTTCCACAATTTTTCAGAGAACCGAGGTTTCACTGAGTTCAATGACGATAATTTGGCATATAATGCCGTCGCTGTTGAGAGAGAGAATCCTTCGTTCATTTCCAAAATAGATCTTCAAACGATCTTCGAATCACTGAAAAAGAAAAAGTCTACAGAAATCGATGGGGTACCAAATATTGTGCTTCGACATCTTCCCCTGGAAGCTATAAACATTTTCACTATACTGTTTAACAATGCGTTGAATAATGAACATTATCCGGCGTACTGGAGAACAGATCCCTGCCTAGCAAGATCATCGGCCATCTCATTACCTGGGATATCACTGTGACCGGGAACCCATATAAGGGAAATTAGCTGACCTTCTAACGACGCTATTTCAGCACGGCATTCCTGTACTAATTTTGAATGTGAAGTTCAGGAGGCAATAGCTTTGATAGCTGCTTGGCTATCAATGCATATGACAACCTTCTGACTTGGCAGGATATTTGGAAGTATTTTGATTTGACGGAATGCTTCCCGGATTGTAAAAATTTCCGCTTGAAAAACGTTGGAATAGTCGGGCAGAGAGTCAAATTCGTCAAAGATGTTCTTGTATAAAACATCAAATTCGATAATTAAGGCAGTAAAGGAGTTTGCCTCCACGACACCTAGCTTGAGATCCGAAAAAATCCCAGCCGGGAAATGCTCCCTCGGTTCAACTACGTAAGATCCAAATTCTTAGCTTGAAGGATAAAAATTTAACTTTAGAACACACTTTTCTTGCCGATTCTTCTACTGTTGGATGATAAGCAATAAAGCAGAACAGATTTGAAGGAGCTTCAAATGAAATATGTGTCACGATAGTGGATTTAGTCCGATAGACAAAAAGCCATCTACAAAGGTTCAGCCAAATTGAGCGAATGGACATCAATGCTAAAGCTATCAGAGTCTTTGAATTCCAGATACCAGGGCCACGAAAGTGGGGGAGCTCGTATTCTCAGATTTGCAGATGGCAGGAGGTTTGCTATAACCAACTGGAAGCTTGTAAAGTATTGTTTGTTCAAGCTCAGATCTTCCAAGGGCCTGATGAGCAATAAAGAAAATAATTAAGAAGACTTAAGTTGCGATTTTTGTTGGATTTGATCCGCTTGTCGGCCTATGGCTCATGGGAGCAACGTTTTCAATAGTTTCCAAACAGATGTTAAACTTAAAATTCGAGCCATAAAATTTGTATATTCTTTGAATTCCTTTCGTGTCCTTTTTCGCTTTATTCCTCAAACGGCGAGCAACGACATTCGTAAATATAAAACCTCGCCTTAGACATGCTTTCATCACCAGATTCAATCTACGCAAATATCCTTTCATATCCTTTATTCCAACTTAAATTTTTTTTGATAAATGTGAGCAATGTTGAAAAGCAACGTAACCACACAACAAAGACAATCACAAAAGCCACAGGATCAATGGAAAACTTCATTACAAATAACCGACAATAGAGAAGGATATTTTCCTGTCCTGCACTTTGCCAAGTCAAATGCGACAGTAGCAACCGCAAATAAAAATTGCAGCGGCAAATTTGCGCAAATCAGGGTTTGGAAAATTTTACTTTGATATTTATGTGGGAAAGTGTCCTTGCTTCCACGGTGCCGTATAGAAGGATTTCTTGAGGAAAACGAAGCCCTACGATGGTATCTATTAGTATAAAGGAGTCTTTGACGCAGTCACCCTCCGAAAGGGCTATTTGCATATTAATATCCTCATGTTTGTGATTTATTTCTTCTCAGATACTTTTTTCTTTATTTATGAATGAGTTCGTGCCGTGCGAAGGGACACCACGACTTGACTCCTTTAAAAGGGTTAAAGGATATTTTTTTGTTTGTTTGTTGTTTTCAGTTAATTACTACTTTGTGTGCAGAAGTTGTTTATGGAGCTATCTTGAAGTAGATAATGTTATTGAGGATATTTTGTTCAATGTCATCTAAGGCCTTTAAGGTCAGGTTAATTTTTCGTTTCTATATCAGATGGAATACAGAACATTGTTTTCAAAAACTTGTCTAAATATTTTAAAAATAAAAAATAAACGAATTATAAAGCGGTCTATGTGTTCTAAGTTCGAAGTGAAGATGAAGACGAGAATTGTAGCAGGAGGTTCTCAATAATCTCGACAAACACAACTAAGTTATCCGTGCGTAGAAATACAAGTATCAAGGGTAATGAAAAGACAGATGAAGCCGCCAGAAAAGGATTGAGCGAAAGTCAAGGATATCAAGATAAGCCACTACAGACATCGATCTGTATAATCAGTGACGGATTGAGATTCAATGGCACCTTAGGCGCTTGTCGATATGACGTCCCTTTTTATATGTAAAAGTGATTGACAAATTGAAATTAATTTTCAATGTATTTTTTAGTCATGTTTTAAAATCAATACTTTGTATAAACATTTACATATAGATTTAAGTTTTGTGGACTTTTTTTTGGACTTTTCCAGTTCTTAAACTTTTCCATAGACAGCAGTTAAATATCCCTTACCGTTATGGTATCATTCGCAAAAACCGCATTCGATCGACTTGAATAACATAATTTGTTGACAGGAAGAGGGTCCTTCATTGACTTCTCATCATGGAGTTCCTGTAATCGATCAGATTTTTCGGAATTCAAAATTTTTAAATATATCCTCGTTTAGAGGTCCCACTAGTCGGATTCCATTTTTTTTTAGAAGGATGAATGTGTGTGTATGATTACGAACGTGAATACTACATTTGTGCCCATTCTTTCTTACAGCCTAAGTCGAGAACAAATCAAGCTATCGATGGTGTAAAATGGTGTCATTCGAAGCCCGTGTGCGATAAGATGAACTGAAAAGCTACTGGCTAGATTTTACAGGGTGGTTTAAATTTTATGACGAAAAAACTGTCAAAAAAAGGTACAATTTCATTTCTTCAATTCAAATCAATTTAGTTTTCCAATAAAGTAAGTTCAAAATCAATTAAATCTGTTGTTTACATCTACCTTATCAGATAAAAAAATATGTATAAATATTAACACTGTCGTTCATACGTCTCCGGACTAATTTTTATAATTTTTTTTTTTGTTCAATTTTAATTCCAAATAAATTTAGTTAGTTCAAAAATGAATGATGTGCTCAAAAGATAAATTAAATTTGTTGGTGGCGGAAAATAAAATAGCACCTAATTTTTTTTATCTTGAGATGGGAAGTTGATGGAATGGTCAGGTCTACTCAGATATAGAGCCTTTGTTCATGTTGAAGGTTCATTGTAAATATTTGTGAAAGAGTTTTTTTGAAGTCGGATGAGTAGTTCCGAAGCTTAAAAACATTATTCCTTTATTACATACTTTATTGGTATAAAAATATTTTTAAGAGATAATTTAATATATTCATAGATTAGTTGTTGAAACATAATTTTTTGTACATGAATAAGATTCTGAGTCTTTTATGTAGAGAAATTACCAAAAAAATCAACCGGTGTCATGCAATAGTACGCAAATACTTTAAGTTCATACTTTAAGTTTGGGTGAAAAATTTGGGAACGTTAGCCTGTTTGACCTTAACACGAAATTTAGCGCCTGCCAAAAAAGTGTGATCTTCCCATTGAAAAACATCAGGTCCAGCAAATTTTAAGGACGGCAGAACATTTTCTATAAAGAACCCATGAAAAAAACTCGGATGTCTGCCATGTAAGATTTTACGAAAAATATATGATATTGGAAGAAGAATGAAAAAAGAGTCATTAAAAAGTACAAATAAGACTTGTGTCTTCTATAGTACATTAAAATCGGCTTATAGATAATACAAGTGTAAACATTAAAGTGAAAAATTAAATCAATTTTTGTATCTCATACATTATAAGAGAAGCATATTTTACCAATTCAAAAGAATAGGGAAAGAAAGGAAACAAAAGAAACATACAAAATGTGTAGGAATCAACAATTTTTTATGTTTTTTTTTTTATTTGGTTCACCAAAATATTTAGTAATTATGTTTTATGCTTATCCCTCACTCCCAAAGGAAGAGATTTCAAGAGCCTAACGGCTCAGCATCTATCGGCATTTGGATTATATGCTTGCAAGAGTTGGCATCACTGGCACAAGCAGTTGAGGTTTCACGGACAAAAAGAACTTATCAAGCGGCAAACAAAATCAACAAACTATAAACAAAAATTAAAAAAAAGCAGATTATCAATCTGAATAGACCTAAATACCGATTTTCAAATTAAAAAAAAATATTTTCAGACTAAAGCATGCGCGCCATCTATGTGCGCATAGAAAAAATCAATCTATCGGCGTTAGTGAGTTAACATGGATATTAACGGCG
Organism: Orthonevra nobilis; assembly: GCA_963555765.1. Lineage (NCBI taxonomy): Eukaryota > Metazoa > Arthropoda > Insecta > Diptera > Syrphidae > Orthonevra > Orthonevra nobilis. Next base: position 12,536,838 of record OY743226.1, on the reverse strand, counting down.
ATAAGTCCTTAACGTATACGAGTTTCGTTTTTGTTGTATTTAACACGCAAAGCTTTTGACTTATCGCGCAAAGATTTACAAAAAAACACGGCTTAAATTCAGAAACATGGTCATATCTGCGCAATCCGAATACGTATCTTATAGTGTCATGAAAAGCGACAAGTAGCTTATGCTGTGACTGGGAATCGGGCTTGCAATAGACTACTGCAGCATAACACATAATTGGTAGAGTTAGCGTTTTGACCAACCTTAATTTTGACACTTATGGAGTGAATGCTTCAGACAGCCAAAGTTTGCGGAGAGTTGCATAGGTGCGTCCAACCGTATAGTTCACCTGATCTGTGGCGGAAAACATTCTGTTTATCTTAAATCCGAGACTGGTAACTCCGTCTACATACTTAAGTTGAACGTGCGCTGAAAATACTGGCGGGAGCAAGTCTATGTCCTAGAATTTATTAGAAATAATAAGGGCCCGTGAATTATAAGGGTTAAGTATTAAGCCATTGCACACAGTCCAGCTATGAATTTTCCACAAGTCTTCATTAAGTCTTCAAACGAGATCCTAAACAAGACCAATGGACCTAGATAAGTATACTTGCACATCATCGGCATAGAGTTGTAAGGATGCAGTTTTACATACTTTTGGTAGGTCATTTATACATAAACAGAATAGAATAGGTCCCAAAATATAACCCTGGGGGACTCCTGCTAAAAAAAATTTACGAGTTACATCGTATTTGAATTAAAGTAAACGAGAGTCTTGGGGTCTCTTTTTTGATTTAAGATCAAACCAAAACATGAGGATTTTTAAATCTAAATATCATACTTTCTGAAATATTTATGTCGATTATTCCTGCGCTTATTGTGAGCAAACCGCACAGTATTGTTAAATCAAACCTCAATAATGGGTATCAGAAAAGATTCATTTAACACCATTTTAGTTTTGTTTGAAAGTCATTCTCCTAGGGTACAAAGAACGCACAAGCCAACATAAATCTTCTCTATAAAATAAGTTATATCATCGGTCCAAGTCAGTTTTTGGTTACAAATAATTCCAAAGTTTTGACGGCATCATCGATCTTGATTTTTGGAAACTGACATTTGTCAATAACTTTACGAGATATGACTTTCGATTGGCTTTTTCGAGGTCAGTTAAGATCATTTTCCTTTGACCACTGGAACAAGCGATACGAGTAAATCTTCGCTAAGGCGGGCTGTCGCCTCTTCAACCGATGATGTACAAAAGCTCAGATGGAGTTATAAATTATATGCATACATTTGAATTTTGCAGCGTTTCAGAATAGAAGATAAGCCGTTGTTGAACATGGTGAGCAGCAAGGGACCAAGAATCGATCCCTGCGGGACTCCTGTATTGGTAGTCAGAAAGATGTCAGACAGAAATGGCTTAACTTCTTTCTCTCCGATTACTTTCGACTAGTTTAAGTGCAGTAAAATCGCATTTACTGTTTTTCATTTGTTCGAAAGCTTCTCATGCGAGATTGTGTTAAAAGCCTTCGAAATATCCAATAATACCAAAGTTGTTCTGTTTCCCTTATCAATTACAGTACGTAAGTCCTCAATAAAGTTTAGTTTTGAAGTCGTTCAGCTATAATCTCTACAATCCTGACTGGACGGTTGTTAGTAGATTAAAAGTATGTTTTTAAGTGGTCCAACATAATTTATGGAAATGAGGAGGTCGGAATAACGTTGCTTAACACATGGGTAAGTTAGCGCAGTATAGTTGGAAGAATGATTTTTGACACTTTATGGTTCTTTTTGTCAAGCCCAATTGCTGTGGGCTTAGTTGCAGAAACAGCCTTTACGATTTTCTAAAATACAAAATACATTTCAATCAACTACTTAAGAAATAACGAAGTTCTAGTTACAAAAAATCATATTTTTTAAATTTTTGAAAATATTTCAAAATTTTAATTATAATCGCGGTTATTGAAATTATTATTAAATTTTCAAATTTCCGATATAACATTTTATTTTTATTTAATAATATTGTTCTAATGAAGACTGTCAGAATTCCACGAGAACTGCCGATTGACATATACAATCAAAAGTTCTCGAGACGGCAAAGTTGACGTGAAATCAACGGCAAACTTCGTAATAATTTAAGAATTTGTAAGATTTGATTTTGATAACTTAAGCGGTTATATAAAGTGAATTGTATCTTGGCATAAATAATTAAAGGTTTAAAGGTTTTATGGGAAATTATAAAGGACCTGGAAGACTCTTCCAATTAAGCTGCGTCACTTGAAAATAGTTCCCCTTTGACTTAAACTTTATCTTTATTCAAAATTTTTCTTGTTTTGGTAAGAGCCCAAAATGGAAGCCAAAATTTAATTTTGCTGCTAAAGTTACCATAAACCATGATGTTCCGGAATGAGATCAGGTTTTGTTCACCGCTCTTGCGAATTTGATGACAGATGGTCGGTTGTTATTGAATATTATGCAATGCAATTATTCAATCAAATAAGTGACGGCTGACGTCAAATTCCACTTGACAACAACATTAGAGCCATTTCAATACCAATCCAAATAGATCATTCTCTATGTGTGATTATGGCACTTCCACTTCCTGCATCCTTTGCGAGCAATATTTTTTGAAATTCCAATTCCACATCAAACACAGACCGCATGGAAATGAAACTCATGTCGAAATTAAATTTCATACCACAAACGAACCGAGTGGGGCGGTTTTTGTTTATTGCCTCGAAATGGATAAACAATGTGGCCCGGGAAGAATCATGAACTCCAATTTAATTGTCCTTTTTTTCCGCCAACGTGTGCATCACAAAATGAGAAATACTATTTTCCTCGGTCAAACGGAAACGGATCCTGATGAACAGTGTGCAGTCGGTATTTTTTTTTTTTTTGCTTTTTCGATGGTAAACTCCTCTCTGCTTTTGAAAAATTCCATTCAAATGGAACAATGGACTCTCGAAAGCAGAATTCGTAACGGAGTTTTACGATATTTTATTAAAATGAGAAATAAACAAAAAAAATATTAATAATCGTGGAAAATAGTTAAATCCTGCCGCAATTCCTTTGTTCGTCAACGAAAAAAAGGGCTGACGCCAGACGACGAGAGAAGGATGATCGTTAAGGCAACAGGACTACGTGAAAGAGGAAAATATAAAAAAAATTAATATATTCACGTTAAATCTTACAAAGGATAACCGAGGATGGCAGTTTCTCCGGGGAGAAGTACCTTTTGGATCGCTATAATGTTAAAGGAATTTTGCTATTTAAAATATCCGCGCGAATGATACTCGTGCCTTGTTTGGATTATATGAGCGGCAGACGAATGCCTCCAGGCTACGAGGACTTTATTTCATTCATAATACATCGAAGGTGGATATAACTTATGCAGCAGGCAAATGAAAATCGTCTTTTTTCGGCAATGCCTGTTAGAAAATTCATTGACAAGAGAAAATACGGAATGCCAGGACTTCTAAAGATGTATCATTTGGAGTTTATTTTTAGGTTCAATGACATGATTAGCAAGGCCTGGCATTCTATTTGAGTATTTCTTATTTAAGCAATAAGGTGGGCTTGCTTTATAAATAACTTCAACTTGAATGGATTCAATACGAAAGTCGAGAGCTTTACATTTCGTATGACCTTATCGAAGGATGATATCGACAAGTTCCTAAATGGATTCTGTTTTGGCGGATTTATGACTTATTTAAGGGACTCAGATACATTGTCATTTGAGATGTTTAAAGTTATTGCGATACTTTGTGTCACTCTCAATCATTAAGATTTATTAATCACAGGCCATTGACATGGCTAAGTTTTCGAATCGAAGTTACGGTTTCCCCTTTTTTCGGGAAATTGGTGGTTTTGATTTGAGGGTACTCTCAGCAAGATGTGAGACTCGGTATTAAGTTCTCCCCTATTTGCCCTTATTTTATTTTTTTATTAATTTTTCGTTGACTTAAAACTTGTACACAATTTTCTTCAAAATAAAAGAAATCGATCCGTAACTTTTAAGGCTAATTTAGAAAGACCAAGTTCCAGGTAATTTTTGTAACGAACAATTCTTATTAAATATAGATATATATTTTATTTTCATCTTTAAATTACAATGGTGGTTGTCACACAAAGATTCGATATTTAAGCATTATCTTTCTGCTGAAAATTAATAAATTCTAATTTAAATATATATGAAGTAGTCAAATAAACTTTTGAAATAAAGAAAAAACCTTCTTATAAAAATCATAAAAAATAAGTGAATATTTAAATAAAACTATTTATAAATAAATAAATAAATAATAAATTATATAAATATATGTATATATATATGAATACAGAAATTGATAAAATATTTCCGAGCTCTAGCCGATGGCCCGAAAGATTTTTTATAAGAACCGCTCCAGTTTGTTATATTGTACAGCAAATTAGAATGAGTAAGACCATTATAAATGGACACTTTTTTGAACACTTTTGAGGAACAATACCAAGTGCGATTCAATGATTTGAATATGAACTTTCCAATTCAAGTTTGTGCCAATCAATTCTTCATCAACTGACTCAATTTGAAAATATTTATTAGAACAAGTTAGGCTACGAGCAAAATTACATTTTCATTTTAATAGGCAACATTTTTTGAACATTTTTTTGAATATTAATTTCAATTGAAGGACATCCGTTTAGTTTTAAAGCCAATAATAAATTTATGTTCCTCAAATCAAATTCATAGCAATTCTAAGACTTTCGATATCTTAGCAAGTATGCAGTTTCAAACTTTTATGTTGGAATTTCACTTAGTTTAGTAGGCGTATTCTAGTCTAGAAATTTAAAAAAATCGATTTTTTTTTATATTTTTAACTTTAACTATTCAAGAACATATCTGTTAGAGGATTTTTCAAAATTCGCATTATTTTCGGAGATATCGAAAATATTTTTCTCACCCGGCATCAGAACTGGTTCGGCCGGAACTAATCGAACAAAAGACATTAGGGATTCTCCGTGACTTGTATCTTTTATATTTAGTGTTCACTTATGTCCAGCTGCTAACAGTTGAATTCTAACCTTCAAACCACGTGGACGTACATATACATACATACATTTATTGCTGTTTGTATTTTTAATGAAGGCTTCATTCGTATTTGAAAAATGATGGAGCTGGGAATGAAAAATGACCTGGAAGCTCATTCATTTGTTGTGAAACGAGACAATGCCCGGATTGACCGCTCCGAGATACGAGCATCCATGGCATCAAAGGCGGCTAGAATTGCTCGACATGAAGAGAGAAACGTGGAAAATTGTTTTTTCGATGTCGAGGAAGGTCCGATGTATGAAGCAGGAATGGCAGATTGATTGAATTTTCAATCTAATTTATAGACTTGTCTATGTCTGCAACTATCCCCATCCCCAAATTTCTATTACTTTTTTTTCAATTCGAAACAGTCAAAAAAAGTGGTACAAAAATTGTTTTTTTTTCAGGCAGACGCCATTTTGTGAAAAAAAAATCTTTACAACTTTTCCGTAGTTTCAGACATTGCGACATTATTCTAGATTAATAATCCTTTTTTTTGTTGGTTTCAGATTGCTAGGAGGCTTGAAATCGTGGGTATGGTTACGCGCCAAATGCCTTTTATTTATGACACTTAAAAAATTTCATGAAATTCATGAAGAAGAGAGTTCATGTAAATTAAAAAATAGTGTAGGACCAAGAACTGAACCTTGAGGTTATCCATTTTTAAATGTACGCATTGACTAACTTTGTGTTTTCTATCTTTTAATTAAGACGTAAACCATTTGTGCATAACTCCTCGAAAGCCAGCGCCGTATAAGAAAGTCATCGTTGAAGATGCCAAAAGCTTTTGTCATGCCAACACATGTCAACACGTCCATACAACTGGCTACGTACTCTTAGGAAAGCATCCTCAGCTGACGCAAACGATGGAAGCAGGGAAATTGGTCTATAATTTGACACATTTCTTTTTATTTGTTGACAATGTAAACTCAAGTTCTCATTTACTTATGTATCAAATGCTTTCATTAGTCCCTCACTTGCCTTAAAATCCTCTAAGGTGCGCTTGGAGCGAACGATGAGGTCAAGAAATGAATGCTATCATCCGCTGTTTCGAATAAAAATAATAGACGATCACGACGGTCTCGAGGTCTCTTCAAGGATTTACCTGTGTGTGAAAATTTGGACGAACATCTGCCATGTTGGAAGCCACACTGTACGACCTTCAGACGTTCACACCAAAATTTGGAAAGGAACATGTATACAAAATTGAACAGAGATGGGCCTCGGTAGTTCTTTGGAGATATTTGATCGCCTTTCTTGAATAAGGAGCATTTCAACTGATAGACCTGTCGTCGGGAATAATTTCAACCTTCCGCATGTGAATTTCCTAACATCTCCACCATACTTGAAAAACTCTGTTCTTTTTTTAGTTTTTAAAAGGCTGAGCCAACGTCTATTAAACTTGGTTGGGGATGGCTTCTTCATGGTTCTCTTCTTCTATTATCACTCTCTATCTATCTCTCTCTCTTGTGCTGGAACCTGCACAGGCCCTTTCCTGTTTACGCAGAATCTTCAGGCTCAAAATCTTTTCAGGCTTTTCTTCTTTTGCGCATGTTGCCGGCCATTTTCGGTCAGATTTTTCCACCGTACGCTTAGTTATGATAGAAAGGACTCTTTTAAGGTGGTGAGATGTAGCCTGTGGCAGTCCCGAACGTTTCACTATTTTTCTCTGCGGCTCAGAACTTCTGGAGCTCTGTGTTTGCCGGCACCCAGAATCAAGTCGATTAGAGTCGACTTTTGTCCCTCTGAAAGTTTGCACATTTAGAAAGTTTGATGAGTGGTATCGCATCTTTTGGCATATGGTCAAATGCTCTAAAGGATTATACGTGAGAATACAATGGTTGTTGTTGGTGGTGCTAGGTAAAGTTCCACTGTCCTTGGTGCTGGTATTTTGTGCTTTTCAGTACTTCGTTTCATGATTTAATTTTTTCTACAGATTTATTCCCGCCCTTTCAAACAAACAGGACGCCATTTTGAACGAGCCTTACAGACGGAAACATAATGGATTTTCTTATTGCATAAAAATTAAAAAAATGGCGAATCCGGTCCAACCCATTTTATGCTGCGTTTGGAACACAGCTCGAGCCGCACCCAAGTTAAAATTACAAGAATCAACGCCATTGCCTTAATAGCCAAGCTTAGTGAAATAAAAAACCAATTAAGATATGACTTTCCTCCCCCACTGTGGGCACATGTGTCAATGTCTAGTTCGAATATGAATACCTAATTCCAATTAAAATTGTTTGTAAAGCAACACAAATATGGGCGTAGGTAGTTTATAAACTAAATGGAATTAAATTTCACTCTTTTCCGAAGAGTTACGCTCTCTAAGGACCCACATGAATGATGAGTCCTGCAGCGCCCATCCATACCAATTCCGTCCGTTGGTGATGACAAAAAGCATTGTCATTGGCAATTGTCCGCAGAGACCCGGTATCGCATGACCTTCCTTAGTGGTGGCATTATTTTATGCCACACCTACCATTATCATAGCTGTCCAGTTTCATTAATTATAAAAAAAGTACAATAAAATAAAAACAGCGTATGGCAATGGGATCGAAACTCACCTGGACCGACAATTAACACCAGCACTGTGAAAGGCACCAAGACAATAACGGCTGTCACAATCAGACAGCTTCTTCGCCTTAAAGGTGATGGTGTTAACCCCATTTTGTTTTGTTTTCCTTCCGCGTTGTAGATTTTGTGTGTGTAAATACGGATATCCTTTTGTTTTGCTTTAGTTTCTTTCTTTGTTCACTCTTGTAGATAGTATCCTTTTATTCATTCCTGCTTTGCGGTTGCTTTGTTGCAGTCTGCAGTCTTCAACCAACCACCCAACTGTACGAGAATGTTTGTTTGGTTTTTTTTTTTTTTTTCGTCTGTCCGAAATGGGTTTGAGGTGATTTAGTTGCTCCTATTGTCCTTTTCTGGAAAGATCAAAAGAAAAAATTGATTAATATTTATTAAGACAAGAGTTTGGAATGATTGATGTTTAAGGCTTCACAAAGGTTTCCTTCAAAGACGAACATTTTTTGATATTTATGTTGTGTTATGTTTTGTGAACCAGGACAAAGTAATTCATTGCAGACTTTATTAAATCATTTTTTTAATTATCATTTTTGTTCATAAATGACATTCCTGTAAGGACTGCTTCCCAGTCCTAGAGCTTTTAAATAAACTATAAGTAATGGATTTTAAATTTGTTATTGATACTAAAAATAGTATAAAATGCAAAACTTTTGCGATAGTCGAATAAAGCCCTGAAAACAACGTGTAAGAGAGTTGTGTCGAAAACACCCCCTTTCTTTCAGCTGTCAAATATGTTAACAACCACGTTTAGAGCTCTAGAGAAAAAGACATTATGATTGTGGCCAAAATATGAGGCGTTTTTTTTTATTTTATAAATTTACTTAAAAATATTTCACAGAATAAAAGTTTTGATGGAGAATGCCACTAGAAAAACCGTCATCATATTTTAATTGCCCGGGGATAAGAGACAAGAGGATTCAGATCAGTTGGTTCCAATCACAGAGTTGGTAAATAAATATATAAATGGCCTAATGGTTGAAAATCTCGTTTTTTATTTTTTTCAAAAATCAATGCTTTATTGAGGAAAAATATTCAAACTATTACCCATCGCTAGCCACAAATTTTTACCATTTTTCTGGAAATTCATGGATACCCATTCTGAAAAATTCGACCGGGTTGGCCGCAATCCACGAATCGATCCATTTTTTGACATCATCGAAATGACGGAAGTGCTGGTCAGCCAGGCCATGTTGCATCGATCGGAAGAGATAGTAATCGGATCGCGCATGGTCTGGACTACACGGCGGGTGGGGTAGGATATCCCATTTGAGCGTTTCAAGGTAAGTTTTGACGACATTTGCAACTTTATCGTGTCTTCCGGCCGTTTTTCCTTCAGTGCTCGGCTCTTACGCTTCGATTGTCGTCGGTAGACCTCGCCTGTGATTTTTTCATTCGGTTTTAGCAGCTCATAATACACAACACCCTTCTGGTCTCACCAAATGCACAGCATAATCTTCAGGCCATGATTATTCTGAACGGCCGTTGATGTTGAGGCATGTCCGGGGTATCCATACTTTGCCCGACGTTTTGGATTATCGTAATGTACCCATTTTTCATTGCTGAGCGACGCCAAGTGATTTTGCAAGTTCTTCTTGCGTTTGTGACGGATCTTGATCGAGCAATGCCTCCAATTCATGGTCTTCAAACTTTTTCACTTGGCCGGGGCGTTCTTTGTCTTCGGTGTCGAAATCACCATTTTTGAACCGCTTAAACCACCGCTGAAACATTCTAACGTCTATAGTATAGCCCGGGTAAGCTTCGGTAAGCAATTGATGCGCTTCGGTTGCATATTAAAACTTCCCGCAAAAGTCGTTTTGATGGCACGAATGTAGACATTTTGCGGCTTTACAAAAACTTGTGTGTCTTCACTTATGACCAGTAACCTAGACTGAAATAATTAGACAATGACATGAAGTTGTGACAGCTGTAATGGTCAAAATTCACCTCAGAGTAATAGATATGAAATTGTCTGCAATAACGACATTTTCAACCGGTAGTCTTATACTATGTATAAATGCATAGATCAATAAATTTATAACTAATAAATAAGTTTATAAATAGATAAATAAATAAATAAATAAATAAATAGATAAATAGATTTATTAATATATAAATTAAGAAATTATTTAATAGATAAATAAACAAATAAATAAATAAAAAAATTAGTAAATACGTGTGAATGTTTGATCCTAGACAACTATATGAACGTTTTTACAAAACGAGCAAACAAGTTATCCTATTCCCTCTTCAGCTGTTTCAATTTGCGACAGGAAGTGTAGTTCATTCGTTGAGAAATGCCAAGGAAGGTTGAAGATCACTTTGAGTGTCTTGTTCTGCGCAACTTGAATTCTACGTAAGTGTGGCTCGGCTTTATCTCTTGATCAATGGATAAAGAGATTTAAACGTGATGTTATCCCCGTTAATGACTTCTTGAATGTGTCGACTGAAGGTAAAGTGTATACCCAAATGAACTCTCGACCTGGGTACCATCTACTAAAAATCTGTTGCTTGGAAGTAAACGAGCTTTTTCTTTCATAAGTAAAAAATATAGCTTGGGTCTTGGAAGAATTGATTTTAATTTTCCAATACCCCGTTTATATGACGGGATCGAGGGATCGAATTCAACAAGAATTAGGATTAAATCCGGGGATATTGTGTACCGGATTGAAAGATCGAAGAAGGATTCGATTTGACAGTTCTTCTCTCCCTAAGAGCTGCAAGAAAATTGTTCTTCTATGTTTTTTGGCGCAATTTTTGTTTCTTTTTATTTGGAATATTTCTTCTCGTCATTCTCTATTATTTTTGTTTTGCGCACTACAAATATTAACACGAAATGACAAGAGATCTCTTCCCCATCTCTCTCTTTCTCTCTCTCTCTCTCTCTTCTCTTTCTTAAACACAATCTTTCGATCCGGGTTTATATGCAAAAACCGAATCCGATTCCACACAAACTTTGTGATCGGATCGAGTAATCCTATTTGGATCCGATCTGCGTTTATATAGCACTTAATCGGGATTGAAGTCGTATTCAATCCTTCATAAAAACGGGGACAATTGTTTTAGTACGCTTTGACCGTATTTAAGGCAGATTGTAGGTTCGTTTCGATATTATAACCAACTTCAGAGCTCCAAGGAACTAAGACTTTAGTCAAAACCTAAAATATTGAACGGGAAATGACTGAAAATTGAGTTGACATTTCCTTATGTCATTAATGAAATTTTACTTTCAAATTTCACTTCCAATTTATTTGTTCATAAAATTGGCGGGAGAAAATATTTTCATAACAAATTGATTGTTTATATTTTTCAATTCTTAAAGATAAAACGACTTAAATGACCAACACAGACGATGAAAGTGAACTTTAGACGTTTATTTTTTGTTGTTTAACGATTAAGCAAAATTCAGCAATATTTGAATTCCATAAAAGCCAATTTGAAATAGTAATTGACTTTCCCAGAATTATTTTTTCTTCTCCTTTGTCAATTATCGCAGTTGAACAAGAAATCGTTTAGTACAACTTTTTCTTAAATACTTTTAAAACGAACCAACTAACTTGTGATATTTAGTCAATCAACTGTAAAAACAGTCAATTATTTTTAACTGCAAGTGCAGTCCACTGCCTCACTAAATGCCAGCTAGTTTTGCAGTCAAATTTATGGGCCAAAAATTCTGAACAGGCCATTGTGTAAGGAACGAACTGTCAAGTATAATCTGAGTCGAATTGTAATATGGTATAAACAGGATCAATCGAGGAGATTGTTTGACGTCTGTGTACTTAGGATGAATTACGACAGAGTGTTCATATCGTGTGGAGTGTTTTTTCCTGTCACTCCACGATATTTCCGAAACCCTTATGTCAGTGGCAAACTAGCTATATAAAAACCGCATAGCCCCTGACAAGTTGGCCTTATTTTGTAGCCCAGTACCGCTCCTAATTGACTCATTTCTTCCTACCCTTAAAGCCTATATGTCAAAGTTGATAATTTATCCGATTTCGTCCACGTACGTCTGTATGAAGAAAAGTTTCAGGTCTCAAAAAGGTTTAATCACCGCTCTGCGACACCAAAGCGAACTTACTATCCAAAAAAAATTGTTAATATACAAAATTTCCTGCCTATTTATAATTACCCTGACAGATTGAAATAAATTTTAAATATATTTTTAGTCCAATTTTAACAATTTGTGTATGAACCTTAGCATATAGAGATATGACGCCGCGGTCTTTTGTACAGATGCTTTCAAGTTCTTAAACTTTTCTTTAGAAAGTAAGTCGATATCTCTTATCGTTACGATAGCGTTCACAAAAACCTACCGCTTTTTCAGCAAGTTTACTCAAATAATTGGTCGCCACGAAAGACCCTTTTATTTAAATCGGATAATTTATAGCATACTAGTGTTACCATTCCGCAAGTCCATTGTAAACATAGGAGGCAGAATTTTTGAAATGGGAAGAGTCGTGTAGAAGATTGCCTCCTAGATACAAACTTATTGACCTACGAACATTTAATCTTTTCCGAATTGTAGCGTAAGCTTAAGTTATAGAGATGTGTCGTGGCGGGCTGTTTTGTAGAACTTTTTGGCTTCTAAAACTTTTCTAAGGAAAGAAACCAAATATCTATTACCGTTAAAGCAGAGTGTGCAAAAACGCATTTGCTCGACCGATTTTTAGCTACATAATTGATCGCCACGAAAGACCCTTTTATTTAAATGAGATAAATTAAGGCCTATGTTCATTTTGAAGGTCCATTGTAATATCAAGTGTATGAATTTTGAAATCGGATGGGTAGTTTCGAAGATTCACTCATACGTAAAAACTTACAATGTAAAGTATAGAAAAACAAAAGACAAGTTTCGAACTTCTCTTTCATTTTTCTTCACTTTAGGCTACGCCACGACTCGAACTATTTGTATCATAACCATCTCACCCTGTTACAACCATCCTAGTCCGCCTGTCAAATTTCAAATGTTAACCAGATCCAGTCAAATTATGAAGTTTCTGCATATTCTAGACCTGCCTCTTTTATGCCATCGCAATCGAACGTGGGTTGACATTGCCTCTTTGACGGAGTTCATTTGCTCTTTCCCTTGCATCAACTGAGTCGGTGAGGCTCCTCCAAGGTTGTATGACGTCAAGGCTTTCTAGATCCTCTGAGCTTCTGATTCCATCAAGATTCAATTCCTTTAATACCTTTTGTACATTTGTCATCATCGTCTTTTAAGCTTAAGCGTATTTTTATATCACATAATATAGGCGAGTTTTCGGCGTCATTTTATTTGTTGACGTGATAAGCAAAAATTAAATTGAGACTTTAAATATAACAACGAGTCGTATTCATGGTCACCTTAAGCTTCAAAGGGGTGAGAACTTTTGAAAGGCAATTTATTTTCGATCCGGTGCAATCAAAATTTTTCGCATGGTCATTCCAGAGCACTCAATACCTCACCGCGACCAAAATTCAATCAGCCTGTCAAGTGACTTGCTCGCAAAAGACCACAAAATGATCCCAATCATCCATGAGATTGGATGAATTCTTATTTTAAATCTTTTCCATGTCAAGCTTCAAATGTCGGCTGCCATCACAGATAACGTCCTGTCAATTCAGTTTCCCTCTTTTTTTTCGTGTGTCCAAAAGATTGTCCTTCGTTTTTATCGTGGTCCTTCACAACCCACGGCTCTCCCTTAAATAAAAAGGGATCAATACTAATCAGGCACCATGGAACATGTGCACATCCTACGCCCACGAACTTACTCTCGCAGGAATACGATGTTTCCTGAGTAAGTCTTCATTCTCATGTGCATATGTATATAAAAATAACAACATATACTTTTTATCCTTGACAAAAGGTAAAACACTCCTGCGTTCGCCACGAGAACAGAATAGAAAGACATTTACGACATAACCTCAAAATTCTTTATTTCTTGGAATTCTATTCATCCTGGCGTTGCTTTTGTTCGCCGCCGTTCCGTTTTTTGTTAACAAATTACATTAATCGTTGAGCGGAGTGTAGACAGGAGGCAGGACCTGGATGATTTGCGTAATCGTGGAACAAACGCCTTAAGCTGCTCTGGCAAAAGTTCGCTCATAAAACTTAAAATAAATTTTATACAAAGAGTTTCGGTCTTGAGGAAGGACTTGCTGGCTGCCTGCGACCCCCCTTTGCATTACGATGAAGAATTTGAAATTCCTGCGAATGACATTGTCTGTTGGTAGCAGGATATTGGAACGATTCCATGCATCGGTGCGCATTGCCAACTACCAGTATAGAGAGAGAGAAAGCGATTCACAAGCGTGATGGTTTTCAGGAATGGTTTTCTTGAGTGCTTTTCAGAGTGCTCGAGGTAAGAGGCGACCTTAATGACATTAAAAATAGATTTTATCGTTGTGCGTCAGCGTTTACTGTTGGATAAAATCCAACCAAATCCAGTCAGATTTCATCTTGTCACGATTGAAGTTAAAAGAAAAAATAAACCAGAAACATGGACAAGTGAAATGTGGACGGACCATAAATGAGAGCTGTTTTCTCAAACCCTTTCCAATTTGATTTCGAAATGATTTTCCAACCATACAATTGAAGTGTCGCACAAGGGTGCAGCCAGAAACCCAGTGACATTCAGGAATAAACACTTAATTTCAACAGCAAGTCTGTCATGTGTTTAGTGTGACGGGGACATAATTTGACCTCACTTCTAGATACGAAGATGAATAACTCGTTTTCAAATGAATATCTACAAGGATGTATCCCCTCTGTGAGATAGTCTGCGTAATTACAAACTTATTCTCAATTGAAACAGGTTTTTTTTCGAGTCAGGAACGTGAAGAGGGACCTTCAATTGAACACTCTATATTCATTGGATCTAATTGAGCCAAATTTGTTTAGAAAACTATTCAAACTGAAATGGATTGTGATGACGTAAAAGTCAGTTTATTTACTTTTTCAAAGATACATCCTTGTTTATCGTAGAGTCGACTTAGGTTGTTGGATATAAACGAACGTGTGTTGGTCAATGCATATGCCACCCTTGTAGGCTTCATCGAATGAAATCTTCAGTTCCTTAAACAATTTTATTTTAAATGGTTTTAGAAGAAATAAAATAATTTAGCTGACATTTAATTTTTGACATACGTCAAGTTCTACTTCAGTGCGCTAAGCTTAAATACAAAGCGGCGCTCTCGCGCTCGCGCTTTGACAGCTTGAGTAGAAACATTGAGATCTTATGTGTTGACACTAGATGCGCCCTCGCACGTTTGGCCCGCGTTTGATCGTAAATATCGTAAGCCAGTTGCTTTGATATCAGTCAGTTGGAGTGTGGTGAATTCGTCCAACGCCATGGATGTGTTCACGGATTGTGTTGTGGGTCACCACAGTACTCCCCCTTTACGAAACAACGAAGAGTACCGGTGGCTTACTCGATCTTCCAGGTCGTGATTATTCGTGAAATATGGCTTCGTTGCAGCTCCCTGTGTTGCACCTACACTAAGTAGGGAGGCTGGTTTCAGACGCTAAATGGACACAGATGCGTCCTTAGACGGCATAGTCAACTTGTAGGCGAGCGGCCGACAATCCAAAACTGCATATATGCTTCAGCGGTCGTTTTGTGCTATCGACTCGTGAAGCGGTATCCACGTTTTTTGGGATGAAAATGGGTTTTGCTTGAAGTCTTGACAGGGTAGGCGATGTCTGCTGAAGCGTTTCTCGCAGCTCTTGAAGGAATTCTATATGTACTTGTATGTTGCTACGTTCAGCTAGCAGGTCACCTGCGATTTGAGGTTCAACACCATAGACATGTTGTGACGGAGAGGCCCCTAATTCATTGCTCATTGCTGATCATTGCTCGAAGCTCAAATAGAACAGCGGGCAATGCCTTGAGCCAGTTCTTGGGGAAAGAAGTGATGAGAGAATTCTTAAGCGTTCGATGCCACCCCTTAACGTTACCAATTGCTTGCGGGTGCGAGCCTATTGAATAAGGTGAACTCGAACTGCCGGCTCTGGTCCATGGTAAGACGTGCTGGAAAGCGTGATTCTGAAAACCCAGTGCTGGAAATATGCGTCGGCGATTATGATGGCTTCCGACCAACGAGTTTGGTGACAGCGGTCCAACAATCATATTGAGATATCCCTCTCTATAAAAGAACCTGTTCAGGACTTCAAAACAGTTTAAAAGACATTCGTTTGCAGATGTAAAAGAGGCATAATACAACACGTGGCACCAAATTGGAGCTTTGATTAGAAGCCTGAAAGACTACTTCAGCATTAAAGCAAACTTTGGTTGATAGGTTAAAAAACATCTGGGTTCAGATCCTTTTTGACATCCGTTACGAGATCTAGAACACTGTGAGAACAATAAGAACAGCCAACATTATCAGCGAAAGCAAATAAGTCATCAAACAAGGAACTATATAAATGAGAAACAAAAAAGGGCCCAACTCAGAACCTTGTCTCCCAACTCGAAAAATCGAAAAAATGAATTTAGCTTCTCGTTTGTGGTTAACCATATCAAAAGTTTTTGTTATGTTTAAGAATAGGCCTGCAGTAAACGTGAGAGCAAAAATTTAAGAGAACATCTTCAGCAGATTTTCCCTGCTCAAAACCAAATTGCCGCGAGCTGAAAAATTGATTTATTTTAAAACGATACTATCCTCTTCTTCATAATTTTTACAAAAAACTTTATAAAACACAGGAAGTTCAGGGCTAGGACTATAATTGCACATATCTTCTTTGAAATCTTTTTTGAACAACGTAAATTAAATCAGTGGTGTGACAGACAACTTAAATAGACACACTCGACCTCATTTTCTCCACTGATGCTGACAACTGTTTTGTTTTCGAGGGAATTCATATCTTGTCTAGCTCGGTATCACCCACCTCTTTACATCTTTGATTTTCTTAAGATTACCTCGTCAGAATGGACAACTTTAGCATTCTAAATACCACAAACCGACGGCTACCCATCCACCCTCAATTATCTCAACTCATCCTCAACAGACCCTTAAATAATCGTTGATTTTTTTCAGGCAAACATTTTCTGACCGTTACGAAGAGCCCGATCATGATTACTTCCGATATTTGAACAAGTGTACCCTTACAACTCTTACATCAGCTGATACAACACCAGTACTGGCAACAGAAAAGATAAGAAAATTTCAGAATGGTTATTTTGGTTTGACCACCAAAGTATTAAAAAAAAATGCATCAGATTCCTGGTCCAACCCCTAACCGTTTTTCTCAAACTCTCAAACTCTAGAAAAGTTCGTACATTATCCCCATCCAAAAGAAAGGTCCTAAAAACGGTATTTCGAAATACAGACCAATTGCTCAACTCTCGTGCATTTCGAAGCTCTTTTACGATAAACCGTTTTTTTCCATCCATGATATCTTTAAACCAAGACGGATTACAAAGAGTAAGTTCAATAACTACCAACTCTACTGGATTCGTATTTTGAACCCTCTGCGTCTTGGAAGAAGGTAGAGAATATTTTAGCCACTGACTTAAGCAAGGCTTTTGACAAAATCTCCCGCATCTCAATCTTAAGGCTCTTGGCTGTCTTGCAGGCTTTATCATGTGGATAAAATCCTTCTTTGAACACAGTCAATACGTCGTCTTTTTTGGATATTCCAAGTCCAATCCATTTAAAGCTTCCTCAGGAGTCGCTCAAGTGTGCCACGTCGGATGTTGCCAATAAATGACCTCCATCTTGTCATTCCCGTCTGACTCATGCCTCCTGCAAGACGATCCGACCAGGTTCCCAATGTAGTGCAAAAAAAATTTCTCTAGCTCAATGCCAAGGCATCACATGTATAGTTAAGCGTCTACCATAACCTTCCAGAGCCTACTTCATCTGCAACGAATCTGTTCCTTCAGTCTCGTCACCTTACAAAAAATTCCATGTCCAGCGAATTGAGGACGTCCAGCGCAGATTTATTTGTCTCGCGGGCTACGGGACTACGCGGGCTGTGTTGGGCAGACAGATGCAATCTTCCGCCTTACTCACATCGCTTGCCAACTTATCAATTTGCAGTTCCATGGCATTGCTGATATTCTATTCATGCACCAGCTTCCAGATTAAGAACTGTGAAGTCAACAACTTCATTTGACGATAATTCGCGTCCAGGTTGTGTGCAGGCTTCAAGCAAATAAAAAAAAAAAATATGAAGAAAATGCTCCAAGAGAACAACGAGCAAGGTTCTAAGCTACGCAATCGACATCTCAAGAGGCAAAAGAAAGAGCAAGAAAGCCGTATGATTGAATGCATTAAGAGTAAAAAAGTAGCAGGCAGAAAAAGTTGCACAATGGCCACAGTCGGTGTTGAGAATTTCTCCAGACGGCTTCACACTTCAACTGCAACCGCTGGTACTGTGAGACTTCCTCAGAAGCTTTTTAACCTGGTAAGATGACGATAAAAAGAACATACATATGTCTCGTTTAACCAATTCCGAAAGCTACTGGGGAATAGATCTCCATGACGTTATCCCTATGAATTCCTTATCCACACCTTGACTGATCTTTATCGGTGCAGTCTAAAAAGTCTAAAAAGGTAAACAAGCGAACACAAATGTTGAAACTATTGCGGATCTTTCGAAAGACACAGGAAAACGGAAATGACCACATTTTCATTGATAGTCAAGCTGCGTATGACAGGTGTCAGAGTGCCCGAATCTACTACAATTTACTTATAAGTGCAATAAACAGACGGGGTTTTTCCGCTTGTTTTTGGACCGTCCAACAGCCTCAAGTCATTGCCAATGTTCAAGATCCTACTGACAGTGTATCTGATCTTACGATTTTTAGTTTAAGGGGCCAATGGTCCAGTAAGCTCTCTCACACATCGAATCAGCAAGCGGAATATGAGATATGAGAAATATGTTCGAGAATGTAAAAGATTTACATCTGTCAACATTGAGCTCTAAAATGCTTTTATTGAATCAAGTAAGGAATAGATTTTATGATCAACTGATACAATCGACGTGTTCCATACACAGCTCAGTAACAATAAAGATGATGTGTCCTAAATGTCTACCTTGAGGTGGTCCGGAGATGTGCACAATAGCGTCAAATAGTGATACTTTTGACTGTTTAAAAAGGATTTTGCTCAAGTTATAATAGAGGGAGACAACCCAGTGTCCTTAAATTTAAGGTAAATGCTGAATGATGAGAACAAAAAATGGACGCTTCTGCAGCTCAAGTTCATCATAAAAATCATAGTTCTGTCAAATACAAGAATTGATAACACCCCTGGCGTACCATGCAGCGAATTTATTTGGACGTGATGTGGATTCTCATTGCCGTGGAAGTGCTTTTCCTGATTGTCCACGTATCCGTTCAGTTGGAGATGGAGCTCGTCGCATATGATGAATTTTGATCACAAATCTTTCATCAGTCATAGCGAGGATATTTTCTAGCGTCTCAGCTGTCACAGGCGAGTGGTGAATGCCTCAGTTTTTTAACATCTGGAATATGGCAATCAATAACATCAAAAATAATCTTCGCCCTCAAGAAGTATAGCCGTCCAGGACCAAAACAAAACTGACACTTGCCGCCATTTGCAAAAGTCATACCATCTATCGATAGAGTGATACATTTTTGGCCATTGTGTGCAAGAATAAAGTTCGGTTCATAAACTAGTTCTCGAAAATTGCATTATTGCTCGTTATAAACACACACGCATGGTTGTGACAATCAAAAACTCACTCAATTTTTATGACTGAGCACTTTGGAGGCACATTATCCTTACAAGTTTCCTTACAATATGAGCGAGGAAATTATCCTACAAGAAACCAATCGTGTCATCAGAGTCATTAGCATTCATTACACGCGTGTAACGACAGCCGTTCCATTGAGTTCACTCTCCAAATCTAACGCAGTAAAAATTAATGTTCGAAAATTTACCAAAAAACACAAAATAAATGCGATTTTGATGGTTCGCCTCTGTTGCCAAAAACAAATCGATAAGACGAAAATGTCACATTTCCTCCCAAGAGGCATCAAGAGAAATGGGAAACCATTTCCCATATGCGACGTTCCAGGAGCAAAAACTCAAGTTTCAGTTAAATGGATTATTATCCTTCAGCGTATGGTTCATATTACTTTTCGCACTCCAGGAATTTAAGGAACAATCCCTTATCACGTGTGTTCGCATTAGATTGCGTGACGTCATGCGACTAAACAAACAAAACACAAAAACTTGATAAATTAAGTGTAAAAACAAAACGCCTTTCCTGGACCGTACATATTAATGGGACCAAATCGCGCACCATTTGGCCAGTGGACCTTATTCATACATACTTAATGCACTCCAGGCCGGAGCCAGCGAATGGTAATTAGGGAAACAATAGAAGTGGGTTGTTTACAAGGCAAACACCAACGCTTAATTATGTGTGGCTGGGATCTATGATAAAAGTACACAAAACGAAGGTAGACATTAATAACAATCAAAGGCCCGTCGGTCGTTTGCAAATGAATGGAATCTCTGATCCGATCTTTTAGCACCTTTCGAAGGGACATAAAGCTATTTCTGGGAAGCGACAAACTGACGCCAGACAAGTCATTCGCGAATTCATCTATTATGCTGTAATGTATTGAAACCATCAGTAAACTTAGCGGAATCAGCCGGAGGACATATGGCTTATGGCTCACTTAACGTGAATGTGTTTTAGCAAGGACTCGTAACTTTGGAAACTACGGGTATATACTTGGCTGATATTATAAACAGGATGAATTTTATCGAAGCCTTTTGAAGTTGCTGGAAAATCAGTTTGTTCGGGGGAGGAATTTGTCTGACACTTACCACACTGGACAAAATGAGTCAACCTTTTTATTGTTGCTTACTTTTTATAGGCTCTATTTTGAATTCGCCACTCAGAGGACCCAAAGTAAGAGCATTGTTTTTTAAAAAGAGAAGAAAAAACAGTATAATTTTAATTGAAATGACGCCTGCTTATCATTTTAAAGATTCTCTACCCAAACGTATGTCAACGGAACCCTAATAATTAGGTTCTGCTATCGAACATAAAATGTGTTGTACTATCGCCGATACAACAAGAAAAATAAAAATAGTATAAAATTAAAAATAAAGGGGTTCGTGTTTTTTTAATCGCGAATCAATTTCACTCCAAGAATTAGACTATGAGAAATTGTACGCTGATACGGAACCCTTAGTGTGCTTGTCCGAATCGCACTTTTTTGGTCATAATCCAGAAATGGCACCTGTAATGCTGAAGCTGAAAGACTTGGAATGTGTATTAACGACTATCTTGATTGGAATGAATACAACCGACATCAGCAAAAATGTGTAGAAGTGTGCTCGAAAGAGCATCTTGAGCCTCCTCGTCAGAGTCCAAAATTGACGCAAAAAACTCATTGGAGGCAGAAATATCAAGAAGACCAATTGATTTTATTTAATCTCTTTTATCACAAGTGCTCCAGCGAATCATCTAATTGTATTTATTCCCCTTATCACTCCCATCGTAACACCTCAATTCAGCCTTTGGGCCAGTTCAGCCAAGTAAAGAGATAAGTTTTTAAGCCACACAATAAGAATGTGGAACGCCCTTCAAAGCTCAAAAGTCCGCAATAGTGCTTTACAAGTGTACCAATATTCTTCTTCAGCCTGTAACCCCACTGTTCCAACTCTCCATCCACCAAGGCATTTTCCCCAAAATCTGGAAAAAAGGCTCAAAAAATTATGTTGTAAACCAATGATCAATTGCTAAACTATGAGCTATTTCCAAGCTTTTTGAGCGCATCATCTACGACCTAATGTTTTTCCACTGTAAATCCGTCGTATCTCCAAATCAACATGGATTTCTTAAGGGGAGATCAACAACCAATAACTTAAAAGAATTCGTCTCCCAAACATTGGAGGATGGTAAGGAAGTCGATGATGTAACTAAAAACTCTGCATTTCCCCGCCTCCTTTATTAATTAGATAAAGTCCTACCTATAAGACCCTCATAACGTTGTTAATATCAGATCCTCCAAATCTAATTCATTTATGACCATTTCAGGAGTCAATCAAGGAAGCCACGTTAGTCCCATGATCTTCATTCTAACTATTAATGACGTCGACCTCATTGTCCACAACTCATATATCTCAATATATGCCTTAATTGTTTCCCGCTGACTACCTCCTGCTGCAAGATGACCTGAGTATGTTATCAATTTGGTGCAAAAATAACTTCCTTGATCTCATCTTTAGCAAAAGCCAAGCTATTACAAACACACGTAAGCGTTTACCATAGCCTTCTAGAAGCTACTTCATCTTCAATCAACCCGTTCCATTAGTTTCTTCTCTCTGCGATTTGGGTATCATTTGTGAAAGGGAACTCTATTTACGCACGCACATAGATTCCATCATTATCCGTGCCAACTCCGCTCCTGGCTACGTTAAGCGATGGTCCAAAGAGTTCCTAAGCCCCTACGTCACCAAAGCACTTTACCTAACTTTTGTTAGACCCCTCCTCGTTCAGACCTACACCTCACCATAAATAATGACAATTCAGCCATGTTTGCAAAAATGCAATGTCAAATTTCTGCAAATATGCAAATCAATGTTGTCATTTAAAAAAAAAGCGGCCAAGTGAGGGTTATTCTCTCATAAGAAGGGTTCCGCGCCGTCCTGGAGTATGCAACATTTGAGAAATTCATCTCAAACTGAGTGCAAATTTGTTCAGAATTCGTTGATGAATGACAAAATGTACTGAAGTAAGTGCGGATTTCAATTTCAATTTTGGTATTTGCTTGAAAATAAATAATTAAAGAGAAGTGTGTTGTGTGATTCTGAAGCGTGTTCAAGTTATAGTAGTCAACACATTCAAGAAATTGCTTCAAAGAAGGAATTGGAAAATATTGAAAACGTTGTGTTCAATGTTTACATTTTCTCTTTTTTTCAACCCTCTGTTTTAAGTGATTTACTGAAACGCACATCAAAATCACAATGAAAATTTTTTTTTAGTAACTAATTTTTGTAAAACGACATTGTAATTAATTTTTTTAGAATTGAGAAAAATGCCACCACGAAAGCAAAACACGAAAAAATGGATGTGACACTTCGTTTCTAATTGTATTTGCATTGATTACAATTCACCTATATGCAATTTTAGGATTTTGTTTTAAACGGTGTATTAAAAACAAAATTTCACAAAAAATGTAACGTACGTTGGATCCAAAATAAAAATAAAATATAATAAATGAAATAAATAAGTAAAATTTAAAAATTATATAATAACAAAAACTGAAAATTACAATGCAAATTTTCTAGATCCTTTTAATCAAAATTATTAAAATACCGACGTAGTTTTTTTTTCAAAGATATTCCTGTTGTTTAGTCTTTTAATATACATGGGGAGTGAGTTCCATATCTTAACAGAATACAGGAAAAATTATTGTTGAATAACATAATATTTTAACGTAGGTAAAATGAAAGCATTGGTGCGGGTTGAATACGCTTTAATGAGTCTGTCTGAGGCTTTTCACTTGACAAGAAACATTAGTCTTCAGATCCAGATATTTCTTAAACGACATTTTAAAAACGGTTTTTGTGGTCGAACTTTCTTCAATAATATACAAATCTCACGATGTTGTTAAACTACTACTTCAACTATTTGTTAACATAGCTATTTATGTCACAAAAGACTGGTTGGTTGGTTGGGTAGAAAACTTTACAATATTCAATTTATCCTTACAGAACTACATTGGAAACTCCGTTGCCACACTTAGGGTACGGAACACTTAAAACGAATAAAAATTCTATCAAGTGCAAGTAGGTTCCGTGCAAACGTGTAGGTATTTTAATAGTTCGTCTATCATGGAAATCGAATCTCGAATAGTTTGCCCCGCCCCAGTAGAGACTTCACAACTTTGAGTTTTATTTGTGAACGCACCCTTTCACTAATCATCGAACCGCCATTGTCAATTTATTCAGTAAACTCAACATTTTCATCATGGTAAAGTACACGAACGAGCAACGTATGCAAATTATAAAATTTTTTTACCGATATTCGGAGTTGGTGACAGCAACTTAAAGAGCGTTTACTCCAATTTTCATTTGGCTCATTTTTGGCTCAATGGGTTCGTCAATAAGCTAAATATGCGTTATTGGTCGGGCGAAAATCCAGATTGGCGGCGTTATTGGATCACATTTTTTCGTCGACGATAACGATCGTCACATTACGTTGAATGGCCAGCATTATTGGGCTATGATTACCTATTTTTTTTGGCCCGAATTGGAAGAACTGGACTTGGACGACATATATGGTTTTAACAGGATGGTGCCGCAAGCCACACCGCACACCTTACAATCGGTTTATTGAAGAGGAAGTTTGATAAGCGAGTTATCTCAAGAAATGGGTTATTCGATTGGCCGCATCTAGATTATTTTCTTTGGGGCTACGTTAAATCACTGGTTTATGCCAGCAAGCCGACGACTTTGGAAGAGTTCACAGCCGAAATTGAACGTCCGAAATGTGTGACCGAGTCATCGAAAATTGGGTCCAACGAATTGACCGCTGCAAACGTGACCGCGCTGGCCATATGAACGAAGTCGAGTTCCATTCATAAATGTTTTGATTGTTATTCGAGCCGATAATAAAGTTTTTGAAATATCTCAAGGGTTTGTAGTACCCTTTATGTTTTAGTTCTCCTCGCGAGTATCAAAACATGTGGCATCACAAAAAGATCTTTTAACTGCGTTGATAAAAGAGCTAGATTTTCTTAAAGCTTAAATGGACTGCAGTTAAAAGTATTTGATAATAATTTTAAATTGATACCTCTACGCGTTTCTGAGCGTTTTGACAAACAAAGGGACAACAAAGTGAACCTATAATGGTTCTGTTTTGCCTTTTGAAAAATGGAACCTTAAAATCGAAAGCTAAAGGCCTTTTTTAATGATAAGTATATATTTTGTTACAATTAAGAAGAATGAAACCGAAAATTGGTGAATTTTTGAACAACATACAAAAAACTTTTAAAGCTCCTTTCGGGAATGGACTCTTCTTGGGCTGTTTAGTTCTGCACCGAAAAGTGATTTTGCACTTTTTCTTCTTCAAGCATTCAAAGAGCGCTTGGAGAACAGTCTTTTATATAAAAGGCCTCCCGTCGGTGACGATAAAATTCAACAAAAATCTCATCATTAAAAAGGGATGTGCTCCCCCTCCCCCTCCCCCACCATGTAGCAATTCCTTTATTTCTTCATCGACTTATTGAATATTTATAAAATCTCATTGACTGCAGTCAATTGGAAGACTGTAAGTGGTGCCGAGGCTTAACCAATCAAACAAAAATGAGTTACCTCCAAGGGAGTTTCAACTTTCCTTTCATTTGCATTTTGTATTAAGCGAATATGAATGAAGGTGAGGTGTTTTCCGCTCGTAAATTTAATAACAAACGCAGTTGGGGGTTCCCGTTTAAAAGCGACAATTCCAACTTTATTTTGGTTATAATTTTCAGCAATCCATTCAAGTATCACATCTCGGGACATGTTATTTATCTTTCAATTAGAAACGAAATCAGTTTGTCATCATCAATTAAAACCGTGTGACACAACAGCCAACGCAAACAACAAAGCAAATGCTCATTCAATACGATCTTCGTTGGTCCAATACTATCCACACTACCGACCAGCTAATTGGCATCATTATCGTTGCCGTCGTTGCCTCATCTACGGAGAATCTATTCAGAGCGTTTTCAACGCTTCGTTGCAAACTCAATTCACACTAATTAATTATGTTTTCCGGTGTAACGCCGTAACGTTCCATTGATAGCAGAAAAAAAAATAGGCACCGGCCGGCCCCACCTTACTTTTCCGGTCACTATCTAAGTGCACGATGCGCGCCTGCCTCTTCCTAATCTAGTTATCTAGATAATTTTCCACACTTATTGGATACCGATGCCGACACACTGCAGCCAGCACACATCCAGCAAGACAAACAGTCGCCAAAGAATCGTGGGTGACGACGCGACGGGCTTGGCTGCTTTTAATCGCGTCGACCGTGTCGTTGGCGTAACACATTGATTCTTGAACGGATACGGATACACATCGCATGTTGGATTTGAAAAGCTTTTCAAATGCTTGACCTGATTGCAGATTGTCTTGTTGTCTCGTGGGAATGGGAACTTCATCTGACGGCGACAGATGCCCGACGAACCAGTTCTCTCTCACTAAGAATTCACTGGCACGCAAAACCCAGATACAAATGCGGCAAACGGCATCTTTAGAGAAACCTGATTTGAGTCGAGCTATCTCGAGAGTGGGGCACTAATTTGCATCGATTCAATGTCAAACATTGCATAAAGTATCCACTGGAATTCTATTAGTTGTGATTTGAAGTTTTGAAGTCTCCAATTTGCCGCCATGTCAAACTTTAAAAAAAAGTTGACTGACAGCTGCTCATTAGGAATGTCTACAATCAAAATGTCAAAAAAGTGACATCGAGTAGCCGCGAGGAGTACGTCATTCCTGTGGTTACATCTACAAAAAATAAACATTTTAGTGAAGGCAAGGCTTTTTAGTGGAACGCTGTTCCAGAACCGTCATCATAAATTGACATCTTTATGGAATTGGGATAGTGTTGCCCAAATTGCTTTCAAGCTTACTTGTTTCTTTTCGAATCTTGATTACATGTCATATACTTGCCAACGCCTCGAAGATTACAGACTTAAGATTAAAAGTTTGCCTCTTTTTTGCTTCTATTGAAAATCAAGGAATGAAATAACGATGATTGCAAGCAAGAGAGACTTTCAAGAAAAGGGTTGATTTTAGGTTTGAGCGATTACATGTGTCAACAGAACTTGTTGCGACCAGGGAGATTATTGTCATTTGTTGCCTTAAGAAAAAGTTGTTTTCGGACATGTTGGTTGGAAAATATACAGAAATATGGTGGGACTATGAGTGATTCCTGCGAGTAAGTTTTATTTGGCTTTACAAAAATCTTAATCTGCCGTATAATTTCGTGAGACCTCTCCATTGGAAATGATGTGAACCAAGTTGCTTGCGGCCCGCTATTGTTTATTTTTTAATTCACCAGCGTTTTAGGAATTTTGAACACCCTACTGCTCAGTGAAATCAAGATATGAGTGAAATGAATCAGGATGGATCGAAAGGTGAGGTAACGATGCACATTGTTCTTGAAATGTTTCAGATTTTAATAAGTGGCTGTGTCACCGAGAAGCCCAGATTCGTAAGAAATCTCTTTAAGCCCGTCGGAAAATAGCCTTTAAGGTTAACTGTTGAACGTGCGAGCGGGTATCTGCGGAAAAAAATTGAAGTTTGACTGCTGCTCATCATTTCAGACAGCATTTAGAACTGCCTTTATAAAATGTTTCCTTTATGTTTATTTTGGACCTAATAAAGCAAGCTTAGAATGGAGTAATACTATAGGTTGGGGTGAATAAACAAAGATGGCAGCTAGATAAGAAGAGGCAAAGATATTCATGCAACGAGAGGTCTTACTAACCGTATGGACCCGGATTCGAGTCCGGGTAGGAACACCTATAAGCTTAGCCCCCGCCATTAGTGCGTAAAAAAATATAAAACGTACTTTCAAATGGTGAAGCTAGACCCTGAAAATCACGCCACAAATTGTATTTAATTTTTTTTTTAAGAAATCAGAACCTTTCGCAGGATTTCTGGAAACATATGTTTTATGGTCTTTAAAACCGAGGTTATCTTCACACATACCGAGAACAGTAAATTTTCCAGCTGTTGTGATGCAAGTGTCAGTGGGTTGGTGATAATTTAACACTTAACTGACTGTGGACAGCATTGAATGTTGAAGACATAAAATGTCATTCTTGCTAATGAACATTAAAAAGAGAGTCGGGAACAAAATGGATCCCTGTGGTACACGATCATTTATATGGTGAATTCGGGTTTATAACCATTCGATGCCAAACAGGCCGCGAGGGTCAAATAGATGAAATCCTACATCTAGCCGGGCACTGTGTGGTCGAAGTTGAGGCGAGCGTGAGCACAGAAGAACGTGTAACTATATGGCACGGTTCGATGTCTTCAGATCCAGGGGCGATACTCTCGCTGTGAAGCCTTCCGGCGCCTCTTCTGTCACATGTTATTTTAGTCTCTTCGAGGCGAGGGGCTTATAGCTCATGTTTGAATGTTTGAAAAATCTGCGCGTAAATTCACGTTGCGCCAAAATTATTGACGAATTATCACGAGTGTGAGTATTCTGGGATCTCGTGATAAAAGTGGCTTCACGGCAGGAATTCTATGACTAAACAGTTCACAAAAATCAAAACAAAACTAAGAGGAATTGGAAAAGTTAGGGTGATAAATTTGAGTCCACCTGTTTGGGTCGCTGTTTCTCAAGTCTACAGTTTTTTGCTTAATGAACTTTTACGATCGAAGACAGACATTTTCCTGTAACTCTTCAATTCTTTATAAATTATAAAATAAATCTTTAACCATTTACTATATTCACGTCACTGGCGGACAGTGTGAAATGTAAAGCCAAATAATCCATTGTTTATCCTCACCAAACAGAAAAAATAAATATTTTATGGATAACGTTCCTAATCACATATGCTAACAAATTCATTTGAAGAACAAATAAAATTCATTCATTAACACTCACGTAAATCGTGTAACCAACGAATGGTCTTCCAAAAAAACAAAAGTGAAACGAATTCTGTTCTTGATCTTGAAGCAGACGCCAATTGAAAGTCATTCTAAAAGTGAAATCAAGAGCCACAAAAATTTAATGAAAACAATTTTTGTTTTAAGATATTTCGAAGCGATTGATCAGAGAGACGCTTTCCATAAAATAAAAAGCAATCAGACCATCAATCATTCGGTTGTTTTGAACAAGTGACGTATAAAACCGAAGAAAATGCCATCGCTCTTTGAACTGTCATTCAGTGTGTTAGGATTTTGATAAATGGATTTTAGCTTTAATTACGTACATCGCGGGAATGTTTTAAAATAGCTTGGATAGCTGATTAGCTATTGAGAATAAGACTGATGTTTTATTGAGTCCACAAAAGTGTACCACTATCTTATTTTAAGTGATTAAAACTAGCTTTACAAATAAATTAAGTGAGTAATTAAAATGTGTATTTTTCAACATAGTCCAACTTTTTTCCAAACCCAGGATGTCTTTAGAAAAAAATACTAAGTCTTGATTTTCACAAAACAGGTCAGCAGCGAGCATTACTTCGCTATCATCTTCAAATTTTTTGCCCCGAAGGTGTTCTTCGAGTCGAGGAAAGAGATAGAAGTCACTGGGAACTGGATCTTGCGATAAGGGTGGGTATTTAAGCAGTTCGAATCCTGTTTTATGAGTTGCAGCCATCGCAACTGGAGCCTTGTGAACCGGCGCGTTTCCTGAATGAAACAGCATTCTGGCACGCAAGTTTGCCGCGTCTTTTCACCCTTTAATAAACTCTTGCGATCTTCCTATTTTGTCTGCATGGTAAGAGCTTCCCGTTTTCTAATAATTCCCCAAAATAAATCCTTCCACGCTCCAACACTGTTGCCATTACCTCCACTGCCAAATTCGGCACTTTTAATTTCTTCGACGTCGGTGAAGACGGTCATCGATTGCTATTTGGTTTCTGGGTTAAAAGGGTGGATTAGGGCCTCGTCCACGGTCATGAAACGTGACAAATTTTTACCCTGATCTGCATGGAACTTTTCGAAATGTCGACTCGTTTTTTTTTTTTGCTTGTCGGTTTCTCGGCACCCAACGCGCAGAGACCTTTTTCATAGATAGTTTATTGGCAAGGATTCGTTGAACACTGCCATACGAGATTTTTCACTCTACGATCTGCCAACACGACATCTCCGACATTTTTCACGTTGTGTTCAGTGAGGGACGTGGATGGTCGTCTTTCGCAGTGTTAATCTAGAGTGGATATTCTTCCCAGCTTATACTCCTTGCCCAGCATGAAATGGTGGAATTTGGAGGAGTAAAGTCCCCTAATGTTTTCACTCAGTCGTTTTTTTTTTCAAACAGAGGTACTTTATGACAGGTCTGTTCTATTTCCGACGGTTCGTATTCAAATGAATATATCTCCCTGGAATTTCTCCCTTTTAACATATTACTTTTTATGCTGACCTCATGAATATATTCCATGTCCTTTTGGTCGTTTATAAACCAAAACAAATGTTTAATAAAAATTCGATATCGAACAATTGTGTTCAAGATTCTGTAGAATTATTTGCCAAATTCTTTGGGTCCGTTTTTCGGCCTTCTGTTTTAGCTAAAACTGTCGAGTCGTTTTCAGAGTCCAAGATCGACATTGGTCTATTGACGTTCTGCTTTGGATGACCTAAAAGCTTATCCAAAAATCCGAGAATTCGTAATTTTTCTACACTTTGAAAATAGTGTAAAGGAGAAATTAATTTTTCACATTAAAGAGCATATATCTGAGTTCCAGCATGGTTTTGTCTCAGCTCAGTGAAGCTTTCGATTCTATGAATCATAAGCTACTGTTAAAAAAGTTAGATAGTTTTGCTTTCCACTCGTCAATTTTGAATTGGAGTTCCGCAAGGCAACCACTTGGGTCCTTTACTTTTTTTAATTTTCAATAATGACATCATAAAATAAATTAAATGATATATGATCTGAAATTGTTTTCAAAAATTAGAAGTAAAGACGACTGTGTTAATATGCAGAAGGATCTTGAGCATTTATCTAACTGGTGTGTCAAAAATTATTTTAATTTAAAGGTTCAAAAATGTTTCGCTATCTTTTTTTCGAGAGTTCAAATACTGTTCTCTTCTACATACTTTGTTGTACTCACATCATAAGAAAGAGTAGACAAAATAAAACATATAGGTGTCTTTGTTGATACAGTGTTCCTCATTTGGATGCATAGTAGAGAAAGCCAACTCGTTCCTGGAGTTTATTAAGAGAAACTCGAAGGAGTTTTTTAACCAGCACTTATAAGGTTGATACTTGAATATGCAGATATTATTTGGAGTCCAATTTATAGGCTCCATTCAGATCGGCTTGAAAGGGTGCAAAGACGTTTCACAAAATTTATATTCTTAAAAATGTGCTGGAATTTTGAGCCATCTTTCAAAACAAGGTGTCATTTGCTAGGCATATTGAGTCTTAGTGCAAGAAGGCATTGCCACGAGGCCATTTTTATAAAAGGGTTTTAATTTATGCATCAATGGGCTATAAGAGAAACATATCTTTCCTTTCAAATTTGGCATAGATTAAACAGTGGACAGAATGAATCAATATGTTGATTTTCACATCTCAAGACAGTGCTTCAAAAACATTGTGCTTCGCTTTTTAGGAAAATAAATTGCTGATATTTATTAGTAACTTTAGAGTGACTTTAATTATTAAAATAAAAGACAAATTATTAACTTAATTCTGTAATCTTTTAGAAGCTTAAGCTGGTTGATGAAATAAAATAAACTTTATGACTAGTAAACATTTCTATTTTTGAATTTTATACAAACTAGAAATAACCGATCCGCTTCGCTCGAAAACGGCTACTCGATTAATCAATGTCCTTTCACGAAGCTAACTAAATTTTTTTAACAACTGAGAAAGATAAAATCACCTTACTCTAAGCAATAACAATCGTGAAATTTATATTTTTTTTGTTACGTTGGTTTTTGTGCTGTGCTATTTTTTAAGGGTTCCATACCTAAAGGTTCCCAACGTAACCTGTCCGTCTGTCTGTTATAAGGCTGCATAACTATGAAAAAACTTGCATTTAATAAAAATAATATAAAGTTAAAAATAAGAGGAGACCTTCACACCTAGAAAAAGAAACCGGTCAAGTGCGAGTCGGACTCGCGCAGCAATGGTT
The DNA here is from genome assembly GCA_963555765.1 of Orthonevra nobilis. Taxonomy (NCBI): domain Eukaryota; kingdom Metazoa; phylum Arthropoda; class Insecta; order Diptera; family Syrphidae; genus Orthonevra; species Orthonevra nobilis. The sequence continues at coordinate 12,505,413 of OY743226.1, read as the reverse complement.
CCGTACCCCTTGCGAGCCATACCCATTTTTTTAATTTCAAATTTCACATGATATCCGTTTCCTTGGCGGAAAACTGAGTTGCGATTTTAATAATTTTTTTATTACAATGTAAGTACAAATTTACGCTTATCGAATTGTTCCCTTTACTTGTGAGGGATGACATTGCTTTATTCCAAATTTCATGATTCTAGGCCAACAAGAAGTAGCCTATATAAGTACCCATCATTCCCCTTGCAATATATTGTGAGTCCTTCGATTTAGAAGCTAGAAGCTCAAAAAACCTCAGCCATCTTCGGTTGCAGACTTTCGCCCCATAAAAGTTTTTGCCTTTTAAAAGTTTTGAAAAAGGTCCTCGCTAAGCAGATTACGCATCACCTTGTTTTGCATAGTTTACTTGCACCGGTCGAGTCTGTTTTTCGAGCTAACCACCGTTGTTCCACGGCTATGGTTAAAATCCTCGATGACATTAGGATAAGCTATGACTTGGACTTTATCACAGTACTTGGCCTCCTTAACTTTTCCAAAGCTTTTGACACTGTAAATCACTCAATTCTTTCCGAGAAGCTGAAAAGTGTTTTTTGATTAAGCGAAAGGTCGGTGCATCTTATTAGCAACTACTTGAGTAATCGCTGTCAAAGGGTTGTGCTGGATGACAGATCACCTAAGGATAACTTACAGAAGTGCATCAGGGCTCTATAAAAGGTCCTATCTTATTCTCTATGTTTATAAACGACCTGCCAACAGTCTCTTCCAATGCCATTTAACATTTGTATGCTGATGATTTACAACTGTATCTGTCTAGATCTATTGGCATTGTTGAGGACCTTGTTCGCAGGCTAAATAAAAGGTTTATCTCAACTGATTCTCCTATCGAAAAAGCTCTATAACACCGAACTAGTGCCTCCAATTAACCTTCATAATACACAATTTTAGTTTTGTGAACATGGTTACCAAACTGGGTTTTAAAATTAATCACTCTCTTTCCCCAGTGAGCCACATTAACTGCACTGCGGGACGAACGTATGGTGGGCTATGCTTTATGCCGATACGAGGCTGATACTAGTCAAAATCTTGCTCGTTCCCTACATTGATTATGCATCAGCGATCAGCGGGTTATTTTAAACTCGACTCCAACATGACTAAACTTTTGCATTTAATAATATGGTCAGGTATGTGTATGGCCTTCGTCGATATGCCCACATATCTAATTACCACGAAAATGTCTTAGGTTATACGCTTCACCAGTTCTTGAACCTAAGATTCTGTGTCTTGTGCCCGACTAGAAAATAGTGCCTTATAAAGCCTTCCCCTAAATACCTAAACTTTTCAAGACTTTTCTTCGTCTTTACCACTAGACTCTGGAATTCTCTCCATACAGCAACATAATCAATAATTGAAGCCACACAATATAAATATGTCACTTTGGGGTACTTCTCTTAAAAAGCAACTACATCCTGTTACCCCCTCTTCACTTCTTTCCTCTTCTCTCCTCTCCATGAATTCTTTATCGTTTAACATTGAATTTTGTTTAGTATAGGTTATCTTTTTTAAATTTTATCATGTTAATCTTTCTGTATCTGTTGGTACTATAAAAGTCTACTTGTAAGTCTTACTTGAAGACTAAACGAAAATGAAATTGATTTAAGGGATCGCAGTTATAAGTTGACTGACAATCGGACAACAAAGTGATTCTGTAATAGTTACGTTTTTCCTTTTGAGGAATGGAACCCTAAAAATGCAAAAATGCAAGAAAGTGTAAACGACTGCTAGCATCCTGATTGCATTCAATTTGATTTATATGTCGTTTAATTTTAATCTTAATGAATGAAGACTGCACTCGTTTTTGGTCACAAAAGTCAGTTTTTTTAACTAGTTTTAAAAAAAATATTTTTTGACTTACATGATGTTAGATTCGTTGTGCAGTCCTGATTTAATCACTATGCCATCATTAATGTGTAGCACCTGTAAAAATAACAAAGAAAATTTCCATTGAAAGCTATCCACCCAAAAATCTAAAGCAGAGTAATAAATTTTCACAATAAAAAACAACAAAGTATTATTAACAAAAAACTGAAAACTGCCAAAGCAAAGGGGGTCATATCCACAGAACCATAAAACCGGTGCACGTAATTTCACCAAATGACATAATAATTCCATAGAAATCCCATTCATGCTCTTCCGCCCGCACATACATATACGTATACATACATCCTCGTTGTCCCGCTCTTATGACTTTTGATGAATAGACGGATGGAACCGTGAAGCCCATCATTTGCATCATAATTCAGAACGCATAATTAAAACACAATCTTTGTCCCACATGGCAATCGTCCACAAGAGGATCCGTAAAACACAATTCACGCATCGACGGATCTCGTCTTCCATTAATTACTGTCACACAAAACTGGGCTTGACCAAACGCAATGAATAAGGAAAGGACCAACAACCCCACCGACACGCTTCGAAAAATCCTAGTTACCATGTGTACATATAAGGCCCATCGTTTATCTAAGCAGCCATGTATATGTCGTTCTCGAGATACACGTGACCCATCAGTACAACCTGATTGATAGGATCAAATTTGATATAAAATGAACCCATTGTTCAGATGGACGTGTGGCGACTATTCTTGCCAAGAGAATAAGATTAAGATAAGACACCCTCCAGGAAGTCCATAGGAGCCATCGGCTAAAGGGTTGCTCTTCAAAAGCTTTACCATTTCCATGACTGCGATCATGTTACTATGTGTTGACTCTCCAAAACAGCACCCCCCCTTCGGTTGTCAATGAAGCACTAAAAAGGGTTGTCACTGTACATGGCATTGACCCAATATCGTTGCATGGCAGCGAGAACCTTAAAAATCGATAAAACAATTATTATTATAACCGACCGACCGATACGAGCTGTGATGGTCTGTTGCTGCTGGTTCGGCTTGTATCCCCGTGCTGTACACGATTATTATGCAATTGCTTAAGGGTTGCACGAGCCACGTACAGTGGCTTCAAATATGAAAAAGAGTGGCAAAAAAAAAAACAAATTTGTTTATTCTTGGTTGGGAAACTTACTTTCTTAACAGCTGAGTATTTTTACAGGGGTTTTTCAGGAACTTTTTTAAAAATTGAACTCGATGAACAATTTTCACGAATTCAAGTTTCAGACATCTGATTCGATTTTTTTTAAGGTGTCACATCTGTCATTAGCGTTCAATTCAATTAATCAATTAAAATCAACGCACACTAAGACAGAGTACTTTTTAGGGCTTTGAGTAATTTTGTTGTACATAAGTTTTATATAATTTTTCTTTAGCTTTTTTTTAAATTTTCTTTTCAACTTATAATTAAGAATAATGTTAAGAAAAATGGATAATAGGTGTTTTCTTTTTAAGACTAAAACTTTAGTTGGTCTTGCTGCCATTCGTTACTTAACAAATTCTTGTTCACATTATTAAATTTTAGTTATACATTTAACCTAATTTATTATTGTTTTACAATATTATTATTATTTATTAAAATATACTTAAATGCACAGGGTAATGCTTACAAGCTAGTAGCTACCAGGGCTTTTAGCTGAATATGATAATTTTGTATTAAAAGAAAATATGTTGATGATTCGCTGCTACAGGGACGGTCAGGACGGATAAAACTTAAATAATATCACATAGGTTGAATGTTTGTAAAATTTTGAAAACCTTTTTGTATGTTTTGTTCGGAAGGAACCAAAAGAAGATTTTTTAAGTTATTATTAAATAGTTTGTTGTAAATTTCGTTGATTTTCGCGCAGTCTGTAGTTAAATGATTGATGGAAAGCTGGAGGTTTAGTTGGCAGAGCTGGCACGTAGGTTTAGCGTCTTTGTAAAGAAGGTGACTATGGGTGACCCGGGTGTGTCTAATTCTCAACCTGATGAAGCATTTATTCATGGCTGCAATAGTAGAAGTAGGATAGCTAGCAGAACTAAGGTTTAGATTTATGGATGAGTAATATTGAGACCAATTCAATATTATTTGATTGTGCAGGTATGAGTTTGTGAGTTTCAAGAAATCTCTTTTGGTGGGATAATATTGTGAGATTACATGACTGCTGCTCTTTGAGATTATTTTCGCTTCTCAATCTGCGTGTTCATTGCCGTTTACACCGATGTGACCTGGTATTCAGCGAATCTTAAGTCGGTGTCCAAGTTTTGTCTCTGATTTTGGTAATGAAGGTTGAGCGGTTGTTTACATATTCGATGGCTGCTAAAGTTGAAAGACTGTCCGTGCATATCACAGTGTTTTTCTAAGATTAAAAAGCAATTTGAGTGGCTTTCAAAACTGCTAAGGCTTCGGCAGAAAAAACTGAAAAATATGACGGTAGTTTTTCTGCAGAAACGAGATTGTTGTTAGAGTCAACGATTGCGGGCCTAGTGCCTTCCTCGCACTTTGAGCCATCCGTGAAGAATATAGTCCAATTATTATCGATGAAGGGACACAACAGTTCATGAAAATGCTGAAGATATTTCACGTTCCGAGTTGAATGTTTTTTTAAATCGAGTGAGTTCTGTGTTAAAAGATTCTCGTGATAATTGTCAAGGTGGGTGGTTCTCGAAATCTTTTTTTTTATTTTTGGTTCCAGGCCAACTTTTTTCACAAACATTAGGGACAGAGAGAGGGTTGATGGGTTTTTTGGTGCTTTGGAACGATTTAAGATTTTTATTGAAACGGGCTGGATGTCAGATTTCGCACATTTACCATAAATAACAAGACCATAATCAATTTTAGATAACATGATATGCGTCAAATTATTTTTAGAAGCTAAATATCTTATAATTTTAAGCCTGGTAGCCAAATTTGTTTTCAATGCTAAACAATGTTCCTTAAAACTAAATTTTGCGATCAAATACAATGCCAAGGATGTTTTACTTATTAACAGAAGGATGAAGAATATTATTTATATTAATAACAGGACAAGAACATGTAAATTTTCTACAAATGTGTAAAACTTTGCTTTTATTCAAAGAAATTTGAACGCCAGATTGGGAGCACCAAGAATTGATTCGTTGAAGGATTTCTTTGATATATATAAAGCTGCTTTAAAACTGAAAAGAGCATTTGAGTTTCTTATACATAATGTTGAGTGGAATATATCACAGATTGACTTGGTTTGTAAATAGTATGGATAAAATGTTTGTTAAATTTATCACAAATTATTTTATTTTCGGTCTCACTTCAAATTAAACAATAGCAATATTTTCCTTCTGCGGTTTATCAATCAATGTACATGGCACCAGTCACAAGGCTGATATGAAAACCGACATAGGGAACTATAGACCTGTATGCATTCTGTCAATAATGGACACAATATTGGAGAAAGTAATGGCGACCCGACTTCGAAACTACATTGACAAATATAACATCATAAATAAAAACCAATACGGATTTACCAAAAACAAAAGCACCAGCAAGCTTCTCGCAGAATTCAGCAATCCGATTAACAAAAACTACCATAATCTTGTTATATTCATAGCCTTTCATACGCTAAGTCATGAAAAACTCTTTGAAATGCTCGAAAAGATTCGAATCCGAGGCTTTATCTTGGATTGGTTTTTGAGCTATCTTAAAAAAAGGAAAATGAAAGGAAAAAAATAATGAATTCAACAAGCCAGGAAAAGAATCTGAAACAGGGGGCACCGCAAGGATCAATTTTAAGGCCATTGCTTTACATAATATATTTAAACCAATTGCTAACTGCTTTAGAAAATAGCACTGGCTTTGCTTTTGCCGATGAAACTGCAATAATAGTCGACCATAGAGATCTACCAACTGCCAAATTAAATGCCAACATCAAAATGCTTGCCAAGAAAGATTTAATTGTTACGATAACTGCAACGCCTTCATCGAAAATGTGCAGCATTTTAGGTACCTTGCAGAACCTATTTTAAATGGGATCTCTGCATCATCTGAGTATCTACAGCAATTACGAGGTATTGAAGCAGATTTACTATTCATCAGTGGAGTCTTTATTAAGATACGGGATTCTAGCGTGGGGAAACATTACACAAAGTTACTTGCTGGAACGCCTATTTCACGCAGGTTTTTTTCATAAAATTTAAGGAGGTAGGTTTACGTCAAGATTATGAGTATAAAAGTTATTTTTGGCGACTTAATTCCTTAAGCCACGGAAGGTATCATAGAGCTCGGAAAGCCTTAATTGTTTCGGCTTCAGAGAAGCTGCATCACGTTAGTGTGGAACTGTCATAAGTGAATTTTCTTTGAAGTGTTGCATTTACGAGTCTTAAGCTTACCGCTTCTATTGCACTCTTAAAGTGTTTTTGATGGAAAAGTGTTAAGAATGTATTTATCAACGCCGCCAACAATTCTAAAATGCCTGTCAGCTCGGAACAACTTTTAGCCATCGTTCAGAGTGTAGGCCATCAAAGTAAATAAGTCGTTCAGAGTGAAGGAAGAATATCAAAAAGGACCTTGTTAGGGTAAGAACGAATGAGCAAGTCGCCGTTTACTATACTCTATTTAGTTTTAACTAATTTTGATCCCAGTAGTGAATGAAGAAAAATAGAATCCGCAACAGAAATTTAAACCATAACCTAGACTTGAATATGCAGGCCTCAGCTTTTTATAGCTTATAGCATTTCTGAAAAGCTGTAAGTCGAGAACCACTCCTTAGCATGTTACTTGACGTTTAAAAGATAAGAGTATACATCACGCTAAAAATTAAGAAAGTTGAACGGTCCATGATTACAGAACGAAATTAGCAAGAATCACTTAAATCTAAGAAGAATTTCGACAACATTTAAGAAAAGAATTGAAAAGTTTTCAGCAATAGCCACCATCACCAGATGCAATTTACTCATTATCAGACAAGTGAGTTCCTCGGAAGCTTATTGCAATTGATGAAATGGGAAGAGTTAGTACAAGATTGATGTGCATTTAATTTAATCCTCCTTGTTAAACCCTGTAAAAGGAAGGTCGTAAAGTCGCGGGAGTTCAAGCTCCTTTTAATAAGAATCCAATTGATCAGTATCTCAATTGATTTTGGGCACCCTGTAGTTATAGATATTAAGCCAAATTCGATATATTGAAAAGAGCAACGAAAATTATCTTTTATAATAGGAATAAAATTCGGCTTAAATTTTATAAAAAAAATTTTTAAAGTCAAAACTTTGAGCAGCAAAAAAGTTATTCAGAACCACTGTACGATGGTTAAGCTGTTTTTTTTTTCTTCTTTTTTTTCATTTTAGAGGAAAAGGAAGGAAAAGTTTATTCATTAGAACGTAGAGGGAATACATGAACATTCGAAAATAGGTTATCCAAACCTTGGATATAAAGACGGGTAGTCATCTACCAACAAACTGTTCGGTCTTGGAAACTTGCCAAGTTGCTGGCAATCAAGTAATTTCCCACGAGGCAGCAATTTAATTTTGCGTTTGCTACTGTTTTATTTTAAAGCGAAATTTGTACACATTCCGTCAATGGAGTAACCAGAAATCGCTTTCGTTAAATGAGGTTCGTCAAAAGAAAAATAAAAATTTGCTTAATCAGGGAAATTTAATTAACAAAATTTAATAAAACCAAAAACAAAGATAAATACAATTTTTTTTTTAGCACAGGCCAACAAAATTGAGCTGTTGAAATTGGAAACAAGACAGAATTGACACTGCAGTCTTATCGCGTCTTATCTAACGCGTGTGCAATAAAAGCCTGGCGGACGCCACTGTTTGCCTATGTTGGCATGGCATGTTGGGCACACACAAACATGATAAGCCGGTTTGCTTATAATTCGAACTGCCTACACCATCAGCTTTGCATTTGATGATGGGAAGAAATCTTATTAATCAGTAAATTATTATTCAAGTTTAGATAGCTAAGAGTTGAGAAGAGTTTGTGATGTATGCGGAGAACATAAGGTTCCCTGCAGTCGGAAATACCATCTCTTTCATAAGCAAGTGAGTGATTTGAATTTGCTCGTTTCTGGCCATCAGCTTTGTCATTAAAATTGCGCTTGAGGGCGTTAATTTTTTCATCTTTATCCTCATCAGTTCATATTCTATACAATCCACTATTTTGACAACACGAACTAGGAATTAAGCCGATACAGCAACCACTACAAGAACGCCACCAATTACTATCGCTGATCTACAATTCAGTGATAGGGCCATTAACTTGATCCCAATGGTAAATGGTGATTGGACCAGATTCGAAAAACTAGACCATTCTAGGAATCGAACCTGGGACCTGTCAATTGAATCAATTGAAAGGCAGGAGCTCTATCAACTTAGCCACCAACTTCGAATCATGCGACGCATAGTCTCTGTGCTGCAGTACCTTGTGATAACTTCACTGTGCAGAACTGATCTGCAACATGGGGTCGAAAGAAGGAAGTATTGGTTGCCCGATCCTGAAGAAAGGAAATCCTCAAAACTGCGGGAGTTTTGCACTTTTCTTTCAAGTATGATGTCGAAGTATTGGAATGACAGTGCAAAGTCATTGTCTAAAAGCTTTTGACATTAAAAGGGTCGGTGAAGTCTTTGACAACCTCAATAGAGTAGCGCGAGTTCTCCATCTTCATTCTGCACAAACGGACGAGTTAGGCTGGGACGCCAAAATTGGACATGGTTTTATACATCAAGTCCAACGGCTAATATGCCATGTAGAACTTTAGGACACCAATGCTCCAGTTCGGAGAGTCTTCGATTCCAACCCCGATGGACTGCGCAGTAGAGCAAGATCACGACTGAGGTGGGCCACACATGTGGAAGGGGATCTCACCCAACTTATCGTGCAAAACTAGAGGCAGGCAGCTATGAACCAAGCTGGCTGGTCTACCCTGGGCTGTAGCGCTTCCTTAATCTTTAATCTTTAATCACGAAAACGTTTTAAGAATCGAGTTTATGCTTTTCATAGCAAAACGTCCACTGGTTATACGATAGCTTATATCACCGAAATTTAGAACCAGTCTGTTCATCTTTGAGGCGAAAAAACATATATCACTGTTGTACTATAGTTTGGCATTATCCTTTGACAATCAATGAATCTCTTCTTTAACGAATTAGAAACTACCTTTCCTGCCGTTCCATCTAACAATTGTTGACCGGTTTCAAGCCTGCAATTTAACATATAATTACTGGGATGCCACAGGGTTCCATTTTGTCACCGACTCTCTTTTTATGAGGTAATCTTATCTTAGAAGATATCGGAGAAAGAAAATTGCTGGATGTTCTGGAATTCGTGGTTCATGAATAAGTCGGTAAAATATGAACACTCGTATTTGACGAACAGTTCAGAAAGATGAACGAATTTTTTTCCACCACTGAAGTGTGTCAAAAGATAAACGCTTCGATAAAATTGAGGTAACAAAAGCTCATCGCGAGTGTTTAAAACATCAATATGTGGAGCAGAGAATGCTCAGTCATTGTTTAAATGATGCAAACCAAAGTAAAAAAGGTGCTCCCCAATTTCAAGGATAAACGATTTTTCAAGCAATGGATAATCCAAAAATTTCAAGGCTAGATTTGGAGTTCAGCTCTTAGCAATCAGTTGATAAAAAGATACACACATCTCAGGCCAGCGACCCATGGAGGGTCTGAGCCCAAGCTGAGGCTGCCTTCCATCATTGACGTTTCCAGTTGCCGAGACCAAGTCGTCTTGCATCCGCGGTTACAAGGTCTTCATACCTGAGGTTCGATATTCCTCTTCTTCGCGAACCAGTAGGCTCGGATTCGAAGACTCTTTTAGTAGAAGTGTTGGTGTTCATCTGCTCGATGTGGCCGAGCCAATGTAGTCGATGGATTTTTGGCTTCCGGACTATGTCCACTTCGATGTACAGCTCATAGCGATTGCAGTTGTGCCTTTCTCTCCATTAGCTTTCCTCGCCGACAGGACCGAATATCTGACGCAGGATATTTTTTCTTCGATGAAGCCAAAAATCTGCTCTGCCGTCCTTCTTATCGTTCAGCTTTCGGCTCCATGAAGCACGACTGGCAGGATGATGCCCGATTCACAATGCAGCGTGAAAGCGAGACGAGTCTAGCTCGAGTTGTCTAAAAAAATTTCAATCAACACAAATGTATGAAGCAATACACAATGACGCGAGACTCGTCCTATCGCATCGCGTTGATCTCGAAAAATTAAAAAACTCTCGCGGCGTTACAGCATGACAGCGCGAAATCAGGCTGATATGAGTAGCTAGAAAGAGATAACATGAGCTCGCTGTCAAAAATTTGGCTCTTAATTGTGTACGATTTCATGACGGCAGCGATTTCTCGCCTCACTCTCGCGCTGCATTGTGAGTCGGGCATGAGGGTTTTGACGAGCATGATTTTGGTCCTTCCAGTGATAAGTTGTTTCGGTAAACAAGTATAGCCACGGTTGCCAAGGATTATTCTGTGCCAGATCTGTGTTGTTTGTGGAGTTCACATTTGCCCCGAGGTAGACAATCTCCTTAACTACTTCGAGATTGCAGTTGTAGATTGTTACGTTTTCTCCTAGGTAGTGGCTGACGGATTGATTCCTTTTGTTAGACAAGCTTGCTTCGCCTTCTCTTTAATCGCAGTGAAAGCTTCAACAAAGGCTCTTGGGTAATGCGCGATGGTGTCGTTGTAATCTACGTATCCCAACAGTTGGACTGAACTATGAAAGATGGAAAGATTGCACATTATGCCAAAAATAACGCCACCAAAGGCATCCAGTCTTATGGACTTCTCTTAAATAAATTCGAGACTTGCGTTCGAGGCCACGGGAGGATGAAAAATAAAGAAAAAGCTCAAGCTTCGCAATTAATTTTTTGCTTAATTCAACTCAAACTCAAATTCAAAAAAAAAGGAGCAGGATCTGCTTGAACTTCCACACCTCCTGCCATGTACTAAATTAATGATTTTTCTTCCCTCGTTTGCCAAATTAATTTCCTTACATAATTTTTCCATTTCCGGCCACGAGTTAAGCCACCCCCCTCCCACAACTTAGTAATTGCAAAAGTTTCCAACACTTTTTACCACCCACCGTTTCGCTGGTCGTGCTTATTTTTACGCAATTGATTTCGACACTTACATGCCTCGTACCGGACACTGGGAAATTTCAATAAAAAACAAAAAGTTCTTGAAAGTAAAGTGGACGGCGCCATTGAGTACAGGCCATTCCCGCTAATGGAATGACTTAAGTTGCCTCCTAGCCACACCTTCTCCCAGATTCTTTCTCCAATCGTAGAAAATAAAAAAAAAAACAATTCTTACCCCTCCCCCCGATCGATAGGTGAAAACTACTAACCCCCGTCGCCATTGCGTCGTCGGACGCCCCACTGACATCATCCCTCGCGCCATTGACATAATTCACAACTCAAGGTGGAACCCCTAAGTCGGGCTCAAACGAATGAGCGACAGTTTTAAATCTGAACGTACAATAATTCCAACCTCAGGTGGGTTGTCCCTAGTTGCTTTACGGTTCCGTCTCTCCGCATGTAACATGGGCTGGAGGGTCGTGTAAGGCGACGTAATTCCTCTGCCTTCCCAGCACCCTGCTTAACCGCGACAAACAAGAAGACGGTTATTTTAGATGGCGTTGCTACCTTACGTGTACCGAATGAAAATGCGGCCCTTGGGACTTTGGGTTGGGTGGGTTTTTGTGGGTTATTTATTAATGCACTTGCGCCCGCTGACGAAGGACACTCGTGTGGTGCTCGTCGTTGAGCGAAGCAACAAAGTAACAAGCCTCCTGCGCATTTTGTTTTCCTCTGCATAAAGGGGGACTTTGCAGGATTTTCGTTTGTTCCTTTTTTTCGGGGGGGCTCGTTATTGCTACTCTCTCGTCCTGTTATGAATTATTCAAGGAAGTGCCATCCTTCCGGAATCTCCAAGTGAGGCATGATGATGGTGTATTAAGAATTCACCTCCCACGTTTATTGCAAAGTAATTGTTGTCGTTTTTTTTTATCGTTTCAAAGGAAAATAATGAAACTATTGCTACACGTTTCATGCTGTCTTACATTTATCGCTCACACTCACATCCTTTTTAGTTGCCCTCAAGCGCCGCTCGCACACATGTCTCACTCGTTTTGACAGGATAGTTGTGAATCCTTTTTTTATTTTATTTTAAACTATTGTTGAAGTTACGAGGAGAAGTGCTTGTTTCTGACAGCTGGATACAATCCTTGATATGGTTTCAAATGGCTGCTGTGGCAATTGCAATTTAACATCTAGTCAGGGGCGGTGCAGAGAAACAGGAGGCAGGCAAGAAGGACTGCTGCAGAGCAAGTGCAATAAATGAATTGCACATAAAGTTAGATTGGTGTAGGGAGCTGTGTGAACTGTGCCAGTGAATTTGGAATTAATATGATTTTGATTTACGAACACAAGTTTGCGACACAATTTAATTACTTTCGAGTCTCTAATAAATCTTTTCAGATGGGAAGTTTGTGCGATGAAACTTTGCTTAGGAAAATGAAGTGAAGTTGGAATTTTAAGTGACTCTTATTTATATAAATTGTTTTTTACGAAGCCATTCACATGATGTCTGTCTTTACTGTGTACCAAGTATATTTTGAAGAAACTTTCTTCTAACCGAAAGTAACAAGGCTATGATTTGCATTTGAATATTTGTTAAGATGGTAGGCTTTGTCTTTGTCTTTGCAAGAACTTTCGGTCGTTCGTGAAGAATATGAAAAAATTGTGCCTCATCTTCAATCCCAACACTCGTTTACAATTACGTACATTCTAGCTGCCAGTGGCCCATTTACCGCCAGCTCAACACTTCAAGACCTTGCTTCGTCGCCTCCTGAACTCGAGCCCGTCAACTTGTGCAGTAGCAAGGATACTCAAAGATCTTTACATCCATAAATCCGCTGGCAATACCATCTGATTGGTATTTCTCACCGAAAAGTAGAGCCACTCTCTACTTCTATCTAGTGAAAGCAAGATTGTTGCGCTTGATATTTCATAAGCATTTGACAGAGTTTGGCACCAGGCTCTTTTGTCGAAAATGCGTGCATTTTGTATCGATGAATCTCTTTTTCAATGAATTAGAAACTTTCTTTCGGGCTGTCCAATTCAAGGAGAACTGGCCGGTGCCAAGTCTGATGTCTACCATTTAAATCCTGGTGTTCCGCAGGGCTCCGTTTTGTCACCGACTCTCTTTTTAATTTTCATAAACGATCTTCTGCCTGTAACTTTTAATCCAATACACCCATTCGCTGATGACGGTAGTCTCAGTTTTTCGTCTCCAAAGTCACGTCCCTCATCTGGAATGGAACTGCAGCGTATGATTTATTCATTTAATTTCGATGTTAATAGCATATTATCATGGTGCCTCAAAAACTCAATGATGTCTTCTGTTACTAAAGCAAAATGAAAACTCTCGACCATTATCCATGAATGGCACTTGCATTGCTGTACCCGAAAAACTTTCAGTACGGTTCACATAACCGTTGCAAGAGCGCGAAGTGATGCAAGAAATACTTTTCCCCATCTGATCTTCCTGCCATATATAAAGCGTAAATTCCCATTGAGCCTGCTTGATCGAATTCAAAATCGAGCGATAAAACTCATAGGTGACAAAAATATTACAAAGCCAATTGACTCTTTTCACCACCGTCGTAACGTCTCCTGTCTTACCATATTTTATCGCTTCTACAACAAGCAGTGCTCTAGGGAATTAACCAGCTACATTCCACCCTCCTTATTACCTTCACCGTAACACCCGTCTCGCCAGGAATGCTCATCAGTTCACCCTCAAGCCCAACTTCGGTCGTACAGTCAACTAAAGAGATTCCCTTATTAGCCGCAAAACACGAATGTGGAACGCTCTACCACACGCGGTATTTCCTACTCATTAAAACCTGCAGAAATTCAAAAAACAAAGGGCATCAGTACTTATCCCTATTTCCTCACAGATCCCTTCCCATTGTACGCGCGTGATCGTTCCAAATAAAAAAAAAATATAACTTTTCCCAACTTTCTGGTGCGGCCGAGCGTTGTCATGCACTAGAATCACTTTTTCATGCCTCTGATCTTACTGTAACCGTTTTTCGCGCCGTTCTCAGATCAATCGCATCAATGGAATACCGTAGTCTAGTGATAGTTTCATTGGGATTCAACAGTTCATTAAAAAATGACCTTGTGTCATGACTGAGCAGTTCCCATGACTTTCTATTCTTTGGGTTGCTATTCATTTTAAGCATTTTAAGAATTATTCCACATGCATGCAATCACTTGGAAATAGCTTGGCGGGTAACTCCTAATGCTGAAGCAAGTTGTTCTTGCTTTTGGCACGAGTCTTCATCGAGCAGTGCCTCCAATTAAGCGTCTTCGAAGGATTTTGGCCTTCCTTCACGCGGATGGTCGTCAACATCGAAATCGTATGTTTTTTATTATTATTTTTATGAAGTGATTTTTGGAGCACTGGAGGTTTGGGAATTATCTGTGAATTTCTAAAACGGGGTTCCTTTTGTATAAATATGTTAGAGAAACTATATGCAAGCCGGCCAAGGCATTTTTGTCAAACCAAAGCACAAAACGAAGCCAACTTTTTCTGCGGAGGGAAACCTGACTCTAAGGGAATCAGACAAAAGAGTGACAATCATGAAAATAAGTGCTGGGGTCGAATTACGACATTAGTTAACGAGTGAGTGAAATTCATACGACATCGTGTGATCGAGTAACTACATTGGAATGATCACATAAGAATGCTCACGTATCGTATGCACATTGAAAATAGTACTAGAAATATTCTACTACACTGAGTAGAGACTACTGATAAGTGTCAAATGCATCGATTTGTGGAAATTTTTTTTATTTGTAAATAAACATTGTTTCGTTTAATTGTTATAACAAAATGGACTATATTCCTTCTCCGACATATCCTCCGATATGTGTTTACCGTCTGAAAATGTGTTACTTGTTGTTTTCTTTTACTGCGAACGTTTTTGCAGATATTCCTTCAACCGCAATCTCAGAAGTTTATCTTCATTGGGGCCACCTCTAGCTTTTTTCATGCAACGTTTGTTGAAAGACATCTCATAAAGTTCTCCAAAATTTCCTTCTGCAGGGGGTAAATTTTATTCAACATCGACCTAAAATATATTTAAAATAATAAGCAAAAACACAGAAAATAACAACAAAAAGGAAAATTCATCTTTCAACTTCATCCGTCAGCAAAAATGCTATCGAGTAAAAAAAAATGCACGATCACGTATGACAGAATGCCAAATTTCGATATTCACCATTCGATATCGTAAGCTGTCATACCAAATGAGTATAATTCAGTCACGTATTGCTCGATAACTAATGTCGTAATTCGACCCTTGCTCTTTTTGCACGTTGAGACAATTTATGGAACCGCGTGCGATCAATGGAACTCGGTTATCGGTGAGTTGCTTGTCTTTCAAAAACCCGAATATTTTTCATCGAATTTACTATTTGCTGATCCAGAATTCGCCAGTGTTTAAAATTTCGGTTTTGATCAAGTTGCCCGGATTAAACCACACTGAAACTCGATAACTTGTGTGTTGCAAAAAGGAACTCGGGAACACAAGAGTGCATTGATGAACTTTAATCTTTGTATGGCGATGAAGCACCATCCTAGAGCACTGTGAAAAACTGGTTAAGTGAATTCAGTCCTGGCCGACGCTCGCTCAAAGAGAATTCCGTGAAGGTCGTCCAAAAACGGCCGTTGTGCCAGGGTACATTGATGCCGTGCGTGAACTGATAATGCAAGATCGTCATGTGACATACCGTAAGATAGAGGTATCCCTAAGCATTTCTCCCACCAGCATACATTCGATATTCCATGAACACCTGGCCGTAAAAAAGGTTTGTTCTCGTTGGATCCCTCACAATTTGACAATCGCTCAAAAAAAGGCTCGTGTCGATTGATGTAAAGAAATGTTAAAAAAATACGATCGCGGTGCTTCAAAAGACTTTTATAAGATTGTCACAGGTGACGAATCATTGATCTATACGTATGAGCCCAAAACAAAACAACAATCGACCGTGTGGGTTTTTGAAGACGAGCCAAATCCAACAAAATTGTTCGTGGAAGAAGCACTTCGAAGCAAATGGTCGCCTGTTTCTTCGGCAAAACTGGTCATGTGGCGACTGTTCCGTTTGAGCAACGTAGGACGGTCAATTTTGAGTGATACACCATAATTTGTTTGCCTTATGTCTTCGGAGAAATTCGAAAAACGAACAAGAGAAGACGAATCATTGTTCACCATGACGATGCGAGCTCTCACACATTGGCTCCAACCAGCTCCTTTCTGACCGGCCAAAACGTCAAATTGATGAGTCATCTGCCGTACAGCCCTGACTTGGCACCAAATGACTTCTTTTTATTCCCGCACATCAAGAAAAAATGCGTGGTCAACGATTTTCGTCGCCAGAACATGCTGTTGAAGCGTTCAAAAACCATGTTTTGGAGGTGTCTCAATCGGAGTGGAGAATGTGTTTCGACAATTGGTTTGAGCGCATGGAAAAGTATATACATAAATCATGCTGGAGAATACTTTGAAAAACAATAAAACCACTTTTGATGATAAAAATTCGCATTTTCATTATTAGGCCAGAAATATATCTAGCAGCCTACGTATTTGAATATTTGCGAATCTCTTGTTGCCTTCTTCTTGTACACGCACTCGCCATCATATGTTACCACGAATTTGTTATCGGGGACGATTGGCAGCCGAATGTGTTCTCTATTGTTTCCTGAATTATGTTGCGCTATCGTCACCTCACATTGTTCCATTTGTTTATTGGCTTTGCCCACTTCCAGTGCGGTGAGACGACCAATTTTGAGCCTGCATAGTTCCATTCTTCAGCACTGGACGGCCGGACATCTAGAATGTTTGACTATTGTCTTGAGTAAATTAACACAATCTGTGAGGAAATCTCATGCCACTTATCACCTTCTAAAATATATTATAAAGCCATATAAACAATCTGCATCTACACCATAATTAGAGGAAAGAGACAAGACCAGAAAAATATTTTTTTTCCTATTCGTCGTCGGGCCAACATAGGCAATAAAGTCTCTTTCAGTTTTTTTTTTTCATAATACCATAAAAACGTAATGTTTTAGGTCAAAACTTTGAACTTATTTTTATGCCTTTACTAACTTACGTGTGTTGAAAAAGAATAACATTTTTATGACTCATTTAATCACCCATTATTTACTGCAAAAGATTTAAATAGCAAGAATGACCTTAAAAATGTACGAAATAAATAGGTTTGCGGTATTAACGAGCACATGCCTACGAAAGGTTTTTCCAACTACCATAAAACTTGTGAGTTTGCTGCCAAAACAATAAAACCATTTTTTTAAAGTTATTTCTATGTGGTTAAAAAAAACATTTACGCATATTTTCCGAAGAATATCACAAAGATTATGACTCTTTGACTGACTATGCTAGTCAAATCACATAGGAGCAGAAATACGTATCAGGGTGCGTTAAAGAATTTATTTTTAAGGTTCCGTTCCTAAAAAGGAAAAACGGGAGCATTATAGGAGCACTTTGTTGTGCGTTTGTCTGTCACCAAAATTTTTCTCAGGAATCTATCAAGTTAAAATTAATACCAAATACTTATAACTATAAAAATCCAAGCTTCTCAATCGACGCGGTCAAAAAAAAAGTTTATTTTTTTAATACTCGCAAGGCGAAGCAAAACCTGAAGAGACTTATAAAGAAAGTTTGTACGGAACCTTTGTTGCGCGAGTCCGATTTACACTTGCCCGTGTTTTTTTTTTGTATTTAAATATTTAGTATTTTGAAAAATGGACCCTACAACAGATTGAAGGAAAAGCTTTTAAACTCACTTTGGCACCCGTCGACAACACCTTGAAAATAGAAGCCTTGTCATTCGAAAAATTTTGGTCAAACCCCTTATTGCCCTTTTCGGGCGCAGTGCAGTTCTTGGAATTGATGATAGCTACTATGTTTTTTTGCGCTGAAAAGCAAAGTGTCGTTCAAATAGCGTACGTTAACGATGCAAAGGTTGATTGCCACAAAAACATCATCCCACAACCTTAAGCACCGAATCTGATGCCCGAGATAATTTCGCCTCATATGCCTTGGAAATCTTTGGAATCAGCTGACACTTCGTATGGTCGTCATTCATTGGATGTGCAAGTGCATGCCATCACGGAGTGTCCGAAATGCGATAAGCTCTGTGGGAATAGGAGCAGGCTGCCAGCTTTAGTCCATAGGAAAGAGTTGTTCAGTTGTTGAAATGAAGACGAGTACGCTGGTCGGCACTTAGCACTTAATCATTAAAAATAAATTAATTGGCGCCCAACGGGGGGCTATCCTAGGTGCAGTGCATTCAAGTAGTGACCGCGTGTTCATCAAGGAAAGAGTTCTAGAGAAGCCAGTGTAACAACAGTTTAACAACTTTAGTGCTCCGCGTGAGCGTCGATAGCTGCCGCAAAAATGCTATAGAACATTGAGTTTTGTTTAACGCTAGACGGTCTTAAGAACTGGTGGACCACGCAACTAAAAGTGCGTTACGAGGACCCCGATCAGGAACAATCAGGACAAAAGAAAGGAATCCAGTTCGGCAGCGTGGGATGAAGATTAAAATAGTTTTGTAAGTGAAGTTAAATTATAATGAGGAAATTTTTAAATAACGTGCGCCTAATAATGGTAAAATAAAAATCAAATAAATGTTGTAAGTTAAAAAGTATACAAAAATTAGTTAAGAAATTTTAAAAATTAAAATTATTTATAAATTGAAAAGTTCAAAAAACAATTTTTTTTAAACTCTTAAATTATTTTTATACAATAAAAAAATTAAAACAATACAAAAAAAATAAATATAATTTTTTAACACTTAAACTGATTTCTTGAAAGTGGATGCTATTATGAATAAAAGGTGCGTCTAGCTCGTGATAGCATTCCGAAATGAACCGAACTAATTTAGTGCGAAAAAAATGGGAAAAATCACGGTAATCCCCCAATGGAAAATCGTTTTTGGTGCATCGGTTCAAGACTTTTGTGGATCTTTAAAACGATCACTGTCAAACTACATGAAAAAAAAGGACGTCCATCGCAGTAAGGAAAAGCCAGTACTGAAACCGGATATTCCAATAAGAGTCAGAAATGATTGCTCTTGTCTGACCAAGACAGTAGGTTTAGCTCAGGCTTAAATCCTCCAAGGATCGATGGGCTGATTAGTAGGTAAGGCATATTTGCCGAAACATTCCCGCTAACTGGAATAAAAACTCTGCCATCCGATCTTTAAGGAATGCGATCTTATGTCGTCCATTCAACTTTGTAAACGGCTTTAACCTATTTTCCTTAAACAAAAAGAATTGTGATGGAGCTTAGGTTTCACAACATTCACGCTTTTGAAGAATCCTGTAAAACCCAACGAGCTTGAATTCGATTGGTCACTATCTCCTTATCACATCGACTTCATCATCGCATCTGAAAATATTCATTTCACTGAGCTCATGCCTGGATTGAAGGTGATGTTTAAGCTGATGCGACTGGGTCTTAGAATAAATGAAGACTAAATGAGTGAATCGGAAATGGATCCTTAACTCCAATGGAAATCCAAGGAATGTTGATTCGACAGGCTCGAACACATCAAAAGAATGGAAAATAATGATAGTCATCGAAGCCTTACTCAAATTTAAAAGAAGTCATAGGAGACCCTAAAACGCCTCAAAAATTTGTTCGAATAACTCGAAACAGTGTCAATGACGGAAAGCTTATAGCACCGCAGGCCTGATAATAAGAAATAACATTGAACAGAGACCTCAGTCAATCTATAAAATCCACTAAAACAGAAAAAAAATATTTTCTTCATGTGTCGCGAATTGAAGACCGATTTCGAGAACTACTGAAGCGTTTCTCTATTCGTAATGTTTTGTCAAAACTGTCTATTCGCAAAACAAAACACTCTTTTCAAGTAACCTTTGATTGCTGATATTCTTGAGACATCAGAAGGTAGTGCACCTTTATGCCTTTTGACTGTGGCGTCCAGAAGGTGGCAGCTCAGTCAAATGGCAACACTTTGCAAGGACCATTTCTTTATTCATCTCCCAGAACGTGGCGGGGTTTGTTTCTTAACTAACACGTTGCTAATTCCTTTCAGAAAAAATGCCCTATTGACTCTTCAATACTGAAAACTGACTCTTCCAATCTTTCGAAAATCAGCAGCGAAAAAGTCATCTCAAACGATGATTGTTGTCGTGCAGTAACATTAACAAGACTCCTCAGCTCAACGATGTGAAATGTTTTTAAGACATGTGAGCTCATGTGTTCAGAAAATAGGGATTGAATAGGCGCATACCACCAAGCAAGTTCATTTTAACTATCGGCTTGATTTAAATAGATCGAAAATATGGATTGCAATTTTGAGAAATTTGAATTGTGCAACTTACAAAAATGTCAATTAAATCCTTGAGTACCGAATTGCCTTGTCCTTTAACGACAAAGCTTGGTTATGAACCAAACGACAAAAGGAAAAGGACATTACCTTGTTCATTCATTTTGCGACATAAAATGCTTTTCAATGGAAATGAGTAGATAAGAACAAGGGCAATGAAACGTATCAACAGCCTCTTTGCATCTGAAGGAAAATAAAAATATATTTTTATTGATGATAAGAAACATTGCCGACAATGGTTCCATTGAATCTAAGATGATAATATTGAATCGTATTAACGTGTAGCCGCGAAAGAAAAAAATACAAAGAATTTCTTTCACACAGCAATTCGAAAATGGATCAAAGATTACAGCTCATGAAACTCTATTGAAAAACTTCAAAAATCCTTCACCGTAAGATGTGCGTTTGCAAAACATTTTAGCAACGTTATCGTGCATCTACAAGGGTTAAATTTTTAACAAAGCCCATAAAGTTTTTCAGGCATTTCGTTACTCAGTGGAAAAAAAAATCTAAAGCTGGCAACGCCTCCACAAGTGTCCAAATTGTATTTCCAAGAAGTTGGAGTAGTACATTCTCAAGTCATATTTGAAGAATCATAATATTTTAAGCCTACTCATTGGACGACAGAAGCAACGGAGTTGGAGTTACACAAGAAAGTGTGCGCAAGTGTGGGCCTCTTCTATTTTTATGGTTTAATTCAAATCTGCCAACAGCTGCGAAGCCTGACTGAACGAAACAAGATTTTAAAGCCCACAAAGTTCGTACGTTTTTGAAAAACTAACTTTGAAGCGTTTTCAACCGATGAATTTGGTTTCAGAATCAAGCATACTAAGATGGATAAGATTAACAGAAGAGTAATCGAAATCGAGAAAGTTAGATGTCATGACGTTTCTCAAGAGTTTGACATTAAGTTTGACATGAAGAATATAAGCTACAGCAGGTTTTTTGACACCTATCTTCCACTTCCATGCTCTGTGAAAAATTAGTCTCACAGTCTCTTCAGAATAAGAAAATTATTAAAAGAAACCCAAACGGACTCTTAAGCACAAAGTAAAGAAACAAATTCACTGCTTTAACAGATATTGCCATCGGAGTTCCACAAGGCAGTGTCTTTGGACCGGCATTGTTCCTATTGTATACGAGGGATTACCCTCGAAAGGAAGACATCACGACAGATATGTTTGCGGACGATAGAATTTTAAGTACCGGCAACTGAAAAGATACAAAAATCTTCAAACAGATAGTGCGAATGGACCAAGGATGGGCGAGCTTATTAGGGCTGATACGCTGAACTGTGTGTTTACTTTGATGAAAGCCTTACATGCAGAAAACATATTGAGTAAAAAAAAAACTATAATGCAAACTTGTAATGTCTTAAAAACGAATTCAATGTATGCCTGGAGTTCATCATCGTATCAAATATCACATTTTTTCACGGACACAATCTTAAATTGTCTTGTAGATCGTTCCTGATATTTCAAAAACTCTGCGCTGTTGATAAAGGAAATTAAGCTTACTCGAAGGCAACAAAAGAAACGAAACTGCGATCAAAAATTTGATCATATGACAATTCTCAAACAATTCTGTTCATAATTCATTAAAAACCAAAGTGATTTTCTTTTTTGTTTCTTAACTGGCGCCCAACATGAGACATTCCCTTTTTTAGGACATTGAAATTCATTTCAAGAAATAAATTCACTTTCAGAAACAAATGAAAAGGTTCAATTACAAGTCTTAACGAGTGTCCTTAATTTTAGGTATGCTTTTAATTAAAAACGAACAACAACAACAATAAATACCAAGAACAGTAATCGATAAGATTATCCTTGCAAGGAAGATTCCCCCCTGCTGATAACCATTCTCCAGTTGAACTAAAGCTTGTAGAAACTAAATTGAAAATCAATTAAATGATTAATCACTCCATCAGAGCGAATGTTGTCCATTCCTCTTCTCTCGAGGTTTGCTCATCCTTAATTAATGGCCACAGGATTGCGTGTCCCAATCACAGTTCACCCACTCGAACCAGCTCGTAATTTGAGCCTCCATCTCTCCTCGTTCCTGGTGATTTATCAATCAAAGTAGATCATATGGCATGTCCTTTGTTGTCCGATGCGATATGACATTTATCAGACGTCACCATCGTGATGTATATTGATTCTTATCGTCAGTGTTAATTAGACGATTCACCTTAATAGGTGTGCATTTGTTTTTTTGTTATTTTGAAATTCGATAAACCGATGGACGGTATCTACTTTTCGTAGTATTTTTTTTTTTTCTTTCATAGAAATAACTAAAGAGGTTTGCTATTATTAGTTTTGTAGTTCTCGTTGATGGATACGAGCACGCGAACGAGCGGTTATAAATGGAAACCATTCATTTGATAGATGGATGGAGTGAAGTGGATGTATTACAAATGTGAATCGTACTGTAATGCGCGAAAATAATTTAACAACTAATGTGATTGTAATTGAGCGGATGCATTGGTGTTGAATTATTCCAAATGATTTGTAACGAAGCGAAGGAAAGTTGCGTATTCGTCAAGCTGTTGCGGTATCGATACAAGCGCCGTTGATTGCCAAAGTCAGTTGCAACTTTGTTTCCGCTGTAAAACACTTCAGATGTGCTTAAAATTATTTTGAATTTGTAAAACGTATCAAAAAGCGAAGCAAATTTTATTGTCGTATTTTATGACAACATCTGCATGCATTTTTTTAAAGGGTGATGTGAAAAGTAAAATAAATTTTAACTTCCTTGTTTTTGAAACATTCCAAATACAATACTATCATTTGGAAATTGCTTAATGTTGAAGCGAGCTGTTCTTACTTTTGGCACAGACTCTTATCGAGCAAAGCCTTTTGGCCTACCTTCACGCGGACGACCTTCAATATTGATATCACCGTCTTTCAAACGATGGAACCAATCATGGCACGTTGTTTCACTTAGATCAGCATTTCCCGCAAAACTTATACTGCCTCATCTACTTCCAGCTCTCACACATGTTTTTAACACAATTATTTTAACTTCTTAAAAAATAGAAGTCGCGGAGTTCTCAGCCTAAATATAGACCTATCTCCTTATTGCCTTTTTTGTCCAAGGTCATGGAGAAATTGATTCACTCTCAAGTGTATGCATGTCTGCAGAACAGCAAACTGCTGCACAGGAACCAATACAATACCAATACAGCTGTATCTCCGCTCTTTTAAAATTTACAGATGATATTCGCATTTCCATTGGTAAAGGCGAGGTTACATTCTTAACGTTTCTAGATTTTTCCAAGGCTTTCGACATGGTAAACCATTGACAGTTGCTTAAAAAATTAGAGAGTATGTACCGCTGAAGCAAGCCTTAGTACTAAAAAACAAAATATCAGAATTTATAAATGTTTCTTCAGGTGTCCCTCAAGGGTAAATCTTAGGTCCTTTGTTGTTTTCCATCTTCATAAATGACCTTCCACTGTCAGTCAAAAATAGCGCTATGCATTTGTATGCTGATGACGTACAGATATATTTAAGTTGTAAGCTGGGCGTCATTGAAGATGAAGCTCATCGATTAAATGAGGACCTCAGACAGGTTTTACTTTGGGCAGTAAGAAATTACTTAAATTTGAATCCACTGAAATCGAAATGTATAGTCATTCACAAAAACAAAATTGATACGAGTTATTTCCCAAACTTCTGAATTCTTGGCTGTACTTTGGAAGCGTACTTGGATAATCAGTGGACAGCCACCATATCTACATGTAAAGATTCGTTTATATGGGTCATCTCGCTCACCCTCCATTATTCAACCTGATTTTTCATGTCTTACTACTTACCGTCTTTGTAATGCACTGCCCCTCGACATAAGAAGACTGCACAATACTAATCGATTTAATAAAAATCTATTTCTTTATCTAGCTAGTAGGTAGAATAATTAAAGCAACATAAATTAAGCTTAATTATTAAGTTTGGATTATGGATTTCTTTTGCATGGCCACCACGGGCACGCTTGCAGAAGTCCAGACACTGAACCCAATTTTCGACGGTTTTCAAACATAGATCGGCCGATACTGCTGCAATTTCACGTTCGATATTCGTACGAAGTTCATCAATCGTCGCTGGCTTGTTGGCATAGACCATAGACTTTACGTAGCCCCACAGGAAATAGTCTAACGGCATCAAATCGCACGACCGAGGAGGCCAAGCGACTGGAGAACTTCCTGAAATAACACGTTCACCAAATTTGGTTTCCAATAAATTGATTGTGAAATTTGCTGTGTGGCTTGTGGCACCGTCCTGTTGGAACCACCTGTCCTCCAAGTCCATATCATCCAATTGGGGCCAAAAATATTCGGTTATCATTGAAGGTAGCGATCCCCATTCACAGTAACGTGCTGGTCTTGATCATCACGGAAGAAGTACAGCCCAATGACGCCGCCGGCCCATAAACCACACCAAACCGTAATTTTTTCGAGATGCAATGATGACTCATGGTGTACGTGTGGATTGCTGCCTGACCAATACCGCATATTTTGTTTATTGACGGAGCCATTCAGCCAGAAATGAGCTTCATCGCTGAGGATGATTTTTCGATGAAAATCCGAATCATTTTCAAGTTGTTGTTCAGCCCTATTCACGAACATATAGTACGACGCTTTTGGTGGTCAAGCGGCTTCAGTTCTTGCGTCAATTTAATCTTGTTAGGATGTAGGCCAAGATCTTTTCGCAAAATTCGCCACAACGACGTCACAGAGATGCCCAACGCTTGAAAACGACGTGCCTCAGCGGCAGTAACAGGAACATTTTGTACTGTGCCTGTGGATTCAATTTTCTCCACTAGACCCTCAATTGTTGATCTGCTAGGACGATTATGACGACCATAAATTGGACGTAGCGCTCTTAACGTTGAGGCCACTGACTCCGAATTTCGGTAGTAAATTTTAATAATTTCGACTCGTTTTTGGCTCGTATATCTTTCCATCATGAAATGGCAAACCTTACTGAAGAGAAATGTCAAAAGAGCGGCAAGAAATATGGCGTCGTTTGCTGTCACTGTCGCTCTACTTTTGTAGCGGCCCTGTTGAAAAACCCTTTGCAAGGGAATCCCTTTTATATCTTATTTTATATTATTTTTATTCTCCGTTATTTAAGCGACTTAATTTGTCCACATTCTGTACAAATTGCAAGTGTGCATCACGGACCGACGGACAGCCAAAGGATTTCGTTGGCACACTTTGGGTACGGAACCTTAAAAAAGGGAATACATTTTTTTTAAATCCATTAATGGCACACAAGTAAAGAAGTGGTAATGATACAAGACCGGTTTGTCCAATGAACGTTCATACTTTCTTTTTTGATTATTCCAAGCCGTGACGACTTTGATTTTTTGTCAGAAACTGACGCTCATTCTAAACAACACCCTTATACCTTAGCTAAAAAAACATTTCAAACTTAGTCTTGGTTTTAAATCAATACAAAAAGGCTTGATGACGGTTTTTTTCCTCACATAGTCAGTCTAAGTTTCTCAGTTTGATTATAGTCGAGCCTTTTTGCCACGAAGAATAACACAAATCCGAGCCATTGAATTCAAGAGCTCCAAAAGTAGAGTTGGGTCCACCTCTTTCAGCACCCTCTTAACTCTAAAAATCTAATAAAAAATACCTAATAGATTTGCTAGCACGATGGTTGCCTCCACCATCCAAAGCACGGCATAATTAAGTTTCCCACATTCGTGTCTATCGTCACCTAACTTTCGCCCTGACAGTATCTAGGCACATAAGTATTTCTTTCTGGGAGAAGTATGGCTTGCTAACAGTCCCAATTAATTACAGCGAGGCCGTCCGGCGGAAATAGTAAACATGTCTACCCACCGACCATTAATTCTGCTCAATTCAAATGGAACGAAAAACAGAAGAAAAAAAAAACGCCACCCAATCGATTCCCACTTGTGCCCCAAGCATTAACTGAAAATTATCCCGAGCACTCTTTGTACCTTGGTAACCTTTAATCCGTAGGGGATCATTCATTCGTTCGAAATCATTGCGCTCCATCGCATTGGTCAGGTGCTTTGTTGTCCATATGATGACGACGGACGATTTGCAATCAAAGACCTCATTTCCATTAACAAACGCGACTCGAAGACGAGCGAGCTTGTGAATGAAGCACGCTCTTCCAAGTGGCCAAGTCTATTATTCCTTTGCCTTTATTGTGATTCGGTGAAAAGAGAAATTCGCTTCATTGGATTTCGTTCCACGAACATGAGTCATCATCATCCGGTGCGCGGCAGACGACCGCATGCCAACCTTTATTCCCTTGGTTATCTATGCATGCAGGCCAACCGAGATTCATTGGTAGAGTGTGCCCTCGGCATAGAATCATCTAGAACTGCGATTTGCCCCGGACTCGGCCAACAATTTACCGTAATGGGAATGGTTAAAATTACCGCTGATTAAATTTAATTTCACAGCTAAGCCTGAGAATATACTCGTAGTTAGCATTCCTGGAGTTCTGGCTCCAGTTTCGCAATTGCCAAGTCTGTGAATTGCAGCGGCTTTTGTGTGGTTGCTTCCTCCTCATCTGGGAAGGGAGTCACTGCAGCAAAGCAGTAGCCTACTACCTACAATTGGCAAATGAAGCTTATGGCATAAATAACCTTTATTATGTCGGTTAGTAGGAAGAAAGACCAACAATTGCTTGCTTGGGATCTAGACAGATCCAAAGGGCGGAATAGGTCGGGTCGTGGGATGCAAAGTACTCGTAGGATACCAATTTATTTCATTTGCCAGAGTCTTGCGGCTGAGAACGTTGATGAGCGTTGGCATGCGACTGAAGAATTCATTTTGAATTGAATTTTTAGCGCGTGGTTAAAAAAAGGCGTAAGGGCGAACCTTTTTTTGCGTCCGTTGGCTTACGATCTTGCATTTTTGTGGTTTTTCTCATTTATCGAGTGCTGATTTCACAATTGGAAAAAAATTAAGTGCAGACTAGAAATGATTTAACATACAAATACAGTATTGAATTCGTTTGCAATTTCATGACTTGGACCGCAAAATGGGAAAAAGTATGGGGTCTGTAACCTCTTTCTGCACTTTTTTCAATCAACGAGTTGTAAAAAGTTTAAAGAGCTCACCGAGTTCAAATCCGTGGCCCGTTTTACTTCAATAAAATAATTTTTTAAATTTTTTATTATCTTCCAATCTAAGCCCCAGTAGATTTCTCAAGTGGGCGATATGGAGTTGGTTTTCGCAACAGAAAGGTTCCGGAAGAGTGAGCGCCCTGGATACTTCATCGGCAATTTCATTACCTTCGATTCCATGATGACCTGGAACCCATTTGCCACTTTTGAACCATCAGTAAACCAGATTAAATTCCTTGAGTCGGGGGCAGTTCTTCACATTCATACCATCTGCGAGCGAGCATAACATGTCCTTATCCATGATGAAATGGAGTCTTCTAGAGAGTCCCGTCTGGTCACCTGGTTTTCATTTCATTGCCAGTTGCATCTTTAGGGCACTTCTGGCGGATTTTTCCTCAATGAAAATGTCAAGAGGAGACAGCCTCCAACGATTCTGTATTCTAGGTATTAAGAAATTGTTAGTTCTTAATTTTTGGGCCACCAAATTATGGCTGCGTGGGTTATAATAGGTTTGACCATCATGATATACAGGGTTTTCCATTAAGAACTTGACAACTTTTTTTTAAATAAAATAAATCGTTTGTAAGGTGTACTGTGGCTGGTGGCACCATCTTGTTGAAAGCACATGTCGTCCAAGTCCATATCTCCCAATTCGGGCCAAAAACAATCGGTGATCATGGCGCAATAAAGCTGGCCATTCACAGTAACGTGACGATCGTTGTCGTCAACAAAAAGGTGCCCCAATAACGCCGCCGGCATGTAAACCTTACCAAACAATTATTTTTTGTGGACGAAGTGGTGATTCATGGAGCTAATGTGGATTTTCACCCGACCAATATTTTGCTTATTAAAAAACCCATTGAGCCAAAAATGAGCTTCTTCACTGAAGATGATTTTGGGTTGAAATTCATCATCTTGGCGCAGCTTCTCCAGAGCCCAATTCCAATCAGAGAATGTAGGTCGCTTCAAATGATCATTCGGCTTCAATTCTTGACTCAGCTTGATCTATTTAGGGTGTTAACCAAGATCTTAACGCTAGATACGCCATAATGTGGTCTGAGCGATGCCCAATTCTTGAGAACGCTGTGGAATTGACTGATTTTGATCGTTTGCTACGGACGCTTGAACGGCAGCGATATTTTCGACACTTCGACAAATCACTGACACGGCAACATTAGACAACGAATATTTTGACTCAAATTTTTGCACTAAACTTCTTATTGCCTATCTACTAAAATGAGATTTAACGACCGAAAATTGGCGTTAACGCTCTTAAAGTTGTGGTCACCGACTCCGAATTTCGGTGGAAAATTTGTTTAATTTGCAGACGTTGCTAGTTTGTGTACTTTTACAGGATGAAAATGTTGAGTTTACTGAATAAATTGACATTGACAGTTGATTAATTAGTGAAAGGGTGCGTTCACAAACTAGCTTGAATGATTTTAGCTACTTACCACTTGGTTATCCGAATTCCCGAGTCGGGCGACACTGGCTGTACTTTGGCTGTTTCCAACATGTACAATCTACTCGATTTAAAAAACTTAAACTTTTGGTAAAGGTAAGCTGGCTGACCCGTTTGTATATCGTTACGGAGGTTCCTTATAAGATCCGTATTCAGGGACATGATGGCACCGTTTCAGACTGTGTACAAAGCATGCAACATTGTGATAAGCATCGTTTGACTTTAAGATTTGGCCAAGAGACAGTTAGTTTTGACTGTGAGAAAATTTTCTGTACGGAGTCCAACATTGACATTTCCAATCGTGACTTTGAGATTTATATTTCAAGTAAAAGTTCTAAATTTTTCGCTTACTCGACGTATTCCAAGTTGAATAGTCGGTAAACCAGACAAATCTAGTACTTTTTTATCGATAACAAAAACTTCTAATTTGGAAGTGTTCAGACATAAATTGTTGCTTCGGGACCAATTTTGTTTCGTGAGGAGATCTTCATGAAGCTTTCTAGAATCGGTCCAATAATGGACACCTGAGGCACGCCACTATACATCGGAAAAAAGCCCGATATCTTATTAAAAACTCACTGACACCATCCAGTGAAGTACAATGAGTAAATAGGTTGGTTGCTACCAATGAAAATTCAAAATTTTTCGTAAACTTTATTCGCAGTACTTTGGACAAAACTATCGGGGTCAGATATTTGAAATTATGTTCCGAAAGCCGCATTGATGAGTAGTAGGAGGTTTTTGTCTGGCAGATGCTTAAGGTTTTGGAAAAGTATGGGTTTTTCAAATACTTTAAATGAATGGGGGACTATGGAAATGGGTCTGAGATCACCCACTCATTTGAATGTTTTTTTTCGACTGGTACTATTTTTGCATCTTTTTATTCAATGTGGTGGAATGTAATGAATTTTTCACAAATTTTGAGAGGATGGCATCCAATCCTAAAGCACTTGATTTGATTGATAACAACAAAGTAAAAACGACTGTATTCAAAAGAGCCAACAAGACACAATCGAGGTCATAAGGGATTTTCAATTTTGCTTGAACCGAAGTTAGCCCAAAACAAAATTCTACATTTGTGCCTACGAAAAATTGGTTATCATACCTTGTTGACGCTCGTTTCTTCCTCAGTCGTCTTCGAAGAAAAATGAGCCTCTCAAAAAAAAAATTCAAACAAAAGCCAGGATGCATTGGCTTCTGTACAAGAAAAGCTGGATTTTTCAGTTCAGTTATAAACTTAGTCGCAGAGAAGGAAATGCGTCTGGTTGTTTTTTTGGAAGGTAACGCAGGAGGCCTAGCACTAGAGCCATTCTCAGCAGCTTGCACAAGGCCTATCTGTTTAGTTTAGTCTAATTCTTCCGCGTCATCGTCTATGCTGACCGCGCTGCTTTCTCAAGCAAGCAAGAAGATGTTCCGCATGACTTGGGATCTCAACCTCAAGTGGATTGGATTGAATGATGGAAGCCACTTGAGAAGAAACGTTATCATGCGAGTGCCACGAGTATTCAAAGGCTTGGCTTTAAAGGGTTTTTCGAATCGATGAGAACAAAACACTCAGCGTTTGAATTAATGCCGAATTTAACACCGATCGATATCTACAGATGCAAGTCTAGTCTCCTGGAAGAAATGAGTACGATGAGAATGAATTCTGCTCCATTGGACCGCTGACCGAAACAGAAACCGGTGTCTTTCCTGAAAAAAAGTATTGTCAGTGGGTCCTCAGGCTAGAAAAGGTTTCATGTCAAAATCACAGCTAGCCTGTTGGTTTTGGAAATGATCATTAGAGCCAAAATTATTTCCAGGACATTATTGGCAGGACAAAAAGTTATTACCGGGAATGGAGCGTCACAAACAGACAACTATGGCCAATAATCAACAAAAAGGGAAGGCCACTTTCTTAGTTGCATTCATACTTGACAACTCGGGATAGCCTACAACGAATTTTGTAAAATTTACAGAGCAGTAGAAAAAACAAGAGCCAGCCCTTCAACTAAGCGAATGTCCTACACAAGCTGCAAAAATAAGGAGTATTCTAGAAAGCAGCTCCTTCCAGGATATAGCAGAGAAACCTTAATTATTTGCAGACCTCTTGCATAACCAACCTTAACATGATCACAGCAGACCCAGAAAGAAAAAGAAAAGTTTTTACTTTGAATAAACTACAGCAACGCTGAATTCCATCATGTTCTCAAAACTAAAATCACGTGCTGTAAAAACAGAACGATTCCTTTGTCAATTGATTATTATTTTTCAATTGAAAAAAAAAC
This sequence comes from Orthonevra nobilis, assembly GCA_963555765.1. Classification (NCBI taxonomy): domain Eukaryota; kingdom Metazoa; phylum Arthropoda; class Insecta; order Diptera; family Syrphidae; genus Orthonevra; species Orthonevra nobilis. The sequence continues at coordinate 12,474,210 of OY743226.1, read as the reverse complement.
ATCCATTCCAGCACTCGCTTTGATTGAATTACTGGTCGTCCTTCACCCGTTGCCGCCGCCACTTCTCGCAATGTTGAGAAAAATCAACGCTCAACGCTCGAACAAAAAAAAATGAAGCATTAATTCAATCAATTGGAATCATGAGAAAAATCCACTTTGACTTGCAAAGAAAAATCACAACTCAAAGATAGTCACGGATTGTGTCAGTAGCGAACGCAAATGCTCGTCGCCACACTCTCACAAATACACTGCCGTCTAAAAGTTTGCAGACAGTACGCACGGCAAGAAAAATTCTTTAAAAATATCTGTCTTCATAAATGTGCCACGTGAGGTTGATGCTGTTGCTTCTCAACACTTCAACTCTAATATTATAAAGAGGTAAAATTTCTAAGTTTGTATGTATGAGGTAACCTTCGAAACTACTCATCCTTATACCAAAAAATGTACACCAATATTTAAAATTAACTTCCAGGATGAACATAGGCCAAATAATATCACTTTCGTGTCGATGACTACTTGTGTAACTAAAGAACGGTTGAGCGAATGCGTTTTTTGTGAACGCTGTCTAAACGATAATAGATATTTAAATGCTTTCTATAGGAAAGTTTTAGAGTTCAAAAGGGCCTATAAAAAAGTCCACGATGACATATCTCTATATGTTTAGGTTTATACTATACATAAACTATTGGGTATATAACTGGAAAGACGCGCATTTTTTTGTTAAAAAAAAAACATTTATTTGAATATGAAAATTAATATGAAAATGAAAATATATGTCATTCAAAGTATTGCCCATCGCTTGTCACTACTTTTTCCCATGTTTCTGGTAATTTGTAGATTCTATTCCAAATCTCTGTTCGGTTTTTGAGGCCAAAAAGGAATCAAGCCAATTTCGGATACCCTGTTCTGAAGTTAAGCGTATTCCAGTAAGTGCGTTCTGCATTGATCGGGACAAGTAGTAATCAGAAAGGGCCAGGTCTGGACTATAAGACGGGTGAGGTAAAACTTCCCATCCACTTTTCTCAAAATAGTGTTTAACCGCTCTTGCAACATGCGGCCGAGCGTTGTCATGTTGAAAAATTACGGCTTCTTGTCTGGTCGCATATTCCGGTCGTTTCTCGACTATGGTTCTCTTTAAGCGGATCAATTGTGTTCGGTACAGGTCTCCCGTGATTGTTTCACCCGGTTTCAATAGTTCATAATATAATACGCCTTTCTTCCACCAAATGCAGAGCATTACCTTGGCGTCATGAATATCTTGCTTTGGCTGGGACGGTCCTGGTTGGTCGCAAAAACGACTTCATTTTGTAGCGTTCAAGCAGCAATTCAGACATGCAAAATTTTCTTTCAACGTCTCTTTCCTTCAATTCGTGTGCCACCCAATTTCCTTGCTTTTGAATATATCCAGCTGCTCTTAAACATTGTGAAATGGCTGGTTGAGTGACTCCCAATGATTTTGCAAGTTCTTCTTGCGTTTGATATTGATCTTCATCGAGTATTGTCTCTAATTCTTCATCTTCAAACTCTTTTGATGGACCTGGTCGCTCTTTATCTTTTATTTCGAAATTACCACTTCTTAACCGTGGAAACCATTCCTGACACATTCTGACACTTACAGAATAGTCAGGGTAAGCTTCAATGAGTAAACGTTGCGCATCTGTTGCACTTTTCTTCAAATGATGATAGTGAATCAAAACTTCCCGCAAATGCTGTGTTGTTGGCACATAATTCGACATAATCACCGTAATAAAAAAACTTTTGTGTAATAACTTGTGTATACTTTGACAGATGCTCTTTAACATACAATAGCTGTCACTGTCAAAAAAAAGCGCGTGTGAGTAGATATGAAGTGAAGAGTTACAATGCGCGTCTTTCCACGTATATACCCAATATTAAAAAATGACTTTAAATAATTTAATAAAATTTAATAGCATTGTTTGGAAAAAGAGTACGCTCTGGTGTCAGAGAACGGCGAATAAATATTCTGCAACTTTTCTATGTTCACAAAATCTACGCAGACGAAGTCACTGCTGGACTGCTGGTAATAAATAAATAACTTAAAAAGTTTCACAAAATGAATAACGTTATCGAAAGATGTTAGGAATTTTGCTAATGGCTGCAACTGTCAGTTTTGTTTTGACATTTGAAAAGCAAACAGAAGAAGACTTGGGAAGCAAAATTTTACTCAGGATGGCGGAATACTCGTCACTATTTCTTTGCGGAACAGTTTTTCGGATGAATTTTAGCGCAGGCCCGCCCGCCCTTTGGAAATTGGTAAGCTGTTCGCCTCGAAGAAACTGGAACAATATATGACAGAAGAGGAGTATTCGTTCTGACCAGAATGCGACCGCTGTGTTTGAAGATGAACCGTCAACGCAAACCTGGCGATCTACCACGCATTAGTCACTGCAGCGTATTTAAGCAGTAAGTTTGAGTATCCCGCTCTGATCAAAATGCATAAAAAATTTAGTCATTACCAAAAGACACGTGGTATAAAAAGGAAGCTTCAACTTCGTACATTTAGAAGGATGCGTTGCCCGGCCGCTTTGACAGCTCTTGACTTTATTCCTTGGAGTTTTTCGAATGACGGTCCTCGCGATCTGGTCACAGGCTTTGAATGTTGTCTGTAAGAAAATCAAAAAGCAGAGCGAGTAAAGTAAGAAAAAAACCCGTTTTTCCCAGAAAGACCTGAATTTATTTCGTTTTAGCGTCAGTAAATGACGCTTGTTTTTTTGTTTGATGAAAACAGTCACTTGATCGGTTTATGACTTGACTCCGGTCCTTTTTATTTATCCTTTTTAATTGTTTTGAGATGTAAAACGGTCTCTTATTGGTCCTAGAAATAATGTGAACGAATTTAGTTGATATAAAATGGTTTGTAGGGAAACTTATTGACGGTAGTGTAAATCAATTGTGAATATATTTAAAAAAAGATTCAATCTGAGCTTGCCTCCATCAAACAAAACATTCTCGCCTCTACCCTCGATGACCTTAAGACTAACTGTCTCCAATTGTTTGCGTACACTGTGCAGATACACAGTGCCGTCCCATGGCTTTTTAGCATCTCTTTCGAATGGCCCGTCGCCACGTCGGTCGGTCGTCATAAGCTTCACATCCATTAATTGAGGCAAAGTATCTTCTTCTTTTTGATGTATCTAATCATTGAGCCAACACAATTGTTGTCGTAGATACTGATGCCACAGCTACTGGCATCTTTTGTTATCGAATTGATAGACAACAACAACAGCAACAATCGAAAAAAAGGCAACAAAGACCAATGCTGCTTTGGAATTGTGAGGGCAAGAGCGCTCTAAAATCAATTAATAGCTCAATTGAATAGAGTCTGGATGATGCGATATTGTTTGGCCGCGTCGCTTGTTGGCTTTTGTTGGATTGGGTCTTGTGTGTTCGCTTGCCAATGAAACTTGAAAAGTCAAGTGGCCCTGAGGGGTGACTGCGAAGAGATCCAAGACTGTTGTTGTTTTATTGATGTTGTTTCTGCATTCGGGCGTATACGTAACATTTTTTTGTTTCTGTTCAATTTCCACATTCTTTCTTCTTCACTCTCAATGCATTGTGCAAGGGAGTATGTGATGGAAACAATGGCACAGGTTGCAGACGTTTAACATTTGATTGTTGAGCGTTTTAAGGTTTCTTTGGGAGAAAGTCAGTACATGCTGTTGAAAAATTTATTTGGATGGTGTGCGATTTGCCTGTCTTCACCAAGAACTTCTTATTTGATTGTGATGAGCTCATATACTCGAAGAATGTAAGGTATATTTTGATGAAGTGATGAATAGAAATAATATTCATAAGCTCAGCTTTTGAAGACATCACCAGGACCAAAGGATGTTCGTTATTTTATTAAGAGTCATCTAATAGTGTACTTTACAAAATTTAAAATTGGAAGCTTAAGAGAATTGTCTTCTACCGAGACCACCCTGTCTTGCCTTTTTATCTTTTGTTTGTTTTATCTTAATTATTCGATTTCAAAGATTTTTTTAACTTCCCTTCAGGAAGTTCTTGCAATCGGTCCGTTTTTCGGAATTCAAAATTTGCACGTTTCGAGGTCCCAGTAGTCGGAATCCATTGCTTGTAATAGGACTGCCGGTTGAAAATGTCGTTATTGCAGACAACTTCATATCTATAACTCTGAGGTGAATTTTGACCATGACAGCTGTCACATCAGAAACTTCATGTCATTGTCTAATTATTTCAGTCTAGGTAATTGGTCATTAGTGAAAACACACAAGTTTTTGTAAAGCCGTAAAATGTCTACATTCGTTCCATCAAAACAACATTTGCGGGAAGTTTTAATATGCTTCTTTCATTTAAAGAGAAAAGCAACCAAAGCGCAGCAAATGCTTACCGAAGCTTACCCGGGCTATACTATAGACGTAAGAATATGTCAGCGGTGGTTTAAGCGGTTCAAAGATGGTTATTTCGACCCCGAAGACAAAGAACGCCCCGGCCAGGTGAAAAAGTTTGAAGACCATGAATTGGAGGCATTGCTCGATCAAGATCTGTCACAAACGCAAGAAGAACATGCAAAATCACTTGGCGTCGCTCAGCAAACCATTTCCGATTGTTTGAAAGCAATGGGAATGGTCCGAAAGGTAGGACATTAATTGAAGCCACGAGAAGTCGAACGCCGATTTTGCATGTCCGAAATGCTCAAGCAGCAAACGCCACAAAAAGAAGTCTTTTTTTCATCGACTGGGTGATGAAAAATGGGTATATTACAATAATCCAAAACGTCGGGCAACGTATTGATGCCTGAAGGTTATGCTGTGCATATGGTGGGACCAGAAGGGTGTTGTGTCTACCGACGACAATTGATGCGTTTGAGCCGAGCACTGAAGGAAAAACGGCCGGAAACGGTCGCAAGACACGATAAAGTTATTTGATAGTTGGTACTTCAACTGGAATCAGTAAAAAAATTTGTTTGATAGGTTGTGTATTATTTGTTTGGCGTCTGTTGAAAAATGGAAAATCAAAACGAACATAAACGTCATATTTTGCTTTTTTATTTCCGGAAAGAAAAAAACGCATCGCAAGCTCACAAAAAGTTATGTGCTGTTTATGGTGACGAAGCTTAAAAAGAATGGCAGTGTCAAAATTGGTTTGTCAAATTTCGTTCTGGTGATTTTTCACTCAAAGATGAAAAACGCTCTGGCCGTCCAGTTGAATTTGATGACGACCGCATCAAAGCAATAATCGATTCGGATCATCACAATACAATACGTGAGATTGCAGAGAAGGTTCATGTATCACATACATGCATTGAAAATCGCTTAAAACAACTTTGCTATGTACGAAAACTCGATATGTGGGTACCTCATGAACTGAAAGAAAATCGTTTAACACAACGCATCGACATTCGCGATTTGTTAAAGAAACGTAATGAAATTATCCATTTTTGAAACAATTGATAACCGGTGATGAAAAATGTTTTGTTTACAACAATGTCAATCGGAAAAGATCGTGGAGCAGGCCAGGTGAACCAGTTCAAACAACATCAAAAGCTGGTATTCATCAGTTTGGTGGGATTACAAAGGAATTGTCTACTTTGAAGTTTTACCACCTAATCGAACGATGAATTCAGATATCTACATTGAACAACTAACAAAATTGAACAATGCAGTTGAAGAAAAGCGGCCCGAATTGACAAATCGAAAAGGTGTTTTAATTCATTATGACAATGCAAGGCCACATACATCTTTGGTCACTCGGCAAAAATTATTGGAGCTTGGTTGGGATGTTTTGCCACATCCACCATATAGTCCTGACCTTGCACCATTTGATTACATTTTATTTCGATTTTTGCAAAAGTCCTTGAATGGTAAAAATTTCAATAATAATGATGATGACAAATTTTACCTGGTTTAGTTTTTTGCTGATAAAAATCAGAAGTTTTTTGAATGTGGAATTATGATGCTGCCTGAAAGATGGCAAAAGGACATTGCTCAAAATGGGCGATACATAACAGAATAAAGTTATTTCGTTCCATGAAAAAAAGTCTTTTATTTTCTAAAAAAAATCCGCAATTACTTAGTTGGCATCTGATAGAAAGTAGTTTTCCAATCAATACTCTTGTACAAAATGTCATATAAAAAAATTGTAAGTGTCACAGCACAAAATTCCCAAATGCTTAATCTCCCCGGGCATTACTCAACATTGAACCTCTACAATATGTCGAAAGTTGAATTGATGTCCGTGAGAATTCAAAAACTAATCGACAAGATTGATTCGTTACTATTTATATATATACATTATTTATTTATCTAATAAAACATTTAACTAGTCATGTATACTTATTTATTTAATTATTTTACTGCAGATTTACTTTTCATTTTATTTGAATTTTGTTAGTCAAGCTTAATCATATTAACTTATTAATTTATTTATTTAAATACATATACATGTTGATATATTAATTTATTTACTCATACCCCTTTTGCTTGTGTTTTTTTCTTTAATTGCTGTTTTAATTTATGTTTACATATTTATATTCATATATTATTATTTATAACCATAAATAAAAATAAATATTCATACAAGTCATTGAATTTTAATATTATAATAAATATTTATTAATTAAATTTTTGTTTTCATTATGTAAAGGTTTTTGTCCGAATTTTCTTTCGTAATGTGTTACTATTTTTTATAAACACACAAGTTGAAAATGTTTATAAAAAATGTTTCAGTAGTAAGGTGTGCATTTCCTGTAAAACACATGGTAACTCCCATATTGTAAAATTTATTACGAAATTAAAATTATCTTTCTGTCTAAAGACCTTAATAAAGAGATCATGGCGACCAATTATTTCAGTAAAGTGGTTGAAAAAGCGGTAGTTTTTTTGCGAACGCTGTCGTTACGGTAAGAGATACTTTCTTGCTTTCTAAAGAAAAGTTTAAGAACTGAAAACCTTCTATAAAAAAGTCCGCGATACCTTATCTCTTTATGTTAAGGTTAATACACAATATGTTAAAATAGGACTAAAAAACATATTAAAAGTTAATGTCAATTTCATTAATTTGCTTTGGTGTGTAAAACCAAAAAGTTGTAGGATAAAAATGAAGTATTTCTCCACTCGAAATTATACAAATAGAGACAATTCTAATTCTTACAAAACTTTGGATGCATACTCCTGGTTAACGTATTTCTTTTCAGTGTTGTAATCAGCTCGACAAAGGACAACGATATGCTGCAGAATATAAAAACACTCTTCGTAGCAACTTTATAATTGGAGACAATCCTCAATCAGAGCAAAGCTGATATAACATCGAGCTAGAGCTGCACTGTAATCCCTTTTGTTCAATTGGGGAACCCCTGCCTTACAGAAGTTCAAGGCATTCACTCCACCGGTTCAGCAATCTTTTCATGGTTTCTTGATTTACATATCCAACAAGGAAATTCAAGTTTTTTTCCAAACTCCTCTCAAATCTTCTTGACAAAAGATATTGTTTGTTCTTGAAAAGAAAACTTCCCCTGAAGATCAATGAAAGCAAATAGAGAATAAATAAAGTTCATCCTGCGGTCAGCTTATTTCTAAATTCTCCACTCAACCTTTCCGCACGAATGACCACCAACAGTATAAGGATCGCTGTTAAATGATCCATGTGCTCATAGTTCCTGACAGCATTTTTACTATCGAAATTGTTTGGGAGGACACAAGCTCACCAAATATATATTTCACTTTACGTTCCATCTCAATGGTTTCATTAAATATTCAAATGAAAAAAACCCCAACAAACAATCTTCCCTTCGTAAACATTAATCCGCCATTGGTAACAGCAATCGGTCATAATGAGCCAATTTAAATTAAATTTTCACAAAACAAAAAATCAATTTTCAATTTAAAAAGTTTTTTTTTTTCGTTCCAAAGAGTACATCCGCTCGAATACCAGCTCACCGCATGAGTTTCTGGTTGACCGGATTGCCACAACAGGTTGACAGCCAAGTTATCGCAACAAAAACCAATGACTCAATCTTGTTGCTTACAAGTTCTGTACGAGTATACTGCTCACCTGGGATTGGCTTTTAATCCAAAATCAAAACAAAAGACGCTTAGACAGGTATTCCAATAGATTCCCATTTCCACCGGACGGAATCCAAATTAGACTTCGGTGGCAAAACTTTGTTTGAAATTTAATTACAATTTAAACTTGTCGTCGAGTGAATTAGATGTAAGACCACCAAAAGGAGGTTTTATTCCATTACGTTGATTATTCGAAGGACATCGCAATCTAACACATTCATGTCTAGAAATAAATTAAAAACCATAAAACTTTCATCCCCCTCTGATGTGGTGGAAACCACAAGGATGAGTGTACAAGGCATTCGTTTTCGTCCGCCCTCGTGTTGGTCATACCTGACCAGGCTTGTGAGCAAGCAGCAAAGCATACAGAGATGTGTCGTGGCCACTATAAAAAGATTCCGAACCGAGGAACGTGAAAAACAAATGAGACCCCCCTCTCGTGCGGGGGCGGGCCGTGACTAGTCTACGAGAGAACGACTGAGAAGATTCTTTTTGTTTTTTTATTTTGGCTAATTTTCAACATTTCCGTTGTGGCACTTTAATTGTTTTAAGACACTTTCCGCTGGCTGCTGCTGGAAAATTTAGTTCTTTAGTATGAACTAATTTTTTTTTTGATTTTATTTATTTATGAATCATGATGATATTTTAATTTTTCTTTTATTCCATCATTTAGATACAAAATGGGTTTTTAATGAGTCTGCGGTACTTGGAGGAGCATTTTTATGCCAGCAGCCCTGACGTCTGTCAATTGATGGAGATATCAGATTTTATGTTGCCAACGAGTGTTTTTTTTTTTCATTTTTTGGTCAATTAATTAAAATGTTAAATGTGCGTTAAAAACAAAATGTCATCTTCAAAGCGACGAATTTTGTTTAATGAATTAATTGATGATTATGACAGAGTGTTTTTTTTTACTGAAAGAAGAATAATGTATTTTTGTTTATGAGGTATCAATTGCAGAGACCTTGGGAATGTGTCAACAAATTCAAGCGCCGAGAACTGAAGTGTTTATTAGACTTTATTGGCAAATTGGCTTGGTACTTGTCATAAAAGTGACGACTCTGCCTTCACACTTATACTTCACTCGATTTGTCAGAATATGAGTGACAGAAATGGGCGGAAAATGGTGTGAAATTTTACACCTGGTCAAGATGGAGGAGTCTTTTTAGGAGGAGCAGAGCACTTTAAAGATTGATGTTGGAAAAAAATAGTTTGCGAGATTGACATTTGATTTCTCCTCCTGAAAGCGAATGTCATTTATCTATTGAAAGTTCCACTTTAACAATCTTTCTTGCTTTTAAAGGTCAAAGGAAAGCTTTCATCAAAAGGAAAAACGGAACCATTTCAGGATCACTTTGCTGTCCATCTATCTATGGTCACAATTTGTCTCAGCAACGCGTCAAGGTATAAAGTTGAAATTAATACCAAAAACTTATGACTGCGGTTACTTAAGACTGTAATAAAATCAAACTTCTTCATCGAGTGCAGTCAAAAGATATGACTGTTATTGCCGCATATTTTGACACACGCAAAGGAATCAAAACCTTAACGGCACTACTTGCAAACAAAAGCGGGATATGTCATCGAGACTCGATTTCCGTGATGGACGAACTATTTACATATTCCTGCCTACAAGTTCGTTAGGAAAAGAATTGTAGTGGTTTGAAACTCAGATGTATTTTGGTTTCAATTCCTCCATGGTTGGAGTCCGAATTGGGATGGAAAATTTGAAATGGACTTATTAATTTTGGCTTAATGCCCAAAATTTCGTTCGACATTAGTTGATGTACTTGAGAGTAGTGTTTTTTTTTTCTTAAAGAGTGGTTCATCACCTTGCTATTGGTCAATGACACCAACCATTGTTTTAAAAACTCGAACTAAAATTCCAGCTGCCTATACTGTAACCACCACAGCCAGGCCACTTTGCAGAGAATAGTGATTGGACTAGATTGAAGAATAGAAGTTCAAGAATTGTACTAGGATTTGAACCTGAGACCCAGGAATAGAATCTACCAATTTAACCAAATCTTTCATTCTTCGCCTTATTCGTCCACTTGAAGAGTGAGCAAAAAAACAAAAAGAGGTAGTTGGTTTGTTGGTTGAGGTTTCATTCAAATTATATGGATGTAGTTTCGAGGAGTTATGGAGTATTGTTCTAGCCGCATGACTTGTTGAACTCGTAATGTAAGTTTTAGAAATCGGCCAAGCGAAAACAGTAGACACGCTTTTCTAACAAAGCAGACGTGCCATAGATACACCAGCTCCTTTAACTGAGCAGAATTATGACAGCTTCTGACTCAAATGTCGAGCGCCTCGACGTCAGATCTTTTGAGGGTAGATCCCAACAAGAAAGACAAAACCAATCAACACCTCTAGAAAAGGATAAAGATTAACATCTTTCGTCATGGAAAAGTTTGAGAAGATTACAACTGAGTCCTTATCATTATGCGTACCTCTAAGGGAGAGGTAAATCAACCGATTCACGTTACACAAATTGAAACCGAAATAGAGGACGCCTTTTACGAATATTTTAAGTTAAGGAATGAAGTCAAAAAATGCCGAATTTGGTAGACGTCCTAAAGATATACTGCTAAAAGATAAAGCTTGGAAATGTATGTTTATGCTGAGACACCATAAGAAGGAATTGCATATCCTGTTTCACAAGTTGTCCTCAGAAATGTTTTCTGCTAAATGTATGGCAAAGCACTTGAACATATTTGAAACTTATCTGGAGAGAGTAAATTACAACGGGTTCAACTAACACCAAGCAGGCATATAAGACATAAGGCGGGAAATAAATTGGAACAGTGGCCTGAATGAAACCAACCGCAGCCATAATAAAATGTATTTTCAGCCCAAATGAAAAAAAATCGAGGGTTCTCAGTTACGAAACTTAGAGCCCTTTGTCACCTCGACGATAGCCGATAAAGGAAATGGTAAAAACAAATATTACTTTGCTTCTCGACCGCCAAAAACGACACCGAAAACAAAACATACATTTTTTGTTTATAACGCATATATTGAAATCGGAAAGCATTTGGAACCCTTTTAATCCATTCGATCTGTTCCAAAAAAAGAAGAAGCTTTGGAAAACATGACAAAGCAGTAAGACAGTAAGGCGCATGTTTGTTTAGTTTCCACCACTGGCGTTAGCTAAATCCGCTGAAAAGTCAAAAAAACAATCTCGCTGTCGGCAAATGTATACTCATATTGAAGGCGTTGAATCGAGTCTTAAGTAAGTCATTCCTTTTATTTTCAGTACGACTCGAAGAGGTATCATGCGTGAATCGTTGGAATCAATACTGATAAAATAGTCGAAGGAATAATTAAAAAGCTTCCTCGAACTTGTCTTTAGAGTAGAAGATTCATTGTCCATACGCACTACATATCCCAGCCATCTTAGGCCTTGGATCCGCAGCAGACGCCTGGCTAGACCCAAGTCGCTGTATAGCTCGTATGGCTCGTAGTTAAACCTCCTCCTCTGCAAATGGGACCAAAGAACGCAGGCGGATTTTCCCTCTCGAAACGACTAAGAGCTTCTATATCCGTTTTTGACAGAGTCCGTGCCTCTTTGCCGTAAAGCAGGACTGGGAACATGATATGGGCCTCGTTTTTGCTCTATTACTTAATTGCCTCTTGAGCCCAAAGAAACTGCGGTTGGCAAGAGGAAGTCTTATATTACCTCGAAAATATTCCTGCCCGTTGTGACGCTGTGGCCAATTCGTCGGTGATTTGCATCCTTTTTTGATGACAGCATGTAATTAGTTTTGCCTCCATTTAACGCCAGTCTGGTTTAAGCCACTTCTGTTTAAATACAAGCAAATGACTCATTGACGGCTCGCTGAGTTTCACCCTTCACGTAACTTCATCCGCGTACGCTAGTAGTTGAACGAAATTTTGAAAGATCTTTCTCTAGCGTTGCCAGTGAGTTATGCGCGATAAAAAAAATCAGCGCTAGGCCTTGCGTCAAACCTTTTTTACATTAAGGGTATCGGTTAACTCATTGCTGACCTCGAAAAAGACGCGTGAATTCTCCATCGTCATACTGAATAATCTAATGAGCTTGGCAGGGCTGTGAAAACTATACACGCTGTCATATGCGGCCTTGAAATCGATGAAAAGTTTGGTGTGTGTCGATTTGAATTTCTTGAGTCTTTTCCAAAATCAGACGCAGTGTGCAGATTTGGTCTACTCTGGACTTACCTGGCCTTAATACACATTAAAAGGGACCTTTCAGATTGTTGACAAAAGGTTTCAGGCGTTCACACATAACGTCCGAGAAGATCTTGTATGCGATGTTAAGAAGACTTATCCCCCGATTTCTTGTGAATCTCAGATTCCACTCATCGGGCATTGTTTCCTCCGACCATAAGTACGTCATTGTAGACTTTAATCCTAAATTTTAAAATTTTAGAAAAATTTTCTGCTTACTTAACTACCCTGACAAATTGAAATAAATTTTAAATATATTTTTAAGTTTCGTTTTTAACAATTTGTTAATATACCTTTTCATGGACTTTTTTATAGACATTTTTTGTCTCTTACAGTAACGACAACGTTCTCAAAAAACTACCGCTTTTTCAACAACTTAACTTAAATAATTGGTCACTATGAAAGACCCTTTTATTTAAATGGGACAATTTTTAGCGCATATTCATTCTGACATTCATATTGGTGAAAGAATTTTTGACATCGCATGGGAAGTTTCAAAGATTACCTCATACATACAAACAAACAAACATTTCGAGAGTATAAATCTATTGCAAAAAATAAATTCTAGTTTATCCAATTAAAATTATAAAAAATTAGTTAAGCTTGTGATGCAATATTATTGTCATGACTAAACATAAAATTTTATCAAAAATAAATCATACAATATTAAACAAAGATAAAATTTTACAACTTATATTTTCAAATTAAAAATTCAAAAAGTTTAAATACGATTTTCATTCCATTTCACAACAAATAAGTTCGAACCTGAACCTTTTGTATATTCTCCGCCTTATATAAGTTGTGAATTCCACAATCGTAAAGAGAAAATAAAGGATTGTTTGGGTGTAACCTCATATTTAAATTTTGTTAAAATTTAAGCCATTTTGCCAATTGTAGTCCTTAAAACAACAATAGTTTTCGGTTGTTTTCTTAGTTTGATCAAATAGAAACAAAAAAACCTCAATTACCCAATATTTTTTGCCGGGCATTGTTCCCATTGTTGAAGATTGCGAATGGGAAAAGGCCGATAATCGACTGCACAGACACAGACTAACCTATTCCAGTTAGTAAGCTTTCGAACAGTTAGAGCGCCAAGTTTTCGAAATTGAAATAGTGTTTTAACTTGCAGAGAAGTATCCTGTGGGGAAAGGTATCGAAGGCCTTCGAAAAGTTCAGTAACACCAGTCCTTATCCATCTCAAGCTGGAAGTCTCCTACTATGGTCAATAAAGCAATCGTACAGGTTTGGTGGTTATTTACCGTCTGACTATTTTCAAAAACAACTTCGCTAAGATGGTAACATTTTTGATTTTTTCCAGAATTCAGGAAACAATTAATATCATCGATAAGAACCGATGGAAGGATGCATTTTACAAATTAAAGATTGCAATTTATGCAAGCTTTTCGGATGTTCTTGATGAAATCGTAAAAGTTTATCCATAAGGCTTTTTTTTCCCTGCTCTCAAATTGAATGGCACATTTCACACCTTACACGTTTGAAAGGCAACAAACCGTCGCTGAAAATGTGAACCCATTGCCAAGAACTTCTAGAGCAAGGACGATCCCGATTCCGTTCTTACTGTTAGCCTTTGTGACCGTGTCTCGGTGATTCGTTTCCAGAACACACAAGATGTTTTAAAGCCTTTAAACCATTTAAATTAGGATACTCACAGCTGATCAAAAAAATAGGTGCGATCATTAATTTATTTTTTTCAATTAAATATTATTTTTACATTAATATTTACCAGACAGATAATACTAAAGAAAAAAGGTTAACGAATTTCGAATAAGTTTATAAAAACTATACAAAGCTTAAATTGTCGATGTTTGTCGATGCATTTTGACAAAAAAAAAAGGTGAATCCTTATCAGTAATGATCGTTTAAATTAATACTAGTTTTTTCTCAAATTTCGTTTTAATCTTTTTCTTATAGCCCGAGTGTCCTCCATTGTTATCAATAATTTTTTGTAGTCGTCGTGGCATTAGTTCCCATTTCCGCTCATTCAATAAGTTTTCACAGAGGTTGAAATCTGTGGATTGACTTGGTTATGCAATAACTGAAACTTGCTTCTCTCGAATCCAATCTTTGACAAGACTGCTAAAGGCTATATCGGAAAGGCATGTCCCATCGGCAATAGAAGCATGACACCTTCCATAATCTGAATTTATTTCTTTTCGTCGTCTGACATTACGCCTAGAATCCGATGAGAATAAGTTCATTTTTGTTTCATCACTTCACAGGATAAGATCCATTCCAACTTTTAAAGCTAAAGGCAAATTCTTTTCGGGAACTTATCTTGTTAGCTCTTGGCTACTACTCGTCTGCGAAATATAAGAGTTTTGAAGCGTTCCGTGGATCTTACACGGACTTCATTACCAAATTTTTTTACCTATAATTTTTGACGAAGCGAAAAGATTTAATTTTGCTAGCGAAGGCGGCGGTCAATGGAAGCCGATATTTTTTTTGGTCTTCCTCGATTTTCATACAATAATCTGGTCTTAAGGGCAATCGTAAAGAAATGTTGGGGTATCCCTGTGATTTCAATTTTAAATTTGTCGTTAAACCAGCATTCTAACTATTGTTTGACGATAGTAAATTGTTTAAAAACACCTCACCTTAAAAGTTAATACCTTTTTTGAACGAATAATTTCGATTTTCGGTTTGGTTGACAACGGTAACGAAAATAAAGGAGAGCTGTTCCTTCATCATAATAAACAAAAAATTTTGAAATTATTGCAGAGCTTGCAATACAAAAAAATAACAATATCTGCCAACAAGACAACAGTGACCAAAAAGAATGTTATAACACCCTTTTTTGACCAGCTGTCTACACATTTAAATCATACTATACAACCTAGAAGCATAAAAATTGTTCCTAAACGTTGAAATCTTGCACCATTTTTTCAAAACAATTTTCAACAAATGTATATGTAGGTAATTTTTTAACAAATCTAATATTATTTTTGTTCTGCTTTGTTGTATGTACATAAATAGTACGGCACCGCTCTTGTTAACAATGCTTTACACAACAAGGTGAACATCATCTTTAAGTAGCTTCGAACTATTTACAACTTCCAGCTCATTGGACTTCTTCACATGTATTTAAATAAACACCCAATTTACTTAACATCGTCAAGGAACTTGGAACTCATAGGGCAGCATTTGGCCTAAGTTCATCATCTGTCAAGAATGTCATAAATTTTTTACTTAATTCTTATGTACGAGTACATTTTTTTTTTGACAGATCCATGTTCGTCGATAATTGATGACATATGTTTTGACGGTGACCTCTTCTAATTTGGCATTATTCTCGATTTAGTTCCTCCATTTTTAGCTAAGAGAAATGAAAAAGATACTTTGTCACCTCCGAGCTATAAAAAAACAGCACATTTCGTTAAATTCAAATGTGACTCGAATTAAAAGTCACCGAGCATTTGTCAAAGTAATCGCTTGAAATAACAAACATGAAAGATTAACAATTACCGCCTACTGCTAAAATGTTAATTAAATTAAAATAAGAATCCATCTAGCAAAGAGTCTCTCAAAGTCAAACCCTTTTTTTTTTCATTCACTGTCACACAGGACCCGTATTTTCCGAAAAACCCTCGTTTGCAACCTCTCTCCATGTCAAGTGTACTTCATTTTGACATTTTCACAAAAATAAAACTCATATGCTTCCAAGTAAAATGAAATGCCACCCTAAAAAAAAATATAAATAAATAATGAAAAGTAAACGCGCTCCTTTCAAGGATTATAAAAGCTCTTATGTGATGTAAGAGTGTAGGAAACCAAAAGGAAGGAAAGACAGATAGAAAGTAACGAAGGAACAAAATAAATTTCAGGAAACAAATGCAGCAGCTATCTTGTACTTACATCGTTTGCCGGAGAGAGATAAGTCCACCCCTTCGGATGCTGATGATGATAATTGTTGAATGTCCTTTTGTCCTTTGCTTTCCTTCAAAGGATGTCGTCGTCGTCGTCGTCGTCGTCTTCGTCGTCTACAAGAGCACACTAGTGTTCGCCTTAACGATGTGATGTGTTTCACTTTAGCTTGTCAACTTGGGCACAGTAAATCCCTAATGACGTAAGTAGATACAGAAATATGTATATGTATGTACGTACACCTGTTAGATACGGATACAGGTAAAATTATGAATGAAAACCGATACAAAGCAGACACCTCGTTTAATGGTCAATAACCGAGGCATGCGGCTCAACAGGGCCGTATAGCACCACACAACACACGTACCGCGAAAACTATAGTAACAAAGCCGCAACGGATGCTGTTGAAGCTGTTCGGAAGCTGCACAGCACTTACAGATACTTTGCAATGAAATGCATATGTCTGTAGTCCGACCCGAACACTATCAATCACTCTTGCTGAGGGTCAGTTCCACTGTCCAGTGTCCCCACCAATCAACAACAAGAACAACAATTCAGAAAGACGAAATAAACATTTTTAAATAAAAGAACCGAAGGCGAATGCGGGCTGTTTTTCGTTTTTCGCTATTCTTTAATCGTTTTTTTTTCGTTTTTGTTTTTCTTTTTTGTTATTTTTGTTTTATTTTGTTTTGCTGCAAGCTTTCTCTTGTGTTATTGTTTATTTGTTTTATTTTTACATCTTGTCTCACAATGAATCTTTTATTTATTTATTTTTTTTTCACATAATTCCCACGAAAAGACCACCGCGCTAAACAAGTATCTCGAACTCGGTCGGTATCTCAACTACTAGAGTGGGTATTTATAAAATTAGCAATGGATCAGTCATCGCAGTATTGTGCAACTACGATGCAATTAGAATTGTTCCTTCAGAGGTCGAGTGACGACAACCAATCATGCCTTGATTACACTTACTATCGATTTGGCAAAAGTTAACCTTCGGTGGAGTTTAGTTGTTTGCAGAATTTCATTCACATAACTACAAAAAAAAATAAATCAATTCCTCCAATTAACACTTGTTAACTCTTTCTTAGGAATTTAGTTTATTAATAAAAACAAAATAGTTAACAATTTAATTTCAAAATTTAGTAAACTAACAATTCCACGGCGAAGGAACGATTTTATTTTTGGGTTTCCCACTGTCGCGACCCGGTGGTTTATCCGACGACGGTATCTCTTTTGCACTGAGTTTGTTTAACATTCGCCGTTGGCTTTTAATATAATCAAAACGATTGAAAGAGTAGAAAATGTGCGATGCGAATACCCCGAATGCAGTTTTTCCTTTATGCTTACGAATTTAAGAGAGTATTGGCAAACGAAAACAAAACACAGGTGCATAAAGAGACGATTGGCTCTTTAATCCGAAAGCTTTTTATGTGGGAAGTATCTGTAGGTGTGTAAAAATATATATGTAGAAATATTGTTTTGACAGCACATTGCTAGGGTGACCATCTGTTTTGTTTGTTTGTTTGTGACAGCTGTCAGGGTCCTCTAAATTTTTGCGAAAGTTACGTCTTCCCGGTTCTCAGAAACGACGTTTTTTGGAGGGACCGAACTTTCTGTAGGATAGGACTACGGGTTGAAAATGTCGTCAATGCATTATTGAGGAAAAATAGATATAAATTCAAGTATTGCCCATCGCTAGCCACGCATTTTTCTCATTTTTCTTGCAATTCGTGGATTCCCCATCTGAAAAATTCGACCGGTTTGGCCGCAATCCACGAATCGATCCATTTTTCGACATCATCGAAATGACGGAAGTGCTGTTCAGCCAGGCCATGTTGCATCGATCGGAAGAGATAGTAATCGGATGACGCAAGGTCTGGACTATACGGCGGATGGGGTAGGAAATCCCATTTGAGCGTTTCAAGATAAGCTTTGATGCCATTTGCAACATGTGTTCGAGCATTGTCATGTTGCAAAATAACTTTATCGTGTCTTGCGACCGTTTCCGGCCGTTTTTCCTTCAGTGCTCGGCTCAAACGCATCAATTGTCGTCGGTAGACACAACACCCTTCTGGTCCCACCAAATGCACAGCCTAACCTTTACGCCATGAATATTCTGAACGGCCGTCGATGTTGAGGTATGTCCGGGGTATCAATACGTTGCCCAATGTTTTGGATTCATCGTGATGTACCCATTTTTCTTCACCAGTGACGATTCGATGAAAAAAAGACTTCTTTTTGTGGCGTTTGCTGCTTGAACATTTCGGACATGCAAAAACGGCGTTGGACGTCTCGTGGCTTCAATTCATACGGCACCCAATGTCCTTCCTTTCGGATCATTCCCATTGCTTTCAAACGATCGGAAAACGACGGATCTTGATCGAGCAATGCCTCCAACTTTTTCACCTGGCCAGGGCGTTCTTTTGTCTTCGGGGTCGAAATCACCATCTTTGAACCGCTTTAACCACCGCTAACACATTCTAACGTCTATAGTATAGCCCGGGTAAGCTTCGGTAAGCATTTGATGCGCTTTGGTTGCTTTTTTCTTTAAATGAAAGAAGCATATTAAAACTTCGCACAAATGTTGTTCTGATGGCACGAATGTAGACATTTTACGGTTTTACAAAAACGTGTGTGTCTTCACTAATGACCAATTACCTAGACTGAAATAATTAGACAATGACATGAAGTTTCTGATATGACAGCTGTCATGGTCAAAATTCACCTCAGAATAATAGATATGAAGTTGTCTGCAATAACGACATTTTCAGCCGGTAGTCCTATTATGTTTAAAGAGCTGTCAGACTACGCACTTGTCTTTGACTTGGACCAGATATTCCTCAATTTGTTTTTACAAAATTCGTTATCTAAGCCTCTACAGTAAATTTACAGCGCCAATTACAGGAAATACTATGGATCGATTTATGACTTCATGTGAACAAAATCCTTCTAGCATAAACACAGTGTAAGTGTGCTGAAAAAACCATCGTATCTGAAGAGGTGACTGTGGTCGAGAACCAGAATTTACCCTCTACCCGACGTCTTCGTGGAAGATCAACCGTTGTTAAAAAAAAAAAACCTGCGAACTAAACAAATGCAAATAAGTCAACATGATATTCTTGCTTAATTCAGCTTCCAGCATGCAGCAATCCATTACACAATCCTGACATTATTTTCATGATCTTTCTGCTAATTCTTAGCAACATGCATTATAAGAGTAGTTGGCAATGTGCAAATTATAAAACTTAATTAAGAAAGATCTTGGCCTAAACCTGTATTGGTTTCAATTGGTTCAGCAATTAAAGTCACTAGAACATCGTTTTCATTTTTTTTTTTTCAGTTAACTGGAAGCTTAACCAATTTTCTCTCATCAAATCATCTATAGTGTTGAGCTATCTAATAAAAAAAAAAGTCTTATCGTCGTCGGTGCAATACGGCCAAACGATCTATTTATTTGGACATAAAATTGTTTAGCGTTTGATTTGACAACTTAATTTTGTGTTTCGTCTCCTAATCGGTTCCGTTAAATTATTAGGCCATAGTTTCAAAAATGATTGCGGCTCTGATCAGTCCCAGAAGTTTTTGTATGACAGTTTTGTGTCAGGAGTATCGAATTGAATTCTTTTCAGGTTTGAGACTCCTGCACAGTAGTCGATGAACTAGCCAAATTAATAAATTTTACTTCTCATTTAGATTTTGAGAGCTCAAATAATTAGAATTGTTTTTTGTATATCAAGTCTGCACTCCATTTCCAATGGGTTGAGAAGCGTGACTGTTATTTAAACAAATTATACTGGGTACACCCAATATTTATGTTTGACAAATGACAAAATTAGAAAAATGCAACCCAAAGTTACAATCATTTATGCTGAAAATTCGCTGTGGACTCTTTGATTTAAGACTTCATTAAGTTGTCTGCATTCTAAACCAGCAAAGATCATTAATGTAAGTAAAAAAACTTTATCGATGACTTGATGCAGATAAAATTTTAGAATAATAAATTAAATGATAAACATTTTTCAATATAATATTTTTTCCTTTTTTGGCGCAAGTAGGTATTTAATAATTTTATAAAACGGAAATCAAGTACGATAAACTTCAGGCTAAACAAGCTTAGACAATTTAAAGACTAACAAAAAAAGATACTGGTCCCAAACAATCCTCTTTCCATTTGTCAAAAAAAAAAATATAAGGTGCCATATAACGTCCGGACTATTAAAAATCCCTCCAACCGGAGTTAACTGAAACTGCTCACTTTTTACAAGTTGTTTGTGAAATAGTTGCTGAGCCATACGAATTTGGGAATATCCGGCATCTTTGCATATTTTAAGACTACCCCCACAGTGCATTGAGACGCCGTTCCTATATGACGACGCAAATAAAAAAGAAGTTGCAAGAAATACCCCAATTGCAGTGACTGAATGTACAAATTGGAGAATGTAAGATTTTGGTTAAAATGCAAAAACTTTGGCCAGCTGAAATATCACATTATATTGGCTTTCAAAAATTCGAGATTTATACAAAAGTGGTCGTAAATAAGTATTGCGGGAGAAAAGGCGAATGAGGAAGAAAACACCATCCGGCTAGAGCCAGACTCTCATCTTATAAGTTTGCTAAGCCTGACGTTCTTCCTAGCAAAGCTTTCCGAGCAGCTGAAGATGACCTTGTCAAGTGCGAAAATTTGAACAATGCCTTGGTTGCATTTGCCTACTTTATTGCTGCAACTACAACTGTCTTATGATCTTTTCTGCCAAATATGAATATCTTAAGATAACCACTTCAGTGCGGTTTGAGGCCAGATCGGGGAAGAGATGGACTTAAAGTCCACATATGACAATATTTCTATGATAGAAATGAGCTGTAAAGAGCCAAGGGCTTAGTTTCTCGCCATCCCTATCAAACTCGACGGATAATGCAGGAATGCAAGAATACTCGCTTCTCCGTTAAGATCATTACCGATTTCTCGAAATGATTGTTAAAAACGTTGTGGACAAGGCGACCCAATATCACCCTTATTTTTTAAACTTCACTCTCGTAAGACTCGTTCGTATGCATTTGTCAATGATTCATTTACAAATATAGAAACCGAATCGACACAGACAACAGTTGTCCACGTTAAAGGACACTCAGCATCAATGCAGAGGATAAAAAATCACGATAGACAGACGTAGCTTTGAAAAATCCAGGTCTTTTTCGTCTTCCTAGGATTCTCACCGACAGTTATAGTCCTATCTGGAATAACCAACATTAAATTGTAGTCATTGCACACGCCATAGGACCGTGAACCTTATTAAAAGCGGATTAAAATGCCCTTCGTCGCTTTGAGATAAAATACCTCCGGTGATTTTTTGCCCCTTGAGCATAAATGAGAAATAAGAAGGGTCATCGAAGAGCTGTGCAGTCTTTATCCAGGTGTGGATCTAGCCAGAATGTTTAAGGCGAAAAGTCAAAGAATTTGCCGCAAAGAGACAGTGACTTAAATGAAAATTTAAAACACAAAAGTAAAACACAAGCTCGCTGATGACACTTGTTGACTTAGCCTAAACCATGAATATGCATTTCGCTTTCAAAGTAAGCAAGTAAGACGTTGTAACACTCTGTCAAGTTCAGCCACAATCCCTAAGTAACTCATCCTTCAAAAACTCTAAAAGTCCATGCAAGTTTTTCCAACTTTGATACAAAGCTAATGCAACCGCCACAAAATTCTGAAAGTCCAGGTACCCCGAGGCATGTAAGTCGTCCGATACGCCCAACCCTATCTATTTGGTCAAGTCTTTTAGTCGGAGCACTTCATTAGCATCAAAACAAGACACCTAGACCCACTTTATCGCCGTTATAACCTTTGACCTTAAGATCTGCTTCCAGCGGCGCTTCATTGCTTATCGCCGCACTCCGCACATAACTCGAACATCAACCACCACGCCCATCGCCTACGTGCATCAAGTAAAAAATCAAAGTTCAAAAATTCACTTCATTACATTTTCATTCAAGAATTGCCGTGCGAATTTCTCCTGCGAAACTAGTGCGCAAGACGGCAACCCAATGTAATGTATCTCAAAACATTTAAGCAACTTAGATACGTTTTGTTGTGGCACTCGCGGAGAGACAAGAGTGTTTGTTTGGTTTGGGCGTTGGATTAACTTAATTATGAAGTTGCATTTTCTCTTTCGTTCTCTTTGGCTCGTCAATTGAATCGCAAAAGCTTTTTTGTCAGCTGGTCCTGTGCTCTTCGAGCGGATTTTCATTGAACTCTTGAGGTTGGCTTTGCAGTGTTCGTAGATGGAATTTGGGTGGGATGACGAATAGACAAAGTGAATGGATTCAATTTGATTTAATTTCCCGATGATGATGGATTACTCTCACTTCTGTGAGTTCTTTATAGCTTCACTTTCTTAGAGCCAGGTTACAAGATACCTATATTGAGAGGCTTTAAGAGTACGACCATGTGATGGACCATTGTAGCAGTACCCCTACGTGCATCAGGACATCAGTTTTTTTCAATATGTTCTTAAAAGGATTTACAAAAAGAATCGGTGAAGCTTTTATTTATTCATTCATTAATCGTCAGCTCAAAACTATGTAATAACAATTGAAATTGAATAATCGTGATCATTTTTAAGGGTTCCGTACCTCGAAAGGAGAAAACGGAACCCTTGTAAGATCACTTTGTTGCCTGTCCGTCAGTCTGTCAAGACCCTTTTTATGAGCGGGAATTTATATTAAAAACTCAGTTCTACTGTCCCTTGGAGCTGTGAAAATCAAGCTTCTAACCCAACGCAATCAAAAGATACAGGCGTGAATGCCTACAGGGTGCTTCTCGTGAACTCAGAATCTTGAAATTTGGTACGAAGCAACCACTTAACTAAATTAAACTAACTAACCGTAGACGTATAATACCTTTAAGCTGTAACAACATCTAACTTCTATATCAACGCAATCAAAAGAAACTTTGGGATAAAGCTTCAAGCTCCTGCAGTACTTCAAAACTCCGATACCATTTCTGTGCACTACTTAGTTGGTGAATCTCCATCAGCAAATTTGTCCACCGCCCCTTTGACTCTGTCGCTGCTTCCACTTGTTATGTCAAGAACGTCAAAATATTCAATCACCCACCCAGACATTGGATTGTTGAAGGAACAAATTGGAACTGTCAGAATTTTACGTGAAATCAGTGACAAATGAGAGTCAGTGCGATGAACTATGTCTTCGCATGGAAGATGAATGGAACAATGCATTCTCGATTTTCAACAGACTTCAAAAGACACCTTTGCGCACACAAAAAAGAAGGAATACGAAAACCAACACAAGAAAAACAGCAAGAGTCAGTGAAAAAATCAACAATGTTACAAAGAAGCTGAATACTGGTCTGGAAGAGATATTTAGGATGGAATCTTACGAAAACAAGATAAATCTACATGTGACGAACGCCTATCTCATTGCATTGAATGCAAACGCAGTCACTTATTTGAATTCTTGTAGCATAAAGGCGTGGACGAAATCAGCGCCAGAAGAGCTTGGCCTAGATGGACTAGCTAGAGATGTCTATAACTTCAGCGGAGATTTTGATCACAGGATACTTTATAATCAGTGATGCTGACGACTATGATTTGATTAAAACTAACAAAGTTCCAAAGACGGTGGACGAGCAGACATTACGAGAGGTACTTATACAACGGACGGTTCTGGGAGTCAACTATAATCTACAAAGGTATTTTGAGGTTCCACTGGAAGATATAAAAAAAGCGGGCACCAACACTCAACGGAACAAAGTTCATTCACTGGCCGTCAATATTTCATAGTCATTTCAAACGATGCCCAACCAGGATGCTGAAACTAACACCCACCATGTGGAAAGAAGTATGGAGTCATAATACGTGGATGTTCATGACATGGATGAAGTCATTCTGAACGACACGGGCATCATTCATGTCATGCGTCATACAATCAAAACTCGTCCGATTGGAGGCAAAAAAAAAGTTTAAGGAAACAAAAGTAGTTCTACACTTTACCAAATAAATCGCAACCATTAACACATCGGTATAAGCTCAGAATCCAGTTTATTTAACAAATAAAACTGTAATTTCACTTAATAAGGATTTAATGGAAATGTCAATATTCAACCATCGAGAGACATCCGAAGATCTCAACCAGGCACATGAACACAACTGGAAGACCATCAAAAAACACCAGTATTGGACAATTGGATTTTGCTAATTTTTTCCAGTCGTTGTGATCTTCATCTGCGTATTGGCTGTGATATTTGGTCACCGAAGAATTAATCACTCTGCCACCATTGAGTTGAAAGAACTTATGAAGAACAAAGGAAGACGCCGGAAGAACAGCAGCCGAGTCAGCAAAACGATCGAGCAACAGTGAATGACCTGGTAGGGGTACCTGCGATGAATCGATTCATGAATTAATATTAAATAATCATAGTTAGCTAAACTTTTGGATGCATAGCCAGTAAGAATATCAATAAAGCCAGATATCATCCAACAGCAAAAGGACGAATCTCTTATTGACAGCTATCCCCCACCCGCGGTAAGGTGGTTGTTAATCTACAGGAAAGATTTTCAAGTTTTTTTTCATGAAAATGTCATTTTCATGGACCTCTTGGTTGTTGGAAAGCTGTAACATCGTTTGCGTAAGGTTTCCAAAAAAATCGTTAACTGGGAATTCGCCCGAACGAAGTCGTTTGTTCCTATTTGTGAATGGCGTCTCTGCTATGCTGGAAGAACTGTTTTCGTCGGTTGTTGGAGAAAGCACGTCTTGCTGGGTTCCGCTGCTCTCATCCAAGAAGTGATGTTTCGTAGAATTGTAATATGTTGTGTATTCATAAGATACAATTACACATGCCTCAGTGTTTTCATAGCATCGGCCAAAAACCCGAGTTGTGGATAAAGATGTTAAACCTCAATTTCGTCGGCACCGCTTCCAGATGGCTGATCCAATTTTTTTATCTCCCTTACATACCGATCTCGGAGGCTCTTCCATCGTTGTTTGCATTGTTCAACTGGGAAGAAAACATTAGATGCATATTCATTTGGTATGTACTCGTATTCATGAATAATTTACTTGGTGTCTTCAGCTCTCCTGAGATTTTGGCCCATGCTTAATCTGGCTTCTTCTAGCTCCTCGATTGTGTATTGTATATAAAATCGTTTTCTTTGATGAAAGCTATTCATTTTTCTTCGTAGGGACTCATTTTCCACTCACAGATTAAAAAAACTTTGGAGAAAAACAAATGATCAGCTGCCAGTGAGCTGTCAAACGCACGACCAAAGTAGAGAGTTGAAGTAGAAACACAATACGGCGCTCGCGCTTTGACAGATTGAGTAGACCTCGCGCGTTTGGTCGGCGTTTGATCGTAAATATCGTTAGTCCGCCCTCAACGCCGAAGTAGAGCAGCTCTCTACACTGGTGTCGGGATTGACAGCTGATCATTTTTTTTGATTTCTTGGACTTGTCCGATTTTAACAACAGGGTCAGCCATTGTGCTCGTTCATTTATTTCGACTTGGCTGCAGAAAAATTAATTAAAATTTATACGTTTATCTTTTGAAAAATCAAAACAAGAATCCGCATAATAATTGTGTTTCCTTATCTTACCAATCAATTAAAAATGAGAACATTTCTACTCTTCTAATAATTGCAAAATCCTGCCCTTCGAAAATAAAGGAACAGAACATTTTTCGATCATATTCCTAACCTAAATTGTGTTTTAGAACTTTTGAGGAAGACTGCCAAACGCGCGACCGCCACATTGTGTTTTGCCTATAATGCTCAATTTGTGGACCTGTTAAGCCTACATGTGAATGGACAAGTGATAAACTACATTAGGCAGCTAATTCACATGCATGCAGAATAAGATAGGCTCGAGTATGAAATCCTGCGGAACACCACTTGGCATTGCGAGAAAATTAGACGTGCGTTTACTACAACCGATTGTTGTCTTCCAATTAAATATGACTGAATGAGCCTGACTGACTTATTCGAGAATTTAAAATACCTCAAAAGCTTACGACAAAGGACTGTATGAATAACAGCGTCGAAAGCTTTCAAGCAATTTGTTCTCTCATATCTAAACGTTGCCTTTTTTCATCTACAAGGTATAAAGGGCAGTTTTGCAGCAGCGCTTAGCCCACCGCTCAGTATTTACATGCCGCGGATTATCATGAAATTTCTCGAGGCAACAAGGACCCACGACAATAACAACATCAGCAACATGGCCAACGAAGAAGCAACAAGAGAACACAGATACATCAATGCAATGGCGATATTGCAAGAGGCCCTCTTCCCTCTCGACATCGACGAAGGACCAGCAGCATTCTACAAGAAAGTAGACTCAACCCACCACCGCGGATGAGGATGCAAAACAGCCATAGGTATTTAAAAAAAACAGCCCGAATCCTGATTGTAAGGATGACATCATTGAGATGTTTCCCTATTTGTACATAAATTGCCTTTTCAAATAGCTTTGTTAAAGAGGGTAATATTGCTATAGTCCTCTATTCCGAAAAAGTGCAATTTGCTTTGTTAGGATCGACTTTCGCCTTTTTACATTCATCTGGGAAAACGGAAATGGTCAAAATAGTATTGAAAATGTGTGTAATTGAGGGGAGAATGACTGGAATGACTTGATCGAGTCCAATTGTTTTCAACTTGATCCTCTACATCATCCTCGTCGATCAATCTACGGAATTATAAGGCACCAAATTGCTCGAATCTCTAGTGAATTCTAAGGTCTCAACAATCAGAGACTCACAAGAAGCCGGAGAGGACAAAATGGCATTGAAAGCATCACAGTCAATGTCGCCTCGTGGCTTAAGCTGTTAGTTGTTTATTCCAATCCGTTGAAAGTTCTTCCAAGGATTTCCTTATTGACTGATGGGTCAAATTAGCCTTAGCTGCTCGGATTTCATTGACGACCTTAATTGGAAGGTTTCCATATATGATATGAAGCTCTTCAATTCGATACCGCTTCCACCGAAGATACGCAATGTCTCTTTCCATAATAAGCCATGTAATTTATAGAACTAAAAATGAATACATATGGAATAGGTTAAGAGGGTAGTCTTTAGATCCCCATTGAAAAGAAATATCGCACTTGACAAAAAAGTAGGCGTGACAGGTGGGAATGGTCTCAGAAGCTTTCGTTCAGGTTCTATGCTCAAACGGGTAATATGTCAACACATTCTACTCCACTGGGCGTCGTCCAAAAAACACAGATTTTACACTCTTTTATTTTGCATACCACTGTTAATTCATTATCCTTTTCAGCCTGAAATATAACTAAACATCCTTTGCTTTGCTTATTTTTATTCCTCTAAGATTTGCATAACAATTTGCTTCCTCCTGAGCTCACCCATTCTCCTCAGATGGTTGTCATCGGGAAGCATTTCTTCCAAGGGTATCGGCTCTTCACTCTGATCCACACACACTGCAAGTGGATCTTCCATGTCGAAGCAATCGTTCAATTCCAAGCAGATATTCTTCAGGACACAACAGGAAACTATGAATTTCTTAATCTTATTCGAGCTCAACGACGGTATATTGCCGAGTTGTTGGAACCGACGCTTAAGAGCTTCCAAATTATCCAACGCTGCTGCGTACGTGCTTCTAAATTTCTTGTTGAACAATGTTTGTCCATGCGAAGTTTCTCCTTTGAAGGGCGTGAGAAACCATTCCCTAACGAAGAAATCTCCATTGCCAAGAATATGATACCTTCCCTGACAGATTTCCCTAAGCCTCTCACGAATCGGTGAGTTATTAAACATCGTGACGGGATGAACTATTCCCGTTGGGTCTACGAATACGTCGAGAAATTTTCCTTTCGAATCACAAATCGCTTGAATGCTCGCTGTTACAACGTCAGAGGTAAGGAACATCTCATTGGCTTCCTCGAGAGGGATTTGTACTTGATTGTAACCACTCAGCAAGCAACCAATGCAATCCGGGAAATCGGCGATCTGAAAAAGAGACAGCTGTGTGAAGAACCATGTGAGGGGCAACCCGCCACTTCCTTACGTCCTGAAAATCCTCGGCGCAAATCCTTTTCTCCGACGGTGTGTCTGGGAAGCGAATGTAGTCATTTGAATTGTTGTAGAGGAACTGTAGAACTACATCTATGATGAACACCGAGCGGGACAATGGCACATTGAAGATTTTCGAAACTTCCAGATAGGTGCACCTATTCCCAACGAACCTGCGCAGATGAGGGCAACTTTTATATTCTCTTTCGATCGAAACGAGAGTTCTTTTGAACTTCCACTTACCACAGAAACATCAGGACATAATAATTTGTTGGAATTGTTGTTTCGTTTCCCAGCTTAAAGATGTGCTTGTATTCCGTGCTGTCTTTGAAGCGTTCGTTAAGTTCCTCCATGGTGCTGCGGGAAACTCTGAAATGATTCTTAAACTGGAAACAGCATGGAAATTATGCACAGCGCCGACAAGTCAGTATTACCTCAGCGTCTGAGAAATTGGAAACCTCAGTTTCCACAAATTTTGAACCAGTGACCAGTTTTTTGTGTGGGTTAAATTTCAACTCGGGCAGCTGTAAGCATTCCAAGGAATTGACTTCAGCTTTCGGTGTGGATTTTGTTTGTAATGTGTCCATTGCATTTGATGAAGTTTCTGCCATTGAAATGGGTTCTTCATCACTTGAGGACGATGCTTTTCTATTGGCATGGTTTCGCTTTTGTGTTTGGATGCGTCTCTTACTTTTCCGATTTTGGCGCTTCTCCCTACAAAAGATACATTAACATTTCAAAATGAACCGAATGCTGGTTTAAGTGATCGTGTTACTCGTCCAGTAGCAGTTTGTAGGCTTGAAACGCAGCATAAGCTGTTGTAGTAATAAATAGGATGTCCTTTAATTCCTCCATTTGTTCGCTTTATGATAAGTAACCTTCAAGGAAAGCTAAAATTTGCCTATTCTGCGAGCATTTGCACCGAAAATGTATGATAAGAAAAGGAAGAGAGGACTTAAGGCTTATTTCAAGAAACTTTTAATCAGTTGCAAATTGTGATTTTAGTTAATCCGCAGCAATTTAAAAAAGCGTTCAAATTTCTGCATTATTTCTGTTTATTTTGTTAATTTTTTGTCATTGACAGATAATTGACGGCTGGACGGTGAGAATGAAGTTGTGGTGAAAAAATAATATCACGTGAGCTGTGTTCGGAAGCTCGTCTTAATTTTGATTCTGAAAAGAAATTATTCTTATCCCTGTGGTCAATTTCACAAAATATTTATTTATTATTTATGTCATGAATGAATTTCTTGCATGAATTTGCTAAAAACAAAATGTCAAAATCAAAGATTCACACATTTCATCAATAGATCTACATGAAATAACCTTTTAATTGTGATCCTTTTAATTCATAATTTTTAATTCTTTCTTTTCTTATATTTTGAACTTTCAATATGGAAGTTCTTGTTTAATTTGAATTACATTGGTTTAGATGTATATTCAGCTTAAACTTTGTCTAGCTTACTCGTACACAATATGCATGTGCGATTCTATGACAAATCTTAAATTAAAGAAATATAGTGTTGAACACTCTTAAGAGGCGCGGAACCCTTGGTGTGAGCCTCCTACTCTATTGTTTTTATTTCACAAAATGAAAAAACAAATACAACTTTGTGGATTTCAAATAAAAAACTCACAATTACATGGACGCTTCCAATTTTGCTCAGCG
The DNA here is from genome assembly GCA_963555765.1 of Orthonevra nobilis. NCBI lineage: Eukaryota > Metazoa > Arthropoda > Insecta > Diptera > Syrphidae > Orthonevra > Orthonevra nobilis. Next base: position 12,444,371 of record OY743226.1, on the reverse strand, counting down.
ATAGTGAGGAATGAATTCGAAAAATTCGTTATAAAATTTTGGGATCCATTCTCTCGATGTTCCGAGCCAATGTAGTTGACGTGTTTTTGCCTTCCGGACTGTGGTCACATCTTTGTACAGTTCGTAAAGTTGCGGTTATGCATGCACCTCCATTCGCTCTCCTCCCCGATAGCACTAGATATTCGACAAAGGATTTTTCTTTCGAAGGCTGCCAATATTTGCTCAGTTGCTTTGCTTATCGTCCAGCATTCGGCTCCATATAGCAAGACTGGCAAATTCATTGGTTTGTAGAAAAGTATTTTGATCCTTCGTGTTTAGGGTTTTAATCCTAATTGATTTGACAATCCGAACCAACAGCGGTTGCTCAGATTTATTCTCCGTCGGATGTCATTTATATTAGTTCAAGGAGTTGAACTCCTTGACTATCTTGAAATTGTAGCTGTCGATTGTTACATTTTGGCCGAGGTGATGTTCGATGGATCTATTTCTGGTTGACAGCATGCATGGTATTTTGTCTTGTCCCTTTTATAGGTTCTTCAATCGTCGTGAATACTTCTAATGCGGCTTGCTGAGAACGAGCGATAGTATTGATATCGTCTGCGTATCCCTGAAGCTGGATAAATTTTAAAAATCAATTGATTGTACCTTTCTTGTCGACACCTGCCCGTCAAATTCAAGAAACCTTTTTAAGAAAACCACATTTTATGAATATAGTCAAATTAGTCCTATATTGCCGCCTGAAGTTTTATAGAAAGCCTCAGTACAAAAAGCTTCATTCCGATTTTCATTTGTTGCCAAAGAAAAATTTTCAAAAGGGTTACGGCGCAGTCAAGCAGCTAAATATCCACCATTCGTCGTGAAAACAATATTTGAATAAATCGACCAACTGGCCCCTCCACAGCCAACTAGCAAGTGACCCCCTCCAAAGCCAGCTAGCTTCTGGTCACCTCCACAGCTAGCTAGTAACTGGCCACCTCCAGTCAGCTAGCAACTGGCCACCTCCAGTTAGCTAGCCACTGGCCACCTCCAGTCAGCTAGCAACTGGCCACCACCAGTTAGCTAGCCACTGGCTACCTCCGCAGTCAGCTAGCCACTGGCCACCTTCAGTCAGCTAGCAACTGGCCACCTCCAGCCAGCTAACAATTGGACACCTCACAGCCAGCTAGTAAGTGGCCCCCTCCACAGCCAGGTAGCAACTGGCCACCTCCAGGCAGCTAGTAAATGGCCCCTCTACAGCCAGCTAACAACTGGCCACCTCCAGTAAGCTAGCCACTGGCCCCCTCCGCAGCCAGCTAGTAACTGGCCACCTCCACAGCTAGCTATCCATTGGCACCCTCCACAGCCAGCTAGCCACTGGCCACCTCCAGTAAGCTAGCAACTGGCCATCTCCACAGCCAGCTAGCAATGGGCCATCTCCACAGAGCTAGCAACCGGCCCCCTCCACAGCTAGCTAGCCACTGGCCCCCTCCGCAGCCAGCTGGTAACTGGCCCCCTCCACAGCCAGGTAGCAACTGGCCACCTCCAGGCAGCTAGTAAATGGCCCCCTCTACAGCCAGCTAACAACTGGCTCCCTCTACAGCCAGCTAACAACTGGCCACCTTCACAGCTAGCTAGCCACTGACCCCCTCCATAGCCAGCTAGCAACTGGCCCCCTCCACAGCTAGCTAGCCACTGGCCACCTCCAGTTAGCTAGCCACTGGCTACCCCCAGCCAGCTAACAACTGGACACCTCACAGCCAGCTAGTAAGTGGCCCCCTCCACAGCCAGGTAGCAACTGGCCACCTCCAGGCAGCTAGTAAATGGCCCCTCTACAGCCAGCTAACAACTGGCCACCTCCAGTAAGCTAGCCACTGGCCTCCTCCGCAGCCAGCTAGTAACTGGCTACCTCCACAGCTAGCTATCCATTGGCCCCCTCCACAGCCAGCTAGCCACTGGCCACCTCCAGTAAGCTAGCCACTGGCCATCTCCACAGCCAGCTAGCAACGGGCCATCTCCACAGAGCTAGCAATCGGCCCCCTCCACAGCTAGCTAGCCACTGGCCCCCTCCGCAGCCAGCTGGTAACTGGCCCCCTCCACAGCTAGGTAGCAACTGGCCACCTCCAGGCAGCTAGTAAATGGCCCCCTCTACAGCCAGCTAACAACTGGCTCCCTCTACAGCCAGCTAACAACTGGCCACCTTCACAGCCAGCTAGCAACTGACTGCTCTATGAATGGAGTCCAAATTGGGACGGAGACTTATTTGCTTGGTTCGATGCTGGATGGCACGATTATTTATGCGCCTGCGTTTCAACTAAGTCAGTGGTTAGGTTCAGGTTCGAGTCCTGGAGTTAATTTTAAATTTTTTATCTAGTATTCGAACCTGGCATTCACTGCACTTGTTTCTGGAATTCTTAGATCTTTAAAACCTTCCGTCACTCTAATCCCATAACTACTTTAATTGCGAACGTTTGTGTTGTGCACAGATATCTTCAAAGTCTTAAGCTTCTGTTTTATAGTATTTTAGAAATTCGACTTCTTTTAAAAACCACTTTCGAGTTCGAAAATTTTACAATGTTTTTTATTGTGCCGCATTTTTACTTTCTTCCTTTTCGATGTTGTTTTTTTAGGTTTTAATTTTTTCCTTTTTTCAGAACTAGCTTGCGACGGGACAGTGCGAAACCAACTTTTGAAATAAACAAAAATCAAGTTTCCTAAAAAGTACCTGAATTATATTTTCTGAAAAATTTCGTACAAAAGTTCTGATAGATTCCGCTCCTTTTATTCAAACTCCTTTGAGTTGTTAAGAAGTATTATATCCACCCTAAAACAATATTAACGAAAATTGTTCATTTTAGTCCTTCACAGCTAAACAACGCTTTGTACTTAACCTTATGGATGGCAGTGTAAATTACTTAGCGCATATGGGATCTTCAGATCCCTTGACAGTACTTGTACACACATAAGGACCAATCAATTCACCTTCGGTTTCCACTTGCGTATGTTAATTCCATCATAAGTCAATTGTGTCAGTTGACGTCGTCTCAGAATTGTTGTACAGCATAATCATGGAGCGTCCTTTTTGGAATGATATAAATGGTTCCCCATGGAACATGTCTTGAAGTCTTATCCCCTTTAATAAGATTCAGTCCAAAAGGTTTTGCATTGCAGTGAAAGGATTGAACAAGCGTAAATCCTTCAAGGGATTTTTTTTTTTTTTTTTTGTTGTTTAATTTATTCAACAACTCGCAAACAAGCACACGAATTCTCTCAATCAATCACTCTGCCACCTTCAAAGTCCGCCGGGTGTCCTTGAATATCCCCAAACTTTTCGAATGCCAAGCACATAAACATTAAGGAATTGTAATTCAACAAGTGTCCCTCCTTTGCCGCTTCAGTAATGAGTCATTTTATATGTTTCACTCAACGACCCCCAGCGAAAGGGACGGCTACTCGAACAGCACCCTTCGGTGTCCTTTTTCATGAAAACGCAATCCATTATTATAGGAACATCCTTTCTATTGAGGCACGATTCGGTCTTACTGATTACGCCACATGCTTTCCCTATGAAGCTGTTACTTCTCCTGCCAGCCCCAGCTCCTGCCCTTTGAGTCAGCCGATATGCTTTGCTCGAACACAAATCCAATCCAAACAGCAAGGACTTTACTCCAAATACAGGGATTTATTATCCCTGTTGCGTGTGAGTTGACAGTCGCCCCCGCTTTGTAGGTTCCTTTCTTTTACGTATCCTTTGTTTCTTGTTTTTTTTTCACACTTTCTTTTGTGTTGTTGTGATTTCCCGCTCTTTCCAAATTGATGCGCAGTTGTTGGTCGGGCTTAGGAATAGGATACTCGTCAGCGTCACGCTGCAATCATCAGGACTCAAAGACGACAACGACGAAGGGAAATAAGATACATCCCATGTGTATGTGTAGTGGCGCTGCTCCTTTATTGTGGCTCTTGGTGTTCTATGTGACTTTGACTGTGATTTGTGATCTAAGGTATTAGGGAAGATTCTCAGCGACGCATCATTGTTGAGACGGCGGAGTTCAATGCAAAATCAGTTGAATCCTGACACTGGTCGGAACGGACTTGTACCTCTAGAAGAGCTTTCGGGCAGTTGATTGTTGGTCGTCCTTTGTTGTGTGTTGTTTTTTTTTGTGATCAGTTGAAACGAAAATAAAGTGGGGGTGCTTTCAGGATTAATATTTTAATATGTAAACGTATGTTCAATTGGAAGTATTAAATTCGAACTGCGAGTAATTGTGCAATAAAGTGTACTTAATCTGGGCCAACGTGGGCGCTGGTGTGAAGTGAAACTAGGTCAACTGTATGTTTATTTTGAAATTAAAAAGGAACTCATTTGAATTTAACTTGATTTCCAGTAGAGGAGAGAGGAGGTGCTTCTACCATATTGTCGAGTGATTGCTTTTAATTCGTTTTTTTTTTTTTATTATGCCACAACGCATTCGATATTTATTTTATGTATTATTTATTTTATTCGATAGCGTACAGCCGTAAGACACAATTTCTTTAAATCCATTTTATTTCTGGTTATTAAAACAGGTGCGAGTTGGGCAAGCACACGAAGGGTTCCGCACCACCGTACAATATGCAACACTAAATAATTTTTAATATACGATTTACTATAGCCTGCTTGAAATTGAATTGCGATTTTTATTAAACACTTTTTTTTAATAGAGTTCCCCTTTTTTTAAATTTATAACACTTTATAATTTGACAGACGAAGCCTGTCACGTTGGCACTCTTTTGTAAGGAACCAAAGTGATTTACCAATTCTTTATGACGTAGAATGAGTTACCCCTCAAGGGTGCTTATTAAGACCACATTAATGCTCCCTGTTTGTGAGCTACATAGTAGACTACAGACAGTGAAGTTGGAGCGGAGGTATTCCGATAAATTTTAATTGAATTCCAATGACACGCTAGTGCGTTAAGCAACAACAAGTGGAAGAACTGATGCAATCTTAGAGATCCAGAAATCAATCAAACCCCAATTGTGTTTATCGTTTTCGACTACAAGCCGATTTCATTTCGACTGATTTGGCAAACTTATATTTTGTAATAGATTAGAAAACTATTCCGACTTATGTTGGTATTCCGTTTGTCGATCGGCGGGCGGATAAATGTCTTGTCGAGGCCTAAGCGAAATGCTAAACGACTGTCATAAGACAAATGCCCAAAATTCTTTTCTAATATGTTTTCTGTTTTATATAAATAATGTAATGTAATGCAATGTTCAACGAAAGAACAATTACATTTTCGTGAAAAAGAAACGATTTAATGCTCCTTCTTCGCTGCTTCTGTAAAAATTCTTAATTCTTTACATTTTTTTATTTTAAAACCAAAAAATATTTTCTTAACTATTCAAAAATTTGAATTGTGAGCTGTCAAAATCAAAAACATCTCAGAAATAATCAACTACGCATCTTATCGGGCAAATAACGAACAGGAAACTCGACCGGATATACGTCTTAAGTCAGTTTCGTTTCCTGACAATCGTTGTTATTGGTGAATTAAAGATGGTAGTTTTGGGTCCAATAGCGATAACTGAATGTTAAATACATATATTAAATTTCCAAAATCAAGCAATTTTGTGCAAAATTTTATGGACTTTAGCCTTGGGTTTCAAAGTGGACTTCTTATTAAACTTTCAAATACAAAGGCAGAGCCTTAAATATTCACAAATAACGATAACTGAATACATGCATATTCACAAAAATTTTATCAAAAAACAAGAAACATGTCAGAAATATTGAAATTCCAAAATCAAGCTATTTTGTGCCAATGATTTCAAAGTTAAATTATTTATCGTTCTGTATCGATTGATCTTCACAGTACATGTGTTGGATGTTCCGTTTTGGGCCACCTAGTAAACAAAGGCGTCGGAAACTTAGTTACTGGAAAAAAGATTGAACCTGCGGCCAATGGTGCGAAATTTAGCCCTCTGTGTTTGAAATCGGGCTTAAGCTGAATTATAATAATCCTCTTTTGTCTTGCTCGAAGTGACAACTGTTACGACAAATAGTGCTAGCGAAGCAGATTCAAAACCATCTCACTATCAATTCTTTATTAAGCTCGTTTCAATCTGGTTTTAGGAAAGGTCATTAGCTGTTCATCCGTAATGGTTAATATCTTGGATGATATTCGGAAGGACTTTGATAGGTGATACGTTACCTTGCTTTGCCTTCTGGACTTTTCAAAGGCCTTCTACAAAGTCAACCACCATATACTTTGTTGTAAACTCAAGCATTTGCTTGGTTTCAGTGAAAGAGCGGTTGAACTCATAAAAAGTTTTTGTCTGACAGGTGGCAAAGAGTCGTTGTTGATGGTAAGTGCTCGACTCTAAAACGTCTTACTTAGGGTGTGCCACAGGGCTCAATCCTAGGGCCAATATTGTTTTGCATATTTATTAACGATCTACATTTGGTATGTAAGCATGTGCGGATTCATTTATATGCAGACGATGTTCAGCTCTATCTGTCCGGTCACCTGAGTAAGATAAATGAGGTTAACGAAAACTTGACAGCCATCAATAACCAACGAAATCTAAGGTGATACCAATATCACAAGGATCTTTTATTTTGAACGCTATTCTAGACATTTGGCTCTCTGACAATAAGTTAGAGCTTGTTGAAACAATTACATCCTTAGGATTTGTTGTTTACCGAAGCATGTTTGGATACAACCACGTCAACTGGCTGATAGGTCGCATCTATGGATGCTTACGCAAACTATGGCTTACTGCTAGCCTTACTCCGATTAAGACTCGACGACGACTTGTACGTGCACTTATCGTCCCGATAATTACATACTCGGAAGTCGTTTACTGCAACCTCGATTCATTGTTCCAGCATAAATTGCAGGTAGCTTTCAATGATGCAGTACGATATATTCAAGGCCTTCGGATGTACGACCGAATATCATTTTTTACTACAAATCTATTAGGTTGAACCCTACAGCAGTATCTTAAGGCGAGGGAATGTATTTACCTTCATAAAATAATTATTTCTAAGTCGCCACCTTATTTGTTTCACAAGCTGGAATTCTCTCGATCCCGTAGGACACTTAACCTCAACACACCTCACTATAGATATCTTAACTCGTCTAGATTGTTCTTCAGTCACGCCATAAGGCGTGGAATTGAGAATTAAAAGCAAATGTCAATAACGAACTTTAAAACCGCGATATTTAATCATTTTTCGTCACAACAGTAGATGCTAAGCACTTTTGTTTCCTTTTCCTCACTCCCTCCCCCGTCACAACGATTTTTTATTATTTTTTATATTACTTTTTTAGATTAAGATAATTTTCGTTGATAAGTAAATTTATTGTCTAAGTACTATAAGAGACAAACCAAATCTGTAAAATAAATTGAATTGAATTGATTTGAAAAAATTGAATTGAATATCCAGCACAATACTTTAATTATTGGCAAAAGAATAATTTGTATTTTGATTGTCCTCAACGATTTTAATATTTCTCTTTCTGGCAGTTAATTCAATAAAATGTGGTTTTTGTCATGTCCTTTTGAAATTGAGTATCACCATTATGCATGGAATCTTAGATTGTGTTTAACGAACTAAAATAAAATAAAACAAACGTATTTGGAAATCAAATGAAAAATGTATCTTTTATACGCTCACGCATATAAACTGTATATTTCCTGAACACAAAATTTGCACACAAAAACTCTTTTAATTGATGTAGATGTATTGAATTACTGAACCAGTTTTATTTTCCTATTTTTTTTTTCAAAATCCCCAACAAATTACTTCTGAAATGTGACATCAACTAGATAGACAGTGGCCATTTAACGCAAAAAGGTAATGACACCTTAATCAATCAAAATTAGGCATTCGGTTACCTGCAATTGATGGATTTTGCTTGAGGTAATCAATCAAAAATTTGATCCTTCTATGCGTCCTTTTTTTAAAGAGGATAATCTAGCTATTATGCTATTTAAATAATCTGCCAAATATTTGTCTGAGAAATAATGGTGGCTCTCTGTTTATTTGCAGTAAATCGAAATATGAAAATAAAAGGTGGGTAAACTATTGTATGTTCTTCAAAAGAGGCTTAAAAAAAGTAAACCACTTTTCAATATTTTTCAACTTTAGTTGTTGCATTAAAAGGAGTAAACCTTCTGCTTGCTTTTTAAAATGATATTCCTGACACCCTTTTCATGGATACATTTTCGATGATTTCAGCCCCTATTTTACGAAAAGCTTGACCTACTATATATTATTCTTGAATCGCAATCCCGTGATGGCCACGTAACTTCACCAAAACCAGTAATTAAGTGTCATATACCTCTATCTTTCTGGAACAATAGTTCTAGCAAGTGCAAATCCTCTGGACCGGATAACAAGCATCGGTAATGCTCTTCAAATAATGCCGCAAATCCAAAGACAAGTTCAAACATTCACACGTCAAGGATGCATCGGCTTCTCTTAAACAAAGTGTGAATTTTCCGGACCCTTAAATGACAATTTCGCTTATCTGCGTCGCCACCAAGATAAAAAAAAAAAACGGCTTATTTTAAAAGACGATTTTCGATCAAAATTGTGATAAAATTCGAGCTACAGTAAAATCGATACCGAAGCAGGTTTTCATTTTTATGCAAGAACCTCCTCAGTATAGTGAGACTAATCTTTGGATGGTGAGATTTTTTGCGGTTAGAGGTTCTCCGGGTTTAGGCGTATTTAGTCTGCAATATTCGTCGTCGGCCTCACATATCAAACTTGTACAATGTTATTTTAAAAGCTTAAAATAAAATAACTAAATAGGTGGCGCAACAGCTCTTTTGAAGTCCTGAGTCTAGCTTCACCATTTATCAGTGCTTATTGAATTTTTTACAATTGGCGAGGGATCTACAGTTTATCTACCGCCTCCGAAAGTCCGCATTTTCTTGACAGTTGTAATTATCGGAGGATTGTCAGTGACAAATTGTCAGATGTTTTTATTCGGATTTGAACCGGGGTCTTCACGCTCAGCAGAAGCCGCACTCACCATTGAGCCATGGGCACCCAAAATCTTAAAACTACATTTGAATTATTTTAAATTTTCGTATATGAATGTGTATGTACCCTAACGTTGTTTATCTAAGACTAAGCCTTTGTATACCGGCCAAGTTCTTTAGGAAACGCGTGCTTACTTCATGTTGAAGAAAGTCGACGAGGGTGTTTCTTTCTAAAATTTCTGACTGCCGGCAAAATACTGCTACTTATGCACAATTGCTCTATCGAGGATAGATACTGTCCTGCTTAAACGGAGACAATCCTCACACTAAATCGGGTGACTTCTCTGGACCTAGCCTTAAGAATAGAAGTTCTAAAGAGTGTTCAGTCGCACTCTCGATAATAATCATTAGGGTATAGGCCTCCAGATCAGTTTTATGGCAAATTCATCATAGGCAAAGACAAGCCCCGAATCTTTTCCATCGAATACATTGTCACTTTGAATCAGGCAGGGCAACTATATATAGTATAAACATATAATCAAAGACATGACGAGGAAAATAATTAAGACCATACTAGGACGTTCTAGTAATCGGTCCGATTTTCAGATTTCAAAATTTTGACATATCTCCAGGTTTCGAGATCCCAGGAGTCAGATTTGATTGTCAAAAAAAAAATACAATTTGACTCGATCATTATCAATTTAACTTACAGTTTTCAAGTCGTTTGTACGATATATATTTATGTTTAAATATATACACTGCCGTTAATAAGTTTTCGGAAAATATGTCCTGTCTTTTAAATTCTTGGTCTTTTTTAATTATTTGATCAAACTTTCAAACGTCTCTGCACGACAACTCTTTGCCTTTCTTGATATATATTAAATATCAAAATTTTTGCAAACAGCTTTATCAATATAATGTCTATTTGAATAAATAGCCAAATCAATAAAAATGCTTGGATATTAAACGAAAATTCGGACTCATTGACGTCAAAAAATCTGCCCATACTTGCACCGATTTGGTCGTCAATCGAGACATTAAATTGATGAACATCAAGAAGTTGATTTTTTTTGTTCTCTAGACTCCCAAATTTTGTCTTTCGATTCAGCGACTATTTTCTGAACTTTTGTCATGTTTGCCAATACGGATGAGGTCTGCAACACTGACGCACCAGAAACATCCTTTGACAATTATGGAGCCACTTTCTTGTTTATCTGTACAGCAGGAAGACTTCGAATTCCAACTCATCTTTGTATGAGGTTTTAAATAAGTCTGTTAATATCCGCTAGACTTCGTTTTGTATTTATAGTTAAGCTTGCGTATTGCTACTCAACTGTAAGGACCTTTTAAGTGTTTTTTTTTTCGATCAACCAAATAATAGAAAAGAAATTCAAGGCGCAAGCGTCCATTGATTTTGTAAACGAAGCCTCGAGACAGCCAGACAAGTAATTCCATTCAGAGTTGAAGCACAAAACCCCAAAATTTTGTAATTTCACTTCTGTTGTAGTTTGCAAATCCTAAAGGCCTTCGCAGAAGAGGATACAAAGATAGTCGGACACGCGGATGATTTTAATATTCTGATCATTGGCTTATTTTTTTCCAAAGGAAGCAATCTTTCGAAATTGGCGTAGCATTCGTAAGCTCTTGAATTGGGCTTCATATGTGCTTTTTGACTCAACATTTTCATAGAAATCGAGGGTTTAAAATTTATTCTTCTCTATATAATGAGGATGACAAAAGAGCTCATTATTTATGGAGAGTCTGGGATTGCATGACACTGCAATTTTTCTTAGACGACCGTCTACCTGAATCCATAGTTCTCAGTAAAACCTTTTGTCCTTTGTATATATTGTAAAACAAGGGCCCAAGGTGATTTGTATTTTTTATATTTGGTGTTCACTTAAGTCCAGCTGCTAACAGTTGAATTCTAACCTTCAAACCACGTGGACGTACATATATGCCTTGAGTGAAATAAAAATATTGTGAAATATTGCTGTTTGTATTTTGAATGAAGGCTTCATTCCTATTTTAAAAATGACGGAGCTTATGGGAATGAAATTTGGCTGCTGTGAAACGAGACAACGCTCGGATTGACCGCTCCGAGATACGAGCATCCAACGCATCAAAGGAGGGCAGAACTGCTCGATATGAAGAGAGAATCGCGGAAAATAATTTTTTTCGTAGTCGAGGAAGGTCCGATGTATGAAGCAGGAATGGCAGATTGAAAAAATGTTAGTCGCGAAACTTTAAATGAGTTTTTCTCGAAACTGTCTTTTTCAAAACAATACCGACGATTTCTCAGGTTCTACTGGCCCGATTTACCTGAAATTTTAAGTGAGTCTTCTTTACTTGTCTATGTCTGGAACTATCCCCATCCCCACATTTCTATTACTTTTTTTTTTAATTCGAAACAGTCAAAAAAGTGGTACAAAAATTGTTTATTTCATAACTATTTTTTATATCTTGATTTTTTTCTGTAGTCTAATTATGTTAATAAATAACTAATAAAAAAAATGCAGAGTAAAAATATGAATAGCCTTTTTTTATGACACTGCAAATATAACATGAAATTCATGCCTCTAGAATAGAATATCCCCTTAAATAAGTATTAAGTGAAACAAGCAAAGGTTGAAATGGTTGTCTTGAAAACACACAATTCATTGAAGCCTTCCATTTCAAATCTGTTTAAAAAAAACTTTAAATTCTACTTAATTTATTAATGACAAACATTCTTTGGCCCTCAATAAATGACCACACGTATGCTCAATAAAATAACCACGATGCACTTTGCAATTCGAAATGCGTCCTGTTAAAAAAACTCTATAAAACGATATTTCGGGAGCTACGATAATTACTATGAAGACCAGGCTATTGAGCATTACCATACGTGTTTACGAGTGATTGTAATTTTTTTTTATAATCAAATGGGAAGTTGATGGTTGCCAAATCGCACACAAACCAATTTTCATGTGATTGAAAACTTGACGCTGCATCACCAAGGACTCACATATGAAGACCAGAGAATTAAGTTCCTTCAAAATCTGTTACTCTTTTTAAATCATACAACTGAGCCATGAAATAATTAAATTGTTCTTTAAAAATAAGGCATTCTTTAAAAGCTAACTCGTAAGTAAAACCTTCCTTTAAACAGCGTCGCATCTATGCGATGCTCATCAATTGCTTTACGGCATCTTAGAGTAAATTACTAAATCAACCTTGACTCAAATAAAACACCCAAACCATAATGAACCAATTACTATTAATTACATGTCCTATCTCTTTGTTTACTACGAGTACTCCTTGAATGTTGGAGGATACTCGTATATTTGAATTTACGTCGTAAAGAACAGGAAGTTCTCCTCATTAAATGTTATGCATGTGCTGACTTACACTGAGAAACAAACAAGGATTGAAACACACTTGAGTGATGAAGGGAGCAACTGCGTAAAAAGCTAAACGTAAGGGCGGGTAATCTTTTTAAAATATATAGTATATTTATAATTTTGTTTAACTAATAGAAAGGAAAATGAATATTACCTGAAGGCGTTATGTTGGAAACGATACAAGATTTAAGCCGAACTTGGCATTTTTGTTCAAGATTATTTTTTTCGTTTTCTGTTGTGAAAAAGAGGTGTTAACAGATGGCTTGCGGGTTTCACAAAAATAATTTAAAGCTTTTGTAGACAATCAAGTTTTCCATAACTATGATTATTTTTATCATATGTCTTATATTGTTAAATTGAAAATATTAGGACTACCGGTTGAAAATGTCGTTTTTTTCAAAAATCAATGTTTTATTGAGGAAAAATAGATATAAATTCAATATTCAAAGTATTGCCCATCTCTAGCCAAACATTTTTCCCATTTTTCTGGCAATTCATGGATACCCGTTCTGAAAAATTCGACCGGTTTGGCCGCAATCCACGAATCGATCCATTTTTTGACATAATCGAAATGTCGGAAGTGCTGGTCAGCCAGGCCATGTTGCATCGATCGGAAGAGATAGTAATCGGATGGCGCAAGGTCTGGACTACACGGCGGGTGGGGTATGACATCCCGTTTGAGCGTTTCAAGGTAAGTTTTGACGACATTTGCAACATCTGGCCGAGCATTGTCATGTTGCAAAATAACTTTATTCATGCGACCGTTTCCGGCCGTTTTTCCTTCAGTGCTCGGCTCAAACGCATCAATTGTCGTCGGTTGACACAACACCCTTCTGGTCCCACCAAATGCACAGTCCGTCGATGTTGAGGCATGTCCGGGGTATCCATACGTTGCCCGACGTTTCGGAATATCGTTATGTACCCATTTTTCATCACCCGTGACGATTCGATGCACAAAAGAGTTGTTTTTGTGGCATTCAAGCAGTATTTTGGACATGCAAAAACGGCGTTCGACGTCTCGTTTCAATTCATACGGCACCCAATGACCTACCTTTCGGATCATTCTCATTGCTTTCAAACGATCGGAAATGGTTTGCTGAGCGACGCCAAGTGATTTTGCAAGTTCTTCTTGCGTTTGTCATGGATCTTAATCGAGCAATGCCTCCAATTCATGATCTTCAAACTTTTTCACCTGGCCGGGGCGTTCTTTGTCTTCGGGGTCGAATTCACCATCTTTGAACCGCTTAAACCACCGCTAACACAATCTAACGTCTATAGTATAGCCCGGGTAAGCTTCGGTAAGCATTTGATGCGCTTTGGTTGCTTTTTTCTTTAAATGAAAGAAGCATATTAAAACTTCCCGCAAATGTTGTTTTGATGGAACGAATGTAGACATTTTACGGCTTTACAAAAACTTGTGTGTTTTCACTAATGACCAATAACCTAGACTGAAATAATTAGACAATGACATGAAGTTTCTGATGTGACAGCTGTCATTGTCAAAATTCACCTCAGAGTAATAGATATGAAGTTATCTGCAATAACAACATGTTCAACCGGTAGTCCTTTTAACATGAAAAATACCATAATATTATATAGCATAGTATTTTCCCACTATCATTTAACTAAAACAAAAATGTAAAATATTTCCGAAACACCTCTCTAAATGTTTTTGCCGTCCGCAATATAAAGCATTTACTTCAAAATTTTACTTTTTAGAAAACCGACTTTTGTCCAGGTTTTAGATTCGCATACTCCTATTTGTGCTTCGTCTGCAGGCCAGCTTCCAGCACGTTGTGCATTTAGTCCCCTTGATACTTCATAGATTTATTTAGGGGATAGCCGAAGCCCGTACTCTATTCATAGCAGAAAAATTTGAGTCTTAAATTTCGACTGTTTAACACCTATTGTACACATGCCGGCCGGGTTAAAATAAGGAAATTGAAGAAAATCAGTATGATGTAGTTCACAATAAAATTATCTACAAAGAAAAAAAAAATGTTTTTTTATTTTCAAAAAATTAATCGAAAAAATTTGATGGCGTTTTATTAATTTAATCTACAAAAACATGGCAAATAGTTTAAAAACCAATGTTTAAGCTTCATTTGATTTTCAATTCAGACCACAATAATTATACATCCAATCCCTTGAGCACTTTCAGTGTTTTTAAATAAATTATCTTTGAAAAGGTTTCAAAATTTTGTTTTTCGCAGGAAAGTTGTCAACAGCCCTTTTTCAAGATGACAATCGAATTTGGGGACTTTCGACAGATGAAAACCGAATTTCATATTCAAACTTACCCTCCTTGAGAACAAACAAAAAATATCTTGTGATAAAGAGCTAAGGAATGAAGGTGTACAAATCCAAGTTCTCGGTTCTCAAAACCTTACAGAAGCATTTTAAAAATTAAAATTTCTGGCGGCGAATGTAAAATTTCAAAATTGCATTGGGAATATAATTGGGATATCCTTAAAATATTTGAGGATATAAATAGATATTTTCGAATGGTTTTATGACCTGCAAAATCTAGTTATCTCGGTCTTTAAATTTCCTTTAAAGTTTAATTACTTTTCTCACTTAGACAGAGGCGTCCAGTATGCTTATTCACATATTAATAATCCTTAACTCATTATTCATTGTTGCTCCAACAGTTGACCCCTTGGAAATGCTGTTTGGTAAACTCTTTTATTCTAATTAATTCTCCTCCACTGTTATGGAGATGAACCCACCTCCGCACCGTACGCGACAACATGGTCTTATTGCGTGACTACAGACATGATAAAGGAATTGAGCAATGACAGAGTTTGTTATGAAAACTAGGACATCGGCATCTGAACATTGCAATTTATATTTACGTCCTTTGCGCTCTAAATAGATCACGGGGTGTTGTTCTTTAGTATTCTTTCTTTTTTATTTCACCCTTGGCGAGCTTTGTATAATATTAAGTCTTTATTTCTTTTCGTGACGTTTTAATTGTAAAAATTGGTTCGTGATGAGACATTTTTTTTGTTTTGTTTTACTTAAACTTTTCCTTTTACAAGAAAATGTAATTGAAAACGAAAACCATCTTGATCGATCCAAAGAATGGAGGCCGTCACACTTATACTCGAACACCGGCTGGGAAGGACGAAATTTTTTATTCAGTTTCAAATTTAGTTTGTAAACGGACATTGAGAGGATAGGTTGTGTGTCCTGTCTGCGTTCATAATTATAATTCATAAGTATTTATTTTTAATGTTTTTTTTTTCTTAAAATATATTCTTTTTTACTGACGCATGGAATCGGATTATGACACCACAGATGTTTCGCCATTCCGCTGATAAACGTATCAAGAAAAAGAATTGTAAGAAAATTAAATTTAAGAATACAACTACGTTTTTTGATTAACAGATGTTTTGTTTCTATACTTAACAGCTATGCGTCGGAACTATCAGGGCTTTAAAGGGGGCTTACTCAAGACAACTACGGAATATGATTCGGGAAGTGATAGCGGAATACCAACGCCTCTAAAAATGGGTAAGTCTTAACTGAGCCTTCTTGAAATATCCTCGCGTCTTAATTGCTTGGTCGGGGTGCTACCAACCAGAACACTTAGGCGAGTGAAAAATCCATTGAAATACCCAAATATTAGTCAGACACTATCGCTGAATGACAATGACATGTATTAGACGCCTACCCAACCGCATTCGAAAACATGGATTAGAACCCGCGGTTCTAAAATTGTATTTACTTTATTTGCTTGTGTGCGCTAACGAAGGTGAAGTCCTGTTCCTGTATATTCGGAGACTAACATTTACTTGTCAAGGCCTTGATGTCTTTCCGGTCGACATCCGACGGAACTTATTTCAAAAAATTTAGTTGGTCTTTCATGAACAAAAACTAAGTTTTCGAATTTTTCTTGCTGTATATTTACATAATAAATTATGAAGGAACCTTTTAAAATCAGGTCAAAAAAATACAAGTGGAATTTTTCGGTTTTTTTATTTTTAGGGTTCCGTACCTCGAAAGGAAAAAACGGAACCCTTAAAGGATCACTTTTTTGTTTGTTCGTCCATCTGTCTGTCAAGACGCGTCGAGGTATCGAGCTGGAATTTATATGAAATACTCAGGTCTACTGCTCCTTGGAGCTGTGAAAAAATCAAACTTCTAACCCAACCAAAGGATTCAAAAGATTCAGTCGTTCATACGGCAGATTTTCGACGCTCGCAAGGGAATCCAAACCTCCCGTGAACTCAGAATCTTAAAATTTGGTACGAAGCAACGTCTTATTGTACGCATACCTTATAGGTAAACTTGACTCTTCTCACAGTTCTAAGGAACTATGGAAAAACTTGAAAGATATTGCGGTGCATTTAGTCTCGAAGTAATGTCTGCAGTTCTGTGTCCACCTGTTTCTTATTCAAGTCTTCCACAGGATATGTTTGCCGTGGCCGAAAGTGAAAGTTCTTTCTCGCTTCAATGTATTAGTGCCAATGAGGTTCTGAGTGCCATCAGATCGGTTAAATCCAATGCCGTAGGTCCTGATGGTATACCACCTAAATTTGTAAAACTTATCCTGCCCATTGTTCTACAATACTTGCTTCATTTATTCAACGCTTGTATTTATCGAAGCGAATTTCCCGAAACGTGGAAAATTGCTAAAATTATACCAGTTCCCAAGAAAGCAAACCTCTCCGCCCCTTCCGAATACAGGCCGATTAGCATTTTATCTTTCTTATGTAAAGTATTTGAAAAGGTAATACACGACCAAATTCAAAACTATTTGAATGCTAATAATTTACTGTCCAAATGGCAATCTGGTTTCCGACGTAATCAGAGTTGCGAATCTGCTGCAATGAAAGTTACCTCTGATATCCGGTTTGCTCTCGATTCAGACAAGTTTTGCGTCATGGTTCTTTTGGATATCAGCACAGCACAATCTTAATTTCAAAACTTAAGAGACTGTATAATTTCTCGAGTACGTCACTAAGCTATCTGAAAGGGTGTGAAAACTGAGCTAGGTATCTTGGATCCTGTAGTCACCAATATGAGTATACCACAGGGGTCTGTCTTGGGTCCATTGTTATTCTCACTTTTTATTAACGATCTTCCCGACGTCGTTCACAATTGCTACATCCTGATGATGTCCTACTTTACATTTTTCGCGAAACCGGGTTGATGGATGACTGCATAGTGAGGTTAGATATAGGACTTGAGTCATATACTTGCCTGGTCGCGATATAACAGCCTAAATCTTAATCCTGCTAAGTCACTTGCGATGTTATGCTGAACTCAACTCTTCTGATTTTCCACCTGTTGTTCTGGATAATAAAGTAATTGAATACGTAAAAGATCAAATACCTTGGATACAGAATCAATAGTAAACTTAGCTGCTGTAGTGCAATCTCCGATTCTGTCAGAAAAATATATTTCGGACTTCGTTCCTTAAGATCTTCTGCAGGCACGTTATCACCCTGTATGAGGAAACTCATAGTAAAATCACTAATTATGCCGTATTTCTCTTTCAATTGTTCCGTGTATCCAGTTCTCGACAGTGAGTGTAAACGCAAGCTTAACGTGGCTTTCAACGACTGCATTCGCTTTATTCACTCTATTCCTCGGTTCTCCAGTGTGGCACATTTGCAATATTCCATCTTCAATATGGGACTCGATGAATACTTGAACTTTAGGTCAATTCTGAAACTCCATAATATCATCTACAACATCTGTCTTAGTTTTTTTATATGAAACACTCCGTTTCGCCCACTCGAACAGGGGATTGAAGTTAATATTGCCCCGTTTTTCAAACAATTCTGCAGAACGGTCATTTAATGTATCCGCAATTCGTTTGTGGAATAGACTCCCGCACGAATTGCAAAGAACTCCCTCACCTGCCGCTTTTAAGAGGAAACTCCTTTTGCGCTTTTCAGCTACTATTTCTTTATTACTAATGGAGTAAGTGAATTGTATTAACTAATATAAGAAAATGAATTTTGTTTTGTTTTTAAGTTCTTAAGTTTATTTTATTTTTATTGTTTATTTTTATTATTATTAAAAGTGTTTAATGAAATGAAAACCTATGTTAACCTTGTTTTCTGATACTCTTAAAGATTTAAATCTTGTTGTATCAATGTCACTGAAACTATTAAACAATAAACAAACAATATAGCACAGGTAAAGGAAAAATTCCGAATACCTTAAAGTTTAAGTCACATCACATATTTTTTTAAATAATTATAAACTTATTACCGTCATGAACGCGTAGATTTGTCAAATTGAACTTCATATCAAAAACGGTCTAATTGCCTTCAAGCTATGAAAATAAAAAAAAAATTCTAAATCAATGCAAAAACGCAGAGGTACAACCATTTATACCGCAGATTTTGAAACTCGCAAGGGAATCGAAACCTTAATTTAAGTTGTGATTATAAACATAATTGTAGTTGCCGCAATGACCGCGACTTATCTCTATGTATTGTCCAACATATTATCAGATAGCTAGCTTTTATTGTTCCTACAAAATTTTTATTTGCAAGGCTACTGCAAATAAAGGATTACTGAAACGATAAAGAGACCTTTGTTTTTAAAAAATACCATAACTATGACTCGATTTTCGTGATGTTGAAACTTTTACTTATATATCTTCAGGTTTGTACGGAACCCTTACTGCGCGAGTCCGACTCGCAACTAAGCGAGTTTTTTTAATTAGTTTTCCTTTTGGTTGAATAACCACTTAAGCTAAAGAAAACAAAAATGAAAGTGAAAGTTTTACGTTTTCTGCTTCTATTTCAAAACCAGAAAAAAAAATTATTTCATACCCTTTTTCTGCCACTCCGAATACTCCAAAAGATATTTTAACGAATTGCTTCTCAAAATGATAAAGTGAGTTCTGCTAGAGAATGGGGACCGTTTGTAAGAAATCTAGTTGGGAGAATAAACGTCAAATGGGGAACAATTAATAACAGGCACTCAGGATTCCTGCAAAAACTTTAAGGAAAGGAAATCCTATTGTCTTGCAACCTGAGTGCATCGCTACAATGACGTAGCAAGTACCAGTAATGGATCACCTGGAAGACCCGTCAGCAAAACCATTTGAAGACTGTTACTACAAAATTAAATAAAGGAAAATTAAGGATTTTACTGACTCAAAATTCTCTGAAGAGTTGGCACTTGTTTACGAAATATGAAAAGCACCAAATATGGTTGAAGAGATATCTGTTTCTTCGCCAGAGAAAGGAGAGCGATAAACACAAGCCCGGAACCAAAAAAATCTCTCGAAAAAGGTTTGGTTCTTATCATAGACGCAAAGTTATGTTGAAGATGCTGTTCGAAGCCATTTATGCCAATGTCATCCTTTGCAATTTGGTCAGCTACCCAAATAAGTTCAAAAGGCAATCAATAAGGAATGTGAAAAAAATTGGGAATTTTTCATTCATAAAGTCAGCAGAATTAATACAAACCGAGTTGTACTTGTTGAAAGCTGTTAACGTTTAAATTTTTTTTATTTCCTAAAGCATTCGCAGTCCTATAAATTCAACCTCAAACAAAATGGCCTTTCCCAGTTACATAAGGCTTCAAGGAAAGCCAGGAGTAAAATTTTGAAATACCTTCCGTCAGAATGTGAAAATTTCACACTGAGTGTCGCAGCAATGTAAAAACTGAACCGTAGTTTTTGAAAACGTTTAGCTACGCTGACATGTTGACATCATTTTCTCTTGGAATTTTCATCTATTTCTGAAAAGGTAAAGGTCTATTCGATGTCCAGGATGATCATGATATTGTGCAATGTAAGTGTGGTCATGCGACATCAAGCCTCATTACTTAAATGCGGTGTCGTAATTTGAGCTGAATACGGAACGCAAGGAGGACGATGTTCTTGACTGCCTCAAGGTCATATCTGTGTCTTTGCGAAGAACGAGGAACTGACGAGGTCTGAAACATATTACATCTAGTTTTGAAGTCTTTTATCTATGGTTCTTTCAAGAGTCATTTTAATATAAACCACATGAGAGTGGGTCGCTTTGGTGAGAACACTTTTATGCATAAAAGGTTTTCTAATTAATATGAATTTTTTAATATGCTTAGCAAAATTGCTTAAGCTATCTTGAAGCTACTTAAGTATGATATGACAATATAACTTACTGACCCCGTTTGAAAACTTTTAAATAAGCCGAATTTTACATCTATGCCTTTTGACGAAAGCACTTAAAATTATTCAATTTAACCATGACTTCATTCAAAACTAAGAAAAGAATTGTTTCTTTAATATTTCTTAAATAATTTGTTTTCTCATTTAAATCTATCTTAAAATATCTACAGTAAAACCTGCTAATCAAGACACTCTCTAATCGGACCACACATATATTTTAGTTTTCGTTAGTTGGCAAATGAAACATTTTAAATTTTTTAATGTTGGTTAAAGCAGAGGTTCTTCAGTCAGTGCAATTGATTTGTTAAAAGCGATTGTTTTTGATTTTAAATAAAGTGATACGTTTAAAAAAAAAAAAGTAAACGAGATTACAGTGAGCTTGATCTGGCAAAAAAGTGTTTCGAAGATGAATATTTGTCTCACAATCAGAGAGATCTTGCAAAGAAAGTTAAATGCATTTAATCTCAAATCCAAAAAACTTTGAGCGCGAAGGTTTTGTCGGTCTGTAAAGAAAACTTATTAAATTAGGTGTATTTTTTTTCAGAAATTAATGTTTTGGCAATCAAATGATTTAGCTTAACAAAAGAAAAGTATTCACCTAGCAAAGGTACTGGCTATAGCAACAAATCTTAAAATTAAAAATTTTACTGCTTCTAATGGATGGCTTGAGGAATTTTAAAAGCGACATAACATTGTGATCAAAACTCTTAGTGGAGAATGCGCTGAATGCTGATATTGCTAAAGGGTTTTCCAATAAGGATTTGACAACTTTTTTTTTAAATAAAACGCAAATTATTTTAGATATTTCAAACACCGGCTTGAAGTGCAATCAAAACAGTTATGAATGGAACTCGATTTCGTTTATATAACCACCGCGGGCACGTTTGCAGCAATCGATTCATTTGACCCTACTTTCGATGACTCGGCCACACAATTCGGCCGATAATTCAACGTAGCCCCAAAGAAAATAATCTAGAGGAGTTAAATCGCACGAACGAGGCGGCCAATCGACTGGCCTATTTCTTGAGATAACACGCTCATCAAACTTATTCTTCTAAAATCGATTGTAGGGTGTGCTGGACCATATGTCGTCCAAGTCCATATCCTTTAATTCGGGCCAAAAATAATCGGATATCATGGCTCGATAACGCTGGCCATTCACAGTTACTTAGCGATCGTAATCGTCGACGAAATAATTTGGCCCAATAACGCCTCCTGCATGCAAACTGCACCAAACAGTTTCTTTTTGTGGATGAAGTGGTGATTCATGATGCCAATGTGGATTTTCACCCGATCAGTAATGCATATTTTGCTTACGACGAGCCCATTAAGCCAAACATGAGCTTCTTCACTGAATATGATTTTGCGATGAAGTTCATCACCTTGGCGCATCTTCTCCAAAGCCCAATCGGAGGACGTGCGCCACTTCAAATGTTCCATCAGCTTCAATTCGTGAGTCAGCTTGATCCTTACGCAAAATACGCCATAGTGTGGTCTAAGCGATGTGCAATTTTTGAGAATGCCTTGGAATTGACTGATTTGGATCGTTTGCTACGGACGCTTGAACGGCAGCGATATTTTCGCCCAAACCGTTGTTTCACTGACACATCATAAAACGAATATGTAGACTCAAAATTTTGCACTAAACTTGCTATTACCTGTCTACTAGGGCAAGAAGTACGACCGACGTTGCCCGTTGGTGTACTTAACCATGATGAAAATGTTGAGTTTACTGAATAAATTGACATTGACAGTTCGATGATTAGTCAAAGGGTGCGTTCGCAAATTTACTTCAAATGTGCCAAGCCTCTATTGAATAACCCTTTACTCTATATACTCTTAACGGACAGGTATGCATGAGGGAAAAATCTTTGTAAGTGAGTCGGTTCAATCAAAAAAGAACCTCTACAATGGGACCACATCATAATAGGATCACTTTTTTGTATTTATGTATATGTATTTTATGTACGTCTGCGTTGAACTATGTAAGCCTACCAGGCTAGATCAATGCTGAGGCTAGAACGGAGTATGCTAAGGCTAAGTCGCTTCCTCTTCTGGTATCCACTGAATTGAAGTCTCTGTTTTGCCATGCAGAGAAACCGCCCTACTGAACAGGAGATTCTCCACAAAACTGCGAGCAAAATCTCCATTGCAGGCGAGTCCTCTCTCTACACTCTTTCGGCCAGCATGGAAGATTATCGGAACCGCATTTCTACCCTGAATCAGACCGTTAAGGTCAACAAAGAGGAAAGCCTGTGGCGGAATGAAGCGATAAATGCGTTTTACATCGAGTTGGCTGCCTTGGCTCTGGCCAGAGAAGCATCTTCTCGTATGTTTATGTTTGTTAAAATATAGATACTAATCTAGCCAGATAACAAGGTATCTGATAACACTTCGATTCGCCAGTGCCTGCCCGTTTTGTCCAACGATATATAACGTTCGCCACTTATTTCTAGGAGTCCTGAAACGGTTTCGTACTTTTGGAAATAGATCTTCAAGTTCCAGCCGTCGCAATATCGTTGGATATTATGGAATTCACGTCGAAAAAGACTTACGATTATCTTGATGTATGATAATTCATGAAGATTGTAAAAAAAATCGGCGAAATAACTACACCCTGCTGCAGACCGTTTTTTATTTCAATTATCCAAAGAGTCATTTTTCACAATAAACTGTCTGCTGGTGTGCACATCTGAGAGTATATACAGAAGCGGTTTGCTCATGTCGAGCTGGTCTTACTTGAAAAATAACCCCTGCAACCAATATCATTTTGAAGGTCGGAATTGTATACGAAGACGCGATCTTCACGACATGGTCCGGGTGAGTGCAAGCATTCACCTTATACACATCTTAAAAGGTCGCGCCTATTACTTCAACTTTCTCCTGAGGATCTTCGATCACAAAAGAGTTGTCATCGTTGATCGCTTCTACTGGATCTATACCTGCTGTCAGAAGTTCCTGTTTGTTGTCTGTTGTTCGGGGGAGGTTAAGACATGGAAGCTCATTTAAAAAAAATTATTAATTTTCGGAAAAAAAGTAAAGTTGCCAACTATTACAGCCCGAATTTTGGTATTCCAATTCCAATTGCAGCTCGGTAGTTTTGCTGAATTAACTGCTTTAGGTTTCTTAGCTCGGACTTCAGTGTCCTAACTTCAACTTTGTACTCATCGGAGGGATTGTCAGATATCATCCCGATCCTCACGTTCAGTAGTTGTTGCACTCACCATTGAGCCCCGGGCACCCATCCATTTCGTTTGCGGGATTTAAAACTCGAAGATCATGGTTCTGTGTCGCTTAACATTCAAAGTCGCAATCACGCAACATAACGTTACTTGGAATGGATGTTGTAGGGTCTTATGAATAATTGGTCTCTTCGTTATTGAGGCTGGGGAGACTTCTTCGTTTTGTAAGCGAACCAGTATCGTGGGGCTTTTCAGCACCTCTTCTATCTTTTGATGTTCCAGTCTCTTCAAGCAGCCTCTTCAGTTTGACTAGTTGGCGTTTAAAAGCTGCATTAGTGTCTTCCGAATAGATTGCTACAATTTGAGCCACCACCACTTCATTGCTACAAATCGCAGTTAAAGATGCAACGTGTTATATTTAGACCATCATGGAGCCTCTTTGCAAGCTTATTTATAAGTTGTTGTGTCCCTTGTTAAGGTATTGCAGAACACTATTACACAAAAAATTCTCTGAACCAAGCTACGTGCAGTTTGTCGTGCACCAAGCTTTGCTTATCGTTGAACAAATCATTGACGTAAATTTATGTCATAAAAGTAGTCCGGACACTATCGAATAGAATATTTGACAAGCATTAACCAAGTTCATCAAGGAATCAGTTCGTCTATCTCCCATCTAAAAGGAGAGCCTACGTAAAGAGCTGAAAAAAATGGTGTATCAGTTTTTAGACTGCAGTAGACCAGCCAATCCATTAGCGCTCCTGTGACGTTCATAATGTACGTAAGTTTACCATCTTCGTGGATTATCTAGTTCCGAATTGTGTCTTCCAAAAACGCCTTCACATTAACATAAAAGCTTCCATTTACACTATTTCGACTGAACTTAAAAGAAAAAAGTGCACTTGTAGTTGGACAAGTTATTGACACACAACGGTTTAGTGCAAGAAACGTGGCTGAAGGTAAAGGTCTTTGACTTAATATTTCGAGTGTGGTCTGTTTTCAATTTGAGTTTTTATTGTTATCCGTACGCATTAGTATGCAAAGCACGCCATCGGCAAAGTATAGCACATTTATGCGCTCACCTATGTCAACATCTGGGGGATTTAAGCATCTACTTAGGAATACGCGACAGTGTGGTCGAAAAATATGATGTTTAAGACCCGCGATACACTCCGGACTGTTAAGCTTAAATTTAGCTAAAAAATAACTTTTACTTTGCAGAAAAGAGAACTTAAACTTAAGGAGTGCAAAATCGAAAGGTGACGTTACAGGCATTTTCAAGAAGTGGTCGAAAAAAGGTGACATAAAGTGTCTAAGGTTTGAAGATCTCTTTCGACCACAGTTTTATCAATACGAGAGTAAAGATCGCTCTGTTTATGATAACATCAATGTGCCAAGATCGCACATCGAATCGACTAGTGGTACAGGAGATCAGTTGAAGAAATTAGTACGAATCTTGATTTCCAAAAGGTTTATATCGAGCCATGTAGAGAACCGACTCAAGCTGCTTTGCAGTTAACAGAGATCGATAGGAGAAGAGATGTGTTTAGAGAGTCTCACATCGTCGGCGTAAATGGATAAGTCAGAGGCCTTGAGGATGCACTCAGCGTCATTAATAGTAGGAAAAAAATGGGTCCTAAGTGGCTTCCTTGAGGAACTCTAAAAAGAACTTGATACTGTCGATTTTCTTAGTAAGATTTCAACCAAGCGATGAAGGATGAAGAAAATCCAAGGGTCCTGAGTTTCAAGTAAATATTGAAAATTTATAAAAGGTCTTACTGAAGTCGTAGTTTATCGCATCGACTTTTTTGCCTTGTTGCAGAGCTTTAGATAAGACTTCGGTAGGATTTTTTGAAGTAGATCTACCTTTTACTTTCGGAGAGTTTGGAGATAGAAGAGAGTTTGGTATTTGGACGTTTATGACAATAAACGCGTCCTTCCATAAATTGGGGAGGAAAGAGTGTGAAAGAGATAATGCCTTCATGTACTTTTAGAACTACTGCCGTAAGTCTTTCGGGATCTGCTTGATTGTCGTCATCAGTCTTGCATCATGCTCTAAAGAAAGCTTTTTATGTGTCTTTCCATTTTTCTTGTTCAATTCAGATCATTTTTGTGGTTTCACAGTCCCTAACTTCAGGTTCGTAAAACAACTAAAATCACCAATAGTTTGCAAATATTTAACTACGAGTTTGGTGCCAAGGGGGTCGGGCTTCGCGTCGGACTGCGTGATACAGTATCGATGCAAGCGTATCGTAAATTGCCCCAAGAACCACCAAGATGGATAATGTTCGCTAGCTTTAGCTATCCTTAGAGTGCACTTCCAAAAAAAAGCCGAACTCAAGTGTCTTTTTGTTGGTGCCTTACAGCAATATTTGCAGATTCAGCAATACCAAGATAAACAAACTCGGACCAGAATGTTTCGACTTGTTTTTAAAGCTCCGTACTTCAAAAGAAAAAACTGAACGGCTGTCAGTCTATCACTCTTTTTCTCAGGAACTCGTTGCTTGAGTCCGTTTCGCACGAACCTCTTTTTTTGGGTTATAATCTTTTATTAGAGGAGTGGACCGAAACATTATATACTTAGTAACCCTGAATTTTGAGGAGAATATTATACCTGTTAAAAAATAATAGAAGAAGTATTAAATTTAGAAATATAGTAATATTTCTAATCATCAGTTCAAAAATATCTTGTTTTGGCAAAAATCTTCAGATAAAGGAAAGCATACACTACGGTTCACTTGAATAAATGTAAAGCTAAGATTTCACTAAACCCTGAATCATAACTAGGCTATAATATTCTACCAAGAAACCAAGTTTCAGATCACAATTAAAGAAAGAACTACGAGATTTGTGAGGAGACTCGTAGAAGTATTTTTTATTATTATTATAATATTTTATAATTTTTTCATGAATAAAAGCAAAGGCAAAGGTGAATTTTGATTTAATTCATTATTTTTATTAGTATTTTTTAATAAGTTTGATAACTCAACAAAGGAGGCTTATAGCCACCGTTTTCCGAGATAACTCCCAGTATGCAGTCTAAAAGTTAATCGCACAAACATTCTCTGTAACTAAGCGATATTTCGGCCCAAGCTGACTTACCCAAAACACTTTTTTTTATTTTCGTACTGCTTCCCTCTTCTGCATAGGTACTTTGCTCTTAAGATACTCCTTAATATTTTCTATTATACTCAAATCGTGCGAATATGGAGGCCAGGTCAACATTTCCAATTTTCGGCTTGCAACAGGTGCATTATCCTGTTGCAAATCGAAGGCAAATGTCAGCACAATTCATTTAATTTAGAAAAAGCTGGTTCCAATATTCCTTTTAAAGTGTTTCCCGACATTAAAGTGTTCGTCAACCTTAACCACTCCAGGTTTTTAGCACAATGAATCACACTCCGAACGGTCGACTCATTCCTCGAATTTGAGTTTTGATATGGAATGACTGGAACGGAGGTACACCGTACAATTTTACATCTATCAACTGATGAAATCATTGTAAATTTCTTTCCATTGTATTGTTTTCCTTGGAAACAAGAACTCCTCCTAAGGTCCCAACTGGGGAATAGGTCACAAGAAGTAAAAATTGATGAAATTAGACGGGATGTAAAGTTTCTCAACATTGGAGTACCACAAGGTTCAGTTTTGTGACCAATTCTGTTTTTGATTTATGTTAATTCTTTGTTCAGTTAACCATTCGAAGGATTACTTACAGCATTTGCAGAAGATGTTGGTTTTGCTTATTGTTCAAGCATTGTTTTAAGTCTAATTTCTAATATCAATGCGGATCTTAATTAATCAAGACTCTAGTTTGCGGGGCATTATTTAGTTATAAGCTCAAAAGCTAAATTTATGTTTTTGAATTTGGTAGCGCAAAACAGTTTTGATGAAGAGCTATACTTTCATGGAACTGACTGCCCAAGGTTTTAAATAGGTCACTGCACTTTCAAAACAAGTTTCTCATCTTGTTCTTTTCGTAATTGCCTCAGCTGCAGCGAAAAATGATTTTAAATTGAAAATATGAGTGAAGTTAAGTGGGACAAAGACTTGTCATTGACTCTAGGATGATCATTGATAACCATATGAACTATTTGAAAAAAAAAAATATTTTATAATTTAAAAAAATTTTTATTTTCTGCGCAAATAAAAAATACAACTATTTAATAATTCAGTCACTTTTGTCGTTGAAACCCTAGTTTTCCATTGTTCAAAGAGTATAAGATTCTTCTAGTTCGACATTTATACTGCTATCAAATGCAGGTCAGGTGATCTAAACTTTCTCAATCGTTATGGTTTATGTGCCTATTCCTTAAATCAAGTATCTTTACCGGCTTTTCGTACAAGCGCTTTCCGAAATTTTAATAGCGTTGTTTCATGTCGTTTATTTAACATACTTCTATACATCACCATGCGTCTATAAAGCAAATGCAAAAGTTGGCTATTTTGCCTCGTTACTAGAGGCGTTGAAGCTTTCTTCGATGTTTGGTATGGTCTATTTTTTCTTTGCTTGTTTACCTTTCCCTTCACTAACCTATAAATTTTTACGAATTTTCTCAGAAAAAAATTCGCGCATGCAATTTTCCGCAATTCCGACTCTACTTACAAAATTTAGTAAAATAAAAGTGTTGTTTTCATTCAAGTGAACCGTAGTGTACGTGTATTGGAGTGGGGGCAAAAAAAAAACTGTGAGAAATCTTGACTTAGAAATCTGATTTTGACGTAAATTTTTGGACAACTTCTCTAATTTAATGTGTTCGTATACTTTATTGCATTTCATCTGTATCTGGAAGATTTTTACCTCCACTCTTTAAAATAAGTGAATACTCGTAGATCTCTTGACACCATAAAGAGTGACGGAGCGGTTAAGTCCTATAAAGTCAATCCTGACTCTTTGGATTTTGAAAACAATCTGGATCCATTTAAGGATTCCCATAAGGAAACATCTTATTCCTTAGACGTACCTGCTAATTGATCCTCTTAACGAGGATGCATTTAAGGGGGTCTTCTAGTCTAGCGGCATGAATTTCATTTAATTTTTGAAGTGTCATAAAAAAGGCGATTTATATTTTTACTTTCCATTTTTTTATTAGTTATTTATTAACATAACAAGAATACAGAAAAAAATCAAGAAATAAAAAAAGTTGAAAATTTCAAAAATTAGCAGTTGATGAAGTGGGGGTCTCAAAAAATTGGCGCGTAACCATACCCACGATTTCAACCCTCCTAGCAATCTGAATCCAAAAAAAGATAATTAATCTAGAATAATGTTAGAAAGATTTTTTTTTTCAGAAAATGCCGACTTCCTGTAAAAAAAACAATTTTTGTACAACTTTTTTTGACTGTTTCGAATTAAAACAAAAGGTAATGAAAATTTGGGGATAGGGATAGTTCCAGACATAGACAATTCTATAAAGAAGACCCCCTAAAAATGTGAGGTAAAGCGGGCCAGTAGAACCTGAGAAATCGTGGGTATTGTTTTGAAAAAGACCGTTTCGAGAAAAACGCGTTTAAAGTTTCGCGTAAAGTTTTTCGCAGTTCAAGTCATGAAATGATATTGTAGACTTACATTTATTCAATCTGCCATTCTTGCTTCATACATCGGACCTTCCTCGACTTCGAAAAAACTATTTTCCGCGTTTCTCTCTTCATATCGAGCGGTTGTGGCCTCCTTTGATGCGTTGGATGCTCGTATCTCGGAGTGGTCAATCCGGGCGTTGTCTCGTTTCGGGCCAATTTTCTTTCTTCCGGGCCAATTTTCATTCCCATAAGCTTCATCATCATTTTAAAAATAGGAACGATGCCTTCATTAAAAAAACAAACAGCAATATTTCACAATATTCACACGTGGCCTGAAGGTTAGAATTCAACTGTTAGCAGCTGGACGTAAGAGAACACTTAATATAAAAAATACAAGTCACCTTGGGTTCAGGTAGACGGAGAATCCCTCATGTCTTTTGTTCGATTAGTTCCGGCCGAAAAAGTTTGGATGCCGGGTCAGCAAAATACCGATATTTCCGAAAATAATTTGAATTTTAAAAAATCTTCTTGTAGATAAATAAATGCTTGAATAGTTCAACTTTGAAAATATAAAAAAATCGATTTTTTTTAAATTGCTAGACTAGAATACCCCCGGAACAGATATATTTATTTAAGACCTTTAACATTCTTGCTCCGAACTTACAAAAATTTCAGTCGGGTTACTTTTCGCCAAGTTTTTCGAAACATTGTGATACAGATACATCAAAAATGACACCCTGCGAATAGAGTCACACAAAAGTAGTAAAAAACAAGTACGTGCAGATGATATTTGATGTGTTCAAATGGCCTCCAACATGGTGTTCAACTTCAACGCCCCAATAAAGTTCAATAATTGCATGAAGGCTTAAACGCTTCTTTGTTTGCTAAAAGCTTCCGAAATTGAAGGCGCCAAGTTTAAGCCGAATGAATAAGATGATGAACCCCATCATGCCCCGCTACACAATTAAGAATCATTCCTAAGCACTACTTTATCCGTGAAGCCACTTAACCAACAACTGTCCGTTTGAGAACTATTCGCATATGAGATACAATGATGTTGAGCCTCATAGCAGCGTGTCGATAATTGAATGCGACAATATTCGTGACTGTATTATC
Organism: Orthonevra nobilis; assembly: GCA_963555765.1. NCBI lineage: Eukaryota > Metazoa > Arthropoda > Insecta > Diptera > Syrphidae > Orthonevra > Orthonevra nobilis. The sequence goes on along the minus strand of OY743226.1, from coordinate 12,414,087 downwards.
AAAAAATAAACAAACAAAAAAAAAACACACCATACGTCATTCAGGCCTGGGCTTTGACGATTTCTCGTCACACATTTTGGAGAATACGCTTTGATTAATTGGTTTTCGAGGGCCTTGTATGTAACGCCAAGGCGAAGGTTATAATTTAAAAATTTTTTTTTTGTTTTTTAATGATTTTAAAATGAGCCACTAAAGGAATACACGGCACTTACCACTTTGGTAGTAACATGGCAACGTTAAAGTTTATTTTTTTATTCGGCTATTCGACGATGGTTTATGAGGGAATGCAGCCGAGGGCTGACGAATGAGTCAATTGATGATGTGATGTTCTTATGGCGATTGATGGGCAATAAATCGGCTTTTGTTTAAAGACCTGGTAACAAATGGAGCTTCATTGATTGATTTGATGCTTAAGAATTTATTGCAAAAAAAAAACAACAATATAAAATTATTGATGTTGTGTGGTGAAATGTTCTGTGATACTTGTGCAGCTAAGGGCTTTGTATATCACAGTAGGAAATTTCAAGTAAATCACATTAACAATGGATAACATGAAAATCAAGCTTTTGTTACTCTGAGAAGGTTACTATTTCTGAATTTTATTCATAATATTTATTCCACGTTCTTCGAAATATCCCAATATGGACTTTATCCATTTGAAATTACCCTTCAGTGTCAACCCAGAATAAGTCTTTATGAAAAATAAGGGATCTTAATATTCACACTGAACCGCTACTTATCCGCTGAGAGAATACGTACTTACTTTACTTACGTACTTTTTTTTATTTATTATTATTATTATTATTATTATTATTATTATTATTATTATTATTATTATTATTATTATTATTATTATTATTATTATTATTATTATTATTATTATTATTATTATTATTATTATTATTATTTATTATTATTATTATTAATTTAACTTTATTTTATGAAAAATCTGTACATAAATTTACTATCAGAGAAATTTCAAAACCAACATAAATTCAAAGCTTTAAAACGAAATAGTTAGGACATTCAGGTGTCTAAAAGACAAGAGGCGAATGAACCATTAAACTTAAAAATTACAGTGTGTTGATGGGGCTTATCAAGTAAATTAATAATACACGAGGATTAAAATTGATTTGGGTGCGAGGAGGTCCTATTTTATTTACCGCCAGCAACAAATTTAATTTGTGTTTTGAAAACATCATTCATTCCCTTAATGCTTATTTTCGTAGTGACTAAAGCGCTTTAAACATTGTGCGAGGGTTTTGTTTACCTGAAAGATGGAGGTTGTGCAATCAGATTGGAATCGAAATTGTTTTGTCTGTGGCCAAAATGTCCACCTTGTTACCAATCGAATTAGAAAAAATATAGGACGTATCCCTCTAATTGTAAGAGCATCCAACTCTACCTGAAGACAAGATGTGTCATTGTAAGTTGAATCTGTTTCCGCTTTTGGCAATTTTTATAACGCTTCACCAATTAAGTGTAACAGTTAGATAGGCAGAATTAAGAAATAATATTTCAATATTTCAAGAGTAAAACATTTTCCAAGAACTTTCTCCGTTTATGGGGTTCATGAATTAAATAAGGAGTACGATCAAAAGGTCGTTCGCCAACGTTAACAGGAACCAGATTGTATGATATTTTGAATTAAAGTTTGTCTGATTCGTTTGAACCATGAAATTTCTTTCGAAGCTTTCCCTTCCGCTGAAAGTGTTTTATTAAAACTTGTGCTGAGCTATCCATTTATATGCTCTATCAAAACGCATACACCGAACTCTCCTACCTCTGCAACTCTCTTTACCTGGTCTACGTGAACCATATGGAATCGAGCTTAATACCTGACCCCAAGCGATTCTACCAATACATCAAAGTAATAAGTAAATCAGACGGCTATCCCTGAACTCTCAATTATCTCGATTCTTCCTCATCAGACCCTAATACAATTGCAAATCTCTTTGGTAATTTCTTCAGCCAATCATTCGCGGTGCATGAAGAAGACCCCGACCAGAATTATTTCCAATACCTAAAAAATAGTACCCATAAAACCATGGTGTCTGTCGAAATTACACCGGAACTAGTAGCAGAGAAGATCTCAAAGCTTAAAGATGATTTTTCCCCGGGCCCTGACGGTTTGCCCGCTATAGTGCTCAAAAAATGCACCAATCACCTCGTTCAGCCCCTAACTTCACTGTTCCAACTGGATCTAGAAAAACTCTTACATAATCCCAATCCATAAGAAAGGTCCAAAAAATGATGTTGCAAACTACAGACCAATCGCGACACTTTCGTCCATTCCTAAACTTTTTGAGAGCATAATCTACGACGTAATGCGTCTCCACTGCAAATCCATCATTTTTCATAACCAGCACGGATTTCTCAGAGGAAGATCGACAACCACCAACTTAGTAGAATTTGTCTCTCGAACTCTGTGTGCCTTGGAGGAAGGCAAAGAAGTTGATGTTATCGCCACCGACTTCAGTGAAGCCTTCGACAAAATATCGCACAAGATAATTCTGCTCAAGTTCAATGCTCTTGGTTTCCCAGTTACTTTTATTGAATGGATTAAGTGCTACCTGGAAATACGTCAATACGTTGTTAATTTTAGATCCTCCAAATCTAATCCATTTATGGCCACCTCAGGTGTCGCTCAAGGAAGCCACGTTGGTCCTATCATTTTCATCCTAACTATCAATGATGTCGACCTTATTATCCACAACTCGTACATATCTATATACGCCGACGACATAAAATTATATTCACCCATTTCGTCTGCCGCCAACCAGCTCCTTCTTCAAGATGATCTGAGCAACTTTCTAGATCTCAACATCAGCAAATGCCAAGCCATAACATACACACGTAAGCGACATCCACAGCCCTCCAGGACCTTATTCATCTTTAATCAACCTGTTCCGCTAGTCTCTTCTCTCCGCGATTTGGGTATTATCTGCGCTAAAGAACTCAATTTTCGCACACACATGAACTCAATCATTAGTCGAGCTAACTCCGCCCTTGTCTACGTTAAGCGACGGTCCAAAGAATTCTCAAACCCCTATGTCACCAAAGCCATTTACATTACTTTTGTTATACCATTGCTAGAATATGCTTCCCAAATCTGGTCCCCTTACTACGAAACCCACATCTGGCGAATCGAGGCCGTCCAGCGTCGTTTGTGTGGTCTCCACTGGACAGACAGCTTTAACCTACCGCCCTATACACATCGTTTGCAACTCATCAATTTCCAGTCCCTGGAGCAATGCCGTGACCTTGCCGACATTCTTTTCATTCACCAGCTCTTATCCGACTCCGACTCCGAAAAAAAATAATGAAGAGAAGCTCGGAAGTAAAAAACGCTTGACAGAGAGTGCCAGTAAAAAGTTAACAATCTTTTATGGTTTGTCCATCAGAAGAAACGAAAAAAAAACTATAATAGCAACGCTGGATCATTATTGTTCGAGTTATAAATGTCTCCTCGCCACGATAATTGTCCGGCAAGCTCCGAAAGCTAATGGCAAAGCCTAAGCCACAGATTCTCTGGCATCTTTCAAGCATCCAGATCAATTGATTGACGAAAATGTGGAGAAACATGTTCGTTCAATCTACTCTCAGAAGATCTCTCAAGCAATGAACTTTTGACGCGATGCTTAGGCGGGCACACTCAAAATTCAAACGAATCTTACAACTCCACAATCTGGTGCATGAGCCCGAAGTATCTGCATTCTGGCCAAAAAATCGTTGAAATTGTTGCATACATGGCTACCGGAATTTCTTATGAAAAATATTCCACAGTTTTAAGTGCAATGCTGCTGCTTGATTTAAAAATTTAAAAAATATTTCTTAACAACTTTTTAAACAAGTTAAAACGTTTGTTCTTTTGTTTTGAAAAACAAAAACACTTTTTTTCAATCTGAGGAAATTTTTCAACTTCATAACTTTTTGGGTTTCTTTGATGTTTAGGGTTCCGTACCTTGAAAGAAAAAACCGAACCCTTATAGGTTCACTTTGTGTTCTACTATCCCTTGGAGCTGAAACTTCGAAGTCAAGGCAATCAAAAGATTCAGCCGGTTATGCTGCAAATTTTCAAATTTTCGACACTCGCAAGGGAATCAAAATCTACAGGGTACTTCCTGTAAGCTCAGAATCTTAAAATTTGGTACGAAGCAACGTCTTACAGGTCAGATAAAGGAATAATTGCAAAAACCGTTTATTTTTAGTTAAATCACATAATAAAAATATTTTTAATATTTCAAATTTACTCCCTTTTCCTCATGAACGCGTTGAAGTATTGAATTGAAATTCATATCAAATACTCAGGTCTATAAAACACGGTTTAGCTGTAACTAAGTTAAATAGCAATTCAAAGAAACAACAATTTAAGCCGCATATTTTCAAACTCGCATCAACAACAACTTCCAGTCGACATAGAATCTTGAAATTTAGCGTGAAGCAATGGTTTTTTTTTATAGATTGTCGTGATGGGTGAACTTTTACTTATACCTACAGGTTTGTACGGAACCCTCAGTGCGCGAGTCCGATTTTTCAACCCTCTGTTTCATAATTTTTCAACCCTCTGTTTCAAGTGATTTTTTGAAATGCTTCGACGATCATAACTCAAACACACATCAAAATAATATAAAATATTTTTTTTTTTAAATAATTTGTTTACAAAATTACATTGTAATTAATTTCTTCGGATTGAGAAAAATACCATCACGAAAGAAAAACCCGTATGCCTAGAAGGGTAGTAAACCATAAAACATTCAATTCGCGCTAACAACACCACATTCATTCCCAACACAACACAAATTCCTAACGACTTATCGTTTGCAAAATTTTTCTTTCTTTTTTCGGATTTCTTATAAGAATTCGAGCTTTTTCTTTGCGTTGGATGGACAGGATCATTGCCTACTTTTAGATGTTAATTTGAGTTGCTATTTTATGAAACCATTTCTTTGCATAGTGACATCCTTTTGACTTTTCCTTGATATCATTTTTATTATTTGTTGTTGTAGCTGCAATAGCAGCAGTACGCCTTCTGGTTTAAGAGATACAGTTCTGTGACAGACGGACGAACGAATGGGCATCGGAGGTTTAGAAATAGGGCTTCTTTGACCCCTTTGGGAACGGAACCCTTAAAATCAAACAGATTGTATGCTCACTGATTTAAGTTAAGCTTTTGATAAGCTTTCCCACCGCATCTTATTTCTAAAGTTAAACCAAATTGGCTTTAGCACAAATTTGAATTGAGACTGTATTTATTCTGTAATTTTTAATGGCTTCTTCTCAGAGAACCGTGACTTCAAAAATCACCAAAGAAGTCGGGCGATCCTCGATCCAAATCGAGGCATTTGCATGGCCTTAAAATTTCCTACACGTGAATTGCGTGTGCGCTTGTGCCGTCTTGTAATAACTGCATGTCCTTCTTTCCCAATTTATCAATTTGCGATGATAAAATATGGTTGAATTTCAACCGATAATCGTCCACTGCGTCGTTGAGGATCGAAGAGCGTCAGTCAAGCTTAGAGGCAATTCACGGTCTGCAAGTAGAAGTTTGTGGTCTGTCTGCACTACGTGAGGAAGACTCTTGAACTAAAATAGACCGTGAAGACTTACGAATAATGTCCAATTCGTTGGCAAGAGGGACTGAACCGTAAATTCATTCATGATCGTTTTCAAAGAATCCTAGCCTCTTTTCCGCCATTTGAATGGTGAACGTGGGCTCATAACTGATGAGTTCTGGAGTGGACCGCGAACTTAAGACTTAAATAATATTCATAATATTCAAAAATCAGTTCCAAACATCTTAACCTGAAATATGGAAAATTACAATACTAAATTCAGTCCGAGAATAAATTATTGTAAACGGGATTAAAACACCCAGACCAAAGGTTAACTCATTAATTAGTTATTTCAAAATGCGACATAATACCGAAAAAAGCATCTGCGATACAACAGGTCTGACAAAATACGCCTCCACGTGCTCATATAAGCACAACAATGCACCTCCACCAACAGGTTTTGCCCGCATCCTTAAACGTTTCTTCAAAATTATGCCCTTTTGCATGATAAGTTGCATGCATACGTTTCTGTGAATTCTATTAAAATATACAAATGGCACACAAATCAAATGCGAAGTAAAAACAAAAAAACAACATAAAAATCCAAAAATCCAAATCCAAATCCATCATTTGCCACAAGAGCGGCAATGATTCTTTCCGCACAGTGCCCAGTCGTAGCCAATTCGTGTATTCCCATCATTTATCCGGCTACAGCTACGACCACTCAATGGCCAACATTGGCTCAGTTCCATTCAAGCCAGTCTGACAGTCAGGTCCCGCTCTCTCTCTCTCTCTTGCTCGCTTCTCTCGTCTACGATTTTCCAATCGCTTGGTTATCTCTATAATCTTGTCCTACCCTACCCTACCCTACATCCACCATAGCTAACAACAGCAAGCCTCATTCGGCCGCAGATCGTTGGCAAGTGTAGCCGTTCGTTTCGTTTTCAAAACAAATCAATTGTGTGCGCGCCGCGTCTATTCATTTTTCAATACATCACATCCGCGTTGGTCCTTCCTAATTAAAAAGAAAATTTAATCGAACCGGATATGAAGCGCCTTATCTAGGAGCAACCTTGGCTAGCTGCACAACAAACGACATCTGACGCGCGCCATTCTTCCATCTGTGTGTGTCGCGGCGTCAGTCGGCGGCGTCTCCATGTCAATCATCTTCCGATAAAAAACCATACAACCGCCATTAGCGACCTGTAAATGATAAGTGCCGACATACTACCATTAAACCGATTAGAACAAAAAAAAAACACCTCGGCTCTGAATGACGGTAATTTCGAAATTGAATTTTCGAATTCGTATGAAAAGCAAAAAAAAAATCGAAAGTGCAACAGTTGTTTTAAGCAAATTGAATTTCTAAATTAAGCTTCTCTGTGGCAGCGTAAATGAGCCTCCTTATATAGTTTATTATTTATTTGTTTAGTAAATCTTTATTTAGACGCAAATTGTTTTCCGTTTTCAAAGTGCCGGCTTATACTATTTTTAACCATTTCCTCAGCCATTGCAAATGTGCATTGCACGAAATAAAGTTCAACATTCTTTCGAAAGTATCGCGTGCAATTGTTATTCTAATTGAGTGTGCCGCGGCGGCGTTAAATAAATAAAAGTGAAGTTAAATAGATTAGGGCCGAATTTACTACCGACCGATTATCTAGTTTCTTAGTGCTCACATTTATTTCGTAAGACGAATGTTTGGTGATAACGTTTTTTTGTAGCTGCTGGTGGATAAATTCATTTGAATGAATTGGATTGCCTTATGTGGAGAAAGATATAGCAAGCATGTGGAATAATATTGTTCAGAATTTTAATAAGATTTGGAAGACTAAAAACAGTAAGTAGATGGCATTTAGTTAAGCTCTTGGCTTCTGATAAATTGATATGAAAATTTTAATTAAATATGCAGGGGGATTAATAAAATTTATTGTTATTAAACTTTTATAATTGTGCATATGATAAGACATCTATTTATGGATTTCCGTAAAACTACTTATGATGTCAGACTTGCTCACAAGTTTTTCTTTTTATAAATTTGATGGCTCTCAAGGGGTTTTAAATACCCTTATACGGTTTTTTTTTTAACAGAGTAAACAAAAGTATTAAGAAAGAACTGAAAAACTGTGTTAAAACTCGGACTTAAAAGGTCGTCCAATACGAAGATTCAATTTTTATTATATTATTTTAAAAAATGGTACTCTTTATAAGCGCTGAACAAGTTGAAATTGCGAGAACTTGCCGATAAGATAGTTATTCCCTAAGCGTCCATCTGAGCGTATTTAAGCGGTAAACATTTTTTTGAAGAGACTTAAAACTTTATTGAGACTTAAAGATAATAATTTCTAAATAAAGACTTATAAATGGTCACACAACTTAAGAAAGCGAGAGCTGCATTCATCAAAAACCTTTTTTATTCAAAATATTTGAGATCCGACGTGAAGGTTCTATGTTACCAAGCATTCATTCGCCCAATTCTGACTTATGCGAGTGCAGTATGGTGGAACATAAGCCCATCCTTTAAGGAAAAATATCGTCTTTTTGAAAGGAAATGTATTCGAGCCTGCATGCGAATGTACAGGACCGCACATTCTGACTTTCAGCATTACATCTCTAACAAGAGACTATTGGATGCTTCCGGAGTGTCTAGGATTGACAACTTTATCCTAGACCTTGTGAGGAACCATTTTGCGCGGTCAGCAGACATCACTGAGAACGAACTCATTTCGAGGTGATTTTATCCAAACACGGGGTATTTTAGAAACTGTATGGTGAATGGTAATGTACCACCAGCAGCATTCTTGTATTTAGATGCATACGGTTACATTTCAGACCTTTCAAACGTGCCTTTAATCTACCATTTCGCTAGAAGGGCAACAGACAAGCGACTTCTCTATGAACCTACTCACTTGAAGGAAAGAAATGCTAGCTTGAGATACTGCGTAGATGTACCGGAGAGGGATAAAAATAATACTGCAAGGTCTAATAGAAAAAAATACTGGTGGCTCGAATGGATCGAGGCTAATGGTTAGGTTAAGCTATAATAAGTTAGGTTAAGTATATTTTATTGTAGTTTTAGGTTTATCTTAAGAATGGCCGCGTTCAGAGTTCTAGGGACTAAAATTCCAGTCAAAATCTAGAATATTGAACGAGCAAACTGACTGCAAATGAGGTTGACAGCTTCATATGTCAAAAAAATTATTTTTGGAGATTTACTATCGATTTATACTTGGAATAAGTTTGTTTCGTGAATTGTGTATAACTTTCAATAACTGTGTGTTTTGAATTAAACGATTTAAATGAGCGACATTGGAGAAGAACTTTTATGTGAGTTGAATTGTGTGCACATGTGCCAAGACAGTGAACTCATTTTAACATCAATAGGTCAAGTTTCGTTATTCGTTGTAAATGAGTTGCAGAGGCCATCGTTTATTTTGCGAAATTCTGCAATGTTTGAATTTATTGAAAGGCCAACTAGAAAACCCAGCTACTTTGTGATGTAATTGCTGCGTACTCTTTGGTAGAATTTCGTGTCCACTTCAGAATGAGTCGGGCTTGCTTTTCGGTTACATTACCACTTTCATATTTTATAAAATTCGACCGATTAGTAAACGATTTCAAAATTAACAGCTGACTTTTGACGTTTCATCAATCAACTGCAAAAAGCAGTCATATATTTTTAACTGCAAATCCAGTCCACTTCCTCACCATATGTCAACTAGCTTTGCCGTCAAATTCACGGGCTCTCGACCAATCAGAGCCGGTTGACTAGCTAGTGCCCAGAATTCTGAACGCGGCCAATGACTATAGTGAAATAGTAATAAGATTTGGCACCACTAATTTCCCTCAAATATAAACCAAGAAACAGAAAAAAGAAATATTTAGTCTAAATATTAAGCACGTTTAGTTCCTTTATATTTTAAGCAATAATCAATAAATAACATAAGTATTGAGATCCCTTCTTATATTACATTTAGGGCATTTACATATAAGAAGTCGATATTAGTGAAATTTTAAGTTCATTTTTGTAAAAAAATGAAATTGTTAATATTATTGTGGTAAAAATAAACAAAAAAAACTTATAAATGGTGTTCCAATAAGGACTTTCGAACTTTGACAGTTGATAGCGGCCATATCGTTGAATCCACATCTGTCAAATTGGATGTCATTTATGCAGTCAGACTGATTTGTCCGTGGACGGACATAGCTTTCAGCAACAAAAATAAGCGGTGTTCAGTTCGGGCAACGTTCCGCACGCTTCGCCCAGTTTACCGTCGCCATAATCCTAGTTTTTCCGTGATGGATTTTTCGCCGTGTGATGGATAAATTTGAGTCCAATAGTTCAGTAAACGGTCAACCAATACACGTACATTGACAAAAGGCAAGATCTGCCGAAAATATCGTCGCTGTCCGCGAGAGGGTGCAGGAGAATCCGAGGCAGTCGATTTCACGTCCCTTACCCGTTTAAAATTGAACTCAACTGATCCAGGAGCTGAAGACAAACGACCATAGACAACAACGATTGTTGGAAACTTACCCTAATTTTCATCGAAAGCGATAGGCCCATTTTTCGATCAAACAATAAAAAAAGATCTGGGAGCATCCAATGCATCCCGAAAAAGTCACTGTTGTTACGCAGCAGCATTGGAACGTGAATTTTATTCAAACAACTAAATTGTGTGTACAAAAATAGTATAAAGCAAGTATATTAATTTAACTAATAGGACTACCGGTTGAAAATGTCATTATTGCAGACAACTTCATATCAATTACTCTGAGGTGAATTTTGACCATGACATCTGTCACATCAGAAACTTCATGTCATTGTCTAATTATTTCAGTTTAGTTTATTGGTCATTAGTGAAAACACACAAGTTTTTGTAAAGCCGTAAAATGTCTAAATTCGTGACATCAAAACAACATTTGTGGGAAGTTTTAATATGCTTCTTTCATTTAAAGAAAAAAACAACCGAAAGGCATCAATTGCTTACCGAAGCTTACCCGGCCTATACTATAGACGCTAGAATGTGTCAGCGGTGGTTTAAGCGGTTCAAAGATGGTGATTTCGACACCGAAGACAAAGAACGCCCCGGCCGGGTGAAAAAGTTTGAAGAACATGAATTGGAGGCATTGCTCGATCAAGATCCATCACAAACGCAAGAAGGACTTGAAGAATCACCTGGCGTCGCTCAGCAAACCATTTCTGATCGTTTGAAAGAAATGGGAATGATCCGAAAGGTAGGACATTGGGTGCCGTATGAATTGAAGCCACGACACGTCGAACGACGATTTTGCATGTCCGAAATGCTGCTGGAACGCCACAAAAAGAATTCTTTTTTGCATCGAATCGTCACTGGCGATGAAAACTGGGTACAATACGATAATCTTAAACGTCGGGCCGCATATGGATGCCCCGGACATGCCTCAACATCGACGGCCGTTCAAAATATTCACGGCCTGAAGGTAATGCTGTGCATTTGGTGGGACCAGAAGGGTGTTGTGTATTATGAGCTGCTAAAATCGAATGAAACAATCACACGCGAAGTCTACCGACGACAATTGATGCGTTTGAGCCGATCACTGAAGGAAAAACGGCCGGAAACGGTCGCAAGACACGATAAAGTTATTTTGCAACATGACAATGCTCGGCCACATGTTGCAAATGTCGTCAAAACTCTCATTGAAACGCTCAAATGGGGTGTCCTACCCCACCCGCCGTAGAGTCCAGACCTTGCGCTATCCGATTACTATCTCTTCCGATCGATGCAACATGGCCTGGCTGACCAGCACTTCCGACATTTCGATGATGTCAAAAAATGGATCGATTCGTGGATTGCGGCCAAACCGGTCGAATTTTTCAAAACGGGCATCCATAAATTGTCAGAAATATGGGAAAAATGTGTGTGAATAATGAATTAATATCTATTTTTCCTCAATTAAGATTTTTGAAAAAAACGACATTTTCAACCAGTAGTCCATATAATTTTTTGTAAAAGTATAGAAAAACTGCTGCTGCTGGGGCATCCGAATGGGTTCACGGCTCGATCCAGAAGAAGACCGGAAAGGGCACATGGTATGCCTACGGAGACTGCTTCGACATCAGTCAGTTAAAGCGCAGTGAATTCGCAAGTTGTTGTATGATGTGTTGTCGACCACCACACTGTTAAGTTTGGATTTTAGGCTGGCGGCGTCATTGGTTCATATTTCTTTGAAAACGACTTTGGCCAGGCCTTCACCTTCAACAGCGAGCGCTATTGGTCGATGAGTACCATCTTCTTTTGGCCTGAATGGGATCATAAGGAAACATGTAGTCATTCTCACAGCTCATGCTACATTGGAAATTTTGCACGAGCGAGTCAAGGGCATGGTCGTTTCACGTGAAGGTGACGTGAACTGACCACAAAGATCGTACGATTTGACTAGAAAGACATAAAACTTACGGCCAAAAATAAGCTTCTTCTCTGCTTCTCGATTCCTATAATAATATACGAATGAATCTTGAGTGCTTCTTATTGCCACATTGAAAAATTTCACGCCGATTTTCGAACATGGCCGAGAAAATTACAATGGTCTGCATAATTTTGTATTTCACTGAACAAAGACCAATTTTTGGTTCCTTTGCCTGTGCTCGAACTTTGGCTTTCGATTTGGATTACATATCTTTAATCCGACCCGAGTACTTTACCCTTAAGTACCTCGATCTTTTACTTTGCCATAATAGCACCTGGTATGACGTTGTTGAAAGCACTCTTAACCAGACCTGTAAAATCTAAGCACAAGTACAAGTACAAATACCAATACCCTGTACTATTGTTTTTAAGAGTACAAATACAATTCCTTCGCGCTTATACTTAAGGAAATAAATTACCAGTGAAAGTAATAAAAAACATACTTGTAATTCCCGCTGCTATACCAAAAGTACTTTAAAATTGTTTTTCAATTCCCCAAGTACTCTACAATTCCTTCGATGCTCTAAATTTTTTTAAATTACTTATAACTCCTATTGTAAGTAGAAACATATAAAAATCAATCGATAATACAGACCATTGGAATTTTAAAGCCGATCTGGATTGGAATCCGTCAAACCAGCTGTCATTCTTGGCACGTATTTTTGACATTTATGTTCGGTTTAATTTGTTTATGTTTTTGCTTCCAGTTTTGTTAGCGAGATATCTAGAGCTACGCCCAATTTTTGCTGCTCATGGCAAACCGAAGAATTCGTTCACAGAAATTCGCCCTCTGGAACATTTTGAGGAAATTTCTTGGCCATATTCTGCCTTAATGAACAAGTCGAAGAACGAGAGCGTTTAGAAAGAAGTATTCCATTATTGTGACTCCAGGCCAGGAATTTCAAAAGTTCAGGCTATGCAGAGTTATGAGGTGTTATTTTATTAGACCCCACGAATCATGCATGATGTCCTGATGTAGAGCACCAGCCTCAAAGTTCAATAGCTTCATTTAAATTGAATGACCTGAAAGACTTCATTTAATTCAAGTCAACTTATAAATGTTAAGCTTGCAAAATTATAGCATTATTTATTTTCATCACAAGTGAAGTCAAATAATTTATACTCTTTACGGCCCAAACTTCGACTGAGGAATTACCAAATAACGTGTTTTTCACTTGCATATTGACTTTTCGTGCGGCAATAAGTGTGAAAAGATGTTGTGTCTTTGATTTGCACTACTTAAAAAATACTCAAAATGTTTAATTGTTCAAGTCTTATTCCATAGTTGCCTTATGATGATTGTTCAAGGCTTTGGGACATCGGCGTTTTTTTACTCTTAGCTCATGTGTTTTTTCTTTATTGTATGGCGTACATCAAAGACATCATTTACAAGAATTTTTATTCATCTAGAATCGGATGCCTTATCTAAATATTTGGGAAAAGAAATCTTCAACATATTGGCCCAATCAAATTATAACTAAAAAATGTACGAGTATCTAAAATTGGTCTACGACAGGTGGCAATGGAATTTCAAAATTTCGCCACGAGAAAATAACATGTTCTTCATTCAATTGAAATTGTTTAGAGATATTCTATTCTATTTGTACAAATCTGTTCAAATAAACAAACAATGAAGTATGAAAAACAAAAATTTAAGCATAAATAAATAATTTCAAAAATCATTGCCATTAACAGAAAACAGCCGAAACGCCAAAATATGAAGGAAGGCGAGGTGAGATAAAAACTGACCGTGAAAAAAGAAAAGATCCTTCGCCTCGTTAATGACCAGGATATAGTGATAGGGTTCAAAGAAAACTCAACTCCAAACTATCAAGTAGGTTCAGACAGTGAGAATCATGCATCAGAAAATCTGACGGGTCTAGTAGCTTTATTTGTCCCATTGTGATATAAAATCCCGTGTAATCGACAATGGATCAAATGACACACCACCCAAGTTGTAAAAAAGACCAACAAGTTTAACGCAAAGTTGCTTTACAAATCAGCCAGGAAGAAAACAAAAATCGTTAGAATCGATGCTACTTTAGTTTGTCCAAACTCCTTATTCGAAGGACCAAAACCAAAAACACGTCCTGCCCGTTCTTTTATATGAAGCCGAATGCTGAACAAAAAGCCAGAAAACAGATAAACAGAACGTCGGATAGAGGGAACTGGAGTTTGCAAGGAATGCGAATGTAATCGCGAACTCTAAGAGCTTTACAATGATACGGATTTAACTTGAAAAGCATTGAAATATCGTCACTGGGGAACTATAACATGATTCAGAACCAAAACAGAAGTGGGAAACACGAAAAAATGGCTTCCTTTGAAATTCGAAAGGATTGTCGCAAACGATAACTTTTCAAAATATCGAAAAAAAAATTAAACAATGTTTCCTACTTTAAAACTCAGTGGTATTTGGTTTCCACATTCAACTCCTTGTGTGGCGTTCAAATAAGGGTGAAAATTTGGTTATCTGATTTGTTATATTCGCTTTCAATTCGCAGTATTTAATCAATTTATATTGCAAAATAGTAGAGTTGACAAAGAACTGGCATTCAGATACAGTTGTTGAGTGTCGGGAGGGAATGGTGGAAGCGAATCTAATTTTTTCATAGAGGTAACTAGGTTGTTGTGTCAGAAGGACATCCGAAAAAAAAATGTGCGAAACTGAAGAAGCTTATCGAACCTCATGCCATAAAGTCTAAAAGCGAAATACGAAACTCTATCGTATCTACGTAGACCATAAACATAGCGCGCCTTGCAACCATCAGTTTTCTTTTACTACTGCTATTAGATTTGCAATAAATTTGACATCCACATGTCAATTTGGGTGCAATAAAAGTTTTAGCTAGGCGAAATCGCATCTTAAAACGTGTGAAGGAATGTGTACCACATAGAGTACGAAATACACCGTAAGTCATTCCTATATATTGATATGGTTGTCCCAAGGTAAGTTCCGATTGAAGGCCATACCGAGGTTCAATATTGTCCACATAACTTATTGACTCATTGTTTAACATTATAGGAGAAAAATATGAAAGGTCAATGGAATTGTTAGAAATGACAATACACTTAAGTTTTCTCCTCAAAATCCTCGTTGACGTAACTGGTTCCATGCTCAATCAATTCTAAAGGACAGCTCGCATAGAGAAGAACATCATCGACATACATGTGTAGCGAGATATATTTGATAATTAAAGGGAAATCATTCACATAGAGGGAGAACAATAATGGCCCTAAAATAGATCCTTGAGGGACTCCATTGGCCATAAGGAAATATTCGGACATAGCGTTATTTAAAGATAATTTTACTGCGCACTGTGAAAAATTATAAAGGCCAGCAAGCTTTTCGCACAAAATTGAGTGCTTCACTGTATCAAATGCCTTGGAAAAATCTAGAAGTGTTAGAAGCGTCACATTTCCTTCATCCAAGGCAAGCCGAATGTTTTCGAAAACATCTATTAAGGCAGTAATGCAGCTCTGTTTCCGTCAAAAGCTAGATTGTTTGGCTGTTAAAAGATTACGTCTGTATTAAAATAGCCGTCGTTTTTTGCATTTCATTCTTACTTATATTACAAATGCGAAAGCAACTCTGTCTGCCTGTTACGTTTTTACACCTAAACCGCAGAATAAATTTCGTGATTTAATGTTCGCTGTTGTATGAATTATTTCTAGCAATAAATAGGTACTTACTGCAGGTATTCAAACATTCTGATTTTATCAAACCGCATGATTATTCTAGGTAGACCAGTAATTGTACTTCTATTACAATTTATTGTAATGTAGCATCAAGAACATGTTTGACATAATCTTTTGAGAGTGCTAACAAAAATATTGTTGAGAAAATATGTTAGAAAAAATGTAAACACTTAAGCGTAGAATAATGAAAGAGAGAGAAAAAAAAATGAAATGTTCCAGAGAAGAAGGTTAAGAAAATACAAAATCCTTCTAAGTAATGAAAAAGAAAATAACTAGAAACTACTGCTGTTGAAAAAAATATCTAGAAAGTTCACTCATGAATCTCCTGGCAAAGAGTTCCATAGCCTGAAAACACAATTAAAGAAAAGACGCGAAGAGTTTGCATAGTTGAATAGCGGTGTCTTCGAATTCATTGGCCTGGCTGATTGTAGAAACTCTAATTTTTCATTTATATAATCTTATGCATAAAGAGACAGATTTTGGCCTCAAGGTAGAGTGAAAGTTTACAGCCAAGAATATTTTTGTGGTAAACAGATACATGATCATATCTTCGGAGACCATAGACAAACCATATCATGTCATTAAATGCCACCTAGAACCTATTTGGCGACACAGAATGAATTCTGCAGTACACTACTTCCGTGCTTTGTGTCCTAGCATATAACTACAGCATACGGAAGCAATAATAAATTCAATCTAATAATTTCACAAGATTATTACAGGAGAGATTCCGATTTATCTTAGAAACTTGTATCAGTTTCTATGAACTTGATTTCTGTGAGAGATAAGAAAAATGGAGGCAGATAGTCGGTATCATAACTTATTTTCGATATTAGAATCGCTTGTGTCTTGGATGCGTTAGTCTATTTTCAACAGACCATTTAAAATTAGCAGCGACATCTTCATATACACTTTGGATGGGATCTTCTAATAGTCCAAGCGGCCTAGAGAGAAAGACTTCAATGGCGTCTACATATAGGTGGAATGAATGACAAATGTTTGCCCTCCAGAATAGTATCAATAATGAAAATGCAAAAGAGAATAGGGCCCAAAATGGAACCTTGCGGAAGAGCTTCCCTTATATATTTAGCAAGTGAAAAACTCTTACCATCAAAAACTCGAGCTATTTGCGCGAACTGCTCTGTTTCCGAAACCAAAGTCATTGCCCTAGCGTCATACACATGATCTTGTGATTAACCCTGTCAACAGGCTTTGAGAAGATAAGCAAGCAAAGAACGGTCAGGTTACCATAGTCATATTCTTGCTCTATACCATCTAGGATCTTGACCACAACCGTAGCACAGCTGTGACCGCGTCTAAAACCTGATTGAAAAGGAGAAAGTAACAAGTTTCGACTGATATGATCGCCAATTTGATAAGCTAGGATTATACTTATTGACCGGTAATCAGTTCAAAGTGTCGGTTTAGGTTATTTTGCAACTGGTAATATTTTGACAGGGGAAAGTGGAGGATGCAACGCAAAAATTAGAAATATGATTCAATGGGCCAACAATGTTTGGTAAAATCATTTTAAGGAAACGCAGAGGAATGCCATCCTAACCAACAGCATTTGATTTAAATTAAATTTCTCTTGCAACTTCAAAGTTTTCTGCCCAATCAAACGAAGTGTCACACCCTTGCATAGGTACGTGTTATGCTTTCTTGGCGTCATTCTTCTCAATCCGTTTAAAATTAATTAAAGTATTTCATGTGATATTGATGTGTGTTTGAGTTATGAATGTCTTTCGGTTGTAAATTGAAGAAAAATGTAAACATTGCTTGACACTGTGTGTGTTCATTACATACAAGGGTTTTCCAATAAGGACTTGACAACTTTATTCTTCAAATAAAATAAATGTGCTGAAACCACATGTCGTCCAAGTCTATGTCTTCGAATTCGGGCCAAAAATAGTCGGTAATCCTGGCGCGGTAACACTGGCCATTCACAGTAACGGGACGATCGTTATCGTCGACGAAAAAATGTGGCCCAATAACGCCGCCGGCATGCAAACCGCAACAAACTGTTATAATTTGTGGATGAAATGGTGATTCATGATGCAAATGTGGATTTTCACCCGACCAAAAATGCATATTTTGCTTATTGACGAACCCATTGCGCCACAAATGAGCTTTGTCACCGAAGATGATTTTGCGCTGAAATTCATAATCTGGGCGTATCTTCTCCAGAGCCCAGTCGGAGAGCATATGTCGCTTCAAATGGTCCATCGGTTTCAATTCTTGAGTCAGCTTGATCCTGTTTGGGTGTCAACCAAGATTCTTACGCAAAATACACCATACTGTGGTCTGAGCGATGCCCAATTCTTGAGAGGCGAGGGCGAGAATTACGACCGAAAATTGGAATCGACGCTCTCAAAGATGCGGTCACCATCTCCGAAATTCGGTTCAAAATTTTTATAATTTACATACGTTGCTCGTTCCTGTACCACGTTGAAAATGTTGAGTTTACTGAATAAATTGACAATGACAGTTCGACGATAAATGAAAGGGTGCGTTCACAAATTGAATTCAAAGTTGTCAAGTCCCCATCTGTATATATTTAAAGCTCTTTTAATTTTTCAGTATATTCCAATCCCTTTAGTTGCAATGGCAAAACACGATTGTGTCACGCGTTAAGGTGGGAAATTGAGATTCGCAATAACACCACTACAATTTGACGTTTATCAACGAATTCCGAGCGAGTTTTCCCGTGCAAATAGTCAGAGCTCCAAATCCAATCAATCCGAAACTAACGTTCAGTTTGTGACTCCTCAGAAAAAGGACGTTTATGACTCTTTGATGAAAACGATTGACGACCAAAAGTTGTAAATTTTTATCATTTGGGACGAATGCATAATGACTATGAAAGAAATGCGCTGCAACACGAGTCATAATTTTTTGGATGCCAAAAGATTTTGGTGGCAGAATTTCAACAACCACTTCCTGTTTAGTGAAGAAGCTGCGGTTGACGACAAAGATGCGATTTGCGTTGCCGAAATTTGTTCCAATCAATTTTTGGCGATTGGCGATGGAGAAGAACTGGATGACTTTCGTTCAAATCAGTTAATTGTGAAACTAAACAGAACGAAGCAACCAATTTCTTGATGGTGTTCCAGAATTCATTGGATTTGTTTACGACTGAAGGTTGGATCAATATTTGGTTCGTATTGCATTCATGATGACAATGAGTCAGAAAGCCAATCTTCGGAAGTGTGTTGTTTTGGTATTAATCCTGAATTACCATGCGTCGCGCATTTTGGCCTGTTCGAAAGCCTCCATCTTTGTTTATTTATTCGCCAGATAACAAAACAAAGAACATTGTCTGTCACAATTCATTGTTATTCCCTCAGCCTCCTTACATTCCCTGCAAATTAAGAATTCAACAGAATTTGAAAAGTGTTTCAGTCAATCGATAATTGAAATTTGAAAATTCTGTCATCAATCGAGAATGTTCGAAAAGAATAAAATTAATTTTTGGCGGGACAAAGTTTGCCGGATCCCATAGTTCAGTATACTACTGTGTCCAAAAAATAAGGTGACATGGTATTTTTTTTGAAAATTCTTTAATTATTCTTCCAAATCAATTTCATCCCCTTCAAAGTAATCCCCTCCCGATGCAATGCACTTATGCCAACGGATTTTCCAATCTTTGAAACACTGGTTGTAGTCACTTTCCGGGATGGCCTTCAGTTCCGTCTTCGCTGCGGCTTGAATCTCCTCTATCGTATCAAAACGGTGTCCCCGGAGCGGTCTTTTGAGCTTGTTGAACAGCCGGAAGTCGCACGGCGCCAGATCAGGTGAATACGGTGTTTGCGGAAAGATATGGGTTGAGTTTTTGGCGAAATAATAACGAATTACGAGTGCGGTATGGGATGGTGCATAATCGTGGTGTAAAAACCAAGAATTGTCTTTCCACAATTCCGGCCTTTTTAGGCGGATAGCGTTACGCAAACGACGCATAACGTACAAATAATATTCCTTGTTGACTGTTTGGCCGGTTGGAAGGAATTCATAAAGCACAACACCACGATAATCGAAGAAAACAGTCAACATGATCTTGATTTTTGAGCGACTTTGGCGCGGTTTTTTTGGTCTCGGCTCTCCTTTGGCACGATATTCGCTCGATTGATCGGTTGTTTCGGGGTCGTAAGCATAGATCCAAGTCTCATCGCCAGTTATAATGCGTTTCATGACATCCTGGTAGTCGGAGAGCATTGTTTCACACACTTTTTTCCAAAAAATTCAATGTTTTCGGTACCAGTCGAGATTTGACGCGCTTGAGGCCCAAAGCATCCTTCAAAATGGTATTGACTGAGCCTTTCGATAAGCCAACTTCATCAGCAAGGTCTCTAATCGTTAATCGATGGTTTTTCAACACCAAATCTTTGATTTGTTGGACGTGAGCTTCATCGGTTGAGGTTGATGGTCGCCCAGAACGCTCTTCGTCTTCGACACGTTCACGGCCGGCTTGGAAATCACTTTACCACTTGTAAACATTTTTTTTAGGCATAGCCTCATCATTAAAGGCTTTCTGCACCATCCTCAACGTATCCGCAGCAGAAAATTGATTCCGCAAACAAGATTTAATGCAAATTCTTTGCTCAATAAACTTCGACATCGCAAAAAACGAAAAACTCACTTTTAGCAGCTCACAAAACGACGCGTATCTCGAACACTATGAATATATTTTGACATGAAATTTCACATAGATGTCACTGACAGTACTACCAACCTAAAAAGAAAGAAAAATTTCCAAATCCTTCGACGCGCGCAGTTTAAATTCATATGTCACATATGAATATTTTTTGGACACAGTAGTATGTCACTTGCGACACACATTTGTTTCTGGGTTTAAAAAAGATGCGGTCATCACTAATTTTTATGTGAAGTATCATAGCTTGTGTTAGGTTTCGATGTTTCGCAAAGAAAGCATCCGATGAAAGAGAAACAATTCTATAAGTGATTTAAAACATTGATTCCAACTTGCAGTATTTTATTTCGCTTCTGATTTTTTTGTATTCACTCAATTCGCAGAATTCTATTATCCTTCAGTTGATAAAGTGGCAAATGCGTTTTGCGTTTAAGAAACATTGCTTTTTCATCATCATTTTCTCAAACAAACTCTTTACATTAATTGGGATAAGAACATATAAGTAAAGCATGAAAAGCCAAAAGTGTGAGGAAATCACCACGACCACCACTCCTTTTATAAATCGGCCCAATGGCATACGGGTTGAAAATTAGATTAAACTTTGAGGCTTTCAAAGCTGGAGCCTATCAATTGATCCGCTTTAAAGGAAGGCATTTAACTTGAAGCGATTCCCAATTGGTCAAATGATGACAAAGATTTCAGGATCACGAAAAATGCAGGATCGTGGTAGGCGAACATTTTCAAGCAGTCGCAGACTTTTTTCAAAATTGTAACTGGCTTGTTTTAAAAGTCATAAAAGTTCAGAATTCAATCAATTTACGCAAATGACACATCGTCGATCATATGCAAACCACTTCTATCACGGGTCATCATCACATCATTTCCCGTGAACTCGCTAATGACAACTTCAAACATAGTTCTCACGTCTCGTGAAAATATTCAAATTAAAAATCGTTTAAAACTTAATGTTTACGTTTACGAAATTCATATCGATATGGAAAGCCTCCGAAAATGTTATCCAAAAACCTTCTCAAGTCGTGACTCAGAAAAAGTACGCACGTTTGTATTTATGTACATCTCCAAAATTAAATCAAACTCAAAAATTGAAAACAGCAATTACGTTTTATTATTTCGTCTTGGGTCGTCACAATGTGTTAATCGCAATATCCGCAATAAAATTTCAAAAGTCACAAAAAAAATTCGTGCAATACAAGGAATGTTGCCCACCCACACATTAGTGGAGCAACATTTTTTTTTTTTTAATTTATTTGCATTCAAGTCGCATTCAAAATGTGAGGACTGCCCAAATGTCGGATCTTAAGGTATGGACACATAAATATTAAAAAAAATTAAAAGTTACTTCTTTTTTGCATATGCGTTATAAATTAATCATAAATTTTGTATTTCATTGTGTGGTTATATTACGTAAGGCCTTTTAGGCGAGACGCGATAATTTTTAAATGAAAATGAAAATTGCTCGTCTTTGCAAATAGAGAAGTTTCGATTCGATGCCATGATCTGCTTTATATGGGCAGCTGGCTGGCAAGAGCCCAATGAAAAATGTTATTAAATGTTTAAACATAGGAAAAGATCGAGGATAATGATTTATTGTTAACAGATCTTCTGCACTTTTTGAATCTGGTTGGCATTAATTTGAATGCTCGTGTGATTTTTATTGCCTTGGAAAGAATGCTCTAATTGATGAATGAACCAATATTAATCTAACAAGGTATTTATTTTTAATTTGCATATGAGATATTGTATGATAGTTTTCGGCCGCACTAGATTCACGATCACATGCTCTTCTAATCATACGAGTGCATTGATCTTTAATTAGACGTTTAGATGGAAATGCGGCAATAAGATGTGGCATCGCGTAAATACATAATATAATAACAAAAAATATATGCACAGATCGTTTCAAATCACTATACAATTGGAAAACTGCGCAGAGAGAGCATGGAAATATTTGCCACGCCTTTGCTGCCTGGAAAATGATGTTTACGATTCGGCTGAACTTTCTCCATTTTCATTGCTATTTCATAAATGTATTTGTATGTTTTACCCAATTATTGCAGGAAGTAATTAAGCTGAAATACCCCTTTTTTACTACTGTGTCCAAAAAATAAGGTGACATATGAATTTAAACTGCGCGCGTCGAAGGATTTGGAAATTTTTCTTTCTTTTTAGGTTGGTAGTACTGTCAGTGACATCTATGTGAAATTTCATGTCAAAATATATTCATACTGTTTGAGATACGCGTAGTTTTGTGAGCTGCTAAAAGTGAGTTTTTCATTTTTTGCGATGTCGAAATTTATTGAGCAAAGAATTTGCATTAAATTTTGTTTGCGGAATCAATTTTCTGCTGCGGATACGTTGAGGATGGTGCAGAAAGCTATGTCTAAAAAAAATGTTTACAAGTGGTATAGTGATTTCCAAGCCGGCCGTGAACGTGTCGAAGACGAAGAGCGTTCTGGGCGACCAACAACCTCAACCGATGAAGCTCACGTCCAACAAATCAAAGATTTGGTGTTGAAAAACCATCGATTAACGATTAGAGACCTTGCTGATGAAGTTGGCTTATCGAAAGGCTCAGTCAATACCATTTTGAAGGATGCTTTGGGCCTCAAGCGCGTCAAATCTCGACTGGTACCGAAAACATTGAATTTTTTGGAAAAAAGACGTCGCGTTGAAGTGTGTGAAACAATGCTTTCCGACTACCAGAATGTCATGAAACGCATTATAACTGGCGATGAGACTTGGATCTATGCTTACGACTCCGAAACAACCAATCAATCGAACGAATATCGTGCCAAAGGAGAGCCGAGACAAAAAAAAACGCGCCAAAGTCGCTCAAAAATCAAGGTCATGTTGACTGTTTTCTTCGATTATCGTGGTGTTGTGCTTTATGAATTCCTTCCAACCGGCCAAACAGTCAACAAGGAATATTTTTTGAACGTTATGCGTCGTTTGCGTAACGCGTTGCACCATCCCATACCGCACTCGTAATTCATGATCATTTCGCCAAAAACTCAACCCATATCGTTCCGCAACCACCGTATTCACCTGATCTGGCGCCGTGCGACTTCTGGCTGTTCAACAAGCTCAAAAGACCGCTCCGAGGGCACCGTTTTGATACGATAGAGGAGATTCAAGCCGCAGCGAAGACGGAACTGAAGGCCATCCCGGAAAGTGGCTACAACCAGTGTTTCAATGATTGGAAAATCCGTTGGCATAAGTGCATTGCATCGGGAGGGGATTACTTTGAAGGGGAATGAAATTGATTTGGATGAATAAATAAAGAATTTTCAAAATAAATACAATGTCACCTTATTTTTTGGACACAGTAGTATAACCGGCAAATCAGGAATCAAAAAAGCCTATTGGAAAAGGATCATTGCACATGCTGGTGGATCATATGGAAGTCTGGTGACTACCATAATGAGATGAACTTTGAAAATGTCTCCAAATGGTTAAGAGAACAGGTTCTGCAGCAGCTGGATGAACCGTCGGTTATTGTAATGGGCAATGCTTCTTATCACAACAAATTTAAAAACCGTATGCCAACTTCATCAGCAACAAAATTTGAGTAAACTAATTGGCTGGTAGAAAATAATATTGCACACAGCTCTGCAATGCTTAAGGTTGAACTATATGATATAGTTAAACGAAACAAGACGGATCCGCAGCGTGAAATAGACGACTTGATAAGATCAGCAGGGCATGAAGTGCTCAGGCTACCACCATACCATCCGGACTTAAACCCAATTGAGAATATATGGGGTATTGTAAAATCAAGAGTGGCGGATAGAGGTGATTAAAATGCCGTCAAGAAATTAGCAGAAGAAGAATGCGC
Organism: Orthonevra nobilis; assembly: GCA_963555765.1. NCBI lineage: Eukaryota > Metazoa > Arthropoda > Insecta > Diptera > Syrphidae > Orthonevra > Orthonevra nobilis. The sequence goes on along the minus strand of OY743226.1, from coordinate 12,389,880 downwards.
GAAAATTACACTCGAGGAGTGGAAAAGTACCTGCGACTAAGCCATAAGGACAGAAAACAATTATTTGGCATATGAACAGAGTTGGGATACTTTCACCGAAAGAATTGTCATAAGACCCGGCGAATACTTATCAAGTGAAAGAATAGCTACTGCGAGGATGATAATTAAGTGCTGTTGCATTAAAAAAAATCATCTAATAAATAAATATTCATATTGTGAAAATACACATGCTTTTCAAATTTTCATATTGGCAAAACGTTCATTCTTCCTCTTGACACAATAACTGAGAACTATAGATCTTTAGCCAATCTTCGCTCAAATTGTCATTACCCACTCCACTAAAAAATAATGAATGCATACTCCGCACATTCTCTCTACACTCATTTTTCATATTTTTCACATTTGGCAACAGCAGCTTCTTATATTCTGTACACCTTATCCACCAATCGTGTTCAAGTAATGATCAGTCAGCGTTGAGAACTCACGCAGTAAACATCAAAACGAGGTTATATGCGATTTTTTCTGCTGTTTTGTGTGGAATGACTGGAAAGGGGAAAGCATGCGCGAACTTACTGCATAATCATTTGGAACGATCTATACAACTTCTTGGCGTGGCTGCTGAGTTTTGAGATAGGGTCTAGGGAACTCAGACATATCTCCGACTGCAATGAGGTCGAAAAAGTAGAAATGTATACAAACCAAAGGATCTCAAAAGTGTGCCAACAATGAAGCAGCAGCCGCAACTAAACTGCTCCGAGTTGGTTGACTCTTATCTTTTTTTGAATGCATTTTTATTTTTTAATTCATTAACTTACATGCTAGATAAAAAATGCTTAAATCTAGCTCAATTAACTTTAGTTTTTATCACTAACTTACCTAACCTAACAAATTAAAGATATGTTCTTCGAGTTAAGAATGCGTTTATATTTCAATAAACACATTTGAAAATTAAGAAAAATAAAGATTGAATACTTAATAAATGGACTTTGTATGTTTGTTTTTTAAACTATACCTAAGAGCTTAACCTAAAACCAAATAAGAAGCTAATCTTAAACCTTAAAAGCTTAATCTAACTTTAAATAACATACAAAACATCTTACTTACTACTTAACATACCTTTAACCTACATATGCCAGCCGGCCAATGCTATATTCATTGCCTGAAGGGCATCAAAGAGTACTAATAGACGACAGAGCTCTACTCATCATCTAACCCACAAAAGTGTCGGTATTGCCTTTCGACATCCTCTCTGCCGCGGTCTTATACCGCCCTACTAAAACGAACAGTCTCCGATGAGCTACTTGCGACGTCTCGGTCGAAGTTGACTCGCGCAGCTTTACAGCTGACAGCCTTACGACCAACGTGCACAGCACCTTTTCTATCTAGAGAAACGCTTTAAGGGGAATAAGGCTGTTAAGGCGCAACGTCTCATGGTGTATATCGTTGGTGTAAAAAGCCCCGGATCAAGGATCTTGCAATGTGACTTCGAATAAGCTTTATCAGAAAGTTATCCACTCTGACCAGGTATGCCCCGTTGTACAGTACTGTACTCAGACTCTGAAGTTCTATATAAATGGAGATAAGCCCTAAGACATCGTCTCTCGAAAACCCGAATAGAACATATGACATATGCTCAGATATTTGAGCATTTGAGTTCGATGAACAAAAAAATATATACTGTCAAGATCTTTCGTACCTAAAACGCCTCATTTGCTCTGCGGTCGATTTCACATCTACGAATGTGTATCAAATGGTGACTTTCCTGGCGCTCACCATTCGTGTCGCATGAGTCACGATAGTTTTAAGGACAGTAAGATTTGCAATTGTACAGTGTCCGTATCGTATAAAATACCACACGCAAGGACGACTTTATCCGCAATGACGAGCTGCCAAAAAGCCAAAAGTGTTCACATTAATACGACGAGCTCTCGAAAGCCTAAAATTCTTCCGGCTTGTTGAGCAAAATTCCGGGATAGGGTCTTATCAGGTTTTTTTCTTAAGGGAAAAGTACATACACCAACAAAATAAAATGGAACAACATTTGCGTCACAATTTGGAAGCAAGCTATAATATCCCTTATAGATAATGGATTTTAGTCCTTTGTTTGGCGGACGTCTTATTTGATGTGCTCCTTGCTGATGTTTTTGCAATCACATTTGTTGAGTTCTGTCATATGCACAGGTGACAATAATTCACACATCCGCAATTATTTTGCGACACATCCATCCGAAACGACCAGGCCAAATAATGCGGAGATACTCCTTTGGACAGATACCTGCAGAAACAAGAAACATAAGGACATCTGCATTCTGATCCGCTGGATTTCGAATTGTTTTTCTTAGCGAATTTCTGACCAAGTTGCATTTTCCTCATGAGAGTTGATTTGAATAAAAGGCCAGGCTCATTCTTTTTAATGAATGGAAAGGTGATCTCGAAAAGGCCTTTGGAACTCCTTTCGTGGTACAAAGGGTGCACCCACCATCTCCGCATTTTTCTTTTTCAAAAGATTATATCCCATGTAGAACATCTGAAGTACACTCATTAAAAATACAACTTCATCTTCTTCATCCATTTTATTCCAGGTCTTATTTGGTGTTGAATAGATTTCAATGTCAATTATAAGCCAACAATTTACAAACTCTGGAATCTTCACAATATACATACTTAATTGTCAAACACAATTCCATACAACTGAGTTTGAAGTGACACTAATTTGACATGCCGCGCGGTAAAATTATGGGCAAATTTTGTGATTGCTGCTCCAAGAAGTTTGACAGCCCGGCAATAATGCGGCAGCTACACTTCAGCTAAACTGCATTGTGTTCGGGCAGTGATGAATGACTTCTCTGTGTCTTCATTATGACAGTTATAGGGAGGTTTGTCAATCATTCGTGAAAGGTTAGTCCGTCGAAAATGTGTTATTTCCCGGATTTGAACCCGGGACAATGAATTGAATTAAAGAATGCGGTGTGTGTCACAAGGAGACACTAGTTCTGCGACCATAAAGACCTATTCTGCGGCTTGAACTAAATCACTTGCCAATCTATTGCGCAGGTCTCTGTTTCGGAAATGTGCCGAAAAAACTAGAAAGGATTTTGACCCAGACGTTTCCACCAACAGTAGCTTCGATGCGACTTAGAGTGGGATTTGTTTTCTGTATCGGTGGAGAATAAAATAGAGATAGTGTTAGAACGACATTGAAAAGTACGCATTGGGGTAAGAGGACAGCGAATTGTCCTTCTTGAGTTTTACAACTTTTCTGCGTACACAAAATCTACGCGGACGAAGTCGCAGGGAACTGCTAATACAGGGTGGGCCAAAAATCCCTTTCCTATGTAAATATAGAACAACTTTTGAACGAAAAGATAAAAAGTAATATTAAAAATTACAAATAAAAGTTTATGTATGGAAAATTACGTCGGTTAAGTGGCCGCCATTAGAATGTAGACACTAATGAGCCCTTTTCATTGTTCTTTCCAAGAATTTTTGAAGCTGCCGATCTTACTTGCGCGAATTATTTTCAAATGTAATTTTGCTTTGTGGTGGTAAAACTTTTCCTTCAAGGAAACCACATAAAAATAAGTCTAGAGTCGAAAGACCAGGCAATTACGGTGGTTTGATAATTTAGCCGTTTTTTGAGATTATGCGATTTGGGAATTCTTCGAGCAATAAGTTCATTGTCTCACAAGAGATGTGAGCGTGTCTTGCTGAAACCACATGAGCTCAACATTGTTGTCTGCTTGCATGAGTGGAAAAAAGAAATCCTAAAGCATTGTTCTTTATCTCGTCACTCATCATAAAATTTTCTAAAAATTATTGGTCATTTTCGGCGATGTTAAGGGCAGTTCTGCAGTACTCCAATCATTTTTCTCGATCACAAGGATTGAGTTGTTGAACCAACTGGATTTTGTAAGGGTAAAGGTATCGATCTTTCCCCAAAACCCGACGGATCGTACCACGCGATATGTCTAACGTCGTCATGTCGATGATTCAGGATCGACTTAGATACATTTACTTTCGACGGATCGTCCATAATGAGGTCTACCGGTACGCATCACGCAGCCAATGTTCCCATATTGCTCACATTATTTTTATTTATTATATTTAAATTATTTCCTCTATTACAATATTTTTTTATATGAAAAATAGAGGTAATGCCAACTCATGTCTATATAAACTAATTATTAAATTAAATCGAGAAATAGGTGGGGTGACCCTAAAAAATTGACTTAACCTTTTTTTAAATTCAAGTTCTTTAAAAATGTACAACAGAAAAGTGAAAAAAAATAAAAAAACAAGCTTAGTAAAACGTAGAAGTGAGCTTCAACGCCTCTAGTATCAAGGAAAAAAAGCCAATTTTTGACTTACTTTAAAAACACATGATAATGTGTGAGTGCTCTGATAGAATCCGGATGTCTGTTAAATAAACGACATGAAACCACACTATAAAACTTACGGAACGCGCTTGTACGAAAAGCGGGAACAGATACAGATAACTATTGACAAGTCTAAAGTTAAAATCACCTGACTTCATATAAAAAAAATTTCAGCACTTTATAGCAGTACAAGTGCGGAACTGGAAAACTAGAATGCTTACGAGGCTTACGGCAAACTCTCTTTATAAAATGTTTTTGAAGCGACAATAGTGGCTGAATTTTATTCAAATAAACTCCTTCCCCAACAGGTGATACCATATTCCAATCTAGAACGAAAAATTCCATAATAAATCTTTAACAATAGCTGTGTTCCTGAGTATACAACAAACATTTTTTTTTTAAATTACTCGTATTCCCAGGAATTTAAATTCGCTAACATTTTCATTTTGAAAACATTTTTCGCTACAGCTGAGACAACTATAAAAAGTAAAAGGGGACAAACTTATATTGCAAGTGCAGAGACCTAGGTTAAACCTTGGACAGTCAGTTCCATGAAAGTAAACCTCTGCATCAAAACTGTTTTGCGCTACTAAATTGAAGAACATAACTATAGTTTTTGAGCTTATAACTAAATTATGCTCAGCAAACCAGAGTCTTAATAAATAAAGATCAGCATTGATGTTCGAAATAAGATAAGACCGTTTCCGATCTTCGCGAATTCTAAAATACCCGTCATCTATGTCTTGCTTAACCCTGCTGCCTGGGGCATGAAAATACATTTTTTTTAAATGTTTGATATAAATAATAGGAGTGTCAGGTTATCCGAAGAACTCAGGCGCCATCCTTTCCCAAAAAATCTGTGAAAAGCATTAATTCCTCTTCATAACATAGAATTCGATTTAAAGTTAGGAGTCAAGATAGAGTCTTGTTTAACATGGTCTCAGTCAAGAGCTTGCTTGCTTGCCACGGTTGCGCGCTTTGATAGGTTGCAGCTTGAGGTCTCAGCCTTAAGGCCAATGGTAGCGTGGCCTTTTTTGAAAATGAGCGCGGTTCGGAAAACCAACTTTTGCAAAACTAATTCCAGAGACGAACAGTGCTTTGACGAGTTTGAGCCTCGAAGAAAGTTGGATGAAGTTTAGAGTTTGGATTTTTCCCCGAACTGACTTAACAAATTGGATTTTGTTTCCTTAGTTAAAGAACAGCAGGCAAGTACCTCTGGGTAAGTAAAATTGATTGCTTTCTATCAGAGTTGACAGCAATTCCATTGAATGTAGACCAATCGTGGTCAGAAATTCAATTTCTTCATATAAGGTATAAAACAAAGATTTTGAACATGAGCGTTTTTGTAAATTCATACACGATTATTTTCAAATCATGGCTTATGGCTCTGGTTTCTCAAAGTCGGTAGTGTAATCCACTTTTCACAAGTTGAATTTTAAATTCAATAACATTTTTCTAAAAAAAAGACTTTCCATAAAACATTCTTAATGCATTTTTGAAACAATTTCCATTCGTTTCCAATATCTGATATCAGCCTAGCTCCATTGTTGGCACAACACTCCATCAGTCTTATTTCCCGAGTTATTTAAAATGTGCTCGCCGCCTTAATTATTATTTGAACGAATAAATAATTAGATAAAAATCAAACGACCTTCAAACTTATATCAGTTGTATCTAATCCGACAGCTGTGTGTTTCATTGTCACGTAAATGACGTGATCAGATACTTATCTTGTTTATTAGCTTATCCCAATAAGCAGTGTTTTTCGAATAGCTTGGTTATGAAACATTTTAAAATACCGAGTGTAATGTGATAAGATATCCTTGTTTGCACATTTTCTGTTCTGTTACAATAAACACGCAATATTTGCAGTACAATTTTATTTCTTCCGTGCAATTTTACAGCAGTCGTACTGCAGGTGACTTTGGATGTACACTGCTGTCCATATGTTTACGGACACCGAAAGAAATTCATGTGAAAATCATTTTTATAAAAAAAATAATAAATCGTTTTTATAAAAATAATAATATGAAAGCCTACAATATATGTATATATAAAAGTCAATTGCTGTTCGTTTGTATCGCCAAAACTCGAGATCGGCCGGGCCGATTTAGCTAATTCTGGTTTTGAAATGTTTGTCGTTGGCAAGGGAAGGTTTAAACGGTGAGAAAATATGGAAAAATTGCGAGAAAGACAATTTCATTTTCCCATATAAACTGTCCTACCTACTTTGCTATTTTACACACGCAATATCTATTTTGTTGAAATAAAAAAAAAAAGAATTTTGGTTGTCAGTTGGTTGTCGAATGTTTATATTTCAGTTACTAAAATCTTCTGTCATCAGTTTGTCAATGCGAGAAAACTTTATTTACTGTTATTTTTTAAAACGTGCTGAAATAAAGGATTTTTAAAGGGACGCTACAAAAGTAGAGCGACAGGGACAGCAAACGACTCCGTATTTCTTGCCGCTCTTTTGACATTTCTCTTGAGTAAGGTTTGCCATTTCATGATGGAAAGATATACGAGCCAACAACGAGTCGAAATTATTAAAATTTAATACCGAATTTCGGACGGCGCCACAAGCCACACAGCGAATGTCACAATCAATTTATTGGAAACCAAGTTTGGAGAACGTGTTATCCAGTCGCTCGGTCGTGCGATTTGACGCCGTTAGACTTTTTCCTGTGGGGCTACGTCAAGTCTGTAGTCTATGCCAACAAGCCAGCTACGATTGATGAACTTCGTACGAATATCGAAAGTGAAATTGCAGCAGTATAGGTCGATTTATGCTTGAAAACCGTCGAAAATTGGGTTCAGCGTCTGGACTTCTGCAAGAGTGCTTGTTGTGGCCATGAATTTCATTCATATCCAAAACCGTTTTTGTTTTATTTAAAAAAAAACTTTTGTAGCGCTCTTATTGAAAAACCCGTTAGTTCTTCGAAGTCAATCAAATGTGCGACGAGCTACCTCATGTTCAAACTGCACTGATGACACATGAAACATGGACATTGCAGAGTTTTCAACAACACCTCACCCTGTATGGTCGACGGCAAGTGCTCCAAGAGATTCCCAAGAGATCTGATTACTGAAACCGTCACCGGAAATCGACGGCGATCAGTTGCGGACGTTGGGCGATCGGCAGTTGTGAAAGTAAAAAGACAAGATTTTGAAGTAGACAATCGTTGTATTGTGCCGTACTCGCAAATATTGTTCAAATTTTTTGAAGCTCACATCAATTTGGAGTATTGTAACTCCGTCAAGTCAATAAAGAATATATGTTAACATGCCCATCTTCGCTGAAAGGTGTTTTCCGGACATAGAACAACACTTCAATTACAATAATTGGCTTAGTGAAAGAACAATATTGGCACAGTTCCAAACAAGCATGTCGTAGTCAACTTTCTTACATAGTTTTTAAATTCACTGTAACTGCTTGGACTATCAATTTAAAATTACAAGTAGGATCAGTTGTGCATTGGAAAGAGACTGGCAGTGAAAAAGCTAATGAATAACGTCATCGAGGCCAAAATCATCAAGGGAGATCATCAAGGGAAAATACAAAGGATAGGATGTCTTGATCCCGCATATACCGATGATTCCAACGGACTAATCATTCGATTTGAGGCGGCTACAATTTCCCGTGCGTCTGGCCTTAGCGATAACCAAAAAAAATCGCAGGGTCAGTCGTTGCAAGTTTATCGAGTTCCTCTGTTTCGCGCATGGAAAATAATACGTCGCGTGTGGGCAAACCAGGCGTGCTGTTAGGAGTCGGCGTGGCGGTAGGCTCCAGCGACCCGATAAGTCTTAGTGTACCAGAACACCGGTCATGTTATGCTCCTGGCTTCCTTCGAACTTTTCTATGTTTGGTGTTAATTTGGGCTTTATTTGATTTTTTTTGTAGTTTGCCAATTTAAGCGAAGGGAGAATTTTAATGTTGTTAGGATAGGTGATACAAAGTTCACCGGGTCACCTAGGTAGGTAGGTAGGTAAAAGTGGTGGTTCAGTGAGAACCTAATTAGCACTAAGTGCCGTTTTAATACCACAGCTCTGTAACCTTATTTATGAAGTTATTTTGGTGTATTTGGGATATCTCTAAATCCAGCCCGAGGTATTTAAGAAGGACATTAGTTCCTTAATATCCTTAGCAGAAATCTCATTAATTGAGTTGAAGAAGGGTCTACCAAGCGCCCGTTGTCTGGCTCTAGCAAGAGCCGGACAGTCGCAAAAGAAGTGTGTTAGGGTCTCCCTCTCAGCTGTGTTTTTGCAGCTGCGACAATGTGAGCTGTGTGGGATACCTAGCTTAATGGCATGATCTCCAATCGACCAGTGTCCTGTGCAGACCGCCACTAATCTAGCAATATCATGACGGGCTCGCCGAAGGAGATCTTTTGTTTTTGATTGTTTGTATTCCGGCCATATTTTCCTTGATGTTGCACAGTTCGTAAGTCTGACCCATCTTAGATTTGCTACTTCAAGGAAGTATGAGGATATATTAGTCTTAACTGCTTGTAGTGAGATGAAAACCTCACCTGCAAGCGAGCGCTGAAGGGCAGATCCCTTTCTAGCAAGTTCATCGGCCTTCTCATTGCCTGGGATGGCACTGTGGCCGGGAACCCATATAAGGGAAATGAGCTTACCTTCTAACGACGCTATTTCAGCTCGGCATTCCTGTACTAATTTTGAATGTGAAGTAAAGGAGGCAATAGCATCCAGACTCTCTGAGCCTAATGGCGCTGTGAGCAGTAGTGTTTTTAATGTGTAGGTCCAAAGGTGATGCAGCATTACCGTCAGAGCATCCGACGGAGTCGATCGTAGAGCGCCTGTGGTGCCTATGCATGCAGTTCTCTGTACCTTGTTTAGTTTGATGACATTGAATTTTTTCATGAGAGCCGGCCACCATACTAGTGATCCGTATGTTAGTATCGGGCGAACCACCGCCGTATACATCCATAGGATCGGCTTTGATTGGAGACCCAATTTTTGGCCAAAGGTTCTACTGCAGGCGTAAAAAGCTATGCACGCCTTTTTTACTCGCTGATCAACGTTTAGCTTCCAGCTGAGTTTAGGGTCTAAGGTAACGCCTAGGTACTTGGCGCTGGTAGACAGAGAAAGCGGTTGTTCATTCAGACGGGGGAGTGGGAAACTAGGTATCTTGGTTTTAGTGGTGAAGAGCATCAGTTCTGTTTTGCTTGAGTTGATACCAAGGAGGGCGCATTTCCCCAATGCGCCCTCCATGATCGCACTGATCACTGCCGGAAACCTTCCTGATACCAAGATCACCATATCATCCGCGTAGCCTTCTACCTTTACCCCATCTCTGTCTAGTTTTGATAGAATGTTGTTCATGACAATAAGCCAGAGAAGAGGAGAGATGACACCGCCCTGTGGTGTACCTCTGCTAGCGAATTTGATTATAAGACTATTACCTAGCGTTGCTTGAATGCACCGAGTGCTTAGCATGGTAACAATCCATTGACAGAGAAAGTTTTCGATTCCAAGTTCGGTTAAGGATTCAAGTATCGCTTCCGTATGAACGTGAAAGCCCCTTCTATGTCTAAGAAGGTAGCTAGTGTGCACTCTTTATATTTAAGCGATTTCTCAATTGTTCGCACTACTTCATGGAGAGCCGATTCTGTGGATCTCCCTATCAGGTATGCGTGTTGAGATTTTGATAGGGATGTATCTACTATTGAGACCCGTATGTGGTTGTCCAGGATTCGTTCGAGAACCTTCAAAACGAATGATGTCAGACTAATTGGCCTGAAATCTTTTGCGTTTTCAGGCCCTCGTCTACCCATCTTAGGGATGAAGACTACTCGAACTTGCCGCCACGAATCGGGAACGTGGGTGTTAAGGATACAGCTTCTATAGATCGGCAGAAGCCAGTGTATTACTAAATCTTGCAATTTTAGCAGCATAATGGGTAGTATGCCGTCCAGGCCTGGGGATTTCACGGGGTCATCAAGTTTATTATAAATTTATTGTAAATCAAGTGAACCTAATCAACCAAAGATCAAGACATTTATCCAATCGAAAAATCCAACTTGTTTTAGTTCGATCTAGACCGTCAATCTAGACATTCATTGGATAAATTTTTTGATAGTTTCCAAATCCATGATCTCCATGCTACTTGTTGGAGCATGGTTGGGTGATTTAACAATTTTTCTTATATTCGTATTCAGGCCAGCGCCTACAAATCGCAAACTTGAAGGTACAGTGTAATCTTCCAATATTTGCCAACACTTTTACTCCACTTCACTTCATGAACAGTTCGATTTAGAACTCGACTGTCCAATGTAAAAAATCTGCACCCGCCAACAGCAAGGGGGTGGTGGACATTGGACGCCTAAATTCACCATCGATTACCAAAGGCTATAGAAAGCAGTTTAGCGAAAGACTCTCCAATATGCCATTGTCAACCAAAAACGCCAACAATATTTGGGAACTATGCCGCACTGATGACAATCGATTCAGTCATTCAATTTACTTTCGTAATCTCGATGCATTTTGGACCCTGTCTGATGATACCCATATGAGGAAATGAACTCCTTGTTAAAACGCAGGGATTGACTTCTTTAGAAGCAGCCACCACATCGATCTTTTCCTCATACGAGCAATAGGATCTCGATAGTAAGATCTGGATCGTAACATTCTTACCCTCGGCTTCAAAAAGTGGCTATTCTCTTTTACTTTCCTTCAATCCTTTTTGATGGAGCCGTTGGGTTGTCTAAATTATTTGGTGTAGGACCATGAATTTGAGCGGAATTCAGCGAAAAGTCTTCGAGCGCCTCTTTTGGCAATGCAGTCCGCTCTTTCGTTGCCATGAAATTCCTTATCACCTTGTTGGCAGCCAAAAGTTTATTACTGTCTTTTTGTCCTGATGTTTAGAAACAGCATAATGCATTCACGAGCACATTAGCACATGTACTCTGCTTTCTAGAAGGATATCTAAATTAAAAATTTGTTTCGCTTTATTTCTTTCAGGACAAGAAAGTTCTCACGATGATTCCGACGAAAGTACCTGCAGTGAATATGGTAATACTGATCAATTGGTAGTCACACTTTGTCTTTAATTTTATCAATTCTTTTAAGGTCTTACGGTTTCCACGGTCAAGCGATTCCTTATGGATCACCCGGATTTCCTGGAGAAGCACGTCATGGACGAAGTGGAACTGGAACAATTGGAGCGTTGGATGATTCGTCGGACACAGCGTGCCCGAAAAACAACACAATCTCTCGGTCGAAATGGCCGTAAAACAAGTCTCTCGCGATGGAAGTTCTGTGTGCACGCTGACAAGCGGCAAATGCTTCAAGACCTCACCCAATCGCTTCAATTGCGACCAACAAAAGCTCATGTTTTATACGAGCTAGCTAGCTGCATTTCGTCAGCTGTGAATGCCGATGGATTTACGCTTTATATCGCCGAATCGGGTGAACCTGAAAACATGTCCATTTACATGGGTCAGAGTTCGTCAGGTTCAACTAAACTGCAAAAGGTCAAGGCAACGCCTGGCAGTATACCAATGTATGTTGGGAAAACCAAAGAGCCTATTCGATTGTCGAAGGGAGTTCAAGATCCAAGGTTTCCCGATAGTCTGCCGAAAAATGTAAGGCGAAGGCAAGGCACAGTCTTTTGAGAGTCTAATATTTTGATATGTTGTTCCTTAGGGTGATATTGGTCACATTCTCTGTCAAGCTATCGCCCAACCGGATGGACAACTGATAGCTGTGGTAGAGCTTTTTCGGCGCGAGGAAGGCTTCCCATTCCATGAAGAGGACGAGGAGATATCTTGCAGTTATTTGGTCTGGGGAGGTATAGCCTTACACTATGCCCATCTCTTCATGAACATGAGCAAGCAGCGAAAACTAAATGACTTCCTATTAGCAGTCGTTAAGTAAGTTGAAGTTTTCATTCAAGATACGAGCACCAAAATGATGGCTTTCTTTCTAAAAATTTAGGTCAATTTTTCAAGATATGGTCAGTATGGATATGCTAGTCACAAAGATAATGAATTTCGCTCAACGTCTAGTCGACGCCGATCGGGCCTCATTGTTTCTAGTCGATGCAAAGAGCAAAGAGCTCTACGCCACTATTTTCGATGTCGGTTGTAACGATGCAAAAGTCAACGGACAAGATGCAGATGATCCTCACAAGAAGCCCGATGAGATACGCTTCCCGATTGGCACTGGAATCGCAGGAATTGTTGCACTTACCGGAGAGATACTGAACATCCAAGACGTATACTCGGATCCACGTTTCAATCGTTCTGTGGATCAGAAAACAGGCTACAAAACCGAAACTATACTTTGCATGCCGATCTTCATTCGAGGATCGATCATTGGGGTCGTCCAAATGGTGAACAAGCATTCTGGTTGCTTTACCAAGGAGGATGAAGAAGCATTCGAGATGTTTGCAGTCTATTGCGGCCTGGCATTGCATCATGCCAAGCTGTATGATAAAATCCGCCGGTCGGAACAAAAGTATAAAGTAGCTCTTGAGGTCCTAAGCTATCACAACACAAGCACAGACGAAGAAGTACACAAATTCCTGACTGACACCAATCCAAATATAGCTCCAGACATTGATGACTATTACTTCAATCCGTTCGCTTTCGATGACATGGAGAAGATCCGTTTGGCAACCCACATGTTCATCGATCTTTTTGGTTTAAGACGCTTCGATAAGACGAGCCTGATCAAATTTACACTGACGATTAAGAAGAACTACCGACGAGTGCCGTACCACAATTGGAGTCATGGCTTTTCTGTGGCGAATACAATCTATTCCCTGGTGAAGAAAACTTCAGATGTTTTCCGACCAATTGAAGTACGTATGTTGACATTGTCCCCTCTCAAGAGCATTCTTAACTTGATTTTTTGTTTTTGTTTTTTTTTTACATAGTGTTTAGCTCTTTATATAGGGTCTTTGTGTCATGACTTGGATCATCGTGGGAAGAATAACAAGTTCATGCTCGACACTGAATCTCCCTTGGCAGGCATTTATAGTACCTCAACTATGGAACATCATCACTTCAATCAAACTGTCACCATTCTACAGCAAGTACGGTTTTTAAGACATCCATTTCTGAAAAATATCTTTTCATATAAGCCTTCTTCCTTCCTAGGATGGACATAACATCTTTTCAAAACTATCCAGCTCTGAATATAAACAAGTTCTGGGCTTGATTAAACACTGCATTTTGGCCACGGATCTGGCGCTTTTCTTCCCCTACAAGGCGAAACTTCAGAATTTAATTGAGGAAGAAAAATTCACGTGGAGCAATCATGAGCATCGTTTGTTGATTCAGGCAATTGCTATGACTGCCAGCGACTTATCGGCTTCGGCCAAACCATGGGAAATACAGGAAAAGACCGTACGAGTTATATTTGAGGAATTCTACGATCAAGGCGATGCGGAACGTGCGGCTGGCCGCATTCCAATCCCAATGATGGATCGCAATCAACCGGAAGAGCAGGCAAACTCTCAAGTTGGTTTCCTAAAGGGCATCTGTATGCCCTGCTATTCATTATTGTATCGATTAATTCCCGAAGCTAAACCATTGGTCGATATGTGCCAACAGAATTTGGATCGATGGCAGAAGATTGCCGACGATGTCAGGGAAAAGCACCAGAAGCAGTAAATCAATATTTAAAATTTATATATTTACGTTTTATAAAGTGCAAATTTTGTTTTGCTTAAATACAATTCAAATATTTAAGAAAGGTCATTGTTTATAAAATAGTAAATAAGATAGGAACAAATGGATATTCCCACTGATCGCATATCACCGTAAAAACTTTCAAAACAAAGGAAAACTGGTGTACTTTTAATAAAAACTAGGTTTTGGTTTTGTTTTAAGGGCTCCGTACCTATTACTAAGCCTCCGCTGTCCGTCCGTCCGTAAGTCACAGGGCTAATTCTCTCAAACCGTTTAAGAGAGACACTTTCAATGTTCCCAGAAGGAAGACTGCTACCGCTACGACAGCAAATAATAAAAATGAAATTAAGTTGAAAGTAAATGGGGGTCACCAAACAAAGAAAGTGATCCATAAACAAGCAATTTAACTTAGCACCTAAAAGTCGAAAATGAGTTGCATGGAGTAACTCAATAACTCTTTTAAGAAGGCAATGATCCTGTCCATCAAACTCAGGATAAAAACTCGAATTCCAATAAGGAAAATTAAAAAAAAAAAAAAACATTTTGCAACTTGTGTAACGAATGTCAAAATGTAGCGTTTCTGCAAACGAAGCGTCACATCCATGAATACGTGATTTGCTTTCTCGGCGGCATTTTTCTCAATCCGAAAAAAATGCAATAATTTAAATGCCGTTTTCTTAAAATATATTATTGAGTTTGAGTTTTGATTATCGCAGCATTTCAATAAATCACTAAAAAGCAGAAGGTTGCTAAATAAAGAAAAATGTAAACATTGAATGATGCTGTGAGTGTTGATTACGCATTTAAGGCACAAAAGGATATTCAACATCAAGATACATTTTTTTTTCTATATTCTTACTTGTGGGGTGGTGGGGTACTGAAGTTCGCGCTAACACCACAACATTTTGACGTCACAGTCAAAGATTCACACATTTCTAAGATAGGTCTGCCTCAAATAATCTTTTTATCTTTTGACAGTTTTAAATCCTTATATTTTTAAACTTCGTAGTTTCCCATTTGGAAGTTCTTGTTCTAATTGGAAAAACAAGTAAACCGATGTCAAGCTTTTGATTTGTCTGACTTAGTCGTACATATTTATGGGCGATGCTATGGGAAATCAATTACTACTGCATACTCTTACTAGGCGCGGAACCCTTCGTGTTAGGCTCAACTCTAACTTGGCTTCTTTTAATGAAATGCGTACAGTTAGCATGTTGTACTTTAATGACAAATTGGTAAGGGTGCGATATGCCCTGCCTACATCATGAACTCCCGACATGAGGATGAAAAAATTATTACAGTTCGGTTAGATCAGTTAAGATCTCATTTTCACTCGAAAACGTTAAGTCTAATTTGACTCAACTCTACTTGTAAACGAAAGCTGAAAAGTCTCTTCTTCACACTCATTGGTGCAGGTTATACAGATATTTACTTCATTAAGCATTCGTATGTCCATTTGGCAATTATGATGTACTTTAAACAAATTTAAAATTGGACTCTTTAAGAATTTTGTGTCCTTCTAAGACCGCCCTTGTCTTACCATCTTGTCCTTTCTATCTTTCGCTTAGATTTTACTAAGTCTCATTATTCAACGTATTTAACTTCATCATCACTAAATTTATTCGAAATTGCCCTACAATGACTGCTAGAAAATAGACAAGATAACCTAAATGGATGGCTCTTGTTACTTTTAAAACAGCGCATGTGCCCGGTAATCTGGTAAACTCAGGCCCTTTATTTTATATCTCTTAATAGTATAATTCAACACAAACAAATTTTTGGCAAAAGCTTGAGTCCAATATGGCTCCAAAGTATAGGTTTCTCCCACCTCTTCCTTTCAAGCTGAGGAAGTGTTCTTTCTAGGAAACAGTTGCAGTTTCGGCTTCGAGAGGATATGGCTCCAAAGTATAGGTTTCTCCCACCTCTTCCTTTCAAGCTGAGGAAGTGTTCTTTCTAGGAAACAGTTGCAGTTTCGGCTTCGAGAGGATCACATTCAGTCCGGTTTTGTTAACAGATTTTGATAATAAATAATGCCAGCTACCCACCAACTGGCTACTGCCAGCTACCCACCAACTGGCTACTGCCAGCTACCCACCAACTGGCTACTGCCAGCTACCCACCAACTGGCTTCTGGTGCCAGCTACCCACCAACTGGCCAATGCCAGCTACCCACCAACTGGCTAATGCCAGCTACCCAGCAACTGGCTTATGCCAACTACCCACCAACTGGCTAATGCCAGCTACCCACCAACTGGCTAGTGCCAGCTACCCACCAACTGGCTACCGCCAGCTACCCACCAACTGGCTACCGCCAGCTACCCAGCAACTGGCTAATGCCAGCTACCCACCGACTGGCTACCTCCAGCTACCCACCAACTGGCTAATGCCAGCTACCCACCAACTGGCTAGTGCCAGCTACCTACCAACTGGCTACTGCCAGCTACCTACCAACTGGCTACTGCCAATTTGCTAATGCCAGCTACCCACCGACTGGCTACAGCCAGCTACCCACCAACTGACTGACGCCTACGCTACCGCCAGCTACCCAGCAACTGGCTAATGCCAGCTACCCAGCAACTGGCTAATGCCAGCTTCCCACCAACTGGCTAATGCCAGCTACCCACCGACTGGCTACCGCCAGCTACCTACCAACTGGCTACTGCCAGCTACCCAGCAACTGGCTACAGCCAGCTACCCACCAACTGACTGACGCCTTCGCTACCGCCAGCTACCTACCAACTGGCTACTGCCAGCTACCTACCAACTGGCTACTGCCAATTTGCTAATGCCAGCTACCCACCGACTGGCTACAGCCAGCTACCCACCAACTGACTGACGCCTACGCTACCGCCAGCTACCCAGCAACTGGCTAATGCCAGCTACCCACCAACTGGCTAGTGCCAGCTACCCACCAACTGGCTACCGCCAGCTACCCACCAACTGGCTACCGCCAGCTACCCAGCAACTGGCTAATGCCAGCTACCCAGCAACTGGCTAATGCCAGCTACCCAGCAACTGGCTAATGCCAGCTACCTACCGACTGGCTACCTCCAGCTACCCACCAACTGGCTAGTGCCAGCTACCCACCAACTGACTGACGCCTACGCTACCGCCAGCTACCCAGCAACTGGCTAATGCCAGCTACCCAGCAACTGGCTAATGCCAGCTACCCAGCAACTGGCTAATGCCAGCTTCCCACCAACTGGCTAATGCCAGCTACCCACCAACTGGCTAGTGCCAGCTACCCACCAACTGGCTAGTGCCAGCTACCTACCAACTGGCTACTGCCAATTTGCTAATGCCAGCTACCCACCGACTGGCTACAGCCAGCTACCCACCAACTGACTGACGCCTACGCTACCGCCAGCCTCCCACCGACTGGCTACCGCCAGCTACCTACCAACTGGCTACTGCCAGCTACCCAGCAACTGGGTACTGTCAGCTACCCATCAACTGGCTAATGCCAGCTACCCACCAATTGGCTAATGCCAGCTACCCACCGACTGGCTAGTGCCAGCTACCCACCAACTGTCTACCGCCAGCTACCCAGCAACTGGCTAATGCCAGCTACCCAGCAACTGGCTAATGCCAGCTACCCACCAACTGGCTAATGCCAGCTACCCACCAACTGGCTAATGCCAGCTACCCACCAACTGGCTAATGCCAGCTACCCAGCAACTGGCTAGTGCCAGCTACCCAGCAACTGGCTAGTGCCAGCTACCCAGCAACTGGCTAGTGCCAGCTACCCAGCAACTGGCTAGTGCCAGCTACCCAGCAACTGGCTAGTGCCAGCTACCCAGCAACTGGCTAGTGCCAGCTACCCACCAACTGGCTAATGCCAGCTACCCAGCAACTGGCTAACGCCAGCTACCCACCGACTGGCTACCGCCAGCTACCTACCAACTGGCTACTGCCAGCTACCCAGCAACTGGCTAATGCCAGCTACCCACCAAATGGCTAATGCCAGCTACCCACCGACTGGCTACTTCCAGCTATCCACCGACTGGCTACCGCCAGCTGCCCACCAACTGGCTACCGCCAGCTACCCACCAACTGGCTAATGCCAGCTACCCACCAACTGGCTACTGCCAATTTGCTAATGCCAGCTACCCACCGACTGGCTACCGCCAGCTACCCACCAATTGGCTAGTGCCAGCTACCCACCAACTGGCTAGTGCCAGCTACCTACCAACTGGCTAGTGCCAGCTACCCACCAACTGGCTACCGCCAGCTACCCACCGACTGGCTACCGCCAGCTACCCACCAACTGGCTACCGCCAGCTACCCAGCAACTGGCTAATGCCAGCTACCCACCAACTGGCTACTGCCAGCTACCTACCAACTGGCTAGTGCCAGCTACCCACCAACTGGCTACCGCCAGCTACCCAGCAACTGGCTAATGCCAGCTACCCAGCAACTGGCTAATGCCAGCTACCCACCAACTGGCTACCGCCAGCTACCCAGCAACTGGCTAATGCCAGCTACCCACCGACTGGCTACTTCCAGCTACCCACCGACTGGCTACCGCCAGCTACCCACCAACTGGCTACCGCCAGCTACCCACCAACTGGCTAATGCCAGCTACCCACCAACTGGCTACTGCCAATTTGCTAATGCCAGCTACCCACCGACTGGCTACCGCCAGCTACCCACCAATTGGCTAGTGCCAGCTTCCCACCAACTGTCTACCGCCAGCTACCCACCAACTGTCTACCGCCAGCTACCCACCAACTGGCTAATGCCAGCTACCCAGCAACTGGCTAGTGCCAGCTACCCAGCAACTGGCTAGTGCCAGCTACCCACCAACTGGCTACTGCCAATTTGCTAATGCCAGCTACCCACCGACTGGCTACCGCCAGCTACCCACCAAGTGGCTAGTGCCAGCTACCTACCAACTGGCTAGTGCCAGCTACCCACCAACTGGCTACTGCCAGCTACCTACCAACTGGCTACCGCCAGCTACCCACCAATTGGCTAGTGCCAGCTACCCACCAACTGGCTAGTGCCAGCTACCTACCAACTGGCTAGTGCCAGCTACCTACCAACTGGCTACTGCCAGCTACCTACCAACTGGCTAGTGCCAGCTACCCACCAACTGGCTAGTGCCAGCTACCCACCAACTGGCTAATGCCAGCTACCCACCAACTGGCTACTGCCAATTTGCTAATGCCAGCTACCCACCGACTGGCTACCGCCAGCTACCCACCAATTGGCTAGTGCCAGCTACCCACCAACTGGCTAGTGCCAGCTACCTACCAACTGGCTAGTGCCAGCTACCCACCAACTGGCTACCGCCAGCTACCCACCGACTGGCTACCGCCAGCTACCCACCAACTGGCTACCGCCAGCTACCCAGCAACTGGCTAATGCCAGCTACCCACCAACTGGCTACTGCCAGCTACCTACCAACTGGCTAGTGCCAGCTACCCACCAACTGGCTACCGCCAGCTACCCAGCAACTGGCTAATGCCAGCTACCCACCGACTGGCTACCGCCAGCTACCCACCAACTGGCTACCGCCAGCTACCCAGCAACTGGCTAATGCCAGCTACCCACCGACTGGCTACTTCCAGCTACCCACCGACTGGCTACCGCCAGCTACCCACCAACTGGCTACCGCCAGCTACCCACCAACTGGCTAATGCCAGCTACCCACCAACTGGCTACTGCCAATTTGCTAATGCCAGCTACCCACCGACTGGCTACCGCCAGCTACCCACCAATTGGCTAGTGCCAGCTTCCCACCAACTGTCTACCGCCAGCTACCCACCAACTGTCTACCGCCAGCTACCCACCAACTGGCTAATGCCAGCTACCCAGCAACTGGCTAGTGCCAGCTACCCAGCAACTGGCTAGTGCCAGCTACCCACCAACTGGCTACTGCCAATTTGCTAATGCCAGCTACCCACCGACTGGCTACCGCCAGCTACCCACCAAGTGGCTAGTGCCAGCTACCTACCAACTGGCTAGTGCCAGCTACCCACCAACTGGCTACTGCCAGCTACCTACCAACTGGCTACCGCCAGCTACCCACCAATTGGCTAGTGCCAGCTACCCACCAACTGGCTAGTGCCAGCTACCTACCAACTGGCTAGTGCCAGCTACCTACCAACTGGCTACTGCCAGCTACCTACCAACTGGCTAGTGCCAGCTACCCACCAACTGGCTACCGCCAGCTACCCACCGACTGGCTACCGCCAGCTACCCACCAACTGGCTAATGCCAGCTACCCACCAACTGGCTACTGCCAGCTACCTACCAACTGGCTAGTGCCAGCTACCCACCAACTGGCTACCGCCAGCTACCCACCAACTGGCTACCGCCAGCTACCCAGCAACTGGCTAATGCCAGCTACCCACCGACTGGCTACCGCCAGCTACCCACCAACTGGCTACCGCCAGCTACCCACCAACTGGCTAATGCCAGCTACCCACCAACTGGCTACTGCGAGCTACCCAGCAACTGGCTAATGCCAGCTACCCACCAACTGGCTAGTGCCAGCTACCTACCAACTGGCTACTGCCAGCTACCTACCAACTGGCTAGTGCCAGCTACCCACCAACTGGCTACCGCCAGTTACCTACCAACTGGCTACTGCCAGCTACCCACCAACTGGCTACCGCCAGTTACCCAGCAACTGGCTAATGCCAGCTACCCACCAACTGGCTACCGCCAGCTACCCACCAATTGGCTAATGCCAGCTACCCACCGACTGGCTACCGCCAGCTACCCACCAAGACTGGCTACAGCCAGCTACCCACCAACTGACTGACGCCTACGCTACCGCCAGCTACCCAGCAACTGGCTAATGCCAGCTACCCAGCAACTGGCTAATGCCAGCTTCCCACCAACTGGCTAATGCCAGCTACCCACCAACTGGCTACCGCCAGCTACCCAGCAACTGGCTAATGCCAGCTACCCACCGACTGGCTACCGCCAGCTACCCACCAACTGGCTAATGCCAGCTACCCAGCAACTGGCTAGTGCCAGCTACCCAGCAACTGGCTAGTGCCAGCTACCCAGCAACTGGGTACTGCCAGCTACCCAGCAACTGGGTACTGCCAGCTACCCACCAATTGGCTAATGCCAGCTACCCAGCAACTGGCTAATGCCAGCTACCCACCGACTGGCTACCGCCAGCTACCCACCAAATGGCTAATGCCAGCTACCCAGCAACTGGCTACTGCCAGCTACAAACTGGCTAGTGCCAGCTACCCACCAACTGGCTACCGCCAGCTACCCAGCAACTGGCTAATGCCAGCTACCCACCAACTGGCTAATGCCAGCTACCCACCGACTGGCTACCGCCAGCTACCCACCAACTGGCTAGTGCCAGCTACCCAAAAACTGGCTACCGCCAGCTACCCAGCAACTGGCTAATGCCAGCTACCCAGCAACTGGCTAATGCCAGCTACCTACCAACTGGCTACTGCCAATTTGCTAATGCCAGCTACTGGCTAGTGCCAGCTACCCACCAACTGGCTACCGCCAGCTACCCAGCAACTGGCTAATGCCAGCTACCCACCGACTGGCTACCGCCAGCTACCCACCAACTGGCTAATGCCAGCTACCCACCAACTGGCTAGTTCCAGCTACCTACCAACTGGCAACTGCCAGCTACCTACCAACTGGCTACTGCCAATTTGCTAATGCCAGCTACTGGCTACCGCCAGCTACCCAGCAACTGGCTAATGCCAGCTACCCACCGACTGGCTACCGCCAGCTACCCACCAACTGGCTAATGCCAGCTACCCACCAACTGGCTAGTTCCAGTTACCTACCAACTGGCTACTGCCAGCTACCTACCAACTGGCTACTGCCAATTTGCTAATGCCAGCTACCCACCGACTGGCTACAGCCAGCTACCCACCAACTGACTGACGCCTACGCTACCGCCAGCTACCCAGCAACTGGCTAATGCCAACTTCCCACCAACTGGCTAATGCCAGCTACCCACCGAGTGGCTACCGCCAGCTACCTACCAACTGGCTACTGCCAGCTACCCAGCAACTGGCTAATGCCAGCTACCTACCAACTGGCTACTGCCAATTTGCTAATGCCAGCTACCCACCGACTGGCTACAGCCAGCTACCCACCAACTGACTGACGCCAGCTACCCACCAACTGGCTAGTGCCAGCTACCCACCAACTGGCTACCGCCAGCTACCCAGCAACTGGCTAATGCCAGCTACCCAACGACTGGCTAATGCCAGCTACCCACCGACGCTACCGCCAGCTACCCACCAACTGGCTACTGCCAGCTACCCACCAACTGGCCAATGCCAGCTACCCACCGACTGGCTACCGCCAGCTACCTACCAACTGGCTAGTGCCAGCTACCCACCAACTGGCTACCGCCAGCTACCCAGCAACTGGCTAATGTCAGCTACACACCGACTGGCTACCGCCAGCTACCCACCAACTGGCTAATGCCAGCTACCCACCAACTGGCTAGTGCCAGCTACCTACCAACTGGCTACTGCCAGCTACCTACCAACTGGCTACTGCCAATTTGCTAATGCCAGCTACCCACCGACTGGCTACAGCCAGCTACCCACCAACTGACTGACGCCTACGCTACCGCCAGCTACCCAGCAACTGGCTAGCGGTACCCAGCAACTGGCTAATGCCAGCTACCCACCAACTGGCTAGTGCCAGCTACCCACCAACTGGCTAGTGCCAGCTACCTACCAACTGGCTACTGCCAGCTACCTACCAACTGGCTACTGCCAATTTGCTAATGCCAGCTACCCACCGACTGGCTACAGCCAGCTACCCACAAACTAACTGACGCCTACGCTACCGCCAGCTTCCCACCAACTGGCTAATGCCAGCTACCCACCGACTGGGTACCGCCAGCTACCTACCAACTGGCTACTGCCAGCTACCCAGCAACTGGGTACTGCCAGCTACCCACCAACTGGCTAATGCCAGCTACCCACCGACTGGCTACCGCCAGTTACCCACCAACTGGCTAGTGCCAGCTACCCACCAACTGGCTACCGCCAGCTACCCAGCAACTGGCTAATGCCAGCTACCCACCAACTGGCTAGTTCCAGCTACCTACCAACTGGCTACTGCCAGCTACCTACCAACTGGCTACTGCCAATTTGCTAATGCCAGCTACCCACCGACTGGCTACAGCCAGCTACCCACCAACTGACTGACGCCTACGCTACCGCCAGCTACCCAGCAACTGGCTAATGCCAGCTTCCCACCAACTGGCTAATGCCAGCTACCCACCGAGTGGCTACCGCCAGCTACCTACCAACTGGCTACTGCCAGCTACCCAGCAACTGGGTACTGCCAGCTACCCACCAACTGGCTAATGCCAGCTACCCACCGACTGGCTACCGCCAGTTACCCACCAACTGGCTAGTGCCAGCTACCTACCAACTGGCTACTGCCAATTTGCTAATGCCAGCTACCCACCGACTGGCTACAGCCAGCTACCCACCAACTAACTGACGCCTACGCTACCGCCAGCTTCCCACCAACTGGCTAATGCCAGCTACCCACCGACTGGCTACCGCCAGCTACCTACCAACTGGCTACTGCCAGCTACCCAGCAACTGGGTACTGCCAGCTACCCACCAACTGGCTAATGCCAGCTACCCACCGACTGGCTACCGCCAGTTACCCACCAACTGGCTAGTGCCAGCTACCCACCAACTGGCTACCGCCAGCTACCCAGCAACTGGCTAATGCCAGCTACCCACCAGCTACCCAGCAACTGGCTAGTGCCAGCTACCCAGCAACTGGGTACTGCCAGCTACCCACCAATTGGCTAATGCCAGCTACCCACCGACTGGCTACCGCCAGCTACCCACCAACTGGCTACCGCCAGCTACCCAGCAACTGGCTAATGCCAGCTACCTACCGACTGGCTACCGCCAGCTACCTACCGACTGGCTACCGCCAGCTACCTACCAACTGGCTACTGCCAGCTACCCAGCAACTGGCTAATGCCAGCTACCCACCAACTGGCTAGTGCCAGCTACATACCAACTGGCTACTGCCAGCTACCTACCAACTGGCTACTGCCAGCTACCTACCAACTGGCTAGTGCCAGCTACGCACCAACTGGCTACCGCCAGCTTTTTTTTTTTTTTTTAATTATTTGCTCGCTCTTCAAGAGGAGGACTCTTATAATGCGTGTAGCACAGAGCGAATGGAAGAATTAGGAGAAGAATGTGTAGTGGTTTGAGAAACTCAGGTGTAATTGGTTTCAACTCACTTCCGTGGGTGGAGCCCGAAACGGGACGGAGGATTTTGATATCGACCTATTAACTTTAACCTAATTCACAGGAATTTGTTCGACTTCAACAACTTTGAAAGTTTGGAAGATTTAGCTACCCACCAACTGGCTACCGCCAGCTACCCACCGACTGGCTACCGCCAGCTACCCAGCAACTGGCTAATGCCAGCTACCCACCAACTGGCTACCGCCAGCTACCCACCAACTGGCTACCGCCAGCTACCTACCAACTGGCTACTGCCAATTTGCAGATGCCAGCTACCCACCGACTGGCTACCGCCAGCTACCCACCGACTGGCTACCGCCAGCTACCCACCAACTGGCTAGTGCCAGCTACCCACCAACTGGCTAGTGCCAGCTACCTACCAACTGGCTACTGCCAGCTACCTACCAACTGGCTAGTGCGAGCTACCCACCAACTGGCTAGTGCGAGCTACCCACCAACTGGCTACCGCCAGCTACCCACCGACTGGCTGCCGCCAGCTACCCACCAACTGGCTACCGCCAGCTACCCAGCAACTGGCTAATGCCAGCTACCCACCGACTGGCTACCGCCAGCTACCCACCAACTGGCTAATGCCAGCTACCCACCAACTGGCTTACTGCCAGCTACCTACCAACTGGCTAGTGCCAGCTACCCACCAACTGGCTACCGCCAGCTACCCACCAACTGGCTACCGCCAGCTACCCACCAACTGGCTACCGCCAGCTACCCACCAACTGGCTACCGCCAGCTACCCACCAACTGGCTAGCGCCAGCTACCCAGCAACTGGCTAACGCCAGCTACCCACCGACTGGCTACCGCCAGCTACCTACCAACTGGCTACTGCCAGCTACCCACCAACTGGCTACCGCCAGCTACCTACCAACTGGCTACTGCCAGCTACCCAGCAACTGGCTACCGCCAGCTACCTACCAACTGGCTACTGCCAATTTGCTAATGCCAGCTACCCACCGACTGGCTACCGCCAGCTACCCACCAACTGGCTAGTGCCAGCTACCCACCAACTGGCTACCGCCAGCTACCCAGCAACTGGCTAGTGCCAGCTACCCACCAACTGGCTACCGCCAGCTACCCAGCAACTGGCTAATGCCAGCTACCCACCAACTGGCTACTGCCAGCTACCTAACAACTGGCTAGTGCCAGCTACACACCGACTGGCTACCGCCAGCTACCCACCAACTGGCTAATGGCAGCTACCCACCGACTGGCTAGCGCCAGCTACCCAGCAACTGGCTAACGCCAGCTACCCACCGACTGGCTACCGCCAGCTACCTACCAACTGGCTACTGCCAGCTACCCACCAACTGGCTACCGCCAGCTACCTACCAACTGGCTACTGCCAGCTACCCAGCAACTGGCTAATGCCAGCTACCCACCGACTGGCTACCGCCAGCTACCCAGCAACTGGCTAATGCCAGCTACCCACCAACTGGCTACCGCCAGCTACCCACCAATTGGCTAATGCCAGCTACCCACCGACTGGCTACCGCCAGCTACCCAGCAACTGGCTAATGCCAGCTACCCAGCAACTGGCTAATGCCAGCTACCCACCGACTGGCTACCGCCAGCTACCCACCAACTGGCTACTGCCAATTTGCTAATGCCAGCTACCCACCGACTGGCTACAGCCAGCTACCCACCAACTGACTGACGCCTACGCTACCGCCAGCTACCCAGCAACTGGCTAATGCCAGCTACCCTGCAACTGGCTAATGCCAGCTTCCCACCAACTGGCTAATGCCAGCTACCCACCGACTGGCTACCGCCAGCTACCTACCAACTGGCTACTGCCAGCTACCCAGCAACTGGCTAATGGCAGCTACCCACCAACTGGCTAGTGCTAGCTACCTACCAACTGGCTACTGCCAATTTGCTAATGCCAGCTACCCACCGACTGGCCACAGCCAGCTACCCACCAACTGACTGACGCCTACGCTACCGCCAGCTTCCCACCAACTGGCTAATGCCAGCTACCCACCGACTGGCTACCGCCAGCTACCTACCAACTGGCTACTGCCAGCTACCCAGCAACTGGGTACTGCCAGCTACCCACCAACTGGCTAATGCCAGCTACCCACCAATTGGCTAATGCCAGCTACCCACCAACTGGCTAGTGCCAGCTACCCACCAACTGGCTACCGCCAGCTACCCAGCAACTGGCTAATGCCAGCTACCCACCGACTGGCTACCGCCAGCTACCCACCAACTGGCTAATGCCAGCTTCCCAGCAACTGGCTAATGCCAGCTACCCAGCAACTGGCTAGTGCCAGCTACCCAGCAACTGGGTACTGCCAGCTACCCACCAATTGGCTAATGCCAGCTACCCACCGACTGGCTACCGCCAGCTACCCAGCAACTGGCTAATGCCAGCTACCCACCGACTGGCTACCGCCAGCTACCCACCAACTGGCTAATGCCAGCTACCCACCAACTGGCTAATGCCAGCTACCCAGCAACTGGCTAGTGCCAGCTACCTACCAACTGGCTACTGCCAATTTGCTTATGCCAGCTACCCACCGACTGGCTACAGCCAGCTACCCACCAACTGACTGACGCCTACGCTACCGCCAGCTACCCAGCAACTGGCTAATGCCAGCTACCCAGCAACCGGCTAATGCCAGCTACCCAGCAACTGGCTAATGCCAGCTACCCACCGACTGGCTACCGCCAGCTACCTACCAACTGGCTTCTGCCAGCTACCCACCAACTGGCTACTGCCATCTACCCAGCAACTGGGTACTGCCAGCTACCCACCAATTGGCTAATGCCAGCTACCCACCAATTGGCTAATGCCAGCTACCCACCGACTGGCTAATGCCAGCTACCCACCGACTGGCTACCGCCAGCTACCCACCGACTGGCTACCGCCAGCTACCTACCAACTGGCTACTGCCAGCTACCCAGCAACTGGCTATTGCCAGCTACCCACCAATTGGCTAATGCCAGCTACCCACCAACTGGCTAATGCCAGCTACCCAGCAACTGGCTAATGCCAGCTACCCAGCAACTGGCTAATGCCAGCTACCCAGCAACTGGCTAGTGCCAGCTACCTACCAACTGGCTACTGCCAATTTGCTTATGCCAGCTACCCACCGACTGGCTACAGCCAGCTACCCACCAACTGACTGACGCCTACGCTACCGCCAGCTACCCAGCAACTGGCTAATGCCAGCTACCCAGCAACCGGCTAATGCCAGATACCCAGCAACTGGCTAATGTCAGCTTCCCACCAACTGGCTAATGCCAGCTACCCACCGACTGGCTACCGCCAGCTACCTACCAACTGGCTACTGCCATCTACCCAGCAACTGAATACTGCCAGCTACCCACCAACTGGCTAATGCCAGCTACCCACCAATTGGCTAATGCCAGCTACCCACCAACTGGCTAGTGCCAGCTACCCACCAACTGGCTACCGCCAGCTACCCAGCAACTGGCTGCCGCCAGCTACCCAGCAACTGGCTAATGCCAGCTACCCACCGACTGGCTACCGCCAGCTACCCACCAACTGGCTAGTGCCAGCTACCCAGCAACTGGGTACTGCCAGCTACCCACCAATTGGCTAATGCCAGCTACCCACCGACTGGCTACCGCCAGCTACCCAGCAACTGGCTAATGCCAGCTACCCACCAACTGGCTAATGCCAGGTACCCAGCAACTGGCTGATGCCAGCTACCCAGCAACTGGGTACTGCCAGCTACCCACCAACTGGCTAGTGCCAGCTACCCACCAACTGGCTACCGCCAGCTACCCAGCAACTGGCTAATGCCAGCTACCCACCAACTGGCTAGTGCCAGCTACCCACCAACTGGCTAGTGCCAGCTACCCACCAACTGGCTAATGCCAGCTACCCACCAATTGGCTACTGCCAATTTGCTAATGCCAGCTACCCACCGACTGGCTACAGCCAGCTACCCACCAACTGACTGACGCCTACGCTACCGCCAGCTACCCAGCAACTGGCTAACGCCAGCTACCCACCGACTGGCTACCGCCAGCTACCTACCAACTGGCTAACGCCAGCTACCCACCGACTGGCTACCGCCAGCTACCTACCAACTGGCTACTGCCAGCTACCCACCAACTGGCTACCGCCAGCTACCCAGCAACTGGCTAATGCCAGCTACCCACCGACTGGCTACCGCCAGCTACCCAGCAACTGGCTAATGCCAGCTACCCACCAACTGGCTACCGCCAGCTACCCACCAATTGGCTAATGCCAGCTACCCACCGACTGGCTACCGCCAGCTACCCACCAACTGGCTACCGCCAGCTACCCAGCAACTGGCTAATGCCAGCTACCCACCGACTGGCTACCGCCAGCTACCCACCAACTGGCTAATGCCAGCTACCCACCAGCAACTGGGTACTGCCAGCTACCCACCAACTGGCTAGTGCCAGCTACCCACCAACTGGCTAGTGCCAGCTACCCACCAACTGGCTACCGCCAGCTACCCAGCAACTGGCTAATGCCAGCTACCCACCAACTGGCTAGTGCCAGCTACCCACCAACTGGCTAGTGCCAGCTACCCACCAACTGGCTAATGCCAGCTACCCACCAATTGGCTACTGCCAATTTGCTATTGCCAGCTACCCACCGACTGGCTACAGCCAGCTACCCACCAACTGACTGACGCCTACGCTACCGCCACCTACCCAGCAACTGGCTAACGCCGACCGACTGGCCACCGACTGGCCACAGCCAGCTACCCACCAACTGACTGACGCCTACGCTACCGCCAGCTTCCCACCAACTGGCTAATGCCGGCTACCCACCGACTGGCTACCGCCAGCTACCTACCAACTGGCTACTGCCAGCTACCCAGCAACTGGGTACTGCCAGCTACCCACCAACTGGCTAATGCCACCAACTGGCTAGTGCCAGCTACCCACCAACTGGCTACCGCCAGCTACCCAGCAACTGGCTAATGCCAGCTACCCACCGACTGGCTACCGCCAGCTACCCACCAACTGGCTAATGCCAGCTACCCACCAACTGGCTAATGCCAGCTACCCAGCAACTGGCTAATGCCAGCTACCCAGCAACTGGCTAATGCCAGCTACCCAGCAACTGGCTAATGCCAGCTACCCACCGACTGGCTACCGCCAGCTACCCAGCAACTGGCTAATGCCAGCTACTCAGCAACTGGCTAGTGCCAGCTACCTACCAACTGGCTACTGCCAATTTGCTAATGCCAGCTACCCACCGACTGGCTACAGCCAGCTACCCACCAACTGACTGACGCCTACGCTACCGCCAGCTACCCAGCAACTGGCTAATGCCAGCTACCCAGCAACCGGCTAATGCCAGCTACCCAGCAACTGGCTAATGCCAGCTTCCCACCAACTGGCTAATGCCAGCTACCCACCGACTGGCTACCGCCAGCTACCTACCAACTGGCTTCTGCCAGCTACCCACCAACTGGCTACTGCCATCTACCCAGCAACTGGGTACTGCCAGCTACCCACCAATTGGCTAATGCCAGCTACCCACCGACTGGCTACCGCCAGCTACCCAGCAACTGGCTAATGCCAGCTACCCACCGACTGGCTACCGCCAGCTACCTACCAACTGGCTACTGCCAGCTACCCAGCAACTGGCTAATGCCAGCTACCCACCAATTGGCTAATGCCAGCTACCCACCAACTGGCTAGTGCCAGCTACCCATCAACTGGCTACCGCCAGCTACCCAGCAACTGGCTAATGCCAGCTACCCACCGACTGGCTACCGCCAGCTACCCACCAACTGGCTAATGCCAGCTACCCAGCAACTGGCTAGTGCCAGCTACCCAGCAACTGGGTACTGCCAGCTACCCAGCAACTGGGTACTGCCAGCTACCCACCAATTGGCTAATGCCAGCTACCCACCGACTGGCTACCGCCAGCTACCCAGCAACTGGCTAATGCCAGCTACCCACCGACTGGCTACCGCCAGCTACCCACCAACTGGCTAATGCCAGCTACCCACCAACTGGCTAATGCCAGCTACCCAGCAACTGGCTAGTGCCAGCTACCTACCAACTGGCTACTGCCAATTTGCTTATGCCAGCTACCCACCGACTGGCTACAGCCAGCTACCCACCAACTGACTGACGCCTACGCTACCGCCAGCTACCCAGCAACTGGCTAATGCCAGCTACCCAGCAACCGGCTAATGCCAGCTACCCAGCAACTGGCTAATGTCAGCTTCCCACCAACTGGCTAATGCCAGCTACCCACCGACTGGCTACCGCCAGCTACCTACCAACTGGCTACTGCCATCTACCCAGCAACTGAATACTGCCAGCTACCCACCAACTGGCTAATGCCAGCTACCCACCAATTGGCTAATGCCAGCTACCCACCAACTGGCTAGTGCCAGCTACCCACCAACTGGCTACCGCCAGCTACCCAGCAACTGGCTAATGCCAGCTACCCACCGACTGGCTACCGCCAGCTACCCACCAACTGGCTAATGCCAGCTACCCAGCAACTGGCTAGTGCCAGCTACCCACCAACTGGCTAGTGCCAGCTACCCAGCAACTGGGTACTGCCAGCTACCCACCAATTGGCTAATGCCAGCTACCCACCGACTGGCTACCGCCAGCTACCCAGCAACTGGCTAATGCCAGCTACCCACCAACTGGCTAATGCCAGGTACCCAGCAACTGGCTGATGCCAGCTACCCAGCAACTGGGTACTGCCAGCTACCCACCAACTGGCTAGTGCCAGCTACCCACCAACTGGCTAATGCCAGCTACCCACCAACTGGCTAGTGCCAGCTACCCACCAACTGGCTAGTGCCAGCTACCCACCAACTGGCTAGTGCCAGCTACCCACCAATTGGCTACTGCCAATTTGCTAATGCCAGCTACCCACCGACTGGCTACAGCCAGCTACCCACCAACTGACTGACGCCTACGCTACCGCCAGCTACCCAGCAACTGGCTAACGCCAGCTACCCACCGACTGGCTACCGCCAGCTACCTACCAACTGGCTACTGCCAGCTACCCACCAACTGGCTACCGCCAGCTACCCAGCAACTGGCTAATGCCAGCTACCCACCGACTGGCTACCGCCAGCTACCCAGCAACTGGCTAATGCCAGCTACCCACCAACTGGCTACCGCCAGCTACCCACCAATTGGCTAATGCCAGCTACCCACCGACTGGCTACCGCCAGCTACCCACCAACTGGCTACCGCCAGCTACCCAGCAACTGGCTAATGCCAGCTACCCACCAACTGGCTAGTGCCAGCTACCCACCAACTGGCTAGTGCCAGCTACCCACCAACTGGCTAATGCCAGCTACCCACCAATTGGCTACCGCCAGCTACCCAGCAACTGGCTAATGCCAGCTACCCACCGACTGGCTACCGCCAGCTACCCACCAGCAACTGGGTACTGCCAGCTACCCACCAACTGGCTAGTGCCAGCTACCCACCAACTGGCTACCGCCAGCTACCCACCAACTGGCTACCGCCAGCTACCCAGCAACTGGCTAATGCCAGCTACCCACCAACTGGCTAGTGCCAGCTACCCACCAACTGGCTAGTGCCAGCTACCCACCAACTGGCTAATGCCAGCTACCCACCAATTGGCTACTGCCAATTTGCTAATGCCAGCTACCCACCGACTGGCTACAGCCAGCTACCCACCAACTGACTGACGCCTACGCTACCGCCAGCTACCCAGCAACTGGCTAACGCCGACCGACTGGCCACCGACTGGCCACAGCCAGCTACCCACCAACTGACTGACGCCTACGCTACCGCCAGCTTCCCACCAACTGGCTAATGCCGGCTACCCACCGACTGGCTACCGCCAGCTACCTACCAACTGGGTACTGCCAGCTACCCACCAACTGGCTAATGCCACCAACTGGCTAGTGCAAGCTACCCACCAATTGGCTAATGCCAGCTACCCACCGACTGGCTACCGCCAGCTACCCAGCAACTGGCTAATGCCAGCTACCCACCAACTGGCTAATGCCAGGTACCCAGCAACTGGCTGATGCCAGCTACCCAGCAACTGGGTACTGCCAGCTACCCACCAACTGGCTAGTGCCAGCTACCCACCAACTGGCTAATGCCAGCTACCCACCAACTGGCTAGTGCCAGCTACCCACCAACTGGCTAGTGCCAGCTACCCACCAACTGGCTAGTGCCAGCTACCCACCAATTGGCTACTGCCAATTTGCTAATGCCAGCTACCCACCGACTGGCTACAGCCAGCTACCCACCAACTGACTGACGCCTACGCTACCGCCAGCTACCCAGCAACTGGCTAACGCCAGCTACCCACCGACTGGCTACCGCCAGCTACCTACCAACTGGCTACTGCCAGCTACCCACCAACTGGCTACCGCCAGCTACCCAGCAACTGGCTAATGCCAGCTACCCACCGACTGGCTACCGCCAGCTACCCAGCAACTGGCTAATGCCAGCTACCCACCAACTGGCTACCGCCAGCTACCCACCAATTGGCTAATGCCAGCTACCCACCGACTGGCTACCGCCAGCTACCCACCAACTGGCTACCGCCAGCTACCCAGCAACTGGCTAATGCCAGCTACCCACCAACTGGCTAGTGCCAGCTACCCACCAACTGGCTAGTGCCAGCTACCCACCAACTGGCTAATGCCAGCTACCCACCAATTGGCTACCGCCAGCTACCCAGCAACTGGCTAATGCCAGCTACCCACCGACTGGCTACCGCCAGCTACCCACCAGCAACTGGGTACTGCCAGCTACCCACCAACTGGCTAGTGCCAGCTACCCACCAACTGGCTACCGCCAGCTACCCAGCAACTGGCTAATGCCAGCTACCCACCAACTGGCTAGTGCCAGCTACCCACCAACTGGCTAGTGCCAGCTACCCACCAACTGGCTAATGCCAGCTACCCACCAATTGGCTACTGCCAATTTGCTAATGCCAGCTACCCACCGACTGGCTACAGCCAGCTACCCACCAACTGACTGACGCCTACGCTACCGCCAGCTACCCAGCAACTGGCTAACGCCGACCGACTGGCCACCGACTGGCCACAGCCAGCTACCCACCAACTGACTGACGCCTACGCTACCGCCAGCTTCCCACCAACTGGCTAATGCCGGCTACCCACCGACTGGCTACCGCCAGCTACCTACCAACTGGGTACTGCCAGCTACCCACCAACTGGCTAATGCCACCAACTGGCTAGTGCCAGCTACCCACCAACTGGCTAGTGCCAGCTACCCACCAACTGGCTACCGCCAGCTACCCAGCAACTGGCTAATGCCAGCTACCCACCGACTGGCTACCGCCAGCTACCCACCAACTGGCTAATGCCAGCTACCCACCAACTGGCTAAAACCAGCTACCCAGCAACTGGCTAATGCCAGCTTCCCAGCAACTGGCTAATGCCAGCTACCCAGCAACTGGGTACTGCCAGCTACCCAGCAACTGGCTAATGCCAGCTACCCACCGACTGGCTACCGCCAGCTACCCACCAACTGGCTAATGCCAGCTACCCACCAACTGGCTAATGCCAGCTACCCAGCAACTGGCTAATGCCAGCTACTCAGCAACTGGCTAGTGCCAGCTACCTACCAACTGGCTACTGCCAATTTGCTAATGCCAGCTACCCACCGACTGGCTACAGCCAGCTACCCACCAACTGACTGACGCCTACGCTACCGCCAGCTACCCAGCAACTGGCTAATGCCAGCTACCCAGCAACCGGCTAATGCCAGCTACCCAGCAACTGGCTAATGCCAGCTTCCCACCAACTGGCTAATGCCAGCTACCCACCGACTGGCTACCGCCAGCTACCTACCAACTGGCTTCTGCCAGCTACCCACCAACTGGCTAATGCCAGCTACCCAGCAACTGGCTACCGCCAGCTACCCAGCAACTGGCTACCGCCAGCTACCCAGCAACTGGCTACTGCCAGCTACCCAGCAACTGGCTACTGCCAGCTACCCAGCAACTGGGTACTGCCAGCTACCCACCAATTGGCTAATGCCAGCTACCCACCAACTGGCTAGTGCCAGCTACCCACCAACTGGCTACCGCCAGCTACCCAGCAACTGGCTAATGCCAGCTACCCACCGACTGGCTACCGCCAGCTACCCACCAACTGGCTAATGCCAGCTACCCAGCAACTGGCTAGTGCCAGCTACCCAGCAACTGGGTACTGCCAGCTACCCACCAATTGGCTAATGCCAGCTACCCACCAATTGGCTAATGCCAGCTACCCACCGACTGGCTACCGCCAGCTACCCAGCAACTGGCTAATGCCAGCTACCCACCGACTGGCTACCGCCAGCTACCCACCAACTGGCTAATGCCAGCTACCCACCAACTGGCTAATGCCAGCTACCCAGCAACTGGCTAGTGCCAGCTACCTACCAACTGGCTACTGCCAATTTGCTTATGCCAGCTACCCACCGACTGGCTACAGCCAGCTACCCACCAACTGACTGACGCCTACGCTACCGCCAGCTACCCAGCAACTGGCTAATGCCAGCTACCCAGCAACCGGCTAATGCCAGCTACCCAGCAACTGGCTAATGCCAGCTTCCCACCAACTGGCTAATGCCAGCTACCCACCGACTGGCTACCGCCAGCTACCTACCAACTGGCTTCTGCCAGCTACCCACCAACTGGCTACTGCCATCTACCCAGCAACTGGGTACTGCCAGCTACCCACCAATTGGCTAATGCCAGCTACCCACCGACTGGCTACCGCCAGCTACCCAGCAACTGGCTAATGCCAGCTACCCACCGACTGGCTACCGCCAGCTACCTACCAACTGGCTACTGCCAGCTACCCAGCAACTGGCTAATGCCAGCTACCCACCAATTGGCTAATGCCAGCTACCCACCAACTGGCTAGTGCCAGCTACCCATCAACTGGCTACCGCCAGCTACCCAGCAACTGGCTAATGCCAGCTACCCACCGACTGGCTACCGCCAGCTACCCACCAACTGGCTAATGCCAGCTACCCAGCAACTGGCTAGTGCCAGCTACCCAGCAACTGGGTACTGCCAGCTACCCAGCAACTGGGTACTGCCAGCTACCCACCGACTGGCTACCGCCAGCTACCCAGCAACTGGCTAATGCCAGCTACCCACCAACTGGCTAATGCCAGCTACCCACCAACTGGCTAATGCCAGCTACCCAGCAACTGGCTAATGCCAGCTACCCACCAATTGGCTAATGCCAGCTACCCACCGACTGGCCAGTTGGTAGGTAGTGCCAGCTACCTACCAACTGGCTACTGCCAATTTGCTTATGCCAGCTACCCACCGACTGGCTACAGCCAGCTACCCACCAACTGACTGACGCCTACGCTACCGCCAGCTACCCAGCAACTGGCTAATGCCAGCTACCCAGCAACCGGCTAATGCCAGCTACCCAGCAACTGGCTAATGTCAGCTTCCCACCAACTGGCTAATGCCAGCTACCCACCGACTGGCTACCGCCAGCTACCTACCAACTGGCTACTGCCATCTACCCAGCAACTGAATACTGCCAGCTACCCACCAACTGGCTAATGCCAGCTACCCACCAATTGGCTAATGCCAGCTACCCACCAACTGGCTAGTGCCAGCTACCCACCAA
Source organism: Orthonevra nobilis (assembly GCA_963555765.1). Taxonomy (NCBI): domain Eukaryota; kingdom Metazoa; phylum Arthropoda; class Insecta; order Diptera; family Syrphidae; genus Orthonevra; species Orthonevra nobilis. Next base: position 12,353,994 of record OY743226.1, on the reverse strand, counting down.
CTGGCTACCGCCAGCTACCCAGCAACTGGCTGCCGCCAGCTACCCAGCAACTGGCTAATGCCAGCTACCCACCGACTGGCTACCGCCAGCTACCCACCAACTGGCTAATGCCAGCTACCCAGCAACTGGCTAGTGCCAGCTACCCACCAACTGGCTAGTGCCAGCTACCCACCAATTGGCTACCGCCAGCTACCCAGCAACTGGCTAATGCCAGCTACCCACCGACTGGCTACCGCCAGCTACCCACCAGCAACTGGGTACTGCCAGCTACCCACCAACTGGCTAGTGCCAGCTACCCACCAACTGGCTACCGCCAGCTACCCAGCAACTGGCTAATGCCAGCTACCCACCAACTGGCTAGTGCCAGCTACCCACCAACTGGCTAGTGCCAGCTACCCACCAACTGGCTAATGCCAGCTACCCACCAATTGGCTACTGCCAATTTGCTAATGCCAGCTACCCACCGACTGGCTACAGCCAGCTACCCACCAACTGACTGACGCCTACGCTACCGCCAGCTACCCAGCAACTGGCTAACGCCGACCGACTGGCCACCGACTGGCCACAGCCAGCTACCCACCAACTGACTGACGCCTACGCTACCGCCAGCTTCCCACCAACTGGCTAATGCCGGCTACCCACCGACTGGCTACCGCCAGCTACCTACCAACTGGCTACTGCCAGCTACCCAGCAACTGGGTACTGCCAGCTACCCACCAACTGGCTAATGCCACCAACTGGCTAGTGCCAGCTACCCACCAACTGGCTAGTGCCAGCTACCCACCAACTGGCTACCGCCAGCTACCCAGCAACTGGCTAATGCCAGCTACCCACCGACTGGCTACCGCCAGCTACCCACCAACTGGCTAATGCCAGCTACCCACCAACTGGCTAATGCCAGCTACCCAGCAACTGGCTAATGCCAGCTACCCAGCAACTGGCTAATGCCAGCTACCCACCGACTGGCTACCGCCAGCTACCCACCAACTGGCTAATGCCAGCTACCCAGCAACTGGCTAATGCCAGCTACTCAGCAACTGGCTAGTGCCAGCTACCTACCAACTGGCTACTGCCAATTTGCTAATGCCAGCTACCCACCGACTGGCTACAGCCAGCTACCCACCAACTGACTGACGCCTACGCTACCGCCAGCTACCCAGCAACTGGCTAATGCCAGCTACCCAGCAACCGGCTAATGCCAGCTACCCAGCAACTGGCTAATGCCAGCTTCCCACCAACTGGCTAATGCCAGCTACCCACCGACTGGCTACCGCCAGCTACCTACCAACTGGCTTCTGCCAGCTACCCACCAACTGGCTACTGCCATCTACCCAGCAACTGGGTACTGCCAGCTACCCACCAATTGGCTAATGCCAGCTACCCACCGACTGGCTACCGCCAGCTACCCAGCAACTGGCTAATGCCAGCTACCCACCGACTGGCTACCGCCAGCTACCTACCAACTGGCTACTGCCAGCTACCCAGCAACTGGCTAATGCCAGCTACCCACCAATTGGCTAATGCCAGCTACCCACCAACTGGCTAGTGCCAGCTACCCATCAACTGGCTACCGTCAGCTACCCAGCAACTGGCTAATGCCAGCTACCCACCGACTGGCTACCGCCAGCTACCCACCAACTGGCTAATGCCAGCTGCCCAGCAACTGGCTACCGCCAGCTACCCAGCAACTGGGTACTGCCAGCTACCCACCAATTGGCTAATGCCAGCTACCCACCAACTGGCTAGTGCCAGCTACCCACCAACTGGCTACCGCCAGCTACCCAGCAACTGGCTAATGCCAGCTACCCACCGACTGGCTACCGCCAGCTACCCACCAACTGGCTAATGCCAGCTACCCAGCAACTGGCTAGTGCCAGCTACCCAGCAACTGGGTACTGCCAGCTACCCACCAATTGGCTAATGCCAGCTACCCACCAATTGGCTAATGCCAGCTACCCACCGACTGGCTACCGCCAGCTACCCAGCAACTGGCTAATGCCAGCTACCCACCGACTGGCTACCGCCAGCTACCCACCAACTGGCTAATGCCAGCTACCCACCAACTGGCTAATGCCAGCTACCCAGCAACTGGCTAGTGCCAGCTACCTACCAACTGGCTACTGCCAATTTGCTTATGCCAGCTACCCACCGACTGGCTACAGCCAGCTACCCACCAACTGACTGACGCCTACGCTACCGCCAGCTACCCAGCAACTGGCTAATGCCAGCTACCCAGCAACCGGCTAATGCCAGCTACCCAGCAACTGGCTAATGCCAGCTTCCCACCAACTGGCTAATGCCAGCTACCCACCGACTGGCTACCGCCAGCTACCTACCAACTGGCTTCTGCCAGCTACCCACCAACTGGCTACTGCCATCTACCCAGCAACTGGGTACTGCCAGCTACCCACCAATTGGCTAATGCCAGCTACCCACCGACTGGCTACCGCCAGCTACCCAGCAACTGGCTAATGCCAGCTACCCACCGACTGGCTACCGCCAGCTACCTACCAACTGGCTACTGCCAGCTACCCAGCAACTGGCTAATGCCAGCTACCCACCAATTGGCTAATGCCAGCTACCCACCAACTGGCTAGTGCCAGCTACCCATCAACTGGCTACCGCCAGCTACCCAGCAACTGGCTAATGCCAGCTACCCACCGACTGGCTACCGCCAGCTACCCACCAACTGGCTAATGCCAGCTACCCAGCAACTGGCTAGTGCCAGCTACCCAGCAACTGGCTAGTGCCAGCTACCCAGCAACTGGGTACTGCCAGCTACCCAGCAACTGGGTACTGCCAGCTACCCACCAATTGGCTAATGCCAGCTACCCACCGACTGGCTACCGCCAGCTACCCAGCAACTGGCTAATGCCAGCTACCCACCGACTGGCTACCGCCAGCTACCCACCAACTGGCTAATGCCAGCTACCCACCAACTGGCTAATGCCAGCTACCCAGCAACTGGCTAGTGCCAGCTACCTACCAACTGGCTACTGCCAATTTGCTTATGCCAGCTACCCACCGACTGGCTACAGCCAGCTACCCACCAACTGACTGACGCCTACGCTACCGCCAGCTACCCAGCAACTGGCTAATGCCAGCTACCCAGCAACCGGCTAATGCCAGCTACCCAGCAACTGGCTAATGTCAGCTTCCCACCAACTGGCTAATGCCAGCTACCCACCGACTGGCTACCGCCAGCTACCTACCAACTGGCTACTGCCATCTACCCAGCAACTGAATACTGCCAGCTACCCACCAACTGGCTAATGCCAGCTACCCACCAATTGGCTAATGCCAGCTACCCACCAACTGGCTAGTGCCAGCTACCCACCAACTGGCTACCGCCAGCTACCCAGCAACTGGCTGCCGCCAGCTACCCAGCAACTGGCTAATGCCAGCTACCCACCGACTGGCTACCGCCAGCTACCCACCAACTGGCTAATGCCAGCTACCCACCAACTGGCTAGTGCCAGCTACCCAGCAACTGGGTACTGCCAGCTACCCACCAATTGGCTAATGCCAGCTACCCACCGACTGGCTACCGCCAGCTACCCAGCAACTGGCTAATGCCAGCTACCCACCAACTGGCTAATGCCAGGTACCCAGCAACTGGCTGATGCCAGCTACCCAGCAACTGGCTGATGCCAGCTACCCACCAACTGGCTAATGCCAGCTACCCACCAACTGGCTAGTGCCAGCTACCCACCAACTGGCTAGTGCCAGCTACCCACCAACTGGCTAGTGCCAGCTACCCACCAACTGGCTAGTGCCAGCTACCCACCAATTGGCTACTGCCAATTTGCTAATGCCAGCTACCCACCGACTGGCTACAGCCAGCTACCCACCAACTGACTGACGCCTACGCTACCGCCAGCTACCCAGCAACTGGCTAACGCCAGCTACCCACCGACTGGCTACCGCCAGCTACCTACCAACTGGCTACTGCCAGCTACCCACCAACTGGCTACCGCCAGCTACCCAGCAACTGGCTAATGCCAGCTACCCACCAACTGGCTAATGCCAGCTACCCACCAATTGGCTAATGCCAGCTACCCACCAACTGGCTAGTGCCAGCTACCCACCAACTGGCTGCCGCCAGCTACCCAGCAACTGGCTAATGCCAGCTACCCACCGACTGGCTACCGCCAGCTACCCACCAACTGGCTAATGCCAGCTACCCACCGACTGGCTACCGCCAGCTACCCACCAACTGGCTAATGCCAGCTACCCAGCAACTGGCTAGTGCCAGCTACCCACCGACTGGCTACCGCCAGCTACCCACCAACTGGCTAATGCCAGCTACCCACCAGCAACTGGGTACTGCCAGCTACCCACCAACTGGCTAATGCCAGCTACCCACCAATTGGCTAATGCCAGCTACCCACCGACTGGCTACCGCCAGCTACCCACCAACTGGCTACCGCCAGCTACCCAGCAACTGGCTAATGCCAGCTACCCACCGACTGGCTACCGCCAGCTACCCACCAACTGGCTAATGCCAGCTACCCACCAGCAACTGGGTACTGCCAGCTACCCACCAACTGGCTAGTGCCAGCTACCCACCAACTGGCTAATGCCAGCTACCCACCAACTGGCTAGTGCCAGCTACCCACCAACTGGCTAATGCCAGCTACCCACCAATTGGCTACTGCCAATTTGCTAATGCCAGCTACCCACCGACTGGCTACAGCCAGCTACCCACCAACTGACTGACGCCTACGCTACCGCCAGCTACCCAGCAACTGGCTAACGCCGACCGACTGGCCACCGACTGGCCACAGCCAGCTACCCACCAACTGACTGACGCCTACGCTACCGCCAGCTTCCCACCAACTGGCTAATGCCAGCTACCCACCGACTGGCTACCGCCAGCTACCTACCAACTGGCTACTGCCAGCTACCCAGCAACTGGGTACTGCCAGCTACCCACCAACTGGCTAATGCCACCAACTGGCTAGTGCCAGCTACCCACCAACTGGCTACCGCCAGCTACCCAGCAACTGGCTAATGCCAGCTACCCACCGACTGGCTACCGCCAGCTACCCACCAACTGGCTAATGCCAGCTACCCAGCAACTGGCTAATGCCAGCTACCCAGCAACTGGCTAATGCCAGCTACCCAGCAACTGGCTAATGCCAGCTACCCAGCAACTGGGTACTGCCAGCTACCCACCGACTGGCTACCGCCAGCTACCCAGCAACTGGCTAATGCCAGCTACCCACCGACTGGCTACCGCCAGCTACCCACCAACTGGCTAATGCCAGCTACCCAGCAACTGGCTAATGCCAGCTACCCAGCAACTGGCTAGTGCCAGCTACCTACCAACTGGCTACTGCCAATTTGCTAATGCCAGCTACCCACCGACTGGCTACAGCCAGCTACCCACCAACTGACTGACGCCTACGCTACCGCCAGCTACCCAGCAACTGGCTAATGCCAGCTACCCAGCAACCGGCTAATGCCAGCTACCCAGCAACTGGCTAATGCCAGCTTCCCACCAACTGGCTAATGCCAGCTACCCACCGACTGGCTACCGCCAGCTACCTACCAACTGGCTACTGCCAGCTACCTACCAACTGGCTACTGCCATCTACCCAGCAACTGGGTACTGCCAGCTACCCACCAACTGGCTAATGCCAGCTACCCACCAATTGGCTAATGCCAGCTACCCACCAACTGGCTAGTGCCAGCTACCCACCAACTGGCTGCCGCCAGCTACCCAGCAACTGGCTAATGCCAGCTACCCACCGACTGGCTACCGCCAGCTACCCACCAACTGGCTAATGCCAGCTACCCACCGACTGGCTACCGCCAGCTACCCACCAACTGGCTAATGCCAGCTACCCAGCAACTGGCTAGTGCCAGCTACCCACCAACTGGCTAGTGCCAGCTACCCACCAACTGGCTAGTGCCAGCTACCCAGCAACTGGGTACTGCCAGCTACCCACCAATTGGCTAATGCCAGCTACCCACCGACTGGCTACCGCCAGCTACCCAGCAACTGGCTAATGCCAGCTACCCAGCAACTGGCTGATGCCAGCTACCCAGCAACTGGCTAGTGCCAGCTACCCACCAACTGGCTACCGCCAGCTACCCAGCAACTGGCTAGTGCCAGCTACCCACCAATTGGCTACTGGCAGCTATCCACCAACTGGCTACTGCCAGCTACCCAGCAACTGGCTAATGCCAGCTACCCACCAACTGGCTACTGCCAATTTGCTAATGCCAGCTACCCACCGACTGGCTACAGCCAGCTACCCACCGACTGGCTACCGCCAGCTACCCACCAACTGGCTAGTACCAGCTACCCACCAACTGGCTACCGCCAGCTACCCAGCAGCTGGCTAATGCCAGCTACCCACCGACTGGCTACCGCCAGCTACCCACCACTTGGCTAATGCCAGCTACCCAGCAACTGGCTAGTGCCAGCTACCCAGCAACTGGCTAGTGCCAGCTACCCAGCAACTGGCTAGTGCCAGCTACCCACCAACTGGCTAATGCCAGCTACCCACCAACTGGCTAATGCCAGCTACCCAGCAACCGGCTAATGCCAGCTACCCACCAACTGGCTACCGCCAGCTACCCACCAACTGGCTAGTGCCAGCTACCCACCGACTGGCTAATGCCAGCTACCTACCAACTGGCTAGTGCCAGCTACCCACCAACTGGCTACCGCCAGCTACCCAGCAACTGGCTACCGCCAGCTACCCAGCAACTGGCTAATGCCAGCTACACACCGACTGGCTACCGCCAGCTACCCAGCAACTGGCTAATGCCAGCTACCACCGACTGGCTACCGCCAGCTACCCACCAACTGGCTACCGCCAGCTACCCAGCAACTGGCCTACTGACCTACCAACTGGCTACTGCCAGCTACCTACCAACTGGCTACTGCCAGCTACCCAGCAACTGGCTACCGCCAGCTACCCAGCAACTGGCTAATGCCAGCTACCCACCAACTGGCTAATGCCAGCTACCCAGCAACTGGCTAGTGCCAGCTACCCACCGACTGGCTACCGCCAGCTACCCACCAACTGGCTAGTGCCAGCTACCCACCAACTGGCTAGTGCCAGCTACCCACCAACTGGCTAATGCCAGCTACCCACCGACTGGCTACCGCCAGCTACCCACCAACTGGCTAATGCCAGCTACCCAGCAACTGGCTACTGCCAGCTACCCACCAATTGGCTACTGCCAATTTGCTAATGCCAGGTACCCACCGACTGGCTACCGCCAGCTACCCACCAACTGGCTACCGCCAGCTACCCAGCAACTGGGTACTGCCAGCTACCCACCAATTGGCTAATGCCAGCTATCCACCAATTGGCTAATGCCAGCTACCCACCGACTGGCTACCGCCAGCTACCCAGCAACTGGCTAATGCCAGCTACCCACCAACTGGCTAATGCCAGCTACCCAGCAACTGGCTGATGCCAGCTACCCAGCAACTGGGTACTGCCAGCTACCCACCAACTGGCTAGTGCCAGCTACCCACCAACTGGCTACCGCCAGCTACCCACCGACTGGCTACCGCCAGCTACCCACCGACTGGCTACCGCCAGCTACCCACCAACTGGCTAATGCCAGCTACCCAGCAACTGGCTAGTGCCAGCTACCCACCGACTGGCTAATGCCAGCTACCTACCAACTGGCTAGTGCCAGCTACCCACCAACTGGCTACCGCCAGCTACCCAGCAACTGGCTAATGCCAGCTACACACCGACTGGCTACCGCCAGCTACCCAGCAACTGGCTAATGCCAGCTACCCACCGACTGGCTACCGCCAGCTACCCACCAACTGGCTAGTGCCAGCTACCCACCAACTGGCTACCGCCAGCTACCCAGCAACTGGCTACTGCCAGCTACCCAGCAACTGGCCTACTGACCTACCAACTGGCTACTGCCAGCTACCTACCAACTGGCTACTGCCAGCTACCCAGCAACTGGCTACCGCCAGCTACCCAGCAACTGGCTAATGCCAGCTACCCACCAACTGGCTAATGCCAGCTACCCAGCAACTGGCTAGTGCCAGCTACCCACCGACTGGCTACCGCCAGCTACCCACCAACTGGCTAGTGCCAGCTACCCACCAACTGGCTAATGCCAGCTACCCACCGACTGGCTACCGCCAGCTACCCACCAACTGGCTAATGCCAGCTACCCAGCAACTGGCTACTGCCAGCTACCCACCAATTGGCTACTGCCAATTTGCTAATGCCAGGTACCCACCGACTGGCTACCGCCAGCTACCCACCAACTGGCTACCGCCAGCTACCCAGCAACTGGGTACTGCCAGCTACCCACCAATTGGCTAATGCCAGCTATCCAACAATTGGCTAATGCCAGCTACCCACCGACTGGCTACCGCCAGCTACCCAGCAACTGGCTAATGCCAGCTACCCACCAACTGGCTAATGCCAGCTACCCAGCAACTGGCTGATGCCAGCTACCCAGCAACTGGGTACTGCCAGCTACCCACCAACTGGCTAGTGCCAGCTACCCAGCAACTGGCTACCGCCAGCTACCCAGCAACTGGCTACCGCCAGCTACCCAGCAACTGGCTAATGCCAGCTACCCACCGACTGGCTACCGCCAGCTACCCACCAACTGGCTAGTGCCAGCTACCCACCAACTGCCTAATGCCAGCTACCCACCAATTGGCTACTGCCAATTTGCTAATGCCAGCTACCCACCGACTGGCTACAGCCAGCTACCCACCAACTGACTGACGCCTACGCTACCGCCAGCTACCCAGCAACTGGCTAATTCCAGCTACCCACCAATTGGCTAATGCCAGCTACCCACCGACTGGCTACCGCCAGCTACCCACCAACTGGCTACTGCCAGCTACCCAGCAACTGGCTACTGCCAGCTACCCAGCAACTGGCTACTGCCAGCTACCCACCAACTGGCTAATACCAGCTACCCACCAATTGGCTAATGCCAGCTACTCACCGACTGGCTACCGCCAGCTACCCACCAACTGGCTACCGCCAGCTACCCACCAACTGGCTACCGCCAGCTACCCAGCAACTGGCTAATGCCAGCTACCCACCGACTGGCTACCGCCAGCTACCCAGCAACTGGCTAATGCCAGCTACCCACCAACTGGCTAATGCCAGCTACCCACCAACTGGCTAATGCCAGCTACCCACCGACTGGCTAATGCCAGCTACCCACCGACTGGCTAATGCCAGCTACCCACCGACTGGCTAGTGCCAGCTACCCAGCAACTGGCTACTGCCAGCTACCCAGCAACTGGCTACTGCCAGCTACCCAGCAACTGGCTACTGCCAGCTACCCAGCAACTGGCCTACCTACCTACCAACTGGCTACTGCCAGCTACCCACCAACTGGCTACTGCCAGCTATCCACCAACTGGCTACTGCCAATTTGCTAATGCCAGCTACCCACCGACTGGCTACAGCCAGCTACCCACCGACTGGCTACAGCCAGCTACCCACCAACTGGCTAGTACCAGCTACCCACCAACTGGCTACCGCCAGCTACCCAGCAACTGGCTAATGCCAGCTACCAACCGACTGGCTACCGCCAGCTACCCACCACTTGGCTAATGCCAGCTACCCAGCAACTGGCTAGTGCCAGCTACCCAGCAACTGGCTAGTGCCAGCTACCCAGCAACTGGGTACTGCCAGCTACCCACCAACTTTTTTTTTTTTTTTTTAATTAATTGCTCGCTCTTCAAGAGGATATTAGGACTCTTATAATGCGTGTAGCACAGAGCGAGCGGAAGAATTAGGAGAAGAATGTGTAGTGGTTTGAGAAACTCAGGTGTAATTGGTTTCAACTCACTTCCGTGGGTGGAGCCCGAAACGGGACGGAGGATTTTGATATCGACCTATTAACTTTAACCTAATTCACAGGAATTTGTTCGACATTCAACAACTTTGAAAGTTTGGAAGATTTAGCTTAGACACCCCCGCTGTCAGTGTTATGCCTTCACAGCAGAGCCATCTATACACAATCTACACAAACAGAGCTATTTTGAAAACTCGAATTAGGAACTAAGCCGATACAACAACCACAACAACAAAGCCACCCATTTAGTCAGACTTCTATCACTGGTCGACCAATCCAGTGACAGTGCCATTAACTTGATCCCAATGGCAAATGGTGACTGGACCAGATTCGAAAAACTAGACCACTACTCTAGGAATCGAACCTGGGACCTATCAATTGAATCAATTGAAAGGCAGGCGCTCTACCAACTCCGCCACCCAACTGGCTAATGCCAGCTACCTACCAACTGGCTACTGCCAGCTACCCACCAACTGGCTACCGCCAGCTACCCAGCAACTGGCTAATGCCAGCTACCCACCGACTGGCTACTGCCAGCTACCCAGCAACTGGCTACTGCCAGCTACCCAGCAACTGGCCTACCTACCTACCAACTGGCTACTGCCAGCTACCCACCAACTGGCTACTGCCAGCTATCCACCAACTGGCTACTGCCAATTTGCTAATGCCAGCTACCCACCGACTGGCTACAGCCAGCTACCCACCGACTGGCTACCGCCAGCTACCCACCAACTGGCTAGTACCAGCTACCCACCAACTGGCTACCGCCAGCTACCCAGCAACTGGCTACCGCCAGCTACCCACCACTTGACTAATGCCAGCTACCCACCGACTGGCTACCGCCAGCCACCCGCCGACTGGCTACCGCCAGCTACCCACCAACTGGCTAATGCCAGCTACCCACCAACTGGCTAATGCCAGCTACCCAGCAACTGGCTAATGCCAGCTACCCAGCAACTGGCTAGTGCCAGCTACCCAGCAACTGGCTAGTGCCAGCTACCCAGCAACTGGCTAGTGCCAGCTACCCAGCAACTGGCTACCGCCAGCTACCCACCAACTGGCTAATGCCAGCTACCCACCAACTGGATAATGCCAGCTACCCACCGACTGGCTACTGCCAGCTACCTACCAACTGGCTAGTGCCAGCTACCCACCAACTGGCTAATGCCAGCTACCTACCAACTGGCTACAGCCAGCTACCCACCGACTGGCTACCGCCAGCTACCCACCAACTGGCTAGTACCAGCTACCCACCAACTGGCTACCGCCAGCTACCCAGCAACTGGCTAATGCCAGCTACCCACCGACTGGCTACCGCCAGCTACCCACCACTTGGCTAATGCCAGCTACCCACCGACTGGCTACCGCCAGCCACCCGCCGACTGGCTACCGCCAGCTACCCACCAACTGGCTAATGCCAGCTACCCAGCAACTGGCTAATGCCAGCTACCCAGCAACTGGCTAGTGCCAGCTACCCAGCAACTGGCTAATGCCAGCTACCCACCGACTGGCTACCGCCAGCTACCCACCACTTGGCTAATGCCAGCTACCCAGCAACTGGCTACCGCCAGCTACCCACCAACTGCCTAATGCCAGCTACCCACCGACTGGCTACTGCCAGCTACCTACCAACTGGCTAGTGCCAGCTACCCACCAACTGGCTAATGCCAGCTACCTACCAACTGGCTACAGCCAGCTACCCACCGACTGGCTACCGCCAGCTACCCACCAACTGGCTAGTACCAGCTACCCACCAACTGGCTACCGCCAGCTACCCAGCAACTGGCTAATGCCAGCTACCCACCGACTGGCTACCGCCAGCTACCCACCAACTGGCTAGTACCAGCTACCCACCACTTGGCTAATGCCAGCTACCCACCAACTGGCTAATGCCAGCTACCCACCGACTGGCTACCGCCAGCTACCCACCGACTGGCTACCGCCAGCTACCCAGCAACTGGCTGATGCCAGCTACCCAGCAACTGGCTAATGCCAGCTACCCAGCAACTGGCTAGTGCCAGCGACCCAGCAACTGGCTACTGCCAGCTACCTACCAACTGGCTAGTGCCAGCTACCCACCAACTGGCTACCGCCAGCTACCCAGCAACTGGCTAATGCCAGCTTCCCACCGACTGGCTACCGCCAGCTACCCACCAGAGATGTAAAAGATTTAAATCTTTTGACTTTTAAAATCAATTGACTTCATATCTCTGACTCTTTAATTCATTAATTAACTCTGCGAACCAGACTTCAGTACTGAAATCATCATTCTCTTTGATGTCTTGATTGGATCAATCTTTACGACCAGTCTTTTGATTTGAAATCAATTGAATGCAAGTCTATCGACTGACAGTGCATTCACTGAAGTCACTTTGAAGTCTTTACCATTCTCTTGAAGTCTCCCGCATTCATTTGAAGTCTTTGGGACTTCAACAGATTTTCATTGCAGTCTTTGGGACTTCAAAGTTTTTTGTTGCAGTCTTTGGGATTTCAGCGTGTGAGTGAGTTCGAACAAGTCAGAAAGAATCACGAATCACACTTTTATATGGGGTACAGGTTTAGACGAAGAGGAGAACGCTGTGTTCACGTAGGCAGAGGGGGATGGGGATGAGGATGGAGTCGTACTATTACAAAAGAGTAATAAATATAATGAAAATAAATGAATTAAATTTATTTCATTTACGATTTTTCATATTTTATAAGACATAAACAATTAACTTTCAGAAGCAACAATTGGTACAATGGTACATTCATTTTGTTACAATATTAAAACCTTGATCACAACAAATTGAAATAAGTATAAAACTTTCGCGTCAGGGAACTTAACCAACTGATAACGATATGAGTAGCAAGACTACCTGTTATTTGTTTATGCAATTAGGCTTCCAAAGAAGAAAACAATTTTTTATAATGTTTTCGCGTACATCTTGTGTGAACAGCATACACATGGTGCGGGGGCTCGCTCTCCCATGCACTTCGATCACCAGCTTCATCTCCTAGAAAAAATAGACCTGAAGTGTTTGCTTAATATGAGGAGGTGAGTCACAGTCGGGAAATAATTAAGAACGAGAGAAGTCGAGCCTGTCTTGAGTGAATCTAAATAGCTGTTTACAAAAGTCATAAAGTTGGTGAAATTTAAATTAAACTAATTGTTATTTTTTTAATAAGCAAGTTTTATTAGATAATTATTTGGAAATGGATAGTGAATTTTCATCCGATGATTGTGAAACTGATCCTACATTTGTACTTGGACCAGAAGTTTCAAATCGAAAAAGGCCCTTCTCATTTGATAAAGCATCTGTAAGCCACAAGCGGCGCAAAACCGATTCAGCATTTTCAAGCATCGAAATTAATGAAAGTGAAGCAGAATCACAATTATCGCAAACATCAGCAAATAGTGAGAATAAGCTTATTCTATCCGGTAGATTTTTCAAAATCATAAAGCAGGTATATTCATTTCTTAACATATTAAACATTTTATGTCTGTCTGTCTTAATCAAAGTGGATTTTTGAGGATTTATTTAATCTTTAATTCGGAGAATAATCTAACAGTGAAAAGAGTTCCAAATTTTCCAGACTTACTTCCTGCAGTTATAAAATCTGCCTTCCGGTGCCGTGAAATAAACGCCGAATTCCAGAATTTCAAAATTCGGCGTTATTTCACTTTATGAATGTGAATTAAGACCGAAATTTAATGTTCGGCCATTGCAACATACGTACCTCTTTCCCAAGGAAGAACCCCCATTCTCCCTCCATTAATCTCTCAAAGTTTTTATATAACGCCCTTAGGTTGCCTTTATTGTTCAAAGCGTTATACCGTCTACTAGACTTGGTCAAGATAAATTGTTTAATTTAATCATAAAATAAACAGGTTTTATCTCTTACAATTATTTTACTCGTCAATAGCTGAACGATACTGAATTCCAGCGTAAGAGGAATGGTGTTCTGGTTGAGTGTTGCTGTTGCCAGATACGATTGCAAGGATCCATGCAAGTAACATCAAATTTTATAAGGCATTTGAGGAAAAAACATCCGAAGGAATTCGACGAGTATATACAACTTAAGGCCACAAATGTCAATACTACGAGGTCCAGGCAAGAGCAATTTCAGCAGTTGATTGTTAGCTTTATTGCAAATAATTTGCTGCCAATTTCGATTGTGGAAGACGAATCGTTTAGAAAGCTTTTGCGATTTGCTAATAGCAATCTTAAAGTCATGAGCCGCCCAACAACCGTGAAGCTTATAGACGACGCATTCGTTTCCATGATCGAAAAATTGAAGTCTTCAATTTCAAGACAGAAATATGTTTGTACAACCGCTGATGTGTGGTCAACGAAACACCGGAGTTTTTTTGGCTACACATGTCATTGGATAGACGAAGACTTCAATAGGCAATCAGTTGCTCTTGCTTGCAAGCGATTTTCGGGATCGCATTCATATGACCGGATTAATGACCTTATTTTCGAAGTTCATGCTCGGTTCGGACTCAATTGCAATAACGTTGTGGCAACAGTCACTGACAATGGTTCCAACTTCATAAAAGCATTCAAGGAATTTGGGATAGAAACATATTTTGCCAACAATGACGAAAACACTGACAGTTCAGAAGAAACTGAAATGGAAACAACTGAGTTAACGAATGTTGCATTTGAGAATTTGTTACCGAAACATATTAAATGTGCAACACATACGCTTAACTTAGTTGCTTCCACCGATTTTGCGCGCATCTTGCGCGAACACAGTTTGCACTACAAACAGCACCAAAAAGTAAGTAGACATAACAAATCTTGGATTATAACGTTAATGTTTCTTTTTTTCCATAAAGATAATTCAAAAATGCTCAAATCTTTGGTCGAAGGTTAACAGACCAAAAACATCAGAGCAAATTCTCTCTGTCCTGGGCTGTCAGTTAAAATATCCGGTCCCGACAAGATGGAATTCTTTATATGATTCGGTCAGAGACATCATTAAACATAAAGAAAAGATCAATGAACTCTGCAAAAGGCTGGAAGTACAACCATTTTTCGAACCGGATATTTTATATCTACAAGACTACGTTCACCTCCTACGACCAATCGCTGAAGCCCTAGATTTCCTTCAAGGAGAAAAAGGAATGCTTTATGGTTACTTGCTGCCCACCTTAGCAACAATCAGAGTGTCGTATAAGACGATATTTAACGAAAATCCATTAAAGGTTTTACCAATGGATTTTGTTAATAAAATCGAAGAATCGCTTGTTAGACGATTTCACTCATACTTCCATTTAACGAGTGACGTGGAAGATGCGATTGTTGCCTCGGTTCTTTGCCCGTTGGCAAAACTCAATTGGGTGTCAGCACTAAATCCAAAGTTTAATGACACCAAAATTACGGAATTAAGTTGTCTAGTCAGAAGAAGAATTGCTTCCGAAAACGATCAAAGCCCTGAAAATGCAAAAACAAACAGTGAACGTAAAATTCCATATTTTAATTTCGGCAATGCAGGTAACAAAATCAAAGCAACCATTTACAAAGACTTTAATTACTTCACATTCCAGATCAGCTATTAGAATCATCTAATAACTGCTGTTCATCTGTTGACAACGAATACTATGCGTATCTAGCCCATTCGTCGACATCCACAGAACTCCTCTGTCAATATCCAGCCCTGAAAAAAACATTTGTAAGGTACAACACTCCACTACCTGCCTCAGCAGCTGTGGAAAGGCTGTTTTCAGTTGCTGCTAAATACTCCTCGGCGAGGAGCCCTTTCAGACTCCAATTTTGAAAAATTGTTGCTTCTGAAAGTTAATTGCTAGGAAAAACTTAAACTATCTTTTATAAAATATGAAAAATCGTTAATGAAATAAATTTAATTTATTTATTATTATTATATTAATTACTCTTTTTGTAATAGTACGACTCCATCCTCATCCCCATCCCCTTCTCCCTATGTGAACACAGCGTACTCCTCTTCGTCTAAACCTGAAAGCCCATTATAATCCATATAAAAGTGTGATTCGTGATTCTTTCTGACTTGTTCAAACTCACTCACACGCTGAAATCCCAAAGACTGCAACAAAAAACTTTGAAGTCCCAAAGACTGCAATGAAAATTTGTTGAAGTCCCAAAGACTACAATGAAAATCTGTTGAAGTCCCAAAGACTTCAAATGAATGCGGGAGACTTCAAGAGAATGGTAAAGACTTCAAAGTGACTTCAGTGAATGCACTGTCAGTCGATAGACTTGCATTCAATTGATTTTAAATCAAAAGACTGGTCGTAAAGATTGATCCAATCAAGACTTCAAAGAGAATGAAAGATTTCAATGCTGAAATCTAGATCATCAAGTAAATTGAATTGATTTAATCAGAAGTTATGAAATTCTTTTCAAGAATTCAGGGATTGCATTACAAAAGATTGCAGTCTTTTACAGCTCTGCTACCCACCAACTGGCTAGTGCCAGCTACTCACCAACTGGCTACCGCCAGCTACCCACCGACTGGCTACCGCCAGCTACCCACCAACTGGCTAGTGCCAGCTACCCACCAACTGGCTAATGCCAGCTACCCACCAATTGGCTACTGCCAATTTGCTAATGCCAGCTACCCACCAACTGACTGACGCCTACGCTACCGCCAGCTACCCAGCAGCTGGCTAATGCCAGCTACCCACCAACTGGCTAGTGCCAGCTACCCACCAACTGGCTACCGCCAGCTACCCACCGACTGGCTACCGCCAGCTACCCACCAACTGGCTAGTGCCAGCTACCCACCAACTGGCTAATGCCAGCTACCCACCAATTGGCTACTGCCAATTTGCTAATGCCAGCTACCCACCAACTGACTGACGCCTACGTTACCGCCAGCTACCCAGCAACTGGCTAATGCCAGCTACCCACCAACTGGCTAGTGCCAGCTACCCACCAACTGGCTAGTGCCAGCTACCCACCAACTGGCTACCGCCAGCTACCCACCGACTGGCTACCGCCAGCTACCCACCAACTGGCTAGTGCCAGCTACCCACCAACTGGCTAATGCCAGCTACCCACCAATTGGCTACTGCCAATTTGCTAATGCCAGCTACCCACCAACTGACTGACGCCTACGCTACCGCCAGCTACCCAGCAACTGGCTAATGCCAGCTACCCACCAACTGGCTAATGCCAGCTACCCACCAATTGGCTACTGCCAATTTGCTAATGCCAGCTACCCACCAACTGACTGACGCCTACGCTACCGCCAGCTACCCACCAACTGGCTAGTGCCAGCTACCCACCAACTGGCTAGTGCCAGCTACCCACCAACTGGCTACCGCCAGCTACCCACCAACTGGCTACCGCCAGCTACCCAGCAACTGGCTAATGCCAGCTACCCACCAACTGGATAATGCCAGCTACCCACCAATTGGCTACTGCCAATTTGCTAATGCCAGCTACCCACCAACTGACTGACGCCTACGCTACCGCCAGCTACCCAGCAACTGGCTAATGCCAGCTACCCACCAACTGGCTAGTGCCAGCTACCCACCAACTGGCTAGTGCCAGCTACCCACCAACTGGCTACCGCCAGCTACCCACCGACTGGCTACCGCCAGCTACCCACCAACTGGCTAGTGCCAGCTACCCACCAACTGGCTAATGCCAGCTACCCACCAATTGGCTACTGCCAATTTGCTAATGCCAGCTACCCACCAACTGACTGACGCCTACGCTACCGCCAGCTACCCAGCAACTGGCTAATGCCAGCTACCCACCAACTGGCTAATGCCAGCTACCCACCAATTGGCTACTGCCAATTTGCTAATGCCAGCTACCCACCAACTGACTGACGCCTACGCTACCGCCAGCTACCCAGCAACTGGCTAATGCCAGCTACCCACCAACTGGCTAGTGCCAGCTACCCACCAACTGGCTAGTGCCAGCTACCCACCAACTGGCTACCGCCAGCTACCCACCGACTGGCTACCGCCAGCTACCCACCAACTGGCTAGTGCCAGCTACCCACCGACTGGCTACAGCCAGCTACCCACCAACTGACTGACGCCTACGCTACCGCCAGCTACCCAGCAACTGGCTAATGCCAGCTACCCACCAATTGGCTAATGCCAGCTACCCACCGACTGGCTACCGCCAGCTACCCACCAACTGGCTAGTGCCAGCTACCCACCAATTGGCTACTGCCAATTTGCTAATGCCAGCTACCCACCAACTGACTGACGCCTACGCTACCGCCAGCTACCCAGCAACTGGCTAATGCCAGCTACCCACCAACTGGCTAGTGCCAGCTACCCACCAACTGGCTACCGCCAGCTACCCACCGACTGGCTACCGCCAGCTACCCACCAACTGGCTAGTGCCAGCTACCCACCGACTGACTGACGCCTACGCTACCGCCAGCTACCCAGCAACTGGCTAATGCCAGCTACCCACCGACTGGCTACCGCCAGCTACCCACCGACTGGCTACCGCCAGCTACCCACCAACTGGCTACTGCCAGCTACCCAGCAACTGGGTACTGCCAGCTACCCACCAACTGGCTAATACCAGCTACCCACCAATTGGCTAATGCCAGCTACTCACCGACTGGCTACCGCCAGCTACCCAGCAACTGGCTAATGCCAGCTACCCAGCAACTGGCTAATGCCAGCTACCCAGCAACTGGCTACTGCCAGCTACCCAGCAACTGGCTACTGCCAGCTACCCAGCAACTGGCCTACCTACCTACCAACTGGCTACTGCCAGCTACCCACCAATTGGCTAATGTCAGCTACCCACCGACTGGCTACCGCCAGCTAACCAGCAACTGGCTAATGCCAGCTTCCCACCAACTGGCTAATGCCAGCTACCCAGCAACTGGCTGATGCCAGCTACCCAGCAACTGGGTACTGCCAGCTACCCACCAACTGGCTAGTGCCAGCTACTCACCAACTGGCTACCGCCACCTACCCACCGACTGGCTACCGCCAGCTACCCACCAACTGGCTAGTGCCAGCTACCCACCAACTGGCTAATGCCAGCTACCCACCAATTGGCTACTGCCAATTTGCTAATGCCAGCTACCCACCAACTGACTGACGCCTACGCTACCGCCAGCTACCCAGCAACTGGCTAATGCCAGCTACCCACCAACTGGCTAGTGCCAGCTACCCACCAACTGGCTAGTGCCAGCTACCCACCAACGGGCTACCGCCAGCTACCCAGCAACTGGCTACCGCCAGCTACCCAGCAACTGGCTAATGCCAGCTACCCACCGACTGGCTACCGCCAGCTACCCACCAACTGGCTAATGCCAGCTACCCAGCAACTGGCTAGTGCCAGCTACCCAGCAACTGGCTAGTGCCAGCTACCCAGCAACTGGCTAGTGCCAGCTACCCAGCAACTGGGTACTGCCAGCTACCCACCAATTGGCTAATGCCAGCTACCCACCGACTGGCTACCGCCAGCTACCCAGCAACTGGCTAATGCCAGCTACCCACCAACTGGCTAATGCCAGCTACCCAGCAACTGGCTGATGCCAGCTACCCAGCAACTGGGTACTGCCAGCTACCCACCAATTGGCTAGTGCCAGCTACCCACCAACTGGCTAATGCCAGCTACCCACCAATTGGCTACTGCCAATTTGCTAATGCCAGCTACCCACCAACTGACTGACGCCTACGCTACCGCCAGCTACCCAGCAACTGGCTAATGCCAGCTACCCACCAACTGGCTAGTGCCAGCTACCCACCAACTGGCTACCGCCAGCTACCCACCGACTGGCTACCGCCAGCTACCCACCAACTGGCTAGTGCCAGCTACCCACCAACTGGCTAATGCCAGCTACCCACCAATTGGCTACTGCCAATTTGCTAATGCCAGCTACCCACCAACTGACTGACGCCTACTCTACCGCCAGCTACCCAGCAACTGGCTAATGCCAGTTACCCACCAACTGGCTAATGCCAGCTACCCACCAATTGGCTACTGCCAATTTGCTAATGCCAGCTACCCACCAACTGACTGACGCCTACGCTACCGCCAGCTACCCAGCAACTGGCTAATGCCAGCTACCCACCAACTGGCTAGTGCCAGCTACCCACCAACTGGCTACCGCCAGCTACCCACCAACTGGCTAGTGCCAGCTACCCACCAACTGGCTAATGCCAGCTACCCACCAATTGGCTACTGCCAATTTGCTAATGCCAGCTACCCACCAACTGACTGACGCCTACGCTACTGCCAGCTACCCAGCAACTGGCCTACCTACCTACCAACTGGCTACTGCCAGCTACCCACCAACTGGCTACTGCCAGCTACCCACCAATTGGCTAATGCCAGCTACCCACCGACTGGCTACCGCCAGCTACCCAGCAACTGGCTAATGCCAGCTACCCACCAACTGGCTAATGCCAGCTACCCAGCAACTGGCTGATGCCAGCTACCCAGCAACTGGGTACAGCTGGCAGTACCCACCGACTGGCTACCGCCAGCTACCCACCAACTGGCTAGTGCCAGCTACCCACCAACTGGCTAATGCCAGCTACCCACCAATTGGCTACTGCCAATTTGCTAATGCCAGCTACCCACCAACTGACTGACGCCTACGCTACCGCCAGCTACCCAGCAACTGGCTAATGCCAGCTACCCACCAACTGGCTAGTGCCAGCTACCCACCAACTGGCTACCGCCAGCTACCCACCAACTGGCTAGTGCCAGCTACCCACCAACTGGCTAATGCCAGCTACCCACCAATTGGCTACTGCCAATTTGCTAATGCCAGCTACCCACCAACTGACTGACGCCTACGCTACCGCCAGCTACCCACCAACTGGCTAGTGCCAGCTACCCACCAACTGGCTACCGCCAGCTACCCACCGACTGGCTACCGCCAGCTACCCACCAACTGGCTAGTGCCAGCTACCCACCAACTGGCTAATGCCAGCTACCCACCAATTGGCTACTGCCAATTTGCTAATGCCAGCTACCCACCAACTGACTGACGCCTACGCTACCGCCAGCTACCCAGCAACTGGCTAATGCCAGCTACCCACCAACTGGCTAGTGCCAGCTACCCACCAACTGGCTACCGCCAGCTACCCACCGACTGGCTACCGCCAGCTACCCACCAACTGGCTAGTGCCAGCTACCCACCGACTGGCTACAGCCAGCTAGCCACCAACTGACAGACACCTACGCTACCGCCAGCTACCCAGCAACTGGCTAATGCCAGCTACCCACCAATTGGCTAATGCCAGCTACCCACCGACTGGCTACCGCCAGCTACCCACCAACTGGCTAGTGCCAGCTACCCAGCAACTGGCTAATGCCAGCTACCCACCGACTGGCTACCGCCAGCTACCCACCAACTGGCTAGTGCCAGCTACCCACCAACTGGCTAATGCCAGCTACCCACCAACTGGCTAGTGCCAGCTACTCACCAACTGGCTACCGCCAGCTACCCACCGACTGGCTACCGCCAGCTACCCACCAACTGGCTAGTGCCAGCTACCCACCAACTGGCTAATGCCAGCTACCCACCAATTGGCTAATGCCAGCTACTCACCGACTGGCTACCGCCAGCTACCCAGCAACTGGCTAATGCCAGCTACCCACCGACTGGCTACCGCCAGCTACCCAGCAACTGGCTAATGCCAGCTACCCAGCAACTGGCTAATGCCAGCTACCCACCAATTGGCTACTGCCAATTTGCTAATGCCAGCTACCCACCAACTGACTGACGCCTACGCTACCGCCAGCTACCCAGCAACTGGCTAATGCCAGCTACCCACCAACTGGCTAGTGCCAGCTACCCACCAACTGGCTACCGCCAGCTACCCACCGACTGGCTACCGCCAGCTACCCACCAACTGGCTAGTGCCAGCTACCCACCGACTGGCTACAGCCAGCTACCCACCAACTGACTGACGCCTACGCTACCGCCAGCTACCCAGCAACTGGCTAATGCCAGCTACCCACCAATTGGCTAATGCCAGCTACCCACCGACTGGCTACCGCCAGCTACCCACCAACTGGCTAGTGCCAGCTACCCAGCAACTGGCTAATGCCAGCTACCCACCGACTGGCTACCGCCAGCTACCCACCAACTGGCTAGTGCCAGCTACCCACCAACTGGCTAATGCCAGCTACCCACCAATTGGCTACTGCCAGCTACCCAGCAACTGGGTACTGCCAGCTACCCACCAACTGGCTAATACCAGCTACCCACCAATTGGCTAATGCCAGCTACTCACCGACTGGCTACCGCCAGCTACCCAGCAACTGGCTAATGCCAGCTACCCACCGACTGGCTACCGCCAGCTACCCAGCAACTGGCTAATGCCAGCTACCCAGCAACTGGCCTACCTACCTACCAACTGGCTACTGCCAGCTACCCACCAACTGGCTACTGCCAGCTACCCACCAATCGGCTAATGCCAGCTACCCACCGACTGGCTACCGCCAGCTATCCAGCAACTGGCTAATGCCAGCTACCCACCAACTGGCTAATGCCAGCTACCCAGCAACTGGCTGATGCCAGCTACCCAGCAACTGGGTACTGCCAGCTACCCACCAACTGGCTAGTGCCAGCTACTCACCAACTGGCTACCGCCAGCTACCCACCGACTGGCTACCGCCAGCTACCCACCAACTGGCTAGTGCCAGCTACCCACCAACTGGCTAATGCCAGCTACCCACCAATTGGCTACTGCCAATTTGCTACCGCCAGCTACCCAGCAACTGGCTAATGCCAGCTACCCACCAACTGGCTAGTGCCAGCTACCCACCAACTGGCTACCGCCAGCTACCCACCGACTGGCTACCGCCAGCTACCCACCAACTGGCTAGTGCCAGCTACCCACCAACTGGCTAATGCCAGCTACCCACCAATTGGCTACTGCCAATTTGCTAATGCCAGCTACCCACCAACTGACTGACGCCTATGCTACCACCAGCTACCCAGCAACTGGCTAATGCCAGCTACCCACCAACTGGCTAATGCCAGCTACCCACCAATTGGCTACTGCCAATTTGCTAATGCCAGCTACCCACCAACTGACTGACGCCTACGCTACCGCCAGCTACCCAGCAACTGGCTAATGCCAGCTACCCACCAACTGGCTACCGCCAGCTACCCACCGACTGGCTACCGCCAGCTACCCACCAACTGGCTAGTGCCAGCTACCCACCAACTGGCTAATGCCAGCTACCCACCAATTGGCTACTGCCAATTTGCTAATGCCAGCTACCCACCAACTGACTGACGCCTACGCTACCGCCAGCTACCCAGCATCTGGCTAATGCCAGCTACCCACCAACTGGCTAGTGCCAGCTACCCACCAACTGGCTACCGCCAGCTACCCACCGACTGGCTACCGCCAGCTACCCACCAACTGACTGACGCCTACGCTACCGCCAGCTACCCAGCAACTGGCTAATGCCAGCTACCCACCAATTGGCTAATGCCAGCTACCCACCGACTGTCTACCGCCAGCTACCCATCAACTGGCTAATGCCAGCTACCCAGCAACTGGCTACTGCCAGCTACCCAGCAACTGACTGACGCCTATGCTACCACCAGCTACCCAGCAACTGGCTAATGCCAGCTACCCACCAACTGGCTAGTGCCAGCTACCCACCAACTGGCTAGTGCCAGCTACCCACCAACTGGCTAATGCCAGCTACCCACCAATTGGCTACTGCCAATTTGCTAATGCCAGCTACCCACCAACTGACTGACGCCTACGCTACCGCCAGCTACCCAGCAACTGGCTAGTGCCAGCTACCCACCAACTGGCTAATGCCAGCTACCCACCAATTGGCTACTGCCAGCTACCCAGCAACTGGGTACTGCCAGCTACCCACCAACTGGCTAATACCAGCTACCCACCAATTGGCTAATGCCAGCTACTCACCGACTGGCTACCGCCAGCTACCCAGCAACTGGCTAATGCCAGCTACCCACCGACTGGCTACTGCCAGCTACCCAGCAACTGGGTACTGCCAGCTACCCACCAACTGGCTAATACCAGCTACCCACCAATTGGCTAATGCCAGCTACTCACCGACTGGCTACCGCCAGCTACCCAGCAACTGGCTAATGCCAGCTACCCACCGACTGGCTACCGCCAGCTACCCACCAACTGGCTAGTGCCAGCTACCCACCAACTGGCTAGTGCCAGCTACCCACCAACTGGCTACCGCCAGCTACCCACCGACTGGCTACCGCCAGCTACCCACCAACTGGCTAGTGCCAGCTACCCACCAACTGGCTAATGCCAGCTACCCACCAATTGGCTACTGCCAATTTGCTAATGCCAGCTACCCACCAACTGACTGACGCCTACGCTACCGCCAGCTACCCAGCAACTGGCTAGTGCCAGCTACCCACCAACTGGCTAATGCCAGCTACCCACCAATTGGCTACTGCCAGCTACCCAGCAACTGGGTACTGCCAGCTACCCACCAACTGGCTAATACCAGCTACCCACCAATTGGCTAATGCCAGCTACTCACCGACTGGCTACCGCCAGCTACCCAGCAACTGGCTAATGCCAGCTACCCACCGACTGGCTACCGCCAGCTACCCAGCAACTGGCTAATGCCAGCTACCCAGCAACTGGCTAATGCCAGCTACCCACCGACTGGCTACTGCCAGCTACCCAGCAACTGGCTACTGCCAGCTACCCAGCAACTGGCTACTGCCAGCTACCCAGCAACTGGCCTACCTACCTACCAACTGGCTACTGCCAGCTACCCACCAACTGGCTACTGCCAGCTACCCACCAATCGGCTAATGCCAGCTACCCACCGACTGGCTACCGCCAGCTATCCAGCAACTGGCTAATGCCAGCTACCCACCGACTGGCTACCGCCAGCTACCCAGCAACTGGCTGATGCCAGCTACCCAGCAACTGGGTACTGCCAGCTACCCACCAACTGGCTAGTGCCAGCTACTCACCAACTGGCTAGTGCCAGCTACTCACCAACTGGCTACCGCCAGCTACCCACCGACTGGCTACCGCCAGCTACCCACCAACTGGCTAGTGCCAGCTACCCACCAACTGGCTAATGCCAGCTACCCACCAATTGGCTACTGCCAATTTGCTAATGCCAGCTACCCACCAACTGACTGACGCCTACGCTACCGCCAGCTACCCAGCAACTGGCTAATGCCAGCTACCCACCAACTGGCTAGTGCCAGCTACCCACCAACTGGCTACCGCCAGCTACCCACCGACTGGCTACCGCCAGCTACCCACCAACTGGCTAGTGCCAGCTACCCACCAACTGGCTAATGCCAGCTACCCACCAATTGGCTACTGCCAATTTGCTAATGCCAGCTACCCACCAACTGACTGACGCCTATGCTACCACCAGCTACCCAGCAACTGGCTAATGCCAGCTACCCACCAACTGGCTAATGCCAGCTACCCACCAATTGGCTACTGCCAATTTGCTAATGCCAGCTACCCACCAACTGACTGACGCCTACGCTACCGCCAGCTACCCAGCAACTGGCTAATGCCAGCTACCCACCAACTGGCTACCGCCAGCTACCCACCGACTGGCTACCGCCAGCTACCCACCAACTGGCTAGTGCCAGCTACCCACCAACTGGCTAATGCCAGCTACCCACCAATTGGCTACTGCCAATTTGCTAATGCCAGCTACCCACCAACTGACTGACGCCTACGCTACCGCCAGCTACCCAGCATCTGGCTAATGCCAGCTACCCACCAACTGGCTAGTGCCAGCTACCCACCAACTGGCTACCGCCAGCTACCCACCGACTGGCTACCGCCAGCTACCCACCAACTGACTGACGCCTACGCTACCGCCAGCTACCCAGCAACTGGCTAATGCCAGCTACCCACCAATTGGCTAATGCCAGCTACCCACCGACTGTCTACCGCCAGCTACCCATCAACTGGCTAATGCCAGCTACCCAGCAACTGGCTACTGCCAGCTACCCAGCAACTGGGTACTGCCAGCTACCCAGCAACTGGCTACTGCCAGCTACTCACCGACTGGCTACCGCCAGCTACCCAGCAACTGGCTAATGCCAGCTACCCACCGACTGGCTACCGCCAGCTACCCAGCAACTGGCTAATGCCAGCTACCCAGCAACTGGCTAATGCCAGCTACCCACCGACTGGCTAGTGCCAGCTACCCACCGACTGGCTAGTGCCAGCTACCCAGCAACTGGCTACTGCCAGCTACCCAGCAACTGGCTACTGCCAGCTACCCAGCAACTGGCCTACCTACCTACCAACTGGCTACTGCCAGCTACCCACCAACTGGCTACTGCCAGCTACCCACCAACTGGCTACTGCCAGCTACCCAGCAACTGGCTACTGCCAATTTGCTAATGCCAGCTACCCACTAATTGGCTAATGCCAGCTACCCACCGACTGGCTAATGCCAGCTACCCAGCAACTGGCTAGTACCAGCTACCCAGCAACTGGCTAATGCCAGCTACCCACCAACTGGCTAATGCCAGCTACCCACCGACTGGCTACCGCCAGCTACCCACCAACTGGCTAATGCCAGCTACCCAGCAACTGGCTAGTGCCAGCTACCCAGCAACTGGCTACCGCCAGCTACCCACCAACTGGCTAGTGCCAGCTACCCAGCAACTGGCTACCGCCAGCTACCCACCAACTGGCTAGTGCCAGCTACCCAGCAACTGGCTAATGCCAGCTACCCACCGACTGGCTACTGCCAGCTACCCAGCAACTGGCTAGTGCCAGCTACCCACCAACTGGCTACCGCCAGCTACCCAGCAACTGGCTAATGCCAGCTACCCACCGACCGGCTACCGCCAGCTACCCACCAACTGGCTAGTGCCAGCTACCCACCAACTGGCTAGTGCCAGCTACCCACCAACTGGCTACTGCCAGCTACCCAGCAACTGGCCTACTGACCTACCAACTGGCTACTGCCAGCTACCTACCAACTGGCTACTGCCAGCTACCCAGCAACTGGCTAATGCCAGCTACCCACCGACTGGCTACCGCCAGCTACCCACCAACTGGCTAATGCCAGCTACCCAGCAACTGGCTAGTGCCAGCTACCCACCGACTGGCTACCGCCAGCTACCCACCGACTGGCTACCGCCAGCTACCCACCAACTGGCTAGTGCCAGCTACCCACCAACTGGCTAATGCCAGCTACCCACAGACTGGCTACCGCCAGCTACCCACCAACTGGCTAGTGCCAGCTACCCACCAACTGGCTACCGCCAGCTACCCAGCAACTGGCTAATGCCAGCTACCCACCGACTGGCTACCGCCAGCTACCCACCAACTGGCTAATGCCAGCTACCCACCAACTGGCTAATGCCAGCTACCCAGCAACTGGAAAGTGCCAGCTACCCACCGACTGGCTACCGCCAGCTACCCACCAACTGGCTACCGCCAGCTACCCAGCAACTGGCTAATGCCAGCTACCCACCGACTGGCTACCGCCAGCTACCCACCGACTGGCTACTGCCAGCTACCCAGCAACTGGCTAATGCCAGCTACCCACCAATTGGCTAATGCCAGCTACCCACCAACTGGCTAGTGCCAGCTACCCACCAACTGGCTACCGCCAGCTACCCACCAACTGGCTAATGCCAGCTACCTACCAACTGGCTACTGCCAGCTACCCAGCAACTGGCTACCGCCAGCTACCCAGCAACTGGCTAATGCCAGCTACCCACCGACTGGCTACCGCCAGCTACCCACCAACTGGCTAATGCCAGCTACCCAGCAACTGGCTAGTGCCAGCTACCCACCAACTGGCTAATGCCAGCTACCCACCAACTGGCTAATGCCAGATACCCAGCAACTGGCTAATGCCAGCTACCCACCGACTGGCTACCGCCAGCTACCCACTACTGGCTAGTGGCAGCTACCCACCAACTGGCTAATGCCAGCTACCCAGCAACTGGCTAGTGCCAGCTACCCAGCAACTGGCTAGTGCCAGCTACCCAGCAACTGGTTAGTGCCAGCTACCCAGCAACTGGCTAGTGCCAGCTACCCACCGACTGGCTACCGCCAGCTACCCACCAACTGGCTAGTGCCAGCTACCCAGCAACTGGCTAGTGCCAGCTACCCAGCAACTGGCCTACTGACCTACCAACTGGCTACTGCCAGCTACCCACCAACTGGCTACTGCCAGCTACCCACCGACTGGCTACAGCCAGCTACCCACCAACTGACTGACGCCTACGCTACCGCCAGCTACCCAGCAACTGGCTAATGCCAGCTACCCACCAATTGGCTAATGCCAGCTACCCACCGACTGGCTAGTGCCAGCTACCCACCAACTGGCTACCGCCAGCTACCCAGCAACTGGCTAACGCCAGCTACCCACCAACTGGCTAATGCCAGCTACCCACCGACTGGCTACCGCCAGCTACCCACCAACTGGCTAGTGCCAGCTACCCACCAACTGGCTAATGCCAGCTACCCACCGACTGGCTACCGCCAGCTACCCAGCAACTGGCTAATGCCAGCTACCCACCGACTGGCTAATGCCAGCTACCCACCGACTGGCTACCGCCAGCTACCCACCAACTGGCTACCGCCAGCTACCCACCGACTGGCTACCGCCAGCTACCCAGCAACTGGCTATTGCCAGCTACCCACCGACTGGCTACCGCCAGCTACCCACCAACTGGCTAATGCCAGCTACCCAGCAACCGGCTAATGCCAGCTACCCACCGACTGGCTACCGCCAGCTACCCACCAACTGGCTAGTGCCAGCTACCCACCAACTGGCTAATGCCTGACGCCTACGCTACCGCCAGCTACCCACCAACTGGCTAGTGCCAGCTACCCAGCAACTGGCTAGTGCCAGCTACCCACCGACTGGCTACCGCCAGCTACCCAGCAACTGGCTATTGCCAGTTACCCACCGACTGGCTACCGCCAGCTACCCACCAACTGGCTAATGCCAGCTACCCAGCAACCGGCTAATGCCAGCTACCCACCGACTGGCTACCGCAAGCTACCCACCAACTGGCTAGTGCCAGCTACCCAGCAACTGGCTACTGCCAGCTAACCACCAATTGGCTACTGCCAGCTACCCAGCAACTGGCCTACTGACCTACCAACTGGCTACTGCCAGCTACCCACCAACTGGCTACTGCCAGCTACCCAGCAACTGGCTAATGCCAGCTACCCACCGACTATCTACCGCCAGCTACCCACCAACTGGCTAATGCCAGCTACCCACCAACTGGCTAATGCCAGCTACCCACCAACTGGCTAATGCCAGCTACCCACCAACTGGCTAATGCCAGCTACCTACCAACTGGCAATGCCAGCTACCCACCGACTATCTACCGCCAGCTACCCACCAACTGGCTAACGCCAGCTACCCACCAACTGGCTAATGCCAGCTACCCACCAACTGGCTAATGCCAGCTACCCACCGACTGGCTACCGCCAGCTACCCACCAACTGGCTAGTGCCAGCTACCCACCAACTGGCTACTGCCAGCTACCCAGCAACTGGCCTACTGACCTACCAACTGGCTACTGCCAGCTACCCACCAACTGGCTAGTGCCAGCTACCCAGCAACTGGCTATTGCCAGCTACCCACCGACTGGCTACCGCCAGCTACCTACCAACTGGCTAATGCCAGCTACCCAGCAACTGGCTGATGGGACGAACTATATTTTATAACCAAAATCTTTTAAGTTGTTAGACAACTTCGAAAGCTACTTATTTGGATTCGCGAAATTGATTTGTTTTCGAGTTATGCGAGACGAAAGAATTCGCACAAACGTTCGTACGTATGCACACACACGGACATCTTTCTAAAAAAAACAATGGAATCTGACTCCTGGGACGTCAAAACGTGGAGATATGTAAAAATTATGAACTCCGACAATCGGACCGGTTTCAAGAACTTCCAGATGGGAATTTAAAAAAGCCATAAGCTTTGCTGCTGGATACGCAGGGAATATTGGATGTATTCGAGCAGCATTTCCGACAGCTACTCAACTACCATGACCAAGAGAGAGTGATGGGTTATGAAGAATATCCAACTCCAGCCAACATGCACCAGATCACCTGTCAGGTTGCGGACGTCGAATTGGAACATCACTTCTTTCCCGTCCAAAAGAATGCGATCCGATATCGCGGAACGACAATCACCAACGCTGAGTTCAAACGAATTATGACTCATGCAAATCGCTGGTTTTTGGGCTGAGGAGGTAATTGAGTAGTAAAGCCCTCTCTCGAACAAGCTTTTTACTGCTTTCTATCATAGTTTATGGCATTCTTGTTTAATGCTTTTATTGTCGTTTGGATATCCACAAAGATGTTCACTCTTTTAGGAGCGAGGTTCTCTGTTAATACCATCGAGGCAGTTCTTTATATGGCGAAGATTGCAGTCTGAAAGACACTACGTCCATAAGGAGCAGTCTTAACTTCCATCTTTAATCGATCGGTGAAGATTTGAGTACCATGTGCTTCGGTAAGAAAGCGTGGTTTCCAATCCATCCTGTGAGGGAAAAAGATGGAGAACTCTTTGACGAAATTCTAAGAAGGGATTGACCAATCAGTTTATCTTCATCATCCTGAAATATCTGAATATTGAGGAATGCCCGCAGGAGGCGTCAGGCGTTGGGGAGGTCAAGCATGATCTCGAGACCTGCTAAGTTGCTCATCTAATATTTTACATGATTGGCTTTATTTTTAAAAATTAGGTTTTCAATGAACTCGAAATGTCGCTCCAATTATTAAATAAAAAAATGTATGTGAAAAAATTAATGTGTTTTTTTATTGTTCTTTGGAATAGTGCAACACAACCAATGCTAATACCTTTTTCATATAAATAACAATGTGGACTAATCCTATCAATTTGATTTTTCTAACTTACGACCACGTCTGGCCATTACCCAAAAGTATAGGGGCGGGCATAGAACTCGGAGGTAATATGCCAGCATTCCAGGAATTTGTGATAGTATAACATCCTTTTCTTCTCGAAGTAGTGCTACTAGAATATCTTTAGCCATTTGTTCCGGACTAGCTCCACCAGCTGTTGTATCGTCCATTTCTAGAAGCAAAATTAAACGTTAAAATCTATTTATTCATTTACAGATTATAAAACCGACTTCCGTAGGACTTTCCATTTGCAGTTAAAGCGTTTATTGATAATTTGGTACGAATGTAGCCAGGACTAATGCATGTTACTTTCAGGCCCTTGTGTGCGACTTCAGCCCGTAAACTGTCGGAGAATGCTTGGAGAGCATGTTTGGATGCCGAATAAGATGAGCGATGAGGCAATGCGAATTTGCCTTGCACACTGCTGATGAATACAATGTGACCCTCTCCTCTTTTCACCATAGATGGTAAAACAGCTGTAATTTAGAAGATCGTTTTTTATAGAATTGAATAATAAAAAAAAATTACTTGAGAATTTAAACAACACTGCAAATCTTTAAGGAACAGAAAAGACTGAAAGTAAATACAGGAAAATTTTTATAATAAATCCTTAAACAGATGCGAGAATCTAAGTTCTAAGTTTAGTGCAAAAATTGGAGTCTACATATTCGTTGTG
Organism: Orthonevra nobilis; assembly: GCA_963555765.1. Lineage (NCBI taxonomy): Eukaryota > Metazoa > Arthropoda > Insecta > Diptera > Syrphidae > Orthonevra > Orthonevra nobilis. The sequence continues at coordinate 12,322,654 of OY743226.1, read as the reverse complement.
TAATGTTGCCGTATCAGTGAGACAACGGGTTCGTCGAAGACGTGTCAAAAATATCGCTACCGTACAGACTTCCGTAACAAACGATCCAAATCAGTCAATTCCAAGGCATTCTCAAGAATTGGGCATCGCTCAGACCACACTACGGTGTATTTTGCGTATCATTTAAAGCGACGTACGTTCTCCGATTATGCTCTGGAGAAGATGCACCAAGAAACATATACTTATATAATTAAGAGCACTTGCTGCGGAGGCTCACAGTCCTGACGATAACTAGCTTATAAATTAACTGATCAATTTACTTTCAGTAGATTGTTTGTTAGCTGAGCGTTCATACGTTCTCCTATTCCAATGATGCGGTTGACGTGAGTTCGACTTCCACAGGCTCTGCATAATGGGGTCTTTCTTTTCTAAGCTAGTGTTGGTGGGTGTAGGACGTGTGCGCCAAGTGCAGCCTGATGAAAATTGTATTCATCAATTTTTAGCACGTTGTTATATAGAGTGGTCGGGATCTGTTTATGTTGATGTGAGCGTAAGAGTGCTGATAAATTATCCAGTCATCAAGATCTTTATCATTCAGCCTACGTTTAATTCCGCGGAGTTAGTCAAGTTTGGTTTACACATAAAATTTATGAACTGGTGTTCGGTGGGCTTTCATTCCAATATGGCTAGAGACCCACATCAATTTTAGTCTGTTGCAGTTCCTTATAAAGCAGTTCCTGATTTTGTACAACGGATTTACCTCACAGCTTGGAGATGTTGGCAATGGCGTCTAGGATAGCTTTAACTTCGGCTACTGCAAATGACGTGCTGTCAGCTGTTTTTGATCCTTCTGTGAAAACGAGAATCCAGCCCCTTGACTTTAGTTGAGCAGTAATGTTGAGAAAGCATGAAATAGAAATATCTTTAGTTAATGAAAATTTGCTAAATTGGCACTAGTCCTTAATGGAGATCGAGTGCTTTGTGCACCAAGGTGGGTAGGATGAGGTGAATAACCCCAACCTATTTACAATGAGTGTTATGTCCTTTGCGGAACCCAGTGATAACGAAATAGCTGATGGAATGTGTTTATTTTTCTTTGATACGATGGCGGAATTGACGTCTTTATCAATAATTGACCCGTTCGAGAAAATAGTTTTTATATAGAATTTACCTCTAGTCATTTTTATGCGTTCTTTGATCGCAGGAAGACCAACTTAAACCAAGATGTTTCGTACCGTGGTTGTGGGGTAAGCGTTGATGCTTCTACGTACGGCTTGATGGCAAGTTGCTTTTATGATGTTGATTGTCGACTTTGGGCAGTTCCCGTAGATAAGTAAACCGTAATCAACCTTGCTCAGTATTAATGCTTTTGTTATTAAGGAAAGGGTGTTATGTATGTGTATATGTATGTAACATTTCTTACTACCTAAATAATTAATAATATGGCCTCTCGCAGCTAAGCTTTTTTTCAATTGAGTACAATGTAACACCAAGAATACTTAAATTGTTAACCTTTATTAAATTAAGGTAATTGAAACTTAAGTGAACCCGGAACATGAAGTGTTTTACATTTTTCTAGCCCCAGTTATATTGAACCTTTCAAGATTATCATTAATTAATTAATTTTATTAGACGTAAGAGCCTTAAAAACTTCTAGATCATTGTGTTTACACAAGATAAACATGTCATTTGCGTAAGCGCAACGATGCAGTTTTTTTTATGTTTCAAAAGTATATTGCAAAGAACATCGAAGGCGATGAGAAAGAAGACCACTGGTAGTTGAGAGGCTTGTGGTATGCCATAAGAACGAAAGATTGATGAGGAGAAATGGTTATTAGTCTTAACACAAATTCTTCTTTTTATCAAACTTGATGTTGTTGAATAATTTGAAACCGATACCCCAGCTTTTAAATTTGTTTGAAACAAGGTGAATTCCTATCCCATCAAATGCCTTCTAAAAATTGAAAGAGAGGATATTAACATAGTTGCATAGTCGAGGTAGAGAGGGTCGCCCGAGCAACCTTTGCTTTCTTTAAAAGCAACTTGATTTCTACTTGTTAAGTTTTTTTATCCAATAAACCAAAGTAATCTTTTGGCGCCAATCTCAGGTTAAAGTGATCATCAACTTTGACATATGGTTTCACAGAAAACTCCTGAAATATTCTTCTTTTAAAAAAGACGGGTTTTTTTTTAAATTCTTACTAGGTCAAATTCAAGCACTCTTTACTTCTTGTTTTGGAGCCTGATTTTACAAAACATACAGCATTTAAACATGATGCACCCAACAGATTTCTTTTTTGTTATTTTAACGTCGCTTACAACTGAAAATAAGCGTCCAGCGTTGGCATACGAATGTTGCATAGCTAGCAACAGTAAATAAATTCGGAAATAAGAAATTACATTAAAATCTTTCATTTCTTCCAAAATTGTTCCATACTCAACTGCTCCTATCTGTCGTTCTAAGTTCGAATTATCAAAAAATGAACCTCTCTACAATCCAAATCACTACTAGCAACTTGCCAATGTTTACCTTATGTACTTCCTGACAAAAAAACTGATGTTGTGTGATTTGTGCAATGATATATAAAATCGGAAAGTCTGGCAGTGTTTTTATTCAATCGGGGCTGTAGGCGGGCGCTCGAAAACGGCATTTTTTTCGATTTTTGTGTCGGAGGTTTAACCTTTCAAATTATGCATAAACGATAGAGAATCAACATTCACATCTCCAGACGTCCTTAAATATTCTGAAATGCATTTTTGTACTAAAAATTTTCAAAAAAATCTTATCTTTTCAACTATAACCGTGATTTAATCACGTCAAAATACTCTGTACCTCTTCCCCATTACGAATATGTAAGCCTCAGATAAATATTTTACAGCTTTCACATCGCAGGACGTCCTTAAAATTAAAATATCCTGAAAGTTTTTTTTTTCTTCGACTGATTACCCTCAACGACACCCGGGCGAAAAAAAATACCGCCCACTTAAAGCCTCGGCTGAAAAAACCCTGCCAGACTTGCCGATCTTATATGCCTTGGAAAAATCTACACATAGACGTATTCCAATTTTGGTAAAACATCCACGCCCAAAATAAGCTCCCGACTCTTGGTATATTAAGAGAATCCGACATTTTTCAGTGCCAAATCACCTCAAAGTGTCGGCCACGAATGAGTATTTTTCAGTTGTGGAGGAAGGGTGATTGTGCCTGCCTCTGATTGCACATACCGGCTTGTGTAGTGTTTGGGCCCTAACATTAAGAAATTATGTGGGTATAAATTTTCATCCTCGTTCTATCACTCAAAAAAGGGTATAAGACTTTAGTCCGTTTCATACTGCACACTTTACTTTTTTCTCCCACAAAACACCTTTTTGACCCACATGAATAAATTATCATTTTGTTTTTTTTTTGTCCCCACAGAAGAAAATCTATCCCTTTCCCCATGAAAAGGGGAATACCCCACGATCAGCAAAGTTTCTAAATAAATTGTTTCGCTTTGAGATTGAAAAAGAGAGCTGCAAAAAGAGAACAGAGGTGAACGCAATGAAAACTTTTCACTTTTCAGTTGAAAAACTTTTATCGCACGATCGCAACCGGGCCGATGCGATGCGGTGAACAATCAGGCCTAAATATCGAACATTTAGTTGCTTCAAATTTTCCGCTACACAAGAGTTTAATTTGAGAAATTCCTCAGCGCGAAAGCAGTCATCGATAAGCATTATCTTAAAATTTGTGTTAAAATCACACAGGAACTTAATATTTGATTACTCATTGAACGCTACACAACGACAAAGCGTCATCTGATTGAAACTAACCTTTTGTCATGGCCACTGCTCCAAAGTAATTGACCAGCATCACCTTTACATCGACGTCAATAGCCGAGGACATGACGTCCGCCCTGACACTGATTCCACCATTATTTATCAACATATCAATTCTATTGTAAATCTTCAGAGTCTTATCCACAACTGCCGGTATACTGTTGAGTTCGGACAAGTCTAATGGCATCACGACTGGAGGATAAGTGACATCATTCTGCAATCAAACGAACTTCATCAATGCACTTTGGACTATAAACAAGTCAGCGTACAGTTTCAGAGCTGAGCAATGCTTTCCGCACTCGCTCCAACTCGTTTTCTCGACGAGCGGCAAGTATCACCCGACACCCAGCACCATAGAAAACATGAGCAAGAGCTTCTCCCAGGCCAGAACTGGCACCAGTTATCAGTACCACCTGCAATAGCAAAATTTTTGTAAATTCATTTTTTCTCAAAAACGAAAATGCAGAATTAGAACCTTTCCAGGTAAGCAGTTTCTATATTTACTCTCTCTGGCGCGTTTCAAAAAGTTCAGCACAACCAATGGAAGTGCTATGGGCATACAAATTGTGGCTAGCATCCAGTACAGGATATTCCACTCAGAACGTTCGGCGACGGCGGTACTGGACTCTGGATTCATCTTGAATTTAGCGGTCTTTGTTTGCTTTCGGGTAAGTTTTGCTATCAGCCTTTTCACCAAAGTGTTTGAGTGTTGCATGAAGAACTTGCAGACCAGTTTCGTTAGACACCTGTCAACTTTTGTTGTGTTTTTTTGTGTAATCTGACAGCTTAATGACACTTCGAAAGAGAAATCTCCGAATGCGATGTTTTCTTTGACTGGAAATTTGGGCGCAGATTTTTTAACATCGGTGTACGTTCAGTGATGCAATTACTTTTGCTTATCTTTGATTTCTGCTCTTGATATATATTTGCAATAATCACGTGTCGAAATTGTTTTGTGATGGCGGGAGTTTAAATATCTCATAAAACTAGCTTAAACTAGCTCTATTTACTAAACTATGATAATATAAATTACTGGCCCTATACTGCCACCTAATACTGAACTTTATGTCTTTCGACGAAAGAACGTAACTAAGTGTACTTGAAATATGATTTAAAATGAAAGTACTAAGAAAAGTATTGTCTAAAAAAAAAACTTAGTATATGAACCGCTTCTTGAATACTCACTATCTACAATATTACTAATAACTAGCCTCAATGTATACTTTTACTTATAAGTACAAGATATTTAAAAAATAAAAAGCAAATAAAAGTGTGGAAGCCGGCCAGGCTAGAAAGACGATAAGCAAATTTTACTAGAATGAAAAACTACTACTGTTGAGTCCCTTCCCTTTCTTGTAACCACCAGAACTGCTGGTGCTGTCTTAACACATCCTCCTTATCGCGGGCTGATACTGTACTACTGAAGCGAAGATTTTCACCCGAGCTGCGTGCAATGTCACCATTGTGGCTAAGTCGCCTTTCCACACTTTTCCTGGCAACGTGAAAGATTAACGGACCCGCATTTCTATCCTGAATCAGGCCGTTAAGATCAAAATAGAGGAAAGCCTCTGGTGGAGTGAAGCCGTTCAGGCGCACTGTCTCGTTGTACATGTAGTTGGGATAATAAGCCGCAGAGATCAAGTTATTGCTCGAGGTCACTGCTCTTGCAACGCGTGTCCGAATTAGTTTGATAAGAAAGTTATCCACTCGGATTAGGTTGGCCCCGTTGTACAGGACCTCATTAGAATAATATTTTTTGTACTGGGACTCTGGAGTTCTGTAAAAATGGAGACAAGCCCTAAGACATCGTCTCTCAAAAACCCGTATCTTTTCCATTAAGCTTGTTCCCACGTTAAACCAAATGGGACAGCCATAAGCAAGGACAGGCCGAATAAGGGCCATGTAGCAGATCACCTTTACCTTGGCATCGAGTTGACTGCTGTGAAACAGCCTCTTTGTCAAGGCAAAGGCCGCTTTGGCTCGGGTTGGAGCAGCATCTATATGTTTGTCAAAATATAGATACTGATCAAGCCAGACCCCAGGATATCTGACTACACTCCGACTCGCCAGTGGCTGCCCTTTTTTTCCAACGATAGAGAACTTTCGCCAGTTCTTTCTGGTATCCCTAGAGGCCCCAGACAACGGCGTCCTAAACAAAATGGATTCACACTTATGGAAGTTGATTTGCAACTTCCAATCGTCGCAATATTTCTTAATCTTATCGAAGTCACGCTGCAACAGACTTACAATTTCTTCAATCTTTGGACCCGACCTGTACGCGATCAAGTCATCTGCGTATACTTTAGCGTGGTGAAGAGAGTCTACAAGATCACTCGTGAAAATAGTGAATAAAATCGGCGAATTAACTACACCTTGTTGCAGTGTAATTTCAAAGTTACATTGCCATTCTTCACAACAAACTTTCTACCAGTGAAGATTTATTTCTTATGTTCAAATGTACAGCCTTTGCCCCATGTATTAGTAACCCTTTAAAATTCGTTATATCTTCAAAAAACAAAGTTTAATGAAATGAAACGATTTATATTTTTTTAGGCCGCCTTTGGCCTTTATGATTGCAGAGACTCTTTTGGGCATAGTGTTAACTAGCCTGAGACACTCTTCAGAAAGAAGTTCACTCCACTCTTATTTTAGCACACTCTTAAGTGCCGTCACCAAAACTTTTCACATATACAAAAGGTGCAGAAGCGGTAGCCAATTTTAACGATGGTCTGAGCTCGTTATATTTATGGTCTAGGCGAAATCAGTAACACTGTAAAACCAAAGCCATACTATTAAATGCTGCATACTATACTGTTTTTAAACAACACTAGAATGGAATTTGTTAAGAAAGTTAAAAATTTAAGCGTCTATTTGAACGAGAAACTGAATTAAGTCCACCATGTAAGCAGCGTGGCTGGTAAAATGTACTGCGTTATTCGTGGTCTCCGCCTAACGTCACGCTATTTACTAACCGATGTTAATTAAAGTTGGTGGAAGCTTACATTCTGCCCATTATATTGTACGGGTGTGAACTGTTTTCAAAACTAAATGTAGCCTAAAACGGTTGCACGAGGTTGCATTCAACCTAAGTAGATGTTACCATGTTTCAAAATATGCAAAACATACTGTATCACTGGATGTTCACCAACTGCACAATTTGTCACAATTGGCAAAGTTTGCGGGCTTCTGCGAGTCCTATGGGCAAATCGGTCCTCTATACCTATTTTAACAAAATTAATCCTTTCAAAAACTCTTCTGTTACCAATTATGTTCTATGGCTTCGAAGTTTTTTTGTAATTTCGACTGCAAAAGCAGAAGAAAGCTCAAAAAGCACGATCACATATCGTTTGTTTTTCGAAAAGTATATACAGATGTACTTTTTCGTTCACGCGACTCGCCTGTGGAATTCCCTCCTAATTGACATTGAGTTAGAGACGCAACACGTTTCAAGCAAAAATCGTTTTGTTCGTATATTGCATCGCAATCTCGCCGTTGGTGGAAAGTGACAGAGTAAGTGCTCCAGATATTCCTCTTCCTCCTTACAGCTTTGGCATGTTCGGGCTACTGCTAGACCGAGCCTATGAAAGTCGAGATTTAAGTTAACATGGCCAGAGATTTTTGAATTCCCGGGTTGCCCATTCGTTTATAGTTCTTTTAATAGTTGTCAGCGGGACGCTGCTCCTGCTCCTTTCCTAGCCAGCTGGTCAGCTTTTTCGTTTCCCGTTACACCTTCGTGTACCGGCACCCAAATAAGACTGACGTCGTTCAATGTTGCTAGTTTGTTAAGTTTGTGTTTGCCAGTGTCGATACTGATAGAGGATTTATAATAGCTTTGAAAGCTGCATTACTATCGGAGCAGATGAGTGTTTGCTTCTCCCGTATGTTGAGTTGGGTGAGCTTTTCTACTCCAGCTAGTATTGCGCAAACTTCTGCTTGAAACTACGTGACGAATGGTTCAAGATGTTTCGAGATTTCTATGGGTGGGTTCGGACGTTAGATCCCTGCCTCCGATTCAGACGATATGTGAGAACCGTCCATATTAATTACGATAATACTGGGTTCTCTTGTCGTGTTTCTGTTCATCCTAGAAGTTCTGGTTGGAAAAATTGTCTTGAAATTTTTTTTTAAGGTGACAGTTTTCACATCTAGGTCGTTTAGTCGATCTAGTAGTGGTGTCATTGCTCTTACAATGTTCACAATTTTCCTATGTCCGTCGTTTTTTCTGTCGTCAAATTGACCCAGTGTCTTGAGTCTAATGGCCGAGAGTCCTGCTTGTCTTTTCGCTTTCAGTTGTACTAGTGTTATATTTAGAATTGCTTCAATGGCAGCGGTCGGCGTGGAGTTTTGAGCGCCTATTGTTCGCAGGCATGCCAAACGTTGCACTTTAGTGAGCCTGTCGACTACATATTTTTTATCTATCGGATTCCACCATACTATAATGACGTTAAGAAGGGTTGGTTTCATTACACAGTTGTATATCCAGTGGACTTGTTTTAGTTTCAGTTCCCAGGACTTCCCAAATGCCCTACTGCATTTCGAATATGCCCTCTTCACTTAAGCAGTATGCTCCTCTAGGTTTTTCCTTCATTTGAGTTTCTTATCGATTATCACACTAACTACTTCACGCTGTCTTTAATTTCATGTCTAGTACCTCAATCGCGGGGATGTATAAGTCATTGATTTTGGTCTTATTTATGAAGAAGACTAAAACCGTTTTGCTAGGGTTAACATTTAGTCCGTTTTCAATCGCCCATGTTGTAACTTTGTTGAGGATGTCCTTCATGATTTCCCCTATTAAGTTTTGGTGTTTTCCATGAACTAGGATTGCTAGGTCTTCTGCATATGCTGTACATTTGGCGCCTGTTCCTTGTAGTTTTTTAAGGGGCTTATCCATCAATAGTACCCACAAAAGAGGTGATATAATTCCTCCTTGTGGTGTCCCTTCTAAGACTTTACCTTTCCTTGTTTTGTCTCCGATGCAGGCTGTGGTGATGCGGTTCGAAAGCATTTGTGTGTTATTACTGTAGGTCGATAGGGCGTCTACTATGTTCGTTATTTTGATGTTATTAAACGCCCCTTCGATGTCTAGAAACACCCCTACGACTGACTCTTTGTATTCAAATGCATCCTCAATTTTTGAAACTACATTATGTAGTGCGGTTTTTGTAGATTTGCCGTTGAGATACGCGGGTTGGTTCTTGCTCAGCTGTGGGTTTTTTTATCTGTTTTCTTGTGTGGTTGTCACAGATCCTCTCTAGTGATTTCTTAACAAAAGTGTTGGACTTATAGGTCGGTAACCTTTTGTTTGTGTTAAGTCTTTTCTTGGTTTGGGTAGAAATACTACCCATACTTGCTGCCACTGCTCCGGAGTCTACCCAATGTACAGAAATTCTCTGAAAATGTTCGTCAGTGTTAGTTTCAGGGTGTTTAATCCTCTTTGCAGAAGAACTCCTGGTGATTTGAGGGACGCGAAAGTGTTAATGGCCCATGCGACTATCTTTTCTATATCTACCGCTAATTGGGTCTACCTGCGTGGGTTTTGCTGGTTCGGTTAAACATTTTGGAAAATGGGTGTCTAGAAGCGTTTCTAGAGTTTCCGCCATTGTAGCTCAGTTTCCTCCAATGGTTCCTTCGAAAGTATGTATCTTTTTCACTCGGGCTACCCCATTGTTGTCTCATATTTCGGAACAGAAGGTTTGCCAGGGTAAGATTTTTGAATTTACGTTTGCTGGCCTTATAGGTTTCCCAGTCTACTTCTTGGTTTGTTCTTTTTGCTTTATTAAACAGACCTCTTGTTTCCCTCTGTGACCGTAGTTCCTTATTCTACCAAGGTTGCTTTGCTGAACTCGGTGTCGGCTAAAGCGGGCATGCAGTTTCGTATGCCTTTATAACGCATTTTTGTATCTTTTGAACTTCTGTATTTATGATATACTCGTTAGTGAGCCTTATATTGTTTGCTTCGCCTAAAAGTTTTTTTTTTAAATGCTGGTGCATACCTCCCAATTAATTCTCTTTATATTCCTGTGTGTACGAAGCCTCCTTCGTTGAGTACTCCCCAGCCGTTCACTAAATGGATAGATTTGACCTCAGTTATGTCTAAAACCTCTCTTCTATTTTTTTGTTAAGAAAGTAGGCGTACAGCCTTCAGTATTAAGATAATTAAAAAGTGACTCACCTCTATCGTTTATATTCGTGCTGCCCAAGTTTATGTGGTGTGCATTTGCATCTTACGATTTATATATTTGAAAAATCTCCATTCTAGACTTACACTTACTTATAAGAAATGTTCTTACTGTGTGAGTTAATAAGCTACTTAATAAAACAAAATTGAAATACTACCAACTTTTCCTATTTCCTTCTAATCGAGGTGCACCTCGTTGCCAATACCACCGTATTCTCTGGGAGGCGGTATTACAATTTCTCCACCCTCAACATCATTGCTCCAACTCTCCAACAATACAGAGACTTCTGCTAAACTTAAACACAATTCTTTTCACTATTTGGTAAACCGAGATCAAATTAAATTAATTTTTTGTTATTTAAAAAGTGACCAAACCAATCAATGCAAAACTTTAAAAAACTGTATGTTTTTCTACATAAGCTTTGGGAATTGACTTTTAAATTCAACTTTTTTTCCAGCTGCCATCTGAAGATATTCCAAAAGATTTCTCGGTTTTTCGCTTATGAAAACTCTGTTTCGAAAACGCAATGGTGGTCGAAAACTCTGTTTTTAGTTTTTTTAGTTGGGAACTTTAGAAGAAGAGAGATGGCATCTAAATGTTCACCAATCAGTTTTCCTATTCAACTGAAAATGTCGAAAAATTAGTCAAGGTTACACAAGTTTTTTTGTTTATAGTTTTATTTTTTTAAAGTCTTGTGCGTTAACATGTCATTCTAATATAAGTCAGTCAAATATATTCATAAAACAATTTTACATTAAATATGTTTACTAAATTGTTCCGCCATTGAAGGAGTCTTCGTCAAAACTCTTTGTAGAAACTGGACTGGACTGGACTGGAAAATTTTTGAACTCACTGATCAACCATCTGTCAAATAATTTTTCTTGATAAGGTTTTCTTATCAGATAAATTTTCGTCAGCACGATTGCTAGACACGCATTTTTCTTTTTTACGAGTTTTTCTTTTACCAGAGAGGAATAAAAAAAAAAAGTTATACGGTTGCTGAATGCGTCCAATGTACCACAAATTTGAGCAAAAGTCTTCAGCTTTCCAACTTTCCCGGAGCGCAATAACCAAGTAGACAGAACCAAGAAAGACAACACTAAAAGAAATCAGCCACAACACTTTCACGCACTACCACGAAAGTGGGGTTAGAAATAATCGCAGAAACGAGCAAAGAAGCAAAAAAAAGGAGAAAAAAAAGAGAAGCAGAAAAAAAAACGACGAATTTTTGATTCCAATTGTCAGAGGGTTCCATCCTCCATCCATTGTTCCAATCCCGTGAAATTCTCTTACATTCACCTCGCTCACTTTTTGTGTGTGCAAAGCGTGAATTCTCGTATTGTGTCACTTTGCGAAAGAACTTATTTAAGAAAAACCCCACTCAAGGAAGTCCAATATAGACCAGGTACAGGTACAGGCACAGGCATAGGCAAAGCAGCAGCAGCAGCAAAGAATTACAAGTGAGAATTATGTCAGCACCACCTTCGAAGCAATTATCGGCCAACGCTCCGGAGTTTATACCACGAGGATACACGCTCAATATGATACATAGTGTAACAAATAATTTGGCACCACAACAAGGTAATTATCAACAGCAGCAGCCGCATCACCCGCAACACCAAAACCAGCAGCAGCAGCCACACCATCAAACGTCTCACCACCATCATCAGCATCATCACCACCACCATCAACAGCAGCAGCAGCAGCCCCAACACCATCACCATAATCACCATGGTCAGCCAGGTGGGGCTGCAATAAGAGATTTACCACATCAAATGAATTCCATGAGACTGAGTAACAACTCGGCGCCTTCCGCGCACTCTGTACAGGATCGTTTGCAAATGAATCGTGGCCAACAGCAGCAGCACTATCAACAACACCAACAGCAACTCCATCCGCAAGCAAATCACTATAACAATATGTCGAATCAGCAGTTCTCCGGACGCGGTGGTGGCGGCGGCGGTGGTGGATACAAACATCATCAACAACACTATAATAACTCGCAGCAGCAGCAGCAACGTTACGCCAACGGTGGCTCGAGTGGAACTGGTGGCCAGCAGCAACGTCATTCTAGTCACTCTGGCAATGCTAATACGAACAACCATCAACAGCAGCAGCAGCCGCAGCGTCAACAGCAAAATTCCTCGCCTGCGGTCACAGATCCTAACCAACAAACCGAGGAGGAGACATTCGCCGTCAACTATGTGGAGTCACTGATCAACTGCCTCAACGAGAATCCCGGCTCATTTGACTCTGTTACCGCCAGTGCTTTGACCGTCTTCGAAGGCTTCGGCGCAAACGAGTATATTCTCAGCAATGCCATGGAGATGATCTTCAACCGCTCCATCGAAGAGCAAAACTTTCGCTACATGGGTGCGAAGCTGTATGGCCTTCTCGACCTGATCGATCTCAGGGATGACAGCTCTTTTCGAATGTTGCTGAACCTCAAGTTGGAATACCATCGCAACGAGGTACTCAAATACATGCAAAACGAACAGTCCAAAGTTCGTGGAACAACTTTATTCCTCGCCGAACTCTATATGCAGTTACGCAACGATGGCAACCGCATCAAAGACATTGCCCAAAATATTGTGTTCTCCATTAACCAGCTGCTGCGCAAAACCACACCCGAGAACATGAAATGCATTTGCCTCACGCTCAAGCTAGCCGGCTATGATCTGGAGTTCGACTGTGCCCAAGACATGGCCAGCATCATACACAATTTAAGCACTGTCAACGCATTGGACGTAAGCACAAGTCGCATCCTCGAGAATGTGCTCAACCTGCAGAAGAACAAATGGGGACGGATGTCTGAGCCGCCAGCAGCAACAATTCAGCCATTCAACAATGCAAACAGCGTTCGCCTAAGTGATGACCCAGTTTTCTATGGACCCGACGGCCAAATTCTCACCGAGGAGGAGAGCTCATTCCTCGTTTCACACCTATCTGCCAACGATCGGAACGATGGTGGTGACGATTCCGATTCCGACCTCGACGTCGACCCCGAAATGGATGACGAAACGAAGAAGGCATACAAAGCTTTCCTAAAACATCAGCAGCAGTATTTGTAGGACCCTTTTCCCGTCGTCGTCGTCGTCTCAACCGTAGGTTATTCTTTTCCCTTCATGCGCAGAAAAGTTGAAAACAACTTCATTTATACATAAACATATATATATATATTTTTTTTGCTCTTGTTTTAATCTATATTCTTGTTTTCTATTTTGAATTTACATCCTCTTTTTTTTTAATTGAATCTTTTAATGATTGTGTAATGGCTAAGCTTAAAAAACAAAAAACAGAAAAAAAAATTGTATGTTTACTGATTCTTTTATTTTAAGTGTTATGATGCTCGAAAAAATACGAAACCCTAAATACAAAAAAACAAAAAATGATAGTTACAAATTTAAAAAAAACAACCACGATACAAGTTTCTCCCAATTTACCAGTAGAATTAAAAATATATATTCAAACGAATCTGTTTTATTTCTCCACAGAAGATGTGAATCTTCACAGATTTCCAAGGTATGAATCTTTGGAGAGAGTACTGCCAAGAAAAAATCAAGCAGAGACACAGCGCACCCTTACTTTGGATCGTAGTTGGTGTTGAACAAGCTCCAAAGCAAAGGGCATGCAGCGGCATAAGCTATCAGGAGCACTTAGAGAACTTTTATAGTGGGCAGATTCAAGCGGCCTAAGCGCCATTCCTGATAAGGCGAAACTTGTTCCCTTCACAAGAAAAATGAAACTTCAGTTTATTCTCAAAAACATGAATGGAACCGCATGGAAATTTCCCATTAAACTCGAAGCTTATGCGGAACAGAAACATTGAAGAAAGTGTGAACAAGGCAAGAGAACCAGTGGCTGGAATTGGAGGAGAAAAGGTTGAATAAAGCCTACTATTGTGCTAGCCTGTCTAAGTATTGCAGGAGCATTAAGATCATCTCGGGATTATGCTCAAACTCCCCAATATCTTCGACTATCTTAAGAGCTCTGTAGCTAGGAGTACGATTAGACTGAGAGAATCTAACACTTGGAAGGTGGACGCCTCCAACGGGCATTCCTCAATACTCGGACAATGGAGATAAACGGGAGGACTGCTTACGCGATCTTCTAACAACTTTACTAAAAAATTCTCCACCTTTGTTCCTAGTAGGAATGATTGGGAATCAAGCAATTTGGTACTCAAATTTTTACCAATGGATCAAAGATGGAAGAAGAGACTGATGCTGGTTGCACGTTAATAACCCGTACAGACTTCAAAATGAATCAAGTGTCATTCAGGCTGAAATCTTCGCCATCGAAAGGGCTGCTTCGACAGTACTAACAGAGAACTTCGCTCCTAAAAGAGTGGACATCTCTGTAGATAGTCAAGCGGCAATAAAAGCACTTAACAAGGATACCATCAACTCGAAAGCAGTAAGCAGCTGTGTTACAATTTTAAATGCTCTGGGCGAGTGCAACAAGGTTACCATCAAGTAAACAAAGACTGTAGCAAGAAGGCAGATGAACCTACCGTTAAAGGATCATTGCTGGAGCTGGAAAGGATGGAAAGATTACCACACCTGCCATTGTGTGAGCTAAAGAACGAAATAGACATAGGAACGATTGTCTCATCTGTCGTAGTCTATGACCGGAACTAAACACAAAGAGGAGCCAAGGCCCACTGCCATTCAACAAGAACCTGACGGGGCATGGCGCAATAGGTCCAATGGCCGTCAGACAGAATGGTCGTTATCTCGCAACGACTTTTGTAGGAGCTGTCAGAATGAAGATCATTAGGGGACAAAACGCACAGGAAACTGGAAGCGCTCTCAAAGGTAACCACTCTAGGACCTTTAGGAACACCACTTCTCGAGGTGTCATAACAAAGTTCTAATAAGAACAAAGTTTGTGATGGGGACCTTAAAGGCTCCAATGATTACTTTGAACTTAAGGAAGTTCATCCCCTTCAAACTTTTTTTGATTACTAGATGATTTTGGGAAATATTTTTATGGAAACTTGAAATCAACAAGGTTTGGCCCTCGGACAGTTTTATTTTCCGATTCGAGCGGAACTAAATTAAAAATTAAGAGTCGTCCAAATGAAACGAAATTGGTATCACGTGAAAGGTAAAACCTCCAAAAAAAAATCTGTATTTTCAGCTCAACAGAACAAACATCAGCCTGGTTTAAGTGGAATAATATTTAAAGCTAGTTTCATTACTTGTGCCAAGTTGATATTTGCGTGGTTGTTTGGTTGGTCAGTAAGGGGCAGGTTTGTTAGCTCTTCACTTAAGCCTCTGGTTGGGGTCCGTTGTGTTCCCGTATTTCCTGTTTGAAGAAGATTTTGGTTAAAGTGGGGGAGTTGTAGTGGAAAGAAATTGGGTGATGTCAGAGGCATTACTATGAATTGTTTGGTTTTTTTTTTTTTTAAATGTTATTGTGTTTGAAAACCTTAAAAGTGACGTTTTTTTGGGTTTTCTGAATTTGTAAAGTCTTTTAAAAACATGTCATGATGTATGTAGCTATCCAAAGTAGAGATGATCTGTATTTTTTTTGCTTTCGTTATTTGGGCTTATGAAGTTTTTGTAAAGGTTTTTTTCGGGAAAATACTTTAGTTGTGCCCCTCACAATAACACCTGGTGAAGAATGCCCTTAGGAGCAAAAGAAGACGCAATATCGGTGAGGAAAGTGTTACTATAAAAAAGAACAAATCCGTCACGTAAGTTGGGGTGACAAGCAGTTGTAGGAAAAATTCAGGGGAAGCTCACTAATACTTATGAGGCTATCTTTTAACAATTTTGGGATATGGCTTTCTAGGGTCTACAGAACAGTTACCTGTTTGGCTTTGTCTATGTGGAGAGAATTGGAAAGATCTTTACACAAAAAAAGCGAACGAGAAGTGTCCCTAAGAAATGATGTAAATGACGTGAATGTGAAAGTTTGTAGAGTTGATTTTCTGAACTTGCACGGACTATAGAACTAATAATATGGGAAAAACGTTCCTCTATTGCGACAAGACTTTTGCAAGTACATAAGGATGAACAACATTTTTAGATCAGCACAACGTTAAAGCTGAGACGAAATGTACAAAATCTAGCGGAAGGAATTTTCAGCGAACTGTCTTTCCCGAAACTAACCATTGGAACGATTTTTTATTGCAGAAAAATTTGACTGTATAGCCTTGGAGTACACGATTGCACGGCTGGACAGGACTACATGGACATGAACAGAAAACCAGATCCGTCCCAACGGCCTAGCTGCCGCACTTTTCAAAGCGGCGAGTGATGATTTGGTGAGGAATAGCACCAACTTATCCGCAACATATGGTCGGAAGAAAGTATGCATGATGAATGGAAACTCAGTATTGTTTCCCCGATCCGAAAGAGAGAAGACCATCTAAGCTGCTTCAAATAAAGAAGTATCCGTTTCCTCAACAGTGTCTATAACATCTTTTTTGCCATATTATAACAACGTCTGAAGCTGTTCGTCAAAAACCTGACAGATCCATATCAATGTGGCTTTCGACCAGGAAAGTCTACCAAAAACCAAATATTCACATTAAGGCAGATCTCGGAACAAACCAGGTGCTAATACCTTTTCATCAATTTCAAGGTTGTCTTGAACTGCATCCACAGACACGTCCATTTGTGCAGGATAGCGATGGAGAACTTCTGCTTCTCCATTAAGGTTGGCAAAGACCTCACCGGCCTTTTTGTGATGCATGGAAAGCATAGTCTAAAACTCTCGCGTCAGCACAAGAGGCACTAGACTGTTCAAAAGTCTGTTCAACTACTCGCATACGGCGATCATATTGTCAAAATCGGAAGCACGCATCGTGATGTCAACAGTGCGTTTGTGAAAATTGAGACAGAGACGGCAAAGATGGGTTTGGCAGTTAAGGAGGGCAAAATGAGGTACTCTATATGCTGCATCAAGAAAGGACACCCAACGCCAACGTCTTGGTCATAACGTCACCAAAGACAGCATAAACTTTAAGGTAGTTAGGGACTTTGTCTGCCAAGGCTCCGCCATAAATTCAGATAATAACAACAGCGCTGAAATCAAACGAAGAAAAGTGGTTATTCTGGCTAATCGTTATTTCTTTCGACTAAGAGAAGAACTTGAGCAGTTAAGCCCTCTCTCGAAGAAATAAAGTATAGCTCTATAAGACCCTTGGTTGAGGCTCTGGTCTGCTCCGGACTGTAGCGCCATAAATTGCGTAAGACAAATCGTCCGTAAAATTCATGCTCAACGCATGCCCTGGTTAGCAGCGTACACATTCCCAACAATAGCGGGAATATGAACTGTTCCTTATTTTTCCGTTTGATTTTTTTGTTTCTTCTGAGAGTATATTGAATGCGTACTTTTTTTGACACGCAGAAACAGAAACAAAGGAATTCATATAATAAACCAATCGCGAGGTGTCCATGGTCCTTTTTATTCGAAGAGATACTACAAGATCGCATTAAGTTCCAAGAACATTTCTGAATGAAAATAAACACGTACGATTATTTACTATACCTAGACGCCTTGCAATAGCTGTATATATACATAATATAGAAGATGTAAACTCTTCCACAATCATTTCTAAACAAAAAAAAGTTAACACAAAAATAACAACAACCACTCACGATCACTTCTAGTGAAAAATCAAAGCGATGATAGCTGCGAAATCAAAAATGTTTGAAATCGCCGCTGTGCTCTCTGGTTGACGCTTAGCTCAATCATTGAGCGAGGCTGCGCTCTGTGTGTTACTCTACCACACGTGTTTGATTTCGCCGCTTTGCTCTTTTCTCTCTTCTCTTGATCGCTCTCCGCCGAACACTAAGAGAGGTTTTGCAATCGCAGGAATAATCAGATAAAACTTTTACTATGCCGCTTAGTTCCTTTGGTAGGACATTAACTTAAAGCTAGGTGACTACTTGACTTAAATATTTAACGCTTTTACGTAAACAATAGAGTTTACTTAGACTCAGTGTCAAATTGGCTTTCTGCAAACTTTGAAATGTGGTTTCCAAATGGACTCTGCCAGTCCTGAGTACATGTGTACCTCTAAAGCAGCTTGTTTGCTTAAAAATTCCTGACTCGATCGAGATAGAGATATGTATCTAAGATAAAGGCTAATATTTCCTCGTGTTATTCGAATAAGAAACACCAGATTCTTACATCGGATAATGAAGCGACGAAGATGACTTAAAAGCTAACGCTAGAACGTTTTTCCAAAAGACTGAAGAGTACAGGACCAAATTAGAAAAGCAGCTCATCAAGCGAGTTGTAATGTATGGTTGCCCTTAACTTTGAGCGCGCTGAGAAGAATTTAGAGTTCTAGAGAATGGTATTGCGTTCATGAACTGAACGGATTAACTCTGCAAGCACCAAACTATGCGAAAACGCAGGGCCAATTCCAAAAGAGAAAAATTAAATGGAAAAATCATACAATGACTACAGAGCCACCATCAGCAAACGTTCGAATCAGTACACATGTGGGTTAGCTTCCATATGAACTTCGACACGAATTCGTCGATTCGTGTTCATGTGTCATCAATCATTTTGAAGAGGCACATTTCTCGTGCTTCTTTGTTTGTCCAGTAAAACTTTTTAAAAATTTTCGGAAAAATGATGCCTTCAGGATGCTTCATTGGTTTTAAGTTGCTCTAATTTTAAGCTAAATAGTTAAAGCCCGACTTATGGATAAATTATAAAATAAACTTAATCTAAAAAACAGTAACACAACTTTTTAAGAAAAACAACTCAGCCAGTTACGGAAGGCTGAACAGACTTGTTGTTGGAGAACCCATCCCACCAGAAAAAAATAAAACTTGCGCCAGTTATTTTTTTTTTATTTAATTTTTATTGTTTAATAATTTATAATCATTTTGTTTGTGATTCAGAATGTGTTTAATGCGGTATGGTATAAAAAACCGTAGAAAATAAATAATATTTCCACATTGATATTGTTGATCTACTAAATTTTATACGTAATATTTCATGTATCTATGGAATACCATTCTTATGCCTTTCGGCCTCCAATGTGAAACAATCTCTACCGCTTGCCAAACCGAATGACATCTCCTATTTTAAATCTATTTAATTATTTTTTTTTTTAATTCTCGTTCCTTACTAATATTAACCTTCGAACTCGAATTGATTCGATGAATTACTTTCTACTCGCAATTTCAAACATACAATTACTAATTTCTGTTTAATTTTAATGACGCCAGCCAGTACACAATTTTCAACATTAATAAACTTTAGTTTTTTTTGTTTTTCATTTCGTTTGCCATCTCATAAATTTTAAACTTACAATTAAAAATGTTCTTTTCAAGTTGAATAGCCACAGCTTTTGATACAATGAACAATGCCACAGTGTTTATTTATGTTTTGATATTATTTTTAAGATTTCTGTATTGTATTGAATTCTACATAAAAACTAGAACCTTCGATTGAAACATGGTTTCTCGATATACAGTTAATATTGAACACTTATCAATTTTCAAGTGTTGGTCTCAAAGATTGTTTTTAAAATTAATCTTCGTAATTAATAAACGATATAAGGATTCTAGTTTAATTTAATTTTGCTTTTTCATTAAAATATTTCTACTTTACTGATGTTTTTTTATTATTAAATTAATACACTGTATTTTTTCAATAAATATATTATTTTTTTTGTCTTACAATAAAAATATAATTATATATATATTATTTATGTATATATAAATATTGTTTCATTTAATTTAAATAATGTGTTGAGATTTAAGACAAAATTTCAATAAAAACAAAAAATTGCTAAGCATAAATACATTTTCTTTTAACAAAGGCCAAAAAAGCAAACAATTGTGTAAATATATAAATATTCTTTTACATTTGATTATGCTTTGAGAATATTAACATTTAATTTTACCTAAAATAAGACAACTTCACTTGCCATAAGCTCATAGATAATATCATAAAAGCGGTTGGTACTTAAAGACAAATACGAATATATTAAAATAAAAAGATACTAAATGAAAGAAAAAAAAAACACATCATGGAAAAAAACTCTTTGGCGAGTGTTCTACAATATCTCCATCCTCTATATCATTATAAACCGAGTTTCTTAGTTTGAAAGAATTATCCGCCGATGATGATGACGAGCTATCTTTAACTTGACTTGACCATGTCAGGTCAGCCATATCACTTGAGATTCGATTGAACAATTAACGAATCAGGCAGTGGATTTAAAGGTAATGTAAGAGAGAAATCTTCTCACCGAGACCGTTTCAGAAATCTGGCCATCCACTTGTATTTGCATATGCCAGACAAAACAGTGCAAAACCATTCTGCAGCAACACTCGTAGCCAATTCATTTGTGAATAAATGAATTATGAAAAATGAATGACACAACAGGACTTCGTCTATCTTGGAATCGCTAGAGATTCAAAATAATGATACCAGCGCACAAATCATTTGCCAATCGGTTTTGCTTCGTTCTGGGAAGAATTGACCTTAACGTTCACTATCGGTCTGGAGAAGATTGTTCAACAAAGAGCTGAAAGGTCAGTACAACGATATGGCTCTATCTTTAAGGTTACATTTACCACTCAGGCACGGGTCCCGAATGCAATTTACAAAAAATAATGTTCCTAAACCACTTGTGTATTTAAGTTATTTGCGAACATGGTGTTCACGACTCGCTACGGCCACTCGATTCAAAATAAGGACGATAGACAAATAACTTATCACGGGAAATGAAAATAAAAGTTTGCTTACAATTTTTAAAGGCAGTGATGTGTAAGCGGAAGGAGAGGAATGCAAATACCAGGTCGAAATTAAAGCAACAAAAGCGGTCAGTTTAGAAGAAGCTCCTGCATAACATCATCGGAAGCTGCTAAGCGGTTTCAAATTTTGTATAAAGAGAATTCAAATATGGCTAATGTTTCGAAAGCAAACTGCAACCAATATTGTCGCAAAGTACTGAATTTGCAACACAAAAATGTTGCCACTTGTATGAGAACAATTCATTTTTATGGAAGAAAGTATTTGCCGATATCTCGGAAGCTATTTTAGAGAAAAATTCACGGAAATACTGAGGCCAAACTTCGTTTCAGGAGGTGAAACGTGAACTGTATTATACACATACACACGCATGTACAGTATAATCGTCAAAAAGTAAATGAGATTGCAGTTGAAGTTCAGCAGCATCCTTGTATCAGAGTATTGAGCGATTTCTAAAATGCTATTCAAACAGTTTACAACGTAAACTACAGCATAAAGCATGACATTCCGTGGTGTATAGTGCACGTATCAAAACTCCGCAGGCAATTGGCAACCTGCCATCAGACAGAATTAGGTTTTTCTGACCTTAAATATATTCCGAAATTTCTCCTTAAAAATTTGTTGAAAGTAAGGAAAGAAAATTCTTTTCTTCTTTTGCGTTCCTAACTATTATGAACAGCGACCTTAATGATTCGGATTAAGGATATGTTTTTCCGGATTTAAGGTCATGTATGCTACACCTGCTTCCTCATGACATGAATCCTTTAGCTAATCATTATTTCCTCCGCAATTTGCAATTATTGCAATTGAAATTAAGTAAATGAACATATTCTACCAAAAGTTGAAAAAATGCAGCAACGAAAACTTAAAAAAACGTAAGTGATCTGTAAAACAAAAAAGAAAAAAAATACATTTTTGGGCTACTCATCCAGTTGCATCGAGTCTTGCCCCTTTTCAGATCGAAAGATCAGCGTACAATAAATAAATCGCAACTTTTTATCCTTTGTGCTAGAAAATAATAGAAACCAATTCCTCGTCAAATTAAAAAAAATTAAATAAACAAATCATTTTACATGTTTTTTTTTTACTTTTTTTTTTAAATAAAAATTTATTTCATATTATATAATTTTTGTTCAAATTTTATTTATTTTTTTTTTTGCTTTCTATTTCTAGGTTGTTTTTTATTATATTATATGTGTGCAGAAAATCTCATACTGTTGTATATCATTTATTTGTTATTACACCTTTTTGATTTTATTTTGAATTGCCTCTTGATTAGATTCCAAAATGAAAAACAAAATTGTATTTTCTAATCTCCAACTTCTGTCTCAACTCACTTATTAACTCCGTGAGTTGGTCGAGTTGTGTATCAGTGTAGGCTGAATTTGGAAAAACAAAAAAAAAACAAAATTGAAAAATCTATCCGCACAAATCTTATCTGAGTTTTGAAGCTAGGTAAAGAGCTCTCCGTTGGAAGAAAATTCAATTATCAACGTATAAATATTGCGTTGTCAATAACATCGCTACTGATTATTATTATTTGTTTGAATAATAAAGAACTTTTGATTAACTCTTTGTAGTTCGATTTATTTTAATACAATACGAGTGGTCTACTATATTTAAAAAAAAAAACCAAGCTCAAAACTTCATAAGAGAGCGTAGTATATGCAATTTCTTCAATAATTGAAACAGATTAAATTTATAAGTAAATGTACGCTAGGAATGGGGAAAAAGGCATTTCGTTTTATTAACTTTATTTATTTTTTTTTCTTTGCTTAATTATAATAATCAAATAAAGTTTTCTCTTTCATTAATAATAGAATCATATATTTTTTTTGTTAAAACTTACAAATTTTGGAAAGAAGTACACATATGGAATTTTTTTTTTATAGTAAGAGGCACAAAAAAACTGACGTAGAGAAAAACTCGATGGAGAAGAGACAGAAATAAATTTTCACTTTTCCTTCATTAACAAGAAATACAAAGTAATTAGGTATATAAACAGTCAAAGAAAATAAAAGAAAATGATTTGAAAATAATAAAAATAAAACTGAGATGTACAATGATTCCGTACGAAATAAAATAAACATACTGGTATTTATATATATATATAAAAAAAAGGAACAAAATATTAGCATTTTTCATTTTATATTGTTTTAAATAGAATTTTTATTTTTCTTTTTGTTGTTTCTTTATTTTCAGTACATACTTGTTTTTCTTTTGTTTGCATGCACTGGGATAGAATATATGTAAATACAAATATTGATAAGTTTTATTTTTTTTTCTTGCTTTTATTTATATATTTATTGTTTTTTTTTTTTTAGTAATTTTTCTTTTGTGTTAATTTGATATTTGATATTGAGAAATACATACTTTTCTTTTGTTTATGGATAAACCATATCCCATTAATTATATTGTTTAATTCCTTCTTCACATGCTTCAAGAAAACAACACATAAAATTTTCCGTTTCTTTTTAATAATTAATTATAATAAATAACATAAAAATTCAATACGAAAAAAAAATAATAATAATGATATTAATAAAAAGAAATAATAATACAACGACGACACAACAGCGGACGAATCGGTAATAAAAAAAAATGAAAAAAACTTTTACAATGAATAAAAAATAAATAAAATTAAAAAAATTGACAAGTTCCGATTTTAAATACATTTGAATTGCGTTTTTTTTTTTCTTTTTGTTTTTGAGAAAATAATTAAGTTTTCATATTGTGTGTTTTTCTTTTATATGGTTTTCCTCTCTTATGTTATCCTTTTTCTCTCAAGACAAAAGGTGAAAGAAGGATTTATTAAAGGTTTTTATTTTTTGTTTTTCTTCTCATTTTATGATTTAAATTCGTGAATATATAATGTATGTATTTTTTGTGTGTGGTACTATACTTGAGAGACTACTACAACTCCAATATATTAAGTTTTCTTTATTTTCATTTCACAGGAAACAAGCTTTTCTCTTCTTTGTTTTTTTTGCTTTTGCTTTGTGTTTAGTTAATGATGTTTTTTGAGATTTTGTTCTTAACCAGACTGGGACTTTTATAGTTATGTTTAAAAAAATAACAAAAGAAGGACATTTATATGCATGCGTTTGTGGTTTGCACAATCGAACCGCCACAGTTGGCGCGCTCTCTAAAAATTAATAAATTAATAATAAAAAATAAAAGGACTGTTTTTCTCTTTTTTTTATATGGTTGAAAATTTATATTCCGCTCATATGTAGCGTTATCATTCTTCTCCAACTATCTAGGCTATTTCCACTTCAAGTGGCAGAGCTACGGGGGCCTTGGGCGATGATGGTACATCATCGGGTGACGATGCAATACCATTTATTTTGGGCTCACCATTTTCTACAGGTACGTCCTTTGCTAGCTCGGCGGCAGCTTTGGATTCATGATTTTGTTGTTGGTGATGAGCTGGGATCGTAACGGGTCTAGGAGTCGAAGTGTCTTTGGTTGGTTTGGTAGCGGAAGCATTCAACTTGGAACCAATACTTTTGCGGGCCGTTGGAGTCGACGAGTTACTGGTTTTCTTAAGTGGTGTTGATTTCCTTGGGACTAGGTTATTGGTTTTGGGTGTTGGAGTTGTTGCACCAATTGTGGATGTTGTTGTGCCTGTGGTGGGTCGGCGTGTTGTAGTAGTTGATGTGGTTCGTGCCGCTGTTGTCGGAACTGTGGATAATGTAGTCTTAGAGGTCGTTGTTCGAGTAGTTGTTGTGGTCGACTTGGTGCCATTAGTGCTGCTGACACGCGATGTGGTTGTGGATGTTGTGGATTTAGTTGGACTCTGTGATAGAATTTTAATAATTCATTAGTAAGGCAAATGCAAAAAAAATATTTATAAACTATTATTTGTTAATTTGCAAGTCTCTCACTGTGAGATCGATCGATTTTAGTTTTGAGTAGCACTCCAAATCAACGGTGTACCATTTTTGATGTAACCTCGTGATATTATTGAGATTATTTCGTGATCTTATATTTTATATTATTATGATGTTAAACGTGAACAGCTTGAGCGAATGGACATCAATGGTCTGAACAGAATTTCACCTCATGAGAACACAAATTAAAAGCTTCTAGCACCTTTGCTCGGAAGAGGCGTGATAACACATAGCCCAGGTCACATGGAAATAATCAAGAATTCGAAAACTCCAAAGCACACAGAGTATATCGCACCCTTTTTAGACTTCGAATATTGATCCCGGATAGGGAGGACTGGGCAATCAGGAAGCTTACACGGACAGTTACAAGACGGACGAAGGCAGAGGACTCGGAGTATCCGCAATCTCGTCGAAGATCTCCTCTCTGTACCTACCTACCTATCCTACTGTCCAAACACTGCAGTGAATTCCAAGTAGAAGTTAAAGCTATCCAGGTGACTGCGCGCTTTCCGTCAATGAATCCAAAAGACGGGTTATCATATACATAGACGACCATGAAGACTCTGGAAACACCATCAATTAAATCAAAGATGGTAAAACTTTGCCGCCTTTCTCTCAAGAAGACAGCGGTTAGATGCAACCTTACCCCTATGCTGGGTCACTGGGTATAGTGATATTCCAGGCAGTGGGAACCGACGAACTAACTCGAACAAGGGTGGGCTTGCCTCTGGCTATTTCAGGAGACCCCCTACCCCTTAATTCAAATAATAGACTCCATGTTGAATCGGAGATGGGTGGAACTAGACACTTGCAGCACATCCAAAAAAGACAAGTATACTTCCAAACCTTAACAGGAATATACTCACAGTGAGGTCATAGGAATTATCACAGGTCACTGTATCGTGGGCTCACATGCAAGAAGAACGGGAGCTGCAGGGATGGGGAAGAAGTAGAAACCACACTACTTGCAAGAACAAGGAAAAGTACGCCACGAAGCTTACTAACATTAAAGTGTAGTTAGATGAACGATTTTGGACCAATGAATTGACTGAAGTATGTATACGATGCGTCTGTTTGCAACTTGCAAGACCGTCAAGAGAGGTAGTTTCTTTCTCCATGTGTTGTTGAATTAAAACCAACTTCATTTGGTTTTGCTTTATGTTTCGCGTTCATTTTTGTTTGACAACAATGAAACCACACTTCTTTGCAATCAATTATTGCTGTCATGAGTTTGTTATTTCTTTTTTAGTTTCCAAATAGTGAAATTAGTCGCCTTAGACCTGGCAACGCAGGTGACACCGCGTGTAAAACTGTGCTAGGCATGATATTTGTATTGCATTTGTGAAATGCTGTTTTTAGTGAGAAGATTTAAGTGCTTTGCTCATACCTTTGTAAATCCTAATTTGCATGTTTTTGTTTAATTGATTTTGACTTCGTTGTATCTTTCAAGGGACACCGAAATAATCGTTCAGGTTCAATAATCTTATGTTTTTTTACTTTCGATATCGGAACGATTTTAAACTCATTGCCAATCGGTATCACCATAATCTAAATAAAGTATAAGATATCAGTAAAATGGAATCAAAAGTAAATCAACAGTGCATTTTTAATACATGTCCGATGATATAAGGGCTTGTAAAATGTACAATTATTGTATGTAGAACATGGTATTCATGCTTTTAGATTCGCTTGTCTACTTTTTCAAAAGTCCAGCTTTTTATTTTACAAATGTCTCCATCGAAAAGTTCTTACCACACATTTAGCCACAAAAATATTGCACACCCCTTTCTTTTGGAAGTATACTACGAATTCCAGCACAAAAAATATTCAATTGATTTATCTTCATTTTAGTATAAGATATATAATATTAAAAAACCAAATAAAAATAAAAATAGCATTGATACGCATTTATTAAGGCGCCAATCTGAGTAATTTATACTTTCTCTGCCTCGAGCTTTGTTTTGAGTAGAAAAAATAGTACTTAAAATGAAGGAAACTACTTTGGAAGAGAGGAAAATTAAATTACACGCAGAAGAAGTCTCACTAGATGCGCTTTAAGCAAAAAAGAATACTGATATTATAGTTACGGTAACTTATATTTTATCTTGCCTTGGAAAAAAGATACTGGAAGCTGGAAGCATCTGCTGGAAAAGTATTTTTTTTTTTTTTTACTTAAAAGTATCTTAATCCTGCAGCAAAAGTATGCACGACAACGAGTCCACTTTTAAGCAAGTAATATTTGCTTCGGGGCTTGAATAGAAGCTTCTACCATGAAAACCGTTTATGACATCAGCTGAAAAAACTGCTCCTGGCCACAAAAATAGAAAAAAGGATACCTTTTTTTGGCGTGCACTTATACGAAAGGTCGAGGAACATATCCTGAAACTCTGGGACTACTATCGAAAATGGGGAATTAAAATAAACACGACCAAAACTGAACTTATCTGCTTCAGGACTGCCTCATACAATGGTACAGCCAACAAGTGCAAAAACCTTGCCTTGACCATGCCAGATAACTCGATCATTCGACCAAAACAAAAAGTCAAATACCTAGGAATTCACTTCGAAGAAAGATTCAGGTTCAATACCCATGCGACAGCCACTCTAAAAAAGGCCAACCATGCGCTATCCCTAATCCTCCCACTGATGAGAATAAGGAACGGTTTGGATACAAGAACCGAACTCTTGCTATACAAGCAACTAATCCGTCCCATCGTGACATATTGTTTCCCAATATGGTTCACGATAAGTCCAAGCCTAATGAAGAAAATTCAAATCTTCGAGCGAAAAGCACTTCGTTACTGCACAGGTCTGCACCGAAATCCAGAAACCCGTCACTTCTATAGTAATGAAATACTATACGGCACGGCAAACATGCCACCTATAGAAAAGTATCTATGCTTAATGTCCTCAAAGATGCTACGCAAAATTATTAATATAATTACAGGTAGCCCATGTATTGAAAATCGCTATCTCAATGTCCCTTCCATGATGGACCCGGGGTATAGAATAGCAAATGAAGAAGGATTCATAGACGACTTTGGCAAGAGTAAGCAGAATCACCCCAACTATCACCGGGGATGACACCAAGAAACTAGAAGCATTCTCGCCATCATCAACATAATCATCATCATCATCATCATCATCTTCAACATCATCATCATCATAGACCGTCGGCGCTGCTCACGCACGGCGTTTAATTAAGTTAGTATATACGTATATATACACAAAACAAATTTAGTTTCTAGAAAAAATGTAATTATTTTAAGCCTTTAGGCCAACGCGGAGCCCTATGCACTCGCAGAAATGTATTTAAACTAGTTATAAGTCAAAAATTATTGAAAAAATTGTACATCAAAAATATATCTGAGCAATAAAGATTAAATTGTAATTGTAAAAAAAAAAAAAAAAAATTATACGAAAGGTCGACCGCTAGTGATAGGCAAAGCGACCCTCATCCATTCAGGAATGTACAGAAGCTCCAAATCAGCTTCGATGACTTCAGCCATTTTCAAAGACTGGTTCAGATACTTTTTTGTTCCCGAAGTTACAAATCTCCTTTCAAAAACGGGTATGAAGCCAAAGCTCAACATATGCCACTAGTCGTTCCCCGGGGAGTCAACTACTAAATTCAAATCGAGCCATGATAGTAATTTAAACTTCAAATATAACTCCCCTTATTCAGTGAACTATGACTAAACTTTTCTATTAAATAATCTTGCTGTTATCGCTTGTTACTGAAGTGTTGTATTTTCAAAAGTCAATGAACATAATTTCGTGAAGCTGTGAAATTATAAACAACAATAGACGCCGTGAAATAATATAATAATGAAAAAATAAAAAACAGTTCACATTATGCACTTTTTGACAAACTGAACTATAGACTGTTGAAACAGGCCTGGTTTTTATTAGTTCACCCTACCAAGAGTCTACTGTAAAACAAAAATGGAAAATAAATGTTTTTTCAGCTATCTTAGAATTATTTCGTGGTGTACATCTTATATCGATTGATGAAGATTTGGCCTACAAACGGTGGAAGCACTTTAGACTCCCTGAGATTAATGCTGCTTTTCGTAGTCTAAGAAATAAAGTGAGGGAGGCTAAGACGTGTTACTGTGTTAAAGATGAATATTGAACTTATAAATGAAATGAAAAAAAATAATTGAAAAACAGGTTTAATCCGCTTGCTGGAAAACACTGTAGCCAAGTTGTTTGTCAGGAAATGAATTTCGATGAAAATTCATCATTAATTATTTCGGAGAATAGATTGCATCGGAGTTTTGTTGATTACTTTTTACTCTCTCGGATATTTCTTATCAAGAAATAGTGACGTACTAAATTCAAACGGACAATATTTCTTTATATATGTATTAACGAATTCAGTCCAGATGTACGAATCGATGTCAAGAGACTTCGTAACATTATACTAAATGTATTTCTTGTGATTTTTCCTAATCAATTACAATATAACTCAATAACATCACATTTTCTTGCCGCAGGCGGTTTGACTTGCTTGCATACGTCTCTTGCGATATGGTCATCTATTTGAATAGAAACTGCGTAAACTGGCAATTGTATTCTGGATATTCGTTTAAAAATAGATTCTTTTTCTTTGCATGACAACAGAGAGAAATATTTATATTGAAATGTGAATGGAATTTAAATTGAAAAAAATAAAAAATACCTTTATAGCTTCAGTCTTGCGGAGTGTCGAAGTTACTGTACCACGTGGTGATGTCAGTGATGGTTTTGAGTTAGTAGCAGCACTCTTGGACGCCAATGTTGTTGGCTTAGAAGCTGCTGTCTTGGTGGCGACCCCATTTGTGTTGGTCGCTGAAGAAGCTGTTGCTGGCCTTGGCTTTGTTATCGAGTGTGTTGTCAATGCGGGCTTCGAAGCTCCAGATGATGATCTAGAAAAAGTAAAACAAAGAGTTATCACGATAACAAAATAAACAACTTAAGACTCACTTGGATGCCAAAGTAGTCTTGCTGCTGACGGATGACTTGACTGTTGTTGAACTGGACTTCGGTTCCTCAACAGATTTGTTTGCCTTGGAAGCGCTGCTGCTGGTCAAGGGTTTTCGTGAGGTCAATGTTGACGGGGGCTTGCTATCAATTCGCGATTTTGCTGTGCTTGTAGTTGTGGTGCTGGTGCTAGATGTCGTCTTCTTGTCTGCTGGAACTTTAGCGGCAGCCGGAGCTGTACGTGGACGAGGAGCACCAGAAGTTGTGGTACCACCTAGTGGTGGTTTCTTGGTGGCTAAGGACGAAGTGACAGTGGATTTTGGTTTGTCACTTCCTAGTGAACGCTTAGCAGCGGCAGAAGATACCGAAGAAGTTTTCGATGTTAAACCAATAGTTGGTTTCTTCGTATCAGGAACTTTCGACTTTGTGGCTGAAGTTTTAATTAAATTCTTTTGATTCTTTTCTGCTTCGACTTTCTTGACGGCAGCTGTGGTTGTTGCAACAGCGGCTGCTGCTACTGCACCCAAAGCTAGTCCTTCAACTAAGGCCGGTGCAGAGGGTTCTTGAAGTTTCTGTGGTACTGACGACTGTTCAATTTTGTGCGAAGCCGAAGCCATTTCTACACCATTAATTGCAACAGATTCTGTTTCACGTTGAACTTCCTTTGTTATCTCATTGTCATTACTCAAAAGCAATTCTTTCATTCTTTGTTCTATTTCCTCATCTACCTTGTTACCCTTCTTCTCATCACTGACCAAAGTAAGGAGTTCCTCAACTTCTTCCTTTGTGACTACATCCTTTTCTAGCAAGCCGGGAGTGCAGCCAGTAGCATTCACCATTTCAAACGAGTTGTCCTTGCTTTCACTGTCTTCCACAGGCAACACTTGAACAGTGTTCAAAATATCCTCCTCATTTGAATCCTGTGTGGTATTATTTTCAATGTAAATTGATTCTTTCATGCCTGCATTATCCAAATCAACCGGAGCCGTGAAACCCAGTAGATTTGGATCAGCAGCGTACTGCAATGCATTGTCAACAATCTCAAGACTTTCCTCTGTCAGTGGACTATCAACCAATGGGCCTTCCTCCTTCTCTGAACCATGCATCGCTTCTTTCCAATTCATCTCCTGGTACAAACCACCATTCTCAGGCTGCTCAACAATAGCCTCGTCATTGGGCAGTCCATGTGGTTTGTGGGCAATCTCCTCTTCGAATTCATTTTCGGCTGGAATATTTATATCTTCCATATCGGATTCACGCCCTTTGCGTGGACTCTGAGCAAGCAATTCATCCCTGAAGTGTTGTGGAATTGCTGTTGGTGCCGCTATACCAAACCCATTAGCCAGTTCGATAGTCGCTGTGGGCGAGAATGTCGGCACAAACTCCTTTGCTTCAGGATTTAGCTTGGAATTCATTTCACTGGCTGAGAGGTCTTCGTCGTCGATGTTATCTAGCTTTTCGCGTGTTGAACTCTGAGAGAGATTTAGACTTTCAAGAGTGCTTTCGGCCTTATCCACCTACAGTTACGAGTAGTAATGAGGAGAAATTTAAATGAAAATAGATAAAAAAAAAAACAATAAAAAAATATATGAAAAAAAATGACAGGAGGAGAAATTCTTTAAAGGAAAACAAAAATTTTTCACAAACAGCTTTACAAAGGCTTCCTTGCTTTTGATGCGCGCGAAAGGAAGTTTTAAAAAAAAAGTGTTTCTATATTCTACGACTCAAGACCAGACTTAAATTAAAGGTCTCTCACGTGGCAAGAGGGGTACTAATACTGAAATGCAATTTTGTGTTTCTAAATCATTTTCATGAGCATTCAAGGTGATACGGACCGTAAGAGTATCTTCACTTGATTGGGAACATTTGTAGTGTCAATTTTAAGATTTTGGTATCGCTTACAGCTTCATTCCATCGAGCAAAACTTCGCCCTGTTTATGTTTGATTAAATCTAGCGTATACTTAGGCTTGGTATGTGAAAGGTGGTGAAACAGGCAGCGAGATCAGATGAAGAAAAGTATGTTTTGCATTTCAACCAAGAATGATTTTTAAGCACATACCAAGTACTGAAGGTTTAACGGCTTCAGCAATTCAAGTGCCATCCATGGATAATGGTCGAGGGTTTTTATTTGGCTTTAGTGACAGTAGACAGCATTAGAATAGAGGCATTTAATTCCATTCTTTTAATGGAACCTCATCATAATAGACTGTGAAGATGGGAATTGATTGCCGAAATGAGCGACGTGAATTTGAACTGTTTACGCGTTTAAGAACCTTTGAAAAAAGGTAAAACAAATGAAATGATCTTACTCGATGTTGAGATTGCGCTTACGGTGTTAACGATCAAACGCGCGTTCTGAGCAAGAACATGTCATGCAGATGGACATCAATGCTCCACGCCGGAGAGCATTTGAATTTACTCCAGAGGGACAGCACACAGATAAGTAGCTCAAGTTTGTATTGTAATTGAATACATATTTTTTTTAAACTTGAACTTTCGTGTCCTTTTCAACTTAAAATTTCACCGGAGTTGTTCAAATAAAAATTATAAATTGATTCTTACCGAGTTTTCTGCAATTGCAGCAGCACTTTCCGCCAAGTCCGCAATATTTTGTGTCAAATCTTTAAATGTATCCTTAATCGATTCAGCTTGTTCGGTAGCAATCGATGAAATTTGTTCTGTTAAAGCGACAGCAGATAACTCTGATTTGTCCTCGATTGAGAAAGCACTAGTGTCCTCTTGCGATTTCTGGTTCAAAGCCTCCTCAACAACACTGTTACCTTGAAGATCCAACAGCTGCTTCTCACCCTGACCCTCCTTCATATACTTCCATTCATTGTTTTCTAACTCATCACAGCTCTCATGCGTCGGAGTCAGTGCAGAGGGTTCTTGCGCAGAGACCGGCAGCGTACTTGGCTCTGCAAATAGATCAAACAAAATATCATTAGTACAACATAATTAATTTGCTCTGCCTCTCTCCAATGCATACAACAGTACAAATGTGCTATAAGCAAAACATTAAATAAGGAACAACTTTTCAATTTATCATGCCCATTTTTCAAATAAATTTTTCTGGGTTTTGTTTGATTTGAAAAGATGAAGCGCATACAGCAACAAATTATTCCTTGGATGTTGGCTGAGATCACGCGCTGATTTTTATGTAAATTGGAGAATGAATTATGAATGTACAGGATAAATAACTCGGGTGGGGAATAAGAACATTGATATTTGAATGCGCGCATTTGTTAGTGTGTAGGATAAGTAGTAAACAATTAAAAATCTGCAAAAAGCGTCATACACATTTCTTTGTATTTATTTGCTTATCACATCTTGGAATGAAAACTCACTCTCAGGCAACACATATCTACATATAGTGTTGGACAAAAAAAAAGGAAGAATATTTTACAGAAATTGTATTTAGTTGTGTTTTAAGCATTGTTTAAATATTTAAGGGGACGAGGGAAACATTGTTCAGAGGAACTAAAGCAAATAATTCTTCAGTTAGAAGATGAAGTAGCGAAATTTGCACACAAAACCAGGTGAAAACAAGAGGAATAAATATCAAACGAAACATTAGAGAAGCGCTTGAGGATCCATTTTCAAAATCAACCATGGTTAAAATGAATTTATCTTTAGATGGATATCAGCTTTTGAACGATTCGAGGACGTTTACAGGAAACTTGCATAACAGAATTGCAAGATAAGTTCCCATGATGAGCGCTAGGAACATAAAACAACGAATTGAGTTTGCTACTTCAAACAAAGTTTCTGTAAATAAAGGAATTCGGAAAAATATTCTCTTAAGTGATGAAACAAAGATTAATTAATTTGGATCTGATGGTATAACGTATGTAAGAAGGAGCAAAATACCAAGAGCTTATCCCGAGGAACACTGTGAAAACCGTAAAGCACGATGGCGGTTATATAAAAATGTGGGTTTTTCTATTTTTCAAATTCTGCGGCTGGTCCAATCTTTTGGATAAAGTCAAACATGACCAAAGAATTGTACCTCGAAATCTTAGAGAATATCATGTTTCCTCATACAGACGAAAATATGCCCTTAAGATGGACCTTTAAACAAGATAACGACCCCCAAACATACAGCCAAAGTGATGATCAGATGGTTCGAACAGAAAAAAGGTATCGGTTTTCCCCTCACAATCGCCTGACCTTAACCGTATTTAAATAGGGTTTCAAGGAAAAAGAAAACAAAAAACATATAAAAACAGACATTGTGGAGGGAAATTCCAGAAGAAAGATGTCGAAACCTTTTCGACTCTATGCCAAGATGTGAGGCAGTTCTAAAAAAACAAAAGTCACTTAACTAAATATTGAAGTTATTAGTAATCCTAAGCTCACAATTTGGATGACAAAGCCCTACATGCTGATTTTATTGTTTTTTTATATCAAGTTATGCGCACCCTGAAAAACTTTTATGAGATCTGTTGGTTAAAAACATGTTTGTATAAATTCAAAGTGTCTCATTTTCTAATGAGAAATAAAAATAAAAAGTTTCACTCTTATTATTATTTTGTCCGTCACTGTAGGTACATCTTTGAACGAAAGGAAATCGTTATGCATTTAGATTAAATCGTTTGCAATTTGAAACCTACGACAATTCTTACAACAGGAGATTCCCATTTTATGTTTAAAATCCAATGAAATTATTTTGCGCGATTTTTGACTCATTTTTGAAGCGATAACCGTAACAATAGGTCGCAGGCAGAACCAACGAAATACGCAAGAAAAAGAATTTTTGATCTTCATAAAGAAGGCAAATCGGAATCCGGTAATATCGACAAATTAGTTGGAAGTACAACTTTTGAGTATTATAAACTATTCAAAAACGAATTGGTCGTCCTAGAAAGTGGTCCAAATAGCGAGAACAATGAAAATGAAGCCGAAGTCAACATCTTTCGAGCCAGCTGTACAAGTTAAAAGCGATTTTAAAAAAAGGATGAAAAATACGTAGGGTACACTTTATCGTGCTGGTTTTAATGTCCGGCTTCCAAGACGAAAAAAAAATCATTAGTAACGCAAACTTAAAATAAAAAGACTCAGGATTTTTGCCGAAAGCAAATAAAGGGTGATTTTTTAGCTATTATCTTTTTGACAACACTGGTTTAAACAGCTGACGCACGTTTCGTGTTTTGTTTCACTGTCAAACATCTTCAGTTTGGTCTAAAATTTAACCATGAATCGTCTTACTAACGGACAACGCTTCCAAATTATTGAATTTTATTATCAAAATGCG
The DNA here is from genome assembly GCA_963555765.1 of Orthonevra nobilis. Lineage (NCBI taxonomy): Eukaryota > Metazoa > Arthropoda > Insecta > Diptera > Syrphidae > Orthonevra > Orthonevra nobilis. The sequence continues at coordinate 12,287,824 of OY743226.1, read as the reverse complement.
TGCTCTGTTAAGAAAGTTCATCGCGCACTTCTTCAATTTTATGGTCAGTTTAATCGACCCACTGAAGCGGCTATTCGGGCTATTGTGACTAAATTTCGCACCAAATTTACATTGTTGGACATTAAACCACCAACACGCTTACGTAGAGTGCGAACTGAAGAAAATATCGCAGCTGTATCGGCCAGTGTTAATGATGACCATCAATTATCGATTCGTCGCTTTCGCAGCATTTGGGCCTCTGTTACTCAACAACGTGGAAAATTTTGCGGAAGGATGTAGGTGTGATGCCTTTCAAAATACAGCTGGTGCAAGAATTGAAGCCGAACGACCTACCGCAACGTAAAATTTTTGGTGAATGGGCTCTTGGAAAGTTGGCCGAAGATCCACTTTTTTACCAAAAAATTGTGTTCCGCGACGAAGCTTATTTTTGGCTCAATGGGTACGTAAATAAGCAGAATTGTCGATTTTGGAGTGAATATCAGCCAAAAGCATTGCAAGAGCTACCAATGCATCCAGAAAAAGTCACAGTTTGGTGCGGTTTATGGGCTGGTGGCATCATAGGACCGTACTTCTTCAAACATGATGATATCCAACTTTGACATGTGGTTTCAACAAGACGGGGCCACATGCCACAAAGCACGCGCAACAATGGACTTATTGAGAGGCGAGTTCGGTGAACATTTTATTTCACGTGCGGGACCGGTCAATTGGCCGCCTAGATCGTGCAATTAAACGCCTTTTGACTATTTTTTGTGGGGCTATGTTAAAACTCATGTCTATACAGACAAGCCCGCTTCAATTAACGCATTGGAAGACAACATTGAAGCATTTATTCGTGAGCTACCGGCCGAAATGTTAAAAAGAGTATACCAAAATTGAACTAAGCGGATGGACCATTTGAGGCGCAGTCAAGGTCAACATTTGCATGAAATATTCTTCAAACATTAAATTATATGGACCGTACTATCGATTCCAATAAGGATTTCATGCATTTTTCTGAAATTATGTTTTTTGTTTGAAAAACTTTCTTATAGCTTTTAAAAAATCACTCTTTATAATAAATTTCAATCGAATGGGAAGATGCTCGTATGGAGACAACCTAACACAGAATTGGATTCACAAAATATTTCTATAGAATGGGGCTGCATGGCCGCATCAGATGTCGGCGAACTTGTTTTTATTGAACAAACGATGGATCAATACATTTAGCTCAACATTCTTCAAGAAAATGTGAAAGTAAATGCCGAAAAGTTTGACTTGGACAGCAGTTTTTATTTTCAACGTGACAATGATCCTAAACATACTGTTTCCACTCACGAAGGTGCATCGCATATCGCGTGCACGCTCTTCTAGTTCCCTCACAACTCCATTGAGCATGTATGGAACAAACTGGAAAATCATATTCGAAAACAAGAAATTTAATGTAAACCAGAGTTAGAGCGAATTCTTCAACGCGAATTGCTAACTATTTCTGAATATTTAACAAAAAAAACTTGTTGAGACCACGATTAATAGGTGGGAGCTGTTATTAAGCAAAAATGTCTTTCGATGCCTTTTTTATGGCCACACTCAGTTATGCAGTTTAATGTAAATTTTTATTTTGTCGACTGAAAACGTTTTTTTTTCCTTTAAACGTTATTTGCGTTTTGTTTTAACGCTTCCTTTACTTTGAAAGTAACGATGTGTGAAAACTTTTGTCTATCACTGTATGTATGTACATACTTGTGTGGAGCCTGAGCTCACTAAGGAACTTGCCGATTTGTAAAATATATTGGGCGCAAGTTGAGCAAGACATGTTCAGGTAAGTCCCACAAGCTGACGCTCCTCTTATTGATCCATTTGGTCATTTTTATTAATTGTTCGCGAAGTGCCTCGTCAATCAACAAAAGCAACTATTCTTACGAACCGCTTGTCCTTTTTCTACATTGAAAAAGTTAGCTTGGCTTCCAATGAAATGTTTCGGAGAGCCATGTGATCTTCTGTGATAATCGTGCAAAGTTTCCATACATCCACACGATCAATAAAAAAAAAGTTCGATTATCGTTAAAACCATTCATTTGGACCAGAATATTATAAGCCCTTCTTTTTGAATGGGTCCGGTCCATTTACTGAGTCATGAAAGCTTACAGAATGAGGAAGTATCATTCCTGGTAATAGGCCCACCAATAATTTGTTGAAAGATTTCTTCGAAAAATTTAAGCACTATTCTTATCATTGAAAAAAAACTTGATAATTTAACACATTTAATGTCAGTGAATTTAATTGTTAATCTAAGTAAACAGTAATATTAGTATAAGCATAGGTTTAATCTTTACATGGAGATTCCTTAACAATTGGACTGTCTTCGCTAGATGGACAGACGCACTTAACACTCACACTTTGGATTTTCTAAATGTAAAAATAAAAAATTATTATGCTTATGAATTATTTGAAATAAAATATCAAATTGAAGCGAACTAGAAAGATGCGGACTCGAAGAAATTAAGACTCTGAATGAACAAGATTTTTCCTTCTCCTTAATTTTACGTCATGAAGTGTTCCCAGTATCCCCTGTAAGTCGACAACGATCGAAAGCATAGTTAAGTTGAGTATCGATAGTCTGTTATCGAGCCAGTGAAATGTTTTGCTCTTAAAGTATCGATAATACACAACAACTGAAAATCGTTTTCAACCGAACTTCGGCTCAGTTTAAGTACCGAACCTTCGCGGAAATGAGGATTTTAATGTGTCCTCTAACATATCATACATAAAAGTCAGCTCCTTCGCTGACAGATTGAGTAGAAATAATGAGACCCAATGTGATTACATTAAATGTGATCTCGCGCGTTGGGTTGGCATTTGATCGTAAATATCGTAAACCAGACCTCAACTTTGAAGTAGAGCAACTCTCTACTTTGGTGACGCGTTTGACAACTCACTACTAGCTGATAATTTTTGTGGATTGGAATTATTCTTGGAATTGTCCAATTTCAACAATCAGCTCAACTATTTTCACTTGGCCGCAGAAAAATGGTTTTCTGCTTAAAGTTAATTTCAAAAAGTTTCTAAAACTCATGAATTGGCATTTATCTTCTGTGTTGAAAAATCAGAACAAGAATGCATATTATATTTATGTTTCCTAATCCTACCAATCAACTTAAAAGAGACCATTTCTACTCTTATAATTAGTGCAAAATCGTGCCTACGAATTTGAGGGAACAGAACATTTTTCGGTCGTGTTCCTAATTTCTCAAGGCGCGACCGTCGTGAAGCCACAATAGTAACAAGTGTTACAACTTTTGAGGGCGTGTGTTGTGACAGAGTTTCTCGTAAGTTGGGTGAAAGCCTGTCAAACGTGCGATCGCCACATTGTGATTTGCCCTTAATTCAAAATGACTTTCAGCTCTTAATACTCCAATTTTAGTAACTATTCTCCTGTGACTCACAGTACTTGTTGATGTAACAAACCACAACCGAACTGATCCTTGAGATCCTTAAAGGTATTTTGTTAGACAAAGGATCAAAGAGAGAATATTTATGTGAATTTCTCTCTGACTTTCCGGGACACGGAATGGAAGAAGCCCCTGGAGCTTCTTCTCACCTAGTGATGCACGGACTGATTGATCTATTCATTTACAGGCTTCTGGTACAACGTTATCCTGTCGCCAGAGAAGAATCAGCATCCCTTTTTTTTATTCCTTCAAATGTAACTGCGTCTTATGCAATTCGAAATTCCGCTTCAGTCTCCCGTCTTAAATGCAGTCGAGCATTTATGGAGCCATTCAGGAGAAAAAGACAAAAAAAAAAAAACATTCCATATCTTATCGAAATGATCTTAGAACGGCATTGGTCAAAGTATGGAGCAATATTGATTCTTCCTTTTGCCTAAAACTAGATCAATTTATGCCAAATCGTTTAGCAGTAATTTATCCACCAAGAATAAGTTTACGAGAATTGAATTTGAGATTGTGTTCGTTTATTGCTTTGAGGCTGTTGCGCGCGTCAACAACTTAATCCGCTCGGCTACCCACGACATTTATATGTGAAAGCCTGAAAGCTCAACTGAACCAAAGTCACGTAAAAAAAACCTCGTGGATGGGAAATATGATTTCCTTATAGGTGGTTCCTCAATCCTTATTTTACTAGGAGGGCACCAAACTGGGAATCCGCACTTTGTCTCACTACATCCCACGCTGATAATAACTCGCTTGAGTCGTCCTTAATGGCAAGAAAGACCTCCATCTTGCGACAAATCGTTTATTCTTGTCTTAAAAAGAACTTAAATAAATGTTTATATTAAATTGATTTTTGCACTGCACTTTATTCGGTCACTCGGATCTAATTTCTTTGCTGGACTATACCCTCGAATGATGTCTATCACCAGATTCGTAGCTAGCCAGAATTTCCTTTGTACTCTCCTTGTATATAACACCGTATGGCGTGATCTCCATGACCTGGTTCGGATCCTACATATCCTTTCTTACTCCTCGACTAGGTATTCTCATCGCATTGATGCTATCGCATACTTCTTGAGACCAAACTGGTAGGGAAAAAAGAACGACCCACCCACTGACCGGGCTTAAATCTTAATATCCCACTTCCGAGCAGTGAACCATTTACCATTAATATCCAGTATAATTGCGTCGACGAAATTCTTTTAATATAACACAGGAAATCTCGCAATAAAATGAAGCACATCTCTCTCTATGAGGTTACAGATAAACATTGTATTGGAGGTTCTGGCCAATGAGTCACATCCCCTCTTATTTTCAAAATGGGACTTATCATCTCAGTTGGTGGCGGATACTGCGTTCTGTAAGAATAGACCTTTTGTATCTTGGGGAGTTTGTTTAGACTAACAGACATTGCATATTACTGTAGGGCAGATGCTCATGGCACCAGTGATGCCTTTTCCAGCTTTTCCAGCTTTTTAGAAGTGACAACTTGAGGCCACCAAATTATGGCGGCTGCCTGGATAAATAAAAGATTTAACCATCATGATGTACAACCAGTAAAGCATCTTAGGTTTGAGACCCCAAGATCTACCGTTGAACCGCTTAAATGCCCACATGGCCTTGGTTGCGCGTTCTGCGACTGACTTGATATGTGATGTCCAGTTCAGTTTCTTATCCAAAATAACACCTAGGTAATTGACTTCACTGGAGTATACAAGGGAAGTTCCCTCGATAACAATTGGAGACAGAGTCAGTTATCTTCTCACTGTGAAGCGGACCCGAATAGTTTTGATAGGATTCACAGAGTATCCTGCACACTTACAACATTCTTAGACATGCATTATTGCTGTATTGTCATTTCTCTTACTTCAATCTTACTTACTGGCTGGAAAAGCAGCTTGTCCTCTCAATCCCCCTAAGAAAATGCTTTCCACCATGGGTCCAACAACTTGTCACCTCTGTCATACTTCCATTCTTCTTACGATGAACCACCGTATGTTATGCCAAAAGATTAACAACATATCATACACGCTCTTCAATCATTTACCGAATTGATAAAAACCATATCCGAGTAAACACATCCGAATATGGACAAAGTTTTAACAACTTTAAATCTTGAAAACTCATTACCCTGCAGTCAATGAATGTTAAAAAAAAATATTGAATGTACTACTGTGTCCAAAAAATAAGGTGACATATGAATTTAAACTGCGCGCGGCGAAGGATTTGGAAATTTTTCTTTCTTTTTAGGTTGGTAGTACTGTCAGTGACATCTATGTGAAATTTCATGTCAAAATATATTCATAGTGTTTGAGATACGCGTCGTTTTGTGAGCTGCTAAAAGTGAGTTTTTCGTTTTTTGCGATGTCGAAATTTATTGAGCAAAGAATTTGCTTTAAATTTTGTTTGCGGAATCAATTTTCTATTCTAGGCTATGTCTAAAAAAAATGTTTACAAGTGGTATAGTGATTTCCAAGCCGGCCGTGAACGTGTCGAAGACGAAGAGCGTTCTGGGCGACCATCAACCTCAACCGATGAAGCTCACGTCCAACAAATCAAAGATTTGGTGTTGAAAAACCATCGATTAACGATTAGAGACCTTGCTGATGAAGTTGGCTTATCGAAAGGCTCAGTCAATACCATTTTGAAGGATGCTTTGGGCCTTAAGCGCGTCAAATCTCGACTGGTACCGAAAACATTGAATTTTTTGGAAAAAAGGCGTTCAACGCGAGTGTGTGAAACAATGCTTTCCGACTACCAGGATGTCATGAAACGCATTATAACTGGCGATGGGACTTGGATCTATGCTTACGACCCCGAAACAACCGATCATTCGAGCGAATATCGTGCCAAAGGAGAGCCGAGACCAAAAAAACCGCGCCAAAGTCGCTCAAAAATCAAGGTCATGTTGACTGTTTTCTTCGATCATCGTGGTGTTGTGCTGAATTCCTTCCAACCGGTCAAACAGTCAACAAGGAATATTATTTGAACGTTATGCGTCGTTTGCGTAACGCTATCCGCCTAAAAAGGCCGGAATTGTGGAAAGACAATTCTTGGTTTTTACACCACGATAATGCACCATCCCATACCGCACTCGTAATTCGTGATCATTTCGCCAAAAACTCAACCCATATTGTTCCGCAACCACCGTATTCACCTGATCTGGCGCCGTGCGAGTTCTGGCTGTTCAAAAAGCTCAAAAGACCGCTCCGGGGACACCGTTTTGATACGATAGAGGAGATTCAAGCCGCAGCGAAGACGGAACTGAAGGCCATCCCGGAAAGTGACTACAACCAGTGTTTCAAAGATTGGAAAATCCGTTGGCATAAGTGCATTGCATCGGGAGGAGATTACTTTGAAGGGGATGAAATTGATTTGGAAGAATAATTAAAGAATTTTCAAAATAAATACAATGTCACCTTATTTTTTGGACACAGTAGTATATTATCTAAATTTAATAAACAATTAAATAAGTAATAATAATAATTAAAAACTCTTCAAGACTCGTTTTTCGTGATGGACCAACTAAATGCATTCCTTTAATTTTGTACAGAACCCTCGTTGCGCGCGTCCGACTCGCACTTGTTTTTTATTTACCCTTTTTAATATCATCAAACAAACATCCATTAATTTGCAAAGTAAATAAAAATGTTCTAATAAAATTTCGGAAAACCAAAGTCCATTTTCATTATTGCTTGAAGGGGTTATTGATTTTTCCACTAAATTTTCCTTCTAAATTGTATGGTGCAAGTGCGCAGGCACAATAAATGTGCATGCCCGCAGACACAAAATCATGATTTTGTTGATAATAAAAATGTTAAGCAGACGACTTTGGTATTTTTTTTCTATTAACTTCGATAATATTTGATGATGACGCCTTTGAGGCAAACGCAAGCATACTGCCCCACTCGAATAATTTCAAATTTCAAAAAAAAAAAACCTCTTCCGTTGTGTTGGCGACGAAGAACGACAATCTCTCGAGATCTTAACCCCTACGCAGAAAAGATTATTAGCACTTATGAGTAACTACAATTCATATGTAGGCATCACTCTGTTTTGTGTAAAGAGGCTTATCATTAATCTGTATGATCCCCCGCAATCATGAGAGCAGCTCTTGAAGTGCTTCATTTGCTTCAGTTATCTTTTTATCCAAATTATGATACTTTGTTGGACAAGCAAATTATCGATTAGATGAACAAAGGACACTGGTTTGTGGAACTCTTGGGAAAGTAATAATCATCATTGTTATACTGACATTTTTAAATCTGTAAACCTTACTCGAGTCAGCTGCTTATGATCATCGTCTGACCAGCTATTGTTCTCATGAACTTAAACATGAAGTTAACTGAAATGTATCTTAATCTTTTGTTCTCTAAGAGCCGTTCACAACATCAGCAGTATTCTTGTGTGGTTAAGATTGCACAACCATGCATTATATTCCATATTAAACGTGACGACATTACTATCTGAGAAATGTATTGGCTTGCATAATTGTCATCCAGTCGGCCAACATGGTCGTTATGATGAGACGACGACTCCAGACTTCTCTTCTTCGATTTGGCTAATTCTCAAAATCCGGCGAATGTGTTTTTATCGTCTTATCTTTAAGGTATTTGCAGAGATTACATATTTTCTTTCATTCTATTCATTGTTTTCTTATTAGTGTGGGTGTGTTGTTGAACATTGAATATCATTGATAAAAAAAACAATCATTATAATGGAGGCACGCAGGCATTGCGTCATCATCCCTAATTGGTGTCTTTATGACTGACTAATCGGCTGATTGAAATCGCCAGCTAGACTGGTCAGTGGTGAAGTGTTGGCATTTGTTTGTTGTTTTTTTTTCTCTTTTTTAACGGTAGGAATTCGAAAAATTAGCGTAGCGGTGATGTTTATTTGTTGATACTTGAGTTGTTACTGGTTCTCCGGGTTTTGGCTGTGACTGTGAGTGTGACAACAATGATGAGCAAATATAAAAACGATAAGCGTTCTGTTTTATGACATTAGAAAAGTAATAACGCACTAGGGTTATATTGAATCCACATCCGGCCCCTCACCGAAAGTTGAAAAAACAAAATGCTGACACTTGTTGTTTTCGAAGGTCGAAGATAACAGACATTTTTTTATTGTTTTTATTCGGATGCATCCCTTGTAGGTGGTCTCCCTAAGGAAAGCCGACGGAAGGTAGTCATGAAGCGTGTATTTAGTATTTAGTGATGCAGCATCGTATTCAAAAACGCAAAAATTCGCACAGATTTTAACGTCAAAAGTTTATTTTCGCAAAGTTGCTGCACCTGATGCGCAAATGTCAGCCAAAAAAGCATGACATAAATTTCTGATGCAAAAGAAAACAGGCATCAGCCGTGCATCGCATCAGCATCTCAAAAGAGCAGTGAGGCCGCATCGCTGCACGAAAGTTTGACGTTTCTGAATTCACCCTAAAAGGTTCAGAACTGAACTGGAAATAGAATATCGACAACAGGCAACGTGAAGCATGCATAGCCTTCTATGCGTGCAGCAAAAACATACACAACTGCCTACAGCCATCGGAGCCCAAGAAGTCTAACAATAAGCAGAGTTTAGAGAACTGTTGCAATAGGAGCCGATTCCAACCCACGAATTATGCCAATCGGTTTCGCACATAAAATGCACGCTTAATCATTGTTCTGTGTTTAACTTTGAATACGTGACTACATCAGCGTGTTTTTGTGCACAAGTGTATTGCGTGAACAAGTGATTTACTGATTTTCAAATAAGCAACTCCAACCAATGACTCACGTCAAAGATAGCGAGCTAGCAGCTACTAGCTAGGTTTGGTTTCTAAATTGGCAACACTATTTCTACAGATTGTCAATATGACAGTTGAAAGTTGCCAATTTAACAGTTGAAAGTTGAATTGTGATTAATACGTTTTGCCATTTTACGATGAAAAGGCCCCGTTCCAGCACGCCTTTACTAAACTGGTGTACTGCTCCGCTACGGGGAAATTTTTCTGGAACGCATTTGAAGGAACAGAGAATATGACGTCACGTTTACCAGCAAATCAAATGGGGTATGACAGCTTTCCTTGCGAAGAGATCTTTGCTATATTTTCCCGTAGCGACGCGCTTCCATTCACTACGGGAAGAACTGTCATCTCAGTACATTTTTCACGTAGCTGGAACGGGGCCATAGATTAAGGCCAGAACGACGCGTGAAAATTGTGCGAACTTATTTCAGAAAACCATGGTTCGGTTGACTAAATTTGCCGTGCGCTACGTCCACATTACGGTCGACAAAATCGTTCATCTGAGTAAGTTATTGGGAACACGATGAATCGTTTTTGCACCACGTACACTCTAGTGGATAAAACGCATCCCGCAAGTGCATGGCAATTGAAGAATTGAAGCTTTGCTACTTTGTGAATGATTTTACTGAAGGACCTCGGGTAGAAAGCTTACAACCGCGTAACCATTACACGTGTCGATAAATTGGCCCAAAACATAACTCATCTTGATTTTCATTTTAAACGCAAAATTTAGCTCTCCGGAGGCCGATTTTTTGGCTAAATGGATATGTAAACAAGCAAAATTGCCAAATTCGGTGTGGAAAAAACCAAGGATCCTAAATCGAGACGCACTTACTTCTGTTAAAAATCACTGTTTGGTTTGCTTTATATTTCTTCCAGTACGATGATGGCCAAAATGTTTCTGTCAATCGAGAGCGTCATAAAAACATGATTTCTGACTTCTTCCTTCCTCAGTTGAACGATATTGACGAGTCAGCGCTTTGGTCTCAACAAGACGTCGCAACGTAGCGTGAATCCATCAATTTATAGCGGGAAACATTTGTTGAGCGCATAATTTCGCATAATGGACCTGTGAATTGACTTCACGATCTTGTGATCTCAGACCTTTAGAACAATTTTCTTGGGGGTATGTGAAGTCTATGCCGATAAAGCCCGATAAAGAGTCAACATTCGCCGTGTTATTGCTGATATACGGCAACCAGTTGCTCGATAAAATAGTTGAAAATTGGACTTCTGACGCTTCAGTCGAACTAACCGTGGCGCGCATGTGCTCAAAATCATTTTAAATCAGTAATGGCATAAAACTATCAATGAAGCTTATATCAGAGACATTAATATTTGCTTCAAATGTTTTATTTAATATTGAATTTATATACCTCTAAATTTATTTACCAATGAGCCGAAATAAAACCGGTTAACATTTATACGGCATCAGTTAGTTCCTCTTACTTGAAACATACTTGAGCTTTGAAGACTCCTTTGCTGATTGCTTCAATCTTGCACTTGACCTTCGACGTCTGTTTGAATTTAAAATGACTAATCGGAGTGATGACATCGGCACAAGGCGCGTATTAATAACAAAGAAGCAAATAAAAGTTCATTGGACAAGTGAGTCTCTCTTCAAACCAGTATTGGTTTTGGATGGATTTCAAGTAGGATGTTGCTTTAGCGATTACCATTGACAAGTCCCACCCAAAAACCGAAATGGATTCCAAACCAAGTTAAACGAAAAGTTTATTTCCCGTTTGCATCAGGGAAGTCAGATTCACTTCATCGATGCACGCCTTATTTGTTGTGAGCAACATTGAAAAGATCTGGCACGGAAGTAAATGAAATACCACGCGAACACGAAGATGACGAAGATCGCTGTAATCAAGGGCGAGCGTGTCATTTTTCAAATCTTGCGCCCATTGATTTGACGCATTTCAAATATCGGACGTGATTTATGTCCTAAAAGATTACGAGAAGGTGTATACACGATTAGGATGACGAAGTGTATATGTCAGGCCTTCTAGGGGAACACTGATTAAGAGAGGGCAACGCACACAATCTGCCCAACAGTGCATCCTATCTTTCCCAACCTTGGTCTAAAAATATCAAAAGAAACATCTCGGAGACGCTTTAGCTCGTGTAGTTTAACTTCACCCCAAGTGAGATGTTTTATCGAGGCTGACACACCGCTTTGATGGGACATCCATGTTCATCGACTTGCGAGCATCCGTTTTTGTTTATCAATGCGGTTGATTGAAACTGATGGCGATACGCGTGCAGTTGATTCATTGTTTTGTTAATTCGATTGTCCAACTGCTGTTGCTTGTCGAGTTAAAATTCATCAAGTATTCCAAAAGTGCAAAGTGCTATTTGCACATAGCATGACAACAAAACCGTTTTATGTATTTATAGGCTATCGAAGAGCTCAAGAAAGGTGATAGCTGCATTACGTGCAAACCAAATAGTTTTCAACTGCTTTGCATAGGAAAAGTTATCGCCGTTACTGAAAGCCGCTATGTGATCGGCTTTAAAAAAGAAGACAGGTGCTGTGTGGTTTAACCAAAAAGGTGAAGGGAATTTTTTTTTTTTACGTAATGGTCTTTGACGTGCCTTCTGTGCATCAGGGAACTATCAAATGCACCTTCTTATTCGCAAGTTAAACAAATCTCTGTGGTGCACAAAAATGAGTCTTCGCTTGCCTTTTTAGAAGACTAGTTGTCGTTTCGAGGGAAAGTTGGTTTTTAGGTCTTAAAGTTGATTTTTCGAATGGCAATCAATGAACGAAACGATTAAGCACTGGCAAATTAGTCTCAAAGAACCAATTCCGTGTGTGAAAACGGGCGTTACTGTTGTGCAAAAACCAAGATATGTCTTTATGACATCCTGTTTTTGTGTGGCTTCACGAAATCAACGAACTTTATGATTTACACCGTTGTTTCTTTTTTTTTAATTATTTGCTCGCTCTTCAAGAGGACATTAAGACTCTTATAATGCGTGTTGCACAGAGCGAGCTGAAGAATTAGGAGGAGAATGAAAGATTGTGTAGTGGTTTGAGACTCTCAGGTGTAATTGGTTTTAACTCACTTCCGTGGGTGGAGCCCGAAACGGGACGGAAGATTTTGATATCGACCTATTTGCTTTAACCTTATACGCAGGATTTTATTCGACATTATTTTTGATCGATGAACTTTGAAAGTTTGGAAGATTTAGCTTAAACACCCCGCTGTCAGTGTTATGCCTTCACAGGAGAGGCATCTACACACAATCTACACAAACCGCTATTTTTAAAACACGAATTAGGTATTAAGCCGATACAACAACCACTACAACAACGCCACCCATTAGTCAGACTACAATCACTGGTCGACCAACCCAGTGATAGTGCCATTAAATTGATTCCAATGGCAAATGGTATCTGGACGAGATTCGAAAAACTAGACCACTACTCTAGGAATCGAACCTGGGTTGTTCTTGGTTGTCTTGGTTTTTCTTGAACGCGTTTATATTTGAATCATACGCTTGTGTATTCAACAGAATACAAACCTGGATGAAAAAGTTCCCGGAATAACCATCGTGTGGCGCTCCCATCATTCGGATTTGAGTTGTTTTTTTTTTTTAATTAAGTTGGTACATCTGTTTTTAATATTCCCTCTAAATCTTAGCATCATAGCTTGACATTTGCATAAGTTACGTAGGCAAGAGCAGATATTAATAGTTATTTCTATCGCCTGTGTTGGCGATTTTTAACAATTTTAGAAATGGACCTCTTTAAAGACATGCGAGGCTGAATCCGATCACACATTCATCAACAGGTTCATTGCTGGAGACGAGACATGGGTTTATAAGTACGATGCGCAATCCAGACATCAGACAAGTGAATGGCGTTTACCAAATGAGCCGAGACCAAATAAACCACGTCGCTTTCAGTCAAAAAAGAAGACAAGAATGCTCACGGTTTTCGTGGACTACAACGGTGTAGTGCATCATGAATTTTTACCAAAAGGCCAGACAGTAAGCAAAGAGAATTATTTGGGCATTATGCGTGAAGCAATTCGGCGAAAGAGACCAGAATTGTGGGCAGAAAATTCGTGGATTTTGCACCATGATAACGTCGCACAGTGCCATCATTATTCCTAATTTTTTGACGCAGCAAATGCAAAAAATACGATCCAACAGACACCGAATTCACCTGACTTGACTCCCTGTGTCTTCTTTCTGTTCAATCGAGTAAAAAAAATCATTACGGGGAACGCGTTTCAGCACCCGAGAGAAAGTAATTGGAAAATCGCAGGAAGCACTGATGGACATTCCGAAAACCGAATATAAAAACTGTTTCGAGGATCAGATCGAGCGATGGCATTAATGTGTTGCACTCGATGTGGATTACTTTGAAGGGGACAATATAAATTTAGATGAATAAATTTGTATTTTAAATTTTGCTGAATAAATTCCGGGAACTTTTTTATCGAGGTTGTAGACGCATTGGAAAAGTTCCGAAGAAATCTCAACTACGGCAAAATATGACTTCTTCTTTGTTTTTATTAATATTACATTAATTCTTTGTTTTCCAAATATAAGATTTCTAAATTCAAATTTACAAAAAGATATGATTTGGGGAAAACTAATAATGAAATTTTTTTATTTCTATAAAACAATAGTTGTAAATGTCAATTCAATTTATTAATTTTTCAATTCATCGAATAAAATTCAATTATCTGTAACTCTAAACAGTAGAAATCAAGCTACCCAACGCAACAAAACTCCAATTTCATCGTGATTGAACTCAAGAAGGCATTACTTTGTTTTTCTTTTTTTTTTTTCAAAAACAAAAATAAATTTGGACCCGAAGTTTAAAATAGGGCTATTCAGATAGACCTATCTCTTGCAAAATACTTTCAATACTTTAAAGTAATAAAGGTGTTTAAAGAGCAGGATATTCATGTCCTTGAAAGGTATCATGAGAAAAGTTAGGCGGCTTGCTTTACTTTTCTTAGTTAACGTTACTGAAGAGCAATAATATAGTTGCGTATATGACGATGAGCGCCCCCCAACAGCATATTCAATAAAGCAATTTTAATTCCTTGACAAATCATCTTAAAGTGCTTCTAGAACAGTATTTAACGAGAAGATGAATGCAACGAAAAGATGACAGAAAAATATGTTTTAGATTGGATATATTATTGGACCATTTCATGTTTTGGTCAACGGAAACACCGCTTCCACTATTTCTATTTTGAAACATCTCCATAGCATTTTAAGTTGCAAGTCTACAAGAACATTTGTTAGTAGCAAACCAGGATCTTATTGTATAGACATCACTTTTAATATCTGCAACCAAATTAGGAGGACTATCTGCTTTGTAGGTTATAGCGATATCATCAGCAAAGGCTATTACTTTATCTCTGAATTGCTGTATATTAAAAATAACCCTGGTCGAAGTACAGACCCCTGAGGCCCACCTAGATGTATTGGAGAACTTCCGATGAAAGTTCATCCACGCAAATTCAAAATAAGAGTGGTAAAGCTTTCTAAACAGCCTCTACGAATTCCCTCATCTTCTGATGAAGACTTCTGCTTGCCTTTGAGTTCCGTGGTTGCCAAAATTGTGACTCTCCGATATTCTTATAACTCCATATAGCTTAATCAAATGATCACTGCAGAATTTCATGGCTACACTGTTATTTATGCCCTGGTCATGCTATACATGGAAATAATGTCAAATACGCGTTGGTCCTTAATAATATCAGTTTGCGGCTCCGCTTAATAACATTTAGCTTTCATTCTTTTTCTCCGGAAAAAAGTACAATACCGATTTAAAGTTCCAAAATGTCGCCTGCTGAATGTTTTTGTTACAAATACTCTTTTGGGCTTTAAAAAGCACCCAAAATTAGTTCTACATGCAAAACGCATGAGTTTGAGACGGTGACAGAGAAATCCTCGTACGAGCATACGAAGTCTTTAAATGTTGATGTTAATGAAATTGCGAAAAATATTCATATGTATGCCCACTAGCTTTTTACTTCCTTATTGATTTTAGCTCTTCTTCAAAAATGAATTTCAATGAACGCCCACTCGTTCGACTTTAAAAAAAAAATCCATTTAACGATTGTCGGCAAACCGCTCAAAGCTACAAAGAGTAAAAACCGCTTGATATTCAATACAAGTGTACAATAATACTTTTTGTCGACCCCATCGATATTGATATAAAAAAGTTTTTCATAACATTATCCGATGTTTTACAATTAATAGTCTATTCGAAGATGACAAAGCCGTATCGCAACAAAAAAGAAAGCACGTGCTGCTGTTCCCGATGCTGTTGATGAATGCTGAAAGACCACAAGGTATATAATCCATCCCTCTCTCCATTGAGTGGATACTGTGACATTGTATTATTTTTAATGCAAGGGAAAATCCAACTTTAGTTGATTCAAATAAATGAAGTTATTCAAAAGCCATATTCGAGCTTAGTAGTAATCGAATGCCCGCGAATTATTGGATCTGCGAATTCCTTCAGCTTTATCTTGAGTATGAGTGGCTTATGATTCATTAGTTCTACAAAGTCGGCCCACTCTTGATGCGGTAAAACAGTCTCACACCACAACGATATTCCCAGAAACGCTATCTGCAATCGGGGACTCATGAACATTTATCTATTAATAAAATAGTTTTCAAGGTTTCCAAATCGTTGGCTTGATTTTGCTTCATAGTCTCATGTCATATGAACTCAACATTATTCTTTCCTTTCTGAACCGATTTATGATTGTTTCGATGGTGAATTTCAGTGACCGGCAGTTCATTAGATGTCTCACCTTGTTTTCTCTCAAATAAGAACTTTGGCGTTGGTTGAAAATAAAAAAGTTTATTGCTGGCGGAACTGCTCTTCTTAGGGCCAGGACCTGGCTAACATTTTTCGCAAATGCCGGGGGTTCGACCTACAGTTAATTGCCGACTCAGAACGGCCACAGAAGATATTCCTTGACAGTTGTTTCTCATCGGATGGATTGTCAGTCACACGCGAGAGGTGAGGCTGTAAAAATATGCCAGATGTTCTTATCCAGATTTGAACCCGACTCCACACGGCAGCATATACACTTGCAGTCATAAAAACCGCACAACCTTATACACTGGTTTTCTGGATAGGAAAAAAGGCTCAGGGCGAAAGCCCAAATAAGCCCAGTAGACTGACAACGAATTGCATAGAATAAGCTTAAAAGATAGATTAAGAAGGGCTTTTCATATAAGAGCAGAGCTGCCTGAATTACGACAATTTGACCTTAGAGCTGAAATGGTACGCAAGTCGCTTCGTGAGATTGGTTTACATGGAAGACGACCAGCGAAAAAGACTCCTCATACAAAAATTAAAACAGTTCGTTTGACGTTAGTGTACGACGGTCAACAGGTGAAATGTTTAAGGACGAGTGTACAGCCAAGACAGTGAATATGGTTTGGGGATACTTCTTTCTTACGCTTTGAGCCGTTGGCATTTTGTCAATAGAACTATGAACGCTTAAAGGTAAAGACAAGTAATACCTTTGTACAAGTCATCGCGCAGCAACATTCGTTAACTGACAAGCTTTTTTTTGTGTTTTTCCTTATTTTCAAGAGGATATGAATACTGTTATTGTGCAGGTCGCACAGAACGCGCGGAAGAATTTAGGAGATTAGGTTAGAAAAGACTTTTATATCGACTTATTCGCTTAGTTCGCAGAATTTTTTTCATTATTTTTTGAGTGTTATGTGTTATGCCTTCATAGGAGCCTCATATACACAAACCACTTTTTTTAACAACATGAATTAAAAATTCTAGCAGCCGATACAGCAACCACTACGATAACACAATCCATCAGTCAGACAACAATCGGTGATCAAACAATCCAGTGAAAGCGCGATTGATTTGATCCCAAAGGCAAATGATGACTGGACCAGAATGGACCGAAAAACAAGATCACTTTAGGATTCGAACCTGACCTATCAATCAAAGCAATTGAATTAATTTTAAATATTTTATTAAGTATGATGCAGAAGAGTCAAGAATAAGGAAAATACCGAGTAATTGGGAAGACTGATTTTAAAAAATCTTGTTTGTAAAAAATATCAAGTTTTTTTAAAAATCAGTCTAGGAAGCTGTTCCAAAGTCCGGAGGTTGGAAGGCTAGGTCCCCAAGAGAGGCCGCAAAGGCAATCAACAACGGCAGACGGCGAGGGGATGACCAAAAGAGCTCTTCGCAAAATTGAATTGATAGCAGCCATCAAAAGGAAAAAACCCGCGTTGTCCAAGAAAAAGATCAATGCTCGGTTAAATTTATTCAAGGAAACCAACTAAGAAGTTTGGAAGAAATACTTTTGACATCGCCCCCATGAAATTTTACAAAAACCTTATATTAAACAAACTTTGGAGCACGGGAGTGGGAGTTTAATGGTGTGGGGATTTTTTACTTCGCTGCGAATTGGCCCAGTGGTAAAAAAACGAAGACTAACTTAAGATCCAGGTGGTTGAAAATGGTGTTTCAACAAGATGGGGATTCAAAACATACAGCAAAATTGTAAAAAAATTACTTGACGATCACCAGTATCGAACGATGCTTTGGCTGGACCTAAACCCCGATTTGAACCACATTGCAAAATTTTTGGGCATACGAGAAAAAAAGGTTGTCCAAGAACGAAGAAGCACCGAAAAATCTGGGCCAATTATGGTCTAGAGTACAGATTGAAGACCAACTTTTTCCCCACGTAGAACATGTGATAGAAAGCATGTCAGTACGAGTAAATGAAGTCATAAAAAGTAAGGGCCTTGGATATAATACCAAAAGTAAGCAATCATGTGAACTAAAACCAAACGTTCAGAAGTGGACGAATGTGAGCATTTAATTTCAGTGTAGTACTTTTTTTGTTATGTATTTAGATTATTAATTCGACAACATAAAACAAACACAACAATTAATAATAAAAACAAAATTAATTATAGCAGATTTTGGGAATTGTACTTTTATTCGACCGATTTTGCATAAACACCTCTAAAATTATATCTTTGGATTTTTTTAACTATAATAATAAAAGTTCTTATAAACTGTCAAAGAATTAATATAGTTTATTGTTCTTGCTTAAATTTTTCATATCTTTTCCCAGATATTAAATTGAAGTATGAAAATAAGGTGAAATTAAATATAAACTACTGCATAGTGCTCAGCATTATATATACGACCGCAAGTGTAAGTAGAAATTAGTCACAAAAGTCACGAAGTTTTATAAAACTGTGTTTTTTTTTTTAATTACACGCTACAATGTTAGTGGAACTAAAATTGTCTATTACACAGAAATGGGATCACACACAAACTTACAATGAACATCAATCGACATACCTTGGGTGGTAGGTACGACCCGATGTTTTTCTTCAATATCAAAACCAATAGCTGTGATTAAGGTTTAATCTTTGTTTTCTTTTTCGTTTTTTTTTTTTGTAAACACTTTAGCAATCTTTATTATGATTCACTAACTAACAAAAGTTGTGATATGGCGATAATGAGAAGGAATAAAATGAAAATTTAGTACGATGAGAAGAAAAGTCAACAAGACAAATGATTGGCGTTCCCGAAAAACGGGGGTGGGGGACTCTCGCACAGCGGGAGGTTTAAACCAACTAACACGAAACACTATTTCCGAGATTTCTTTTGGTGGAGAAAAAAAGAAAAACTCCCATCATTCATTGAGAAATAAAAGAAATAGATTTCACACAGTTGGTGTTCCTTGTCGTCTCGAGGGTCTGTCTGATATGCTTGAAGAGTTCTCCATCATACACTCTCCGAGTCCAATGTTTCTGTTTGCGGGAAAAGCCAGCAAAGTGCGACTCCAAATGTTTAAAACGGGACAAGATAGTCTCCTATCGGTCTTCTAATTTCGTCTCATCTACGAATAGATTTTATTTTTGGAACAACAAAATTATGTGTGTTTATGCACTGAAAACCATCGAAGAGGATGATGATGATTATGATGATGTTGAACATCCAAAGACCACGAGGAATCTCCTGCAGCAACACAACCTTCTCGAACGTGTGAGAATGAGGCTGGATTTTTACATAAATTTATCGAAATTAAAAAAAGGCAAATGCAAAGTTCTCAGTGACATTTACTTTTCCTGCCCTTCGTCCATCTGCTTACAGGAAGTTCACGGTGAAAGGTGGTGCACTGTTTAAGCATTTTGGCAGAGTATTGCCAAGCTTTATGGGAACATGTTATTTTTGAATAAATTTTCGTTCAGAGGCAATTGACCTGCGACCTAGCGCTAGAGCATCATGACAATTGATTTTCGAAAAAACAAAAAACGTGTGTGTGTGTACACTCAGGATCCACTCAATTTTTTTTTTCTAGATTTTACTGTTTTACAACAAGAAGCAAAACAGTTTGCGAGTCTTTGGCAACACCGGCACTGACGTTATTCCATCCCTTCAACCACACTCGAAGAAGGAAGCAACAAAAATTTATACGAAAAATAAATGGCGAAGTGTGAAATTCAGAAAGAAAGAAAAAAAAAAGTGCAAAGAAAAGAAGAAAAGACGAAATATATAAGGAAATTATTGCCGCCGCCGCGCATTCACCAGAACCAGAACCAGAACCATCACCATCACCAAAACTATTATACATAAACTCTACTCTAATTTATTTTTTATTAAATCACTTGTGATAGGAGATTTTTGAATGACGAAGTGTATTACCGAATTTCGCACGCAAAAAATTATCCATTTGACAATTGTCGTTTTGCATAACTGTGTGTGATTTTCTTTCGATTTAATTTTAAAAATCTCGGGGGATGTGGTCCGTCCGTGTCCACCTTGTTGTGTGTCGTTGTCCCTCGGTAGCGAGTTTCCTTCAACTTGTCGCAGCGAGGTTGAAAATTAATTACCAAATGTAATTCACTTTTCGATACTCGTTTGTTAAACTTTACGTGGTCTTTTTTGTTTTTGCGATATAAAAATACAAAAATTTATTATTTTAGTCACTGTTGGAAACACTTTCGCTCACGGGATTTTGGGAAAAAAAATAAATAAATAAATAAACTCAGTTCGGCAATCGTCACTCGGAGACACAAAAGACCATACTAGAGGTTGGCGAGGCGAATAACATTGGTTGGTCGATGATGGTGAATGGTGCTCTGCGGGCGGGTGCGGCGAAAAAACTAATTTCAAATGTTCATTTTGCATGTGTGCGTGTGAAGATATATGCGGATGCATATTGTAATAGTTGTGTGCGTGTGATTTTCTATTCGAATAGAAAACGAAAAGCCATTCACAATAGACATTTTGTGCTGATGTGTTGCGTTGGTTTAAATTGTGGCGTACAACGCAGGGCAGGAACGCGAGGATGATGTTAATGCATGTGTGCATAGGTGAGTGTTTGCCCGATGACAGCAACTTGAGGGAGGGGAAATCCGCGCATCATGCAGGGATGGCTTTGAGAAAAAAAATTATTTAAACGAGCTTTGTTGATGATGTTTTCTCAGCAAAATTCGTAGTTGAAAGAATGGCCGCGATCAGAATTTTAGGGACTAAAATTTCAGTCAAAACCTAGAATATTGAACGAGAAAACTGACTGCAAATGCAGTTGACAGTTTCATATGTCAAGTAAATTTTTTTTGGAGATTTGCTTTCAATTTGTACTTGGAATAAGTTTGTTTCGTGAATTGTGTATAACTTTCAATAACTGTGTGTTTTGAATTAAACGATTTAAATGAGCGACACGGAAGAAGAACTTTTATGTGAGTTGAATTGTGTGCACATGTGCCAAGACAGTGAACTTTTTTTTAACATCAGTAGGTCAAGTTTCGTTATTCGTTGTAAATAAGTTGCAGAGCCCATCGTTTATTTTACGAAATTCTGCAATGTTTGGATTAATTGAAAGGCCAACTAGAAATCCTAGCTTCTTTGAGGACAAAATTCCTGCGTACTCACTGGTAGAATTTCGTGTCAACTTCAGAATGAGTCGGGCTTGATTTTAAGTTAGTACAAAAGTACTCTCTTGTGAACCCATTTCGGCTTAGATTTTTAAATCCTAATTTTACGTTATTAATTCATTTTAAAATAATACATTACCACTTTCATAATTCAAAAAACTTCAACCGATTATTAAACGATTTCAAAATTAACAGCTGACTTTTGACGTTTCATCAATCAACTGCAAAAAGCAGTCACATATTTTTAACTGCAAATCCAGTCCACTTCCTAACCATATGTCGACTAGCTTTGCCGTCAAATTCACGGGCTCTCGACCAATCAGAGCCGGTTGACTAGCTAGTGTCTAGAATTCTGAACGCGGCCATTGTTTTCAGGACTTAATTGCGTTCTCGCTGCATTGCCTCCCTGCTTTGAAGCTTGAAGCAACTGATAATTGATTTTTATTAGTGAGATTTGACAGATTTCACAAATCTGACTAAAACGAAATTTCTTGGACTAACATTCGTAGGAGCTAACATTCCCCTACCGTGAGCACTCTCTTCTTCGAAAAATTACAAAATTTCAGTGAACAAAATTTCGTAAGGTTTAGTAAAAAATTTACTGTTTTGGGAGGGTATTCGAAAAGACCTATCATATGTTAATTCCTTTCACTATTGTTCTTGAGAAAAAAGAAATGAACACCAAAACGCTTGACGATATTCGTGCAGTGTACATTTTACTTAATTAAGCAAAAATGCATGCGAAAACTTTACAAAAGACTATTAAGAGAGAAGTAAACATTTTTCGGAGTGACTGTCGCGAGTCACAGGACGATAAGCTGCGAATAACGATGCTCATAATTTAAGGGACTAACATTTTACTCAAAACAAAACTATTCTGAAGCAGAAACTGACGGCAAATGAAGACGACATGTTGTAAATTAACGTCCCAATTTTACCCCCAATTTGATTGTTCTAAGAGACAGAAATACTAAAATGGACGACACAAGATGAATTTTTATATGAATTAAATTGTGCACTTGAGCCAAGAAAATTAACTTTATATCCAAATACGCATGTGAACATACTCCTTAATGCAAAATTTAGTTATGCACGTCGAAAATCATTTTCGTTTGCGATGAACCAGATGACTTTTGACGTTCAGTTAATAGACTGTTAATGCAGTGAAATATTATTGACTGTTAATTCAGTCCACGGCTTCACTAAATGTCAACTTGTTTTGCAGGTGAATTCACGGGCTCTGGACCAATCAGAGCCAGTTGGCTAGTAAGTGCCTAAGATTCTGCATGCGGACAATGATTCGATTTGATAGAAAGTGAGATATTCTTATAAAAATAGTCCTTCAAAACTGTTATTACATATCCTTGCAGAGCGTTTGAAACTTTGTTTAGAGGTTGAATCATACCTTCGTTCTCAACAGCCGAGGACTAAAAGGAGAAATCAAAAGCGATAAAGGTCGGTCTTAGTGTCCCGGATCAGTGGCAGGTGCGTTACTATTTTTAATTTATGTTAACGAGATGCCTTAAGTTATACAATATACTTCTGTGTCCAAAAAATAAGGTGACATATGAATTTAAACTGCGCGCGTCGAAGGATTTAGAAATTTTTCTTTCTTTTTAGGTTGGTAGTACTGTCAGTGACATCTATGTGAAATTTCATGTCAAAATATATTCATAGTGTTTGAGATACGCGTCGTTTTGTGAGCTGCTAAGTGAGTTTTTCGTTTTTTGCGATGTCGAAATTTATTGAGCAAAGAATTTGCATTAAATTTTGTTTGCGGAATCAATTTTCTGCTGCGGATACGTTGAGGATGGTGCAGAAAGCCTTTGATGATGTGTGATAGTGATTTCCAAGCCGTCCGTGAACGTGTCGAAGACGAAGAGCGTTCTGGGCGACCATCAACCTCAACCGATGAAGCTCACGTCCAACAAATCAAAGATTTGGTGTTGAAAAACCATCGATTAACGATTAGAGACCTTGAATTTCTTGGTTTTTACACCACGATAATGCACCATCCCATACCGCACTCGTAATTCGTGATCATTTCGCCAAAAACTCAACCCATATCGTTCCGCAACCACCATATGCACCTGATCTGGCGCCGTGCGACTTCTGGCTGTTCAACAAGCTCAAAAGACCGCTCCGGGGACACCGTTTTGATACGATAGAGGAGATTCAAGCCGCAGCGAAGACGAAACTGAAGGCCATCCCGGAATGTGACTACAACCAGTGTTTCAAAGATTGGAAAATCCGTTGGCATAAGTGCATTGCATCGGGAGGGGATTACTTTGAAGGGGATGAAATTGATTTGGAAGAATAAATAAAGAATTTTCAAAATAAATACAATGTCACCTTATTTTTTGGACACAGTAGTATACGCACCAATGAAATTATTTTCAAACGAGAGCCTTCTGTTTATTGCCAGTGAAGAAGGAAGGCGCCTTTTGTAATGAGAAAGACACTGTTTTACAAAGCATACTCGATGAAAGTGATCATCTAAGAGTGTACCCTTGGGCTTTTGCAATTGCGTCTTATACAATTGGCAATTCTAATCAATTTGATTTTTTCTTCATAAGAACTACTTTGTGCCATTTTTTTACGTCTATTACACAGAAATTATCATTTGGAACTTCTTTCAAAATTATTCAGTGATAAGACCGAGAGACTATGTGAGAGCTCTCCAACTTATAGTAAAATTGATTGGAATCAAAACTTGAATTCGCATGCGATAACTCAGAAACTCAGAAACTAATGTTACTAACAAACAGTTCTTTAAAAACTAATATAAAAAATTAACTACTCTTATTAACTAAAAGTGTATGAAAACTATAACCTAGTTAAAGGTGCGGTCGTAGCACATTAAAAACTAATTTACTTAGAAAAATATGCAAACCCCTGCTGACTCGAGACCGTGACATAAATGACTTCATAATTTATGAATTGTTAAACAAAAAAAAAATAGTACACCAGAAAGAAATGTACGTATGCATCAAACCTAGCGAAAGTACATAAACATAACATTCCGGAACGGTTTTGGTCATGAATCTACTCCGAGGGGTCACAAATAATACAGAAAACCTGAGGCTTATGATGATGACATCAAAACTTTAGAGTCAATTTTTCTTTTTGCTTCGCTGAGCATTGTGATTTACTTCACGCGAAACAATTAGTTTAAAATGGGCTTGTTTTCATGTGACTCGAATTATTTTATTTTTTTACCCGGGCGCCGAAAATTGAATTTAAACCATAAAATATTACCAAATAAAGCGGTTTTCTTGTTAGAACTTATCACCCAGAAGACAATTCATGCTCATTTAACACGCCTAACAAATCCGGTTTTTCTTTTTTGAATTTATTGAGACCACACCCTGAACAATAATATCTGACACATCGTCTGCCGGTATGGGACAACGACAACATTCTGGAGTACATGAACATCCCTGTACGAATGATAAGCGAATTCATGTCAAGAAAGCGCATTACATCATCGACCGTTTTTTTTTTTTTGTAATTCCACTACAAATGTAAGAATGACTTCCCCTTTTCGCCGGTACGATTGTGTTTGTGAATTGAAGAAAACAAAAGAATTAAACTGTTTTTGTGTGCAATTTTAAGATGCCGGTAAATTTTATACAAACATAAAAAAAATTGCAACGCAATATCAGGTCAAAAATTGACCTTTAATTTTTATTTTGGTTTCTATAAAAATTAAAAAAATTAGTCGAATGGGAAGCCAAACAAAATGCGCAACATGTCACCACCACATTCACATCTGCCGGCAATTTTTCACATTTTTTTTGTGTTTATTTCATTTATTTAGACGAGTGCAAATGTGTGCGAAAGTGCAATTTGTGTTTTGCCGTCTGGCCTTGTGAATGAATCTGAGGCGAAATTACTTTGCAACAGTAGCAATAAAAATATGACGGACAGGGGATTTTTTTTTTTCGAAGTTAAGGGTAGCATGTAGGGTGTGCAGAAACGACAATTATTTTAAACCCTTTTTCTTTTTATTTGCTTATCATTACATTTCATTGTAAAGTATTC
Organism: Orthonevra nobilis; assembly: GCA_963555765.1. Lineage (NCBI taxonomy): Eukaryota > Metazoa > Arthropoda > Insecta > Diptera > Syrphidae > Orthonevra > Orthonevra nobilis. Next base: position 12,262,624 of record OY743226.1, on the reverse strand, counting down.
ATACGTCATACTTTTTTTTTAAACAACTGTTCAAAATTTGATACTTTTTGAAGACTTCAGGTCAGCATCTGTAAATGGTAGGTATTGATTCCATTGCAGCATGAGTACAACAGCGAACGGAAGCAGAATCTAGGTTACTTCGTTATTTTCCAGTCACTGAAGCCCAGGGAACAGAATATGTATTTAAGTAGCATTTCCAGCAGCTGTTTTATGGGCATCAGTTGAGCTTGGCTCAACTATCAAAAAGCTGAAGAATAACAAGGCCGCCGGCTCTGATGGTTTACAAGCGAAGCTTTTCAAGAATGGTGGCGGTACTTTTGATACTTTCTTCAAGAAAGGCGTTCGGACATATTTCTTGTAAGAACTATCGCGTATAAGATCCTATCCAAAGTACTGTGTGAATGTCTGAAGCCTTTCTGCAACACACTTATCGGCACGTACCAGGTTGACTTCTGGCCCGGCAGTTCGACGATTGACTAAATATTCACTCACCATCTCTTCATGGACTTCAAAGTCGGATATGATAGCCTGCATCGTCTGGAACTCGACAAGGCGACTGCCGATTTCTGGATCTCGAACAAATTGATCCAGCTGTGCCGCGTTACGCTGGAAAACATAAGGTGCAATGTGCAATTCGGAAACAGGCCATGCGAACAATTCCAAACATGCGCCGAATTTCGGTAAGACGATGCGCGGTCCTGTGACTTCTTCAAAATCGAAAGGTACTATCTTCAACAAATCTGTCCTGCTGCTGGGAAATGCAGACGATATCGACATCATCGGTCGCTCGTAGTGCGCTTTTAAAGAGGCTTTTCCGGCAACAAGCGAAGCGGATCGGCCTTGAAGTAAACGAGGACAAACCAAGTTCATGTTGTCAACAGATAAAGAAACATCTGTTCACCGCATTAAACGTCACTGTTGGCAGCAGTAATTTCGAGGTGGTAAAAGAGTTTACATAACTCGGAATAAATATCAGCTCCACGACACCAAGTGGAGATTCGGCGAATACTCACCTGAGGAAACCGCTGCTACTTCGGTTTGGCGAAACAGATGGGCTCAAAACTCCTAGCGCGGAAGACAAAATGGATGCTTTACAAAACTTTTATCCCGCCAGTTGTGCTATATGGAGCGTAGAGCTGGACGGTAAGCAGGAAGGCAGAGCAGATCCCGAGCACTTTCGAGAGAAAAATTTTTCGTCGAATATTTGGTCGTGGAGGGCGAATGGAGGAGAAGATACAACCGCCAACTCTATGAGCGTCATCAATATATGGATTTAGACCAAAAAGCCAAAATACGACGACTACACTGGCTCGGCCGCATCGAGTAAATGGACAATTATGCTCGAGCAAAGAGGATCTTCGAATCAACGGCCACAGGTTCGAGACGACAAGGAAGACTTTACCTTCGTCTTAAGGATCAAGCGATCGCTCTGGCGCTTGGTTTAGATAAATGGAAGCAGTGTGTCAAGGATCGACGAGAGTGCAATGCTACAGAGCCTTCACAGGGCGGGAGCCCGTAAATAGTAAAGTAAGTTCTTCGTTATTTTCAGTGGTGAGGCATATAAAGACAATAATAAAAGTAATTCCGAAGTCGGGCAAGACATTAATTCACCTTACTTTGACAGGGCCTATAAAATTTGACCAGTGAGGGACCACCTCAGTTCCTCATATAAAATTAGTTTGAATCACACTAAATCTTTATCCATTGATGAGGTTGATGATAAAATTCAAAGGACGTAATGTTACGAAAAGGATATAAGAAATAAGCTTGCAAGTGGGGATTCAAATTGTGGTTAAAATACTGGAAAAAAACAGGACTTCCGGAACTGATCACGGATTGGTTTAATCAGTAGTACTACAGTTGGCGGGAAAAGTTGTAGCCTTGGGCTACGAAATCTTTATTGATAAGTTTTTCAATTCACGTTTGTGAATGAGTTTCAAATCAATGAAAAATACATTTTTGAAGATAATCAACCATGTCAGGAAAGTATTTGCAGCCATCCCACGGCAATGGAATGGAAGATGGAGTGACCTTATGTTTATTGATTTCTGGTCATTCAAAATATAGACGAATAGTAGACTGAGTAAAATCATGATCTGACAGAACACTTACATGGCTAAGTAAAAAATTCATAAAATAACTTACTTATTGGGACTTGCTCCTTGATTATTGGTTCCTCTACAACTTCCACCATATTTTCATAGTCCATTTCGAAGTCTTCCTCAGGCTGAGTTTCTCGTTTGGGTCGTTCAGCTGGAATTGGGGCGAAATCTAGAACTTGTGCCTCGATTTTAGCCAGTTGCTTCTCAGTGCATTCAACAAACTGCTTCTCTGGTTCATCAATAAAATCTTCATCGAGCTCTTTATTTTTGAGTTCTTCTGCGAGAGATTCCTCATGAAATTGTAATTGTTCTTGTGTTTCTTGTTGAGGTAATATTTCATCCTCTAATTTCTCAATGCCTTCATTAAAACCTTCGTGTAGTTCAGTTAAAGGCGTGAATTCTGCATCGAGTCCTTCCTTAGTTTCTTTCAGTTCTAATTCTTTCTGAATTTCCTCAAGCTGTCCAATTTGTTCGTTAAGAACTGCTTCATTATCGTAAAGGTCATCATTCTTAAAAGATTCGGCTTGGCGTTCGTCTTCTAATTGGTTTTGTTGCTCTATTTGATCATTAAGTCGATCTTCGGCTTGTTCTGCATCTTCCATTCGATCAAATTGTTCACTCATGATTTCAATGTCATGAAGGTGTCGTTCTTGTTCGTGTTGTTCTGTTTCCACGCTCAAAGGCTGATCCTCGTCAAAGTGCTCGTCGTCCTTTTCTATGATTTGTTCTTCTTTGTTATCGAATTGTTGATCTTCTTTGGGTTGAAGTTCTTCTTTGTTATCGAATTGTTGATCTTCTTTGGGTTGAAGTTGTTCTGGCTTGTCTTCAACATGCTGCTCCTCTTCCTTATCACTCAGTCTGTCGTTTTGTTCTTTTGCAAATTGTTCCACTTTATCACTTAATCTATCGTCTTCATCGAAGATTGGTTTTTCTAAATTATCCACCTTCTCGAAAAGTTCTTCTTTTTCCAACAAATCCACACTCTCGCTTATTCCCTCGTCTTCTTCAAGTTCTTCCTTTATGTTGGGTTGATCCCGCTTTTCTGGCATGTCCCCATCTTGAGGGTCCCTTTCAAAGCATTCAACTACCTTCGATAGCTGTTGCTGTTCCTCTTTCTGCCTTTCTAGCATTGCCAAGTAATCACTTGGACGAACATCTTCTTCCAAATGGATACATTCGTCCTCTTCCAGTTCAATATCTTCACTGGGTGCTGATTTTTGTTCCACAAATGATAGCTTCTCCAAAATTTCATCAACTTTACTTTCTTTTTCAGCAAACTCCTCTCGATTTTGTTTCTCATCAGCAAAATCGTTTAGTTTCTCATCCTCTGGCTGCATGGACATAGCATCAAAGTTGATTTCAGTGCTCTGCTTTTCGGTGAAACTTCCAGTTAGGATTGGTTTTTCTTCGAGAATATCATCCTCTAGGTTGTGAAGTGTCTGCTGTAGTTCATCTCTTTGGTTCAAGTCCTGCAGCTCCGCATCTTCGATCTCCTCAAGGTGTTTCTCAGCAAAGCTGCTAGTTTCAACATGCTTCTCTAAAATTTCCTCTTCATCTTTCAGGCGGAAGTCACTCTCGTCGTTATCATTGGACTCGAGGTTATCATAAATGTTGTCATTTTGCTGAACTATTCCTTGTGTTTGCTCCAAGCTTCCCAAAAAGTCGGCATTGAAATCGACTTGCTGCTGAGAAGAAAGAATCTCTTCCTCCTTCATCAGGTTATCCTCATCTAATTCTTGTAGTTTGCCAAGATTTTCCATATCCTCTAGCTCGTCAGCCTTCAGTGGGACATCGAACTTTTCCAATTGCTCGCTGACAGCGAAATTCTCCAAATCTTTGGATTCATTTGGCGGTGACAAATGACCATTGCTCCCTGCAAATTCATCCTCAAAATCAACCTGTTGTTGCTGATGGCTTTCGAGCCCAGCGGGCATTTCTTCATCCAAGGGACTTTGTTGGAAGCCCTCGTTAGTAAACTGCAGCCCACAATCAGAGCTTAGAGGCAAATCCTCAACTTCTGGCGACAATAATGGTGTTGCTTTGTTCGCATCATCTAACTGAAGATGTGCATCAGGACCGCCAATGCCACCGCCCAACTGGTACTCATTGGCATATTCCATATCCAAGGCGTTCTTGTTGTCGAACGGGTTGCAATTGTCTGACGATGGAAGGGTATCCTTCGAGTGGCTCAGTGTTGATTGCTCTAAGAGATTATTGGTGTCGGCAGAGTTTTCGGTCATCATGACTACGTCATCGGTGACATCGACGCATGTCTCTGGACCATAATCAGCATCTGCATCAGCCAATTGCGGATTAGCGTGATTTTTTGCAAGAATTTTCTGCTGGTCATTATCGTATTCGTTGGGAAGCAGCTCATTCTTGTTGCTGTAGCCAGCCGCAAGGAACTCGTCGTCGCCGTTGTTCTCCACTGTCGAATCACGGTGTAGAATGTTGTCATCATCCACTGTTGATTGGATCTTTTGACTTAAATTCATGTTATCGCTGCAGTAAAGAAGATTATCGTCGAATTGTCCATTGTTGGTAGAAGTTGTTGTTGTCGTTGTTGTTGTGGTCATGGTTGTCTGTTTCGCTTCCTCATTGATAATGTTGTTCATATCATCGTCCCGACCCCATCTCATCTGGAAAGGTGAGAAAAGAAAAGTGTTTTCTCAGAGAACAAACTTTATCATGAATTGCTTACTTGTTTTACAATGGTAGGTGAAGTCGAGGTTGTGTCCTCTTCGGAAGCATAATACTTTGGGGAAAAAAAGGAACAATTAGTTTAGAATGTTTTAGACAAAAATAAACAAGTTTGTTGTTTAACTTACATTTGTTGAGGAATAGTAATCGGCTTGCTTGATATTATCGAATTCAGATTCCATTATTGTAAGGTTTTCGCAGTTCTTGGCAATCTGTGATGGATGCTTGAAGAAGACCACAATAACTGAGATATTGTCTGTAGATTTTCCGTCTTGTGCTAGCTTGATAAGACGATTTGGTATTTGATCGAGGTTTTCTGTAAAACAAAAAAAAAGACAAATTAATAATTATAATAATAATAAAAATAATAATAATAATAATAATAACATCAAGAATCTGGTGAAAAAACAAACATTTAACATCTTTAGGTATTTCTCCAGCAAAGTAGCAACATCGCCTCTTCATTGCGCCGTCTTCAATGCCGATGACAATATCTTCCCAGTGGATATGAAATATGAGGACCATCTATTAACCGCAGCAAGTGTTCCACAATATATGTGGAGTGGAAGGCTAAGCCATTGCATGGAAGGCACCCTAACGAGGTGGAGGAACAAAGTATTGATGCAGCGCTTTCAAACTCCTGGCTGCGATCCGGCAACCTGTTTCCAGAAACGGAAGGGTTTATGATAGCCATCCATGAGCAAGTGGTGGCATCGAAGAACTACCTTTAGTTTATTGCAAGAGACCCGACAGTTCAGTCAGATAGCTGCCGCCAGTGCGGAGCAAGGCACGAAACTATACAACATATACTTGCTGGTTGCACGACGCTTGAAAATGCCGCCTACAAACGCAGGCATGATAATATGGGTAAAATAGTTCATCAGGAGCTCATTAGAAATAATGGCATGATAACAACGCCAACACCTATCCCATATTAATGCAGTACACCCCACAAGCAGTAATAGAAACCAGTGACTACACAATATACTGGGATAGAGCGGTGCTTACCGATACAAGTGTCACAGCAAACAGACCTGATATTGTCATCCACAACAATGTGGAAAGAAAAATCACTCTCCTGGATTTTGCAGTTGTGAATAACAATAACATTTGCCCGACACGTCTTGGAATGATTCAGAAATACACAGCCTTATGCTACGAGCTGAAAGAGTTATGGAGATGTAGCTCGGCAATAACGCTACCGCTAATAATATCTACTACTGGACTCATACCTAAGTCGACGGTAAAAAATATGGAAAAGCTGAACCTGGGAGTAAACATAATAAAAGATAGCTGCCGAATAGTTAGGGAATTTCTGTCGTTTTAATTTATTACGAAAATGGTTGTGTTTGGTCTTAGACCCGCATGCCCATCCGAGCCAAGCCTTGCTAAACAGCCAAATAAGACAGGTGAAGGATATCCTATGAGATGTAGAGATAGTGCTAACTAAAACAATAATAATAATAATTAAATAAATACAATAAGAACGTAAAATTTGGAATATTCAAATCCTTAAAAAGGATTCTTGAGAAAATCGTTTACAAGTGTTTAAAAAAAACACATTTGGAATATAAAATAAAATAAAAATCAAAAAAATTCAAAAACAAGCATTTTTCATAGTTGCGAGCAAAACTGGACTCTTATTTTGTGTTTTTTAATCAACAAAAAAAAATTAAATAAAATTTACACATTTATTTATTATTGAAAATTTGCCAAACCAATTATCTAATTTTGCGCATTTTTATTTTTCCGCACTTTTTTCTAATTAAACGTTAGCTTTATCGTACCAATTGTGTGTTGACAACTGACCTGGTTGGTTGTAAGTGATTTTTGGTAATGTTATTGCTTTTTATTATTTTACAATATGGAACTTATGGAAATTATTTTATCTCAAATCATAAATTATATATCCAGTTTTGCTCGCCACTGTACATATAGTAAAAACATACAGACTAAAAAAAAAGCTACTTAAATTTATTTTTTTAGTTCATGGCCTTTTTTTTTAAAAAAAAAGTTAGTTTTTAAATATTCTGTTTATTTATATTTTATTTTTTTACTTTTTTGTCTTAAAAGTTTTACATCTTTTATTTTTAAAACCGGTCAATTTGAATTTTTAGATTTAAGACCTTTTCGAACCATATACATTTTATGTAAAATTTTTAAAGGTTCCGTTCATCAAAAAGAAAAACCGGAACCTTTGTAGGATCACATTGTTGTCCGTCTGTCTGTCACCACCGTTTTTCTGAGGAATGCGTGTAGAACTTGTGGCTGCAGTATTGGGTACTAGACTCGCCAAATCAATTATTACTCATCATTCAGTTAAGGTGCATAAGTTTATTTGATCAGATGCAAAAGTTAATTCAGAGCATCGAAAATATAAGGCCTTTGTCGCGTGTAGAGTCTGGAGGAAACAGAAGAAAATATTTGGAGATGGTGCCTAGCAGCGCGAACATAGCAGATGAAGCCACAAAGCACACGCGTGGCATATCATACCAACTCGAACAGACGGTGGTACCGTGACCCAAACTTTCTTTATAGTCGAGATAGCAAGTGGCCGCTAGCCGAGATCACTGAAACCAATTTGGAAGAAGACTATGCAGAAATAAAAACAAATAACTTGGCACGAAATGAATGCTTTTCGTGTTGGAAGAGACCGGTCAGTAGAGTTATGAACGTTTTTCGATTCATCGAAAAGCAAAAAAAAGGGCTATACGAAATAAAAATTTATTTTGTAATTTTCCCGAAGAGTACCTGTTAAATGAAGCCAAAGAAACATCATTATCAGCGGCACTTAGAAAGTCCAGGACCCTCTGTAAAATGTCACCTTATTTAGATGAGCACGAGTCATCCGTATTAAAGGGCGTATTGACGAAGCAGCTCATGCATCGATCGATGTGAAACTACGTATAATTCTTAGTAGGAGTCAGCATTATACACTTCTTATCGTGCACATGTAAAGCGGGACATTTGTGAACGAAATAAGGCAAAAATATTTCATACCACGTGTGCGAGAAACCGTGAAGAGGTTGCAACAAGATTGTCAGACTTGCAAAAACAGAAGGGCCGTTCTCGCTCCACCAATCATGTCCGAACTTTCCTTCGTGGGCTTGGACTATTTTTGGCCGTTAAATGTAACTTAAATGGTAAGTTAAATGGAGTTGGATGTACACTTCAGAGGGCTTCAGAGATTCGTGACGAATTTAAAGAATCAGAATTGCGAAAAAAATTTGAGCTGGGAGGGAGTTGGAAGCGTCTGGTAAGATCAGTTAAAGTAGTATTGTGATAGTTTCCATGTCAGTAAGTAGAAATCCTGGCGATGAGTTACTTCTCAGAGGTAGAAAGTGTATTTAATTCCCGAACCTTGTCTTATATTTCAATACCCGGAGGCGTTGACCGCGAATCATATTCTCCTTGGGTCATCAAATGGAGAAAAGCAGATGGAGCGGCTCTCTCATGAGAAACTGGGCATCGTTTGATAAACGAGTACTTACTCGACTTGAACAGGAGAACAAAATGGTTCTGTAAAAGAAGGGGAAGTCGTAGTGATCGTAGATGCAAAGCGTCCCAGAAAATGCTGAGTTATCGGAAGGATAATTAAAGTCATAACTGGAAGAGATGGTATCATCAGAAGTGCAGTCGTACAAACAGGATCAGGAATTCTCGCGAGACCTGCCGTAAAGCTTGCGGTTTTGGATGTTGACCGTAGCAGGATGCTTGACGATGAAGGTAAACTATCAAGGGTCTTCAGTTTACTGAAGCAGCACCGAAATATCAACTAACCGAAACGCGTAACGAAAGATAGAAGGTTGAACCACGCTACTTACGCCACACAAACACGACCATTTTTTCTTCCCGGATCGAGAACGGCTGCAGCACGTGGAACGAGTAGTAAATGTAAAATCATTTTGTATATTTATTTAAAATTATATTGCGCTTTAACTAATATTTGTAATTTCCGAAGGAACATAAGAATTCTCAAAATTTCGGAAAGCTCTCTTTCTTAACTTGCAAGGTTTTCGTAACATAAAGTGTACTACATACAGACTCGATTTCCGTGATGAACGTACTATGTACTTACTCATACAAGTTTGTACGGAACCTTCGTCGCGCGAGTCCGACTTGTGACTAGCTCACTCTCAAAAGGATTAATATAAAAAATCTTCTGTAGCTATTCTCAGGATTTTATTTAGCGCGAGTTTTGATAAGCTTGAAAGTCAATCTCCTACTATGCTTAACCGCCCGAAAAAAGTTTCGGTCCTTAATATTCTCCGGTATAAACTCGCAACGGAGACGATCAATAATTCAGCATCAGGTTGTGATGAAAATAAATGGAATGGAGTTAAATCTAAAATTATTAAAGTTTCAAACGTTGTTAGAGTTCCCTCTTGGGGAGACGATCCTGGCCGGAACACCAGTACTACACTACAGTTTTCTAGTCTTCAAACCCTTTCATTTGATACACACATTAAGGGGGTTGCAAAAAAAAATATAATCCGCCATCTTAGAACGGCGGCCATATTGAAAGTATTACAAACTAAACAAACACATACTATATATATCTCAGGCCTGAGCTAAGGCTGCCTTCCATCCTTAACGGTCCCGGGCGCGCTGCTTCCACTCGCCAAATCCAAGTCGTCTTGCAATCGCGGTTACTTGGTCTTAATAATAAGGAGATTCGGTCTGCCTCTTCCTCTCGAACCAGGAGGCTCAAATTCGAAGACTCTTTCAGCTGGAGCGTTGGTGTTCATCCGCTCGATGTGGCCGAGTCAAGTAGACATGATTTTGGTCCTTCGAGTGAGGACCGAGCTTCCGAAGGGTTACTTTGAGTCGGAACTCGCATTTCCCCCGGGGTAGGCAAACTCCTCGAAATTGTAGCAGTTGATTGCTACATTTTGTCCTAGGTGGCGAGTGACGCATTGGTTTCTGCTCGACAGCATTAACTCTGTTTTTTCCTCGTTTACCCTCGACAGACCAGCTTGCTTCGGCTGCTCTTCAATGGAAATGAAAGCTTCGACAAGAGCCGTTGTTAACGCGCGATGAAGTCCACGTCATCATCGATGGGAGACCATCTGAGCCTACGGCCTTATTGTTCTTTAACCTTCTTTTTCAATGCTCGGCGGTTAGTCTACATCATCGACTAGAGTTGGGATTTCTTCGTTCTGAACGTGTATGCAAAATTTCAACTCAATCGGCCGAAAAATTTATTGCAAATTTTTAACTGGTCAACTTATGTTCATACGAACAGTGCAAGTCAAATAAAAGCTTGTGATAAAGCTAACCTGCTTTTTATAAAAAAACAATACTTTTTGAATTAAAACTGGCGATTTGCACCCGATTAAAGGAGTTCGAATCGTATGCAGTTGATAAGGATAAACGGATGCCCTTGATTGAACAGGATATACGTTCCAAGTCGTTCGAAGTTATGGATTCTGTGAAAAGGTTCGCTGAACTTTGATCCATTAAAAACCTGACTGCTGAGTGCCTTGAATTGAAGTTATCGGTGCAAGCGAGTTCCCCTTTAATCGTACCATCAACAATACCAATTGACACCTTCATTTATAGTCTCACTTAAATAAATGAGTTCAATTTATACTCGTACGGAAAAAATACCCAGTCAGTTCCAGTTAACCAATAGAAGGCACTCCCACTCACGTCATTAGTTGCAATCGAAATGGCAATCCATACGAGCTCCCACAAATGGATTTTATGGCGTTGCACATGAATCATCGATCGGGCCAACAGCCAACAGCCACAGGTGATTAAACTCGGCTCCAACAGAACCAAGCAGAACAACACTCCACGCTCGAAAGGTGGTCGTCTAATCAAATTAAATTACAGAAGATAGCACACTTATTGATGAACTCTGGTCTGGGTGTGTTCATTGATGCATGCTCGCTCTCCTCAAGCCGTATGCAAATAGCGTTTGCATTCATCTAATCGAGACGTCACCGACGCCATACAAAACTACCCGACCGACGACGGGTGGCAGACGTCAAAATAAACCGCAATACAATTTGTGGGCGTGACACCATAAAACAGTTTATTACTCTTTTCTTTTTTGTCCACCACACTTGGTTAAACTAGAGCCACACCAAGAGGAAGAGAAAAGAGAAGCTCCTCGAAGCATGTCACCCAGACGCAAGTCCGATGCCGAACCAAGACAATCGGAATCGGATTTTGAACTCAACAATTGAGCTCCGGAGGGCTTCAATAATAGTATAGTTGTGCTAATTTCATGGAATTGCGCGCTAGTGCCACATTAAAGTGTCTTAATATTTTCACTCGAAAGAGACGGACTCGAAGAAGAATTTATTGAGACTGGCTTGCTGGTTGTTGTCCCGATTGTATCTTCGAGACATGTGTGTGCTGCGATGCAATAAAATATGCACTTTCTGCTGATCCGATAGCGTGGAGAAAGAAGCCCGCGCGACGTGTCTTGATTGTGTATTGTGAGCTATGCAATCGCTCGATTTTATGGAGAAACATTTTAATAACACAATTAGTGCGAAAGGATTACCACGGAGGGGGAGTGCGATTATGATTAAGTTTGCGTGGCGCTGGTGAGATATAGTACGAGCTGCGAAACCCACATTTAGATTGCGTGGTGGGTTTTGAGAATTAATGGGCTTGAATCGAACACAGGAACTGTTCTCGAATGTGCCATAGTCAGATGATTGATTAGTTCGATCGGGAATTGAATGAGTTAGTTACACCACAGCGTTTTAAATAAAACAGGCATTCTAGGAATTATGTAGGTCACAATGTGCTGTGACGAAATTCTTCATGATATTAAAATCCTTTTTACTGTTCGCTCTGTCTTTTGAGCGTTTCAAGGTAAGTTTCGACGACATTTGCAATATGTGGCCGAGCATTGTCATGTTGCAAAATAACTTTATCGTGTCTTGTGCCGTTTTTCCTTCAGTGCTCGGCTCAAACGCATCAATTGTCGTCGGTAGACTTCGTCTGTGATTGTTTCATCCGGTTTTAGCAGCTCATAATACACAACACCCTTCTGGTTCCACCAAATGCACCGCATAACCTTCAGGCCATGAATATTCTGAACGGCCGTCGATGTTGAGGCATGTCCGGGGTATCTTTACGTTGCCCGACGTTTTGAATTATCGTAATGTACCCATTTTTCATCACCAGTGACGATTCGATGCAAAAAAGACTTCTTTTTGTGGCGTTCAAGCAGCATTTCGGACATGCAAACTCGGCGTTCGACGTCTCGTGGCTTCAATTCATACGGCACCCAATTTCCTACCTTTCGGATCATTCCCAAAGCTTTCAAATGATCGGAAATGGTTTGCTGAGCGACGCCAAGTGATTTTGCAAGTTCTTCTTACGTTTGTGACGGATCTTGATCGAGCAATGCCTCCAATTCATGGTCTTCAAACTTTTTCACCTGGCCGGGGCGTTCTTTGTCTTCGGTGTCGAAATCACCATCTTTGAACCGCTTAAACCACCGCTGATACATTCTTACGTCTATAGTATAGCCCAGGTAAGCTTCGGTAAGCAATTGATGCGCTTCGGTTGCTTTTTTCTTTAACTGAAAGAAGCTTATTAAAACTTCCCGCAAATGTTGTTTTGATGGCACGAATGTAGACCTTTTACGGCTTTACAAAAACACAGACTGATATAATTAGACAATGACATGAAGTTTCTGATGTGACAGCTGTCATGGTCAAAATTCACCTCAGAGTAATAGATATGAAGTTGTCTGCAATAACGACATTTTCAACCGGTAGTCCTATTAACAACACGTAAACCATTTGAGATATTTCAAAAACTTTATTGTTGGCTTGAAGTATCAGGTTGGCAACTAAGAAATTGCGGATTTTTTTTTAGAAAATAAAAGACAATTTTTTTATGGAACGAAATAACTTTATTCTGTAAAGTACTGGCCATTTTGAGCAGTGATCTTTTGCCATCTTTCAGGCAGCATCATAATTCCACGTTTATAAAACTTCTGGTTTTTATCAGCAAAAAACTGAACCAGGTACCATTTGACATCATCATTATAATTGAAATTTTTACCATTCAAGGAGTTTTGCAAAGATCGAAATAAAACGTAATCAGATGGTGCAAGGTCAGGACTATATGGTGAATGTGGCAAAACATCCCAACCAAGCTCCAATCATTTTTGCCGGGTGACCAAAGATGTGTCATGATGGTATACAACACCTTTTCGATTTGTCAATTCGGGCCGCTTTTCTTCAACTTCATTGTTCAATTTTGTTAGTTGTTCAATGTAGACATCTGACGTTATCGTTCGGTGGTAAAAGTTCAAACTAGACAATTCCTTTGTTATCCCAACAAACTGATAACATAACTTTCTTTTGATGGATATCAGCTTTTGATGTTGTTTGAGCTGGTTCATCTGGCTTACCCCATGATCTTTTCCGATTGACATTGTTGTTAACAACCCATTTTTCATCACCAGTAATCAATCGTTTTGAAAATGGATAATTTTCATTCCGTTTCTTTAACAAATCGCAGATGTTAATGTGCTGATTCAAATGAGTTTCTTTCAGTTCATAAGGAACCCATATATCGAGTTTTCGTAAATAGAGAATCGTGCAATCTCACGTGCTGTACTGTGACGATCCGAATACGATAAGAATAAGGAACTTATGTTTAATAGCCAAGCCAAACACTTGGCGTAATAATAGATAGGAAAGCTGGAAACCAAACATTCAAGACCATATTAGGAAGGCGGCGGTAGCTATGTATACATGCAAAAGGGTCCTCGGCACCAAATGGCGACTGAAACGGAGATTAACACAATGGATGCATACAGCATTTGCCAGACCAATCCTCGTATCGTTGCCAGCATTCAGAATCAAAGAAAATCTGAGAAATGTAAACAGAATCCAAAGATCTGCGTGTATCTGCTTCACGGGAGCACTTCTTTCCTGCTTCGCATGGACATTTACGGGAAACTGACTGCTACTAAGGCAGCGATTAACCGCTGGAACATAACGCCCATCTCTCAAGGGGACAGCGGTTAGATGCAACCTTGCCCTATGCTGGGTCACTGGACATAGTGAAATTCCAGGCAGTGAGAGCCGACGAGCTAGCTTGCCTCTGGCTATTAATCATGAGATCCCCTACTCTCATCGATTATTGCTTTGATTTGGTCGTCATCAACTTCAACTGGACGACCAGAGCGTTTTTCTTTGAGTGAAAAATCACCAAAACGAAATTTGGCAAACCAATTTTGACACTGCCGTTCTTTTAAAGCTTCGTTACCATAAACAGCACATAACTTTTTGTGAGCTTGCGATGCGTTTTTTCCTTTCCGGTAATAAAAAAGCAAAATATGACTTTCGTTTTGATTTTCCATTTTTCAACAGACGCCAAATAAACAAAATACATTTTACTGATTGACAGTTGAAGTACCAACTATCGAATAACAAAATGTGTTTGACATTTCGATTACGTCAGCAAACCTAAAAATTCAATTAAAGCCATCTATGAGTGAAATCCGCAATTACTTTGTTGCCGACCCAATATATTAACTGTTTCTCAACTAAAGCTAGACAAAGGTTCACCTCAGACTAAATTAAACCAAAAATGTTGTCTGGCATCTGATTTTAAAATGGCATATGGTATATTGTTAATGGGGATCCAATGCTTGGAAAAGGCGAAAAAAGACAGGTATCAGTGAGTTTATGAGAGTCTGTCTTTTCGAAGTTAATTGAACCATTTACTGAAATATTTTTTCACTAGTTGTTCCATTGCATCAAAGCTTTTACCGAAAAGAAAATTATTTAGTCAGAACAATACGCAAAAATAAGAGAGAACTGAAAAAACATGCAAAAATTCAGAAAGATAAAAAGTGGCCCAAAATAAAACATACAAAAAAAATTAAGCAGAAATTTGTCAACATTGTTCCGGATAACCTAAAGTTGAAAGAATTCAACGAGGGACTCACTTAAAAATGTTCCTACATTCACAAATGTATGGTGTTGGTGAATATGAGAGGTAGGAAAAAAATCGCATGTGTTATCGATTAATTTTCATGGCACAAAAAAAAAAAGGTGTCACTCTAAATTTTATGAATCTTATAGACAGATCTTATCTGTATCAATAACCAGATGACCAAACGGGACACTTGAAAATAATCAATTTCGTCACGGATAAAGACATGTTCTGCTCGATCACAGATTGTATCAGGGCAACACATTGCTTTGGGCGTCCTTTGAAGTAGACATTCCTAACCGTGATCAATGGTCGAGCCACACAGCTGCCCATGTCCGACCCCAGAAACTTAATCTGGTATACCGATGGCTCAAAAATGGCAAATGGTATAGGTGCCGGTGTCTATGGACCCAAACTCTAAAATCTCTATGCCCATGGGAAAACATCCAAGTGTTTTCCAGGCTGAACTACAAGCCATTGATTACTGTGCCATAGAAAACCTTACAAAAGACCATAAAAGGGGCCAGAATTCTAATATTTATAATCAGACAGCCAAGCAGCGCTCAAGGCACTGTTATCCAATCTTATGGAATTCAAATGTGTCAAAAGCTCCTTCGACGCCTTACAATCCCTAGCCTGACGTAACAAAGTTAGGTTAGGATGGTTTCCAGGTCATTATGGAATCGAAGGCAATGAAATAGCGGATGAACAAGCTAGGGCTGGGTCTAAAACCGCGTTACCATGGTCCGGAACCATTCTGTGGCGATGGCTGGACAACTACGGCCACAGGTCAGACCAATAACTGGAAAAATAAGCTACGCATTGCCCAATGGAGAAATCTTTGGGGACTCAGACAATCTAAATTACTAATCAATCCCTTCTTTTACAGAGAAATCCTTAAACTCAATAAGGAGAACAATAGAAAGCTCGGCAGATTCCTCTCTGGCCATTGCCGCTTGAAATCACATTTAACCAAACTAGGGCTCAGTACAACCACCGAATGCCGACTCCGTTTGAAAGACGACGAAACCTCTGCACACATTCTTTGTAAATGCACAGCTCTAATTTCGCTAAGAAGGCGTATCTACCTCAAAGAGATATGCTCCCCATTGGACATCAGACAATCCAATGCTAAAGACATTCTGACTTTCTTTAGAAGGATGCAATGTCTGTTAGCCTCTCCAAGATACAAAAGATCTTGTCCGCAACTTGGACAGGGGCAGACATTAAAAAAAAAAATCTGTATGAATTTGTTTACTAAGATTTCCTTAGGAATAACCACATCCAAGCTCCTGCTTGGATTTATGAACACATTAACACAACTTAATGGCTTACCAATAAAGCACTCACTTAACAACTCAACGTTCAGCCTCTCTTAAATAAGACTAGATCTCTGAGTTTCTAATTCATTTAAAGTTGAAAGTTGACTTGCATTTGATAAAATTTCTTTGCCGGGATTACTTTCACTAATTATTACGTTATTTCATGCGTGTTCCATGTTAAATAGTTAAAAAAAAAGTAATAATAATTAAAAAAAACTGAGTTATTTCAACACCCAAAAGTCGCACGAGCAAATGAAGTGGCAAGTCATCAAAGCAGAGGTCACCGCAGCTTTTAAATTTATGAAAAAAACTATTACCCAGCATTAACTAGAGTCTCCGAAATGTCACGCCAAACCGAATGACTCTTATTTTCTCAGAATTGAAAATTATATCAAAAATGACTAGAAACCGACAACAACTGCACTAATTAAATTAAATTAACTCTTATGAATTTTCATTTCATGTCAACTATATAAATTCAGCTTGTCTACAAACAAGCTAACAGAAAACTACTTTTTACGACGAGTCTATTTAAATTTACTACAGCTATTTACAAAGCTAGATTTTCTTTGGGCTTTTAAAAGAAGAAGTTTTGCTTCATTTCATTTTTTTTTTTTGTTGTTGAAAAGTTTTGACGTTGTGTATTCATTGGAATGGAAAATCAACATCGTTCAGAGTTCGCTGACAGACTAGAAAATTAAAAAGAACTAATTCAAAAAAGAGAACAAAAATTCGGTTGCTCGATTTTCTTCTTCGACTTAAATTGATAAATAGTTTGGAAAAGCTGGTTTATTCCGCAACGGATAGTTTTCCATAAAATTTAATCAAAGTCTATCGAGTCGAGTGCACTTGAAACTTTGCATTTATCTTTTGTCATACAATATATTATAATTGATTGCGTTCGATATTAAATATTTTTATCGCAGCGATTACTTTGTGAGCCGTAAAAATATTCGCGAAAAAATATACACAGCAGCTTCTATCGTCAAAAATGTTCTTAGATAACCACCCAAAACGTAATATCTATTTTAGCTTCTTTTTTTTGTTGCTTTTATTAATTAATACCTTAAATCAAACATTTCTGTCTAAGTGGTAAAGCTGATAAAAATAAAACATTATTTCATGTTACTTGCAAAAAATATTGCAAATGATTAAATATACGCAGCACCCATGAGTGCATGAAAGGTTCATAGATACTTTTTGGCAGAACCAATTAGATAATTTATCAATCAAGACAGAACAGTCTTTCTGTGTTTTAACCTGCAAACCTATGGTAATTGTTTAAAGACACATGGTGATACATCAAATTAAGGAGGTGCTAACTCTGCTGGTGAAAATTGGACTGCAAATTTACTTGGACTTGGTTCACTCATGTGGAAAGGTTGTTTTAAGCAATTTTATTTTTACTTTTTGAATGCATTTTCTTTTATTTTCTCATTATAATTTCTTAGACACGAGACAAAACGCTTAAACTAGCTTATATAACTAAATTTTATTTATTTAACTAACTTACTGGCCCTTCGCGGGCGCTCTAAGCTAAACCTAGTACTATATTCTATGTCTTTCGACTAATTTTATTAATTTCATTATATTTACAACTATTAAACTAAGAAAAATTTAAAAAAAAATTTAGTGGTCGGACATTTTTAATTCTATATTTAAAGCTTAAAACTACATTAAAATTACTTAGAATATATACTTAAAACTATGTACTATATGTATATATATAAAAATAAATACATACGCTTAAAAATCCACTGAAAATATATAGAACATAAATATATATATAATTTAATATATATATAATATAATAATATATATTTTCCCAACTAATCCTACTTACGCTAAGAAAACTTAAGTCTATGTAAGCCGGCCAAAGCATTAACAGGAGCTTCCAGATGGGAAGTGAAAAGGAAAAGAGGCCGACTTTGCTCCATAAGGTTACCTGACTTTGAAGGGTGTTGACGACAGAGTTCCCTATCAATTTTCAAATAGCCACCAAAATTTTGTGTGTTGCTTCTGTGCATCTATCACATCGCGGGTTGACAACGCTCTGCTGAACCGGAGACAATCTTCGGAACTGTGGGCGATGTCTGGATTGTAATCGAGTCGCCGTCTACACCTGAACGGGCGATGTGGAAGATAAGCGGCATTGCCCTACTATTCTGTATCAAACCTTTAGAATCGAAGTACAAACACTCTCATGGTACAAATCATTAGGGTAGAAAGCCCCGGAGATCAGGTTGTTGATCGAAGTCATTGCCCTTGCAATGTGTCTTAATAAGGAAATTATCCACTCTGATCAGGTTGGCCCCATTGTAAAGGACCTCATTGCGATATAATTTTTTGTATTGGGACTCTGGAGTTCTATATAAACGAAGACAAGCCCTGAGATATTGTCTTTCAAAAACCCGAATCTTTTCCATCGAATTTGCTGTCACGTTGAACCACACTGGACAGCCATAAGCAATCATTGGCCTGACAAGTGCCATGTAGTAGATGGCTTTCACCCTGGCATCGAGTTGGCTGCTATAAAACTCTTTGTCATAGCAAAAGCCGCTTTGGCTCTGGCTAGAGCTACATCTATATGTTTATTAAAATATAGATATTGGTCGAGCCAGAGCCCTAGGTATCTGACTACACTTCTGTTTGCAAATGGCTGCCCATGTTGTCCCACGATCAAGAAGGAGTCCTGACGAGAATAGTCTCCGATTTCTGGTAGTTAATCTTCAACTTCCAGTCGTCACAATAACGCTGGATTTTTTCAAAGTCACATTGCAAGTTCAATCTGATATCCTCAATCTTCGGTCCTAAGCAATTTTATTCGTGGCAGTATGTTCTTTCTACTCGAGACTGTCAGAGATATTGACAACTGCTGTGAATATTCTTCATTATCAACTGTTTTTTATTTTTTTTTATTTTTGAAGTAAACTTTGATATTTGCAATGCGAGCATGTAGTTATTTCAATGCCACCTCAGAGAACACCTTTTTATGGTTTAATACACTAATATTTGAAATAAAACTTGCACCGGAATGAATTGGGTGCGATTTGACCTCAACTTCTTATTTGACAGTATTTAGTTTAGGTTCCTAGATAACTCAAAACCTAACCATTCGATTCGGGTAGTGAACCACCTTGTGG
Source organism: Orthonevra nobilis (assembly GCA_963555765.1). Classification (NCBI taxonomy): domain Eukaryota; kingdom Metazoa; phylum Arthropoda; class Insecta; order Diptera; family Syrphidae; genus Orthonevra; species Orthonevra nobilis. Next base: position 12,243,433 of record OY743226.1, on the reverse strand, counting down.
CCGGAGATATCTGAAACCGTTCACATTTACGAACTAGTTCGTGAATCAGTTCTCATTGCACATTTTAAAATATATCTTTTTATGTGTTTGTCTCAGCTCTACTTTGCCATGGTGACAAAATTATTAGTGATATCCTTTTTCTTGACACCGCACATTCGACCAATTTCGGCCACTTGACGCGCGTACAAGGGGTTATGAGTACCCTTAAATGTTAGTACATAACGCGAGTGGAAGGGTCCAGGGAGGAAATAGGGATAAGTACTGATGCACATTGTTTTTGAATTTCTGCAGATTGTAATGAGTAGGAAATAGCGAGCGTGGTAGAGCGTTTCATATTCGTGTTGTGCGGCTTATAAACGAGTGAGGGTGAACTGATGAACATTCCTGGCGAGACGGGTGTTACGGTGAAAGTGATAAGGGGGTGGAATGCAGCTGGCTAATTCGCTAGAGCACTACTTATGGTAGAAGCGATAAAACATGGTTAGACAGGAGACGTTACGACGTCTATTCGTAGAGCCCCATGATAGTATGCTGTTAATATCGGAATTTAATGAGTTTATCCATACCCGTCCGTTCCATTTCCATGGCTGAAGATGAGGGACATGAATTTGAAAACGAATATGAAAAACTGAGAAGGTACTATCATCAGCGAATGAGTGTATTGGATTAGATGTAGCAGACAGAAGATCGTTAATGAAAATTAAAAAGAGTGTCGGTGACAAAACATAGCCCTGGGGAACACCAGCATTTATATAGTGGATATCAGACTTGGCACCGTCCAATACAACTTGAATTGAACGGCCCGAAAGAAAATTTCTAATCCATTGAATAAGAGATTCGTCGATACCAAATGCACGCATTTTCGACAAAAGAGCCTGGTGCCAAACTCTGTCAAATGCTTTAGAAATATCAAGCGCAACAATCTTGCTTTCACCAGAAAGATGTAGAGAGTGGTTCCACTTTTCGGTGAGATATACCATCAAATCACCAGTGGTATTGCCGGACATTGAGGAGTTTTCGTGTTTCGAGATATTTCATAAGCTGATGGTTTATCAGCGTTTCCATGACCTTGGAAAACAGGGACATTAGTGCAGTAGGTCGATAGTTGGAGGGAGAAGAAGATTCGCCTTTTTTAGAGACAGGTTGGACAAATGCTGTTTTCCATCCACTCGGGAAGAGACCAGAAGAGTAGGACAGATGAAAAAGCTTACGCAATGGTTTTGCCAACGTGGACAAACACCTCTTCAGAAGAATGGATGTCTAGATCGTTGAGTACTCTTGCTACTGTACGAGTGCGGAAATAGATCCGTCCCATGGAAAAGTTGACGCGCTCGAGTACAGGAGGAGGCAAAGCAAGATCGTGAAGTGTTGAGCTGGCGGCAAAATGGGCCGCCTGAAGATTTGCTTTGTCCACAGAGCTGACAGCTGGAATGTCATTGTAAACAAGTACTGGGATCGAAGATAAGACACAATTTTTTATATGCTTCACGAACGGCCAAAAATTCTTGCTACCCTTGGGACATTGTAAAACTTTTTGTCTCAGATTTCGTTCGTGGGTAAATTTTGCACAACGGATTTTGGCATTGCAGTCATTTCGAGCTTGTTTGTACCTTTTTCGGGTTTCCTCAGATGGATCGGTTTTGTTATTCCGAAAACTTAACTTCCTCAACCTGATAGCTTCTTTACGGCTCGAGTCGCATCACGCGTTAACCTTTGACTTAATTTCTTTCACGCTGTGAGGGATGAAGTTTTTCATAGCTTGCGGAATATGGTTCCAATGGCGTATTAGCCAGTCATTACTACAGTGGACAAGCGATTGGCAAATTCCTCAACGTTCAAAATGATCTTTGGTATTTTTAGTTCAGGCTCTAAGGGTTCTAAAATAAATTATAATTTTTTTCTGAAGAGTAGAACTTATGAAAGAGCTTTCGCGCTAACTTTGCCAACATCGAAGTATACTTTTCTTATTACAAGTTCGCTCCCAAGAGACTTCGACAACTCTTACAAGCAGAAGGATTCGGAAAATATAGTCAGGATCCCTCTTAAATAATATAAAAGGCCAGTCTAAGTACTCTCAGGCTTCCAAACATTTCTAACCTCGAAGCATACTGGACATCATGAAATTTTAAAACGGTTCAATGATGGCTCAATATTTAAATTAATAAAGTATAGTATGTAAAAAAAATCTCTAGAAAGTTCGAAATTATTAGTGGAAAGCAGTGTTTTATCATTTTGGATTACAGTGATTGAAGTTAGACGGAAAACTTTTTCGTATTGACTTCAATCATTTAATTCAATATCATACTTCAACTTTTTAATATGAAATCAGCATTCATTTTGAAGTCTTTTAATTGTGAATTCAATTTAGTGAATTCAAACGAATGCAATCTTCTGTTTGTTTTTTTTTTCAAACAAAGTCACTTAAATCTCTTTGAATTCATTAAAGTAATTTTTAATTCACAAAACCATTGTAGGATTTGGAAAAGGATTGAAGCATTGAGAAGCGGTTCGAAACTCAGATGGATTTAAAAGCTATCTGTAGGGTTTATTAAAGAAACATTTTAAAAACTCACAGAATCCTGTAAGTCATCTTTAAGGTTGGTGTTAGATGTTATTTAAAATATACAAATATAGCCTAACATGGAACACAAATACATCGTCTATAGCCTTCAGAATGAGCTAGTCTATAGATTATCTCAACATAATAAACGGGTTTTTCGTGGCAACCAATAATGTAAAAAACGGTCAACCAAAAGCGTTCTTTGTGATTGCTTTCTTAAGAAAAGTTTTAGAAATCAAAAAAAACTTCCAAAAAGATCGCGATGAAACATCTCTACATGCTGAGGTTTGGGCACAATTTTATAAAAAGTAAAAGTTTGTAAGTTTGTTGGTTTTTATCTTGTAGGTAATATTCGTCGCGATTCATCCGATTTCAAAAATTCATCTACAAATGCTGTCAATTGACCTTTGGCATGAACATAGGCTACATACAAAAGGGTCTTTCGTGTCGATCAACTCTAAATAAACATCAATAAAGGTGTTAAAAAAGCGGTAGTGTTTTTTTTTAAACGCTGTCGTTACTAACTTACTTTCTACGGGAAAGTTGTAGAACTGAAAAGCTTCTATAAAAAACTCCGAAATGACATATCTCTTTATGTTAAGATTAATACACAAATTATTAAAAAAGAACTAAAGAATAAAATTTAAATTAGTATCAACCTGTCAGAGTAATTGCAAGTAGGCAGGAATTTTTTTTTTCATTGCCCCTTTGGTGTCACAAGAAGACGAGTAAACCTTTTCGAGTCCCACAATTTTTCTATGCACACCAAACTTACGCACAAGAGAGATACGGCAGATCTTTAAAATGATTGGTTTCGTTTAACACATGGGTTGAGTCACACTTATTTTCATTCACTCAATTCGCAGTATTTTATTGGTGTTTATTTGAAAATTGCGTCAGTATGAGTGTAATACCTCCAAAGAAGAGCTAATAGCATAATCTTCTCAAGCTGTTGACAAAACGATATTGAAAACGCTGATATACTATATAAATGACAATAGCCCGGCCGCCCACTGAGTCGGACTTCTATCGCTGGTTGAAGTGGTGACTGACTCCAAAACTAGATAAAAGTTCAAGACGTACTCTAGGACCTTTTTATTGATCCAATTTAAAGGCAGACACTGCGTCGCCCAACCGCGATGCACGCAACCCCCCTTTAATCGTTAGATGAGTAAACTAATTTATCTCTGCAAATATTTCAACATCACTTCCATTCCATTTTGCAAAGACGCACACAATATATTAATGAGTTACTCAACGCCTGCCAGAGCGCAACCGACCTTGCGCAACATGCCCATTTGGACAGTGCATTGTTATCCCAAAAAAAATAAAAAAAAAAAGGTTCCCGCGTTATATTAATGACGATTGCGACTGGAAGTATTTCTTCCATGCCAAGTGAAAGCTTGACCCTGGACTCGCACGCAGACCAATTTGCATAAAAATTAATGTCAATCTTACTATCACTCAAATCAAGATCAACAAAACTGCTCCAAATTGGGCATTCTTTTTTGGCGCAAAAGTCTCACGCACTAATGCCAAATTGCTTACCACCGAGCTTCCGATGTCAACAGCATGACGAAAAAAAAAATTAGATACAAAGATAAAGATACATCAGCAATGTTAACAATTTTATAATTCTCGCTCGATAGAAAGAAAGAAAATCACCCAAGGAGTTCGTTCACCCGCCTTGGGAGTCTTTGCTGGGGCATGGCTATGGCCACAGAAGCACAACATAGCACACCGGAGGCATACAATGGCGGCATCCGCAGAGCTTCTTCTTAACTTCGCAATGAGAGCGCGAAAGAAATTTCTTTGGCCAATCTAATTTTTTCTTTCTAGTGGTTCCATTCTTTTTCCGTTGTTCTTCCTCTTTTATTATTGCCATTATAATATCGTAAATGTATTGTAGTATACAACTTTGTTGTTAATTTCTTTTCTTCTTGTTGGCAGTTTCCGTTTGGTGGTTTTGCCGATACAGTTCTTGGCTAACGTGTACGTTTGTCTAAATCCTTTGGCTAAGCATGGAAAAAGATACCAAAAGCTAAAATTGTATCTACAGAGAGATTATCATCAGATAAATACTCGTAGATTTGTTTTTTTGCATAATTTGATAGATGCTTTTTGGACATGAAGTGGAACTTTATAAACTTGAGTTTGATAGTCATCCCAGGCGAAAGGCACTATGAGACAATTCATGTTGGATATATATGTTGGATGGCTTCAAATGGAACCAATTAATGGTGTTAATTTACTGCACGAGTGTGCTTTAGACATGAAATTAGGTTCCGGTAAAATTTGATTGGGTACGCTTATTGATACCGTACCCAATGGACGAGGCGGGTAAAGTAGATCATTTGGTATGAAATTTAATTATCAGTTAACTAAAAAATCGAATTGTTAAAAAAGTTAACACCGATATTGAAACGGCTGAATATTTTTGTAATCAACCTTTGGCCCAGTAAACTGAAGAATGAAAGGTTTCTATCGAATTCTTCTGCAACGAGAAATTGAAATTATTGAATGGTCAAATCAAAATCAAAACACAATCTTCAAATGGTGCCGAAAAGGTCCATGTACCTACCACTCACCAGAAAAGGAAAGCAAAACCTAAAAAAAGCGAAATCAATCTGCAGTATCTACATGGAATAGGTTGCCAAAAAAACAATTATCGTATTGCACATGTGCCGATGAGTTTATAGTTAAACCCGGGGTATTCAACCTTAATTGATCTTGTGGCACTTGAAGACTCTTCATAAAGTTATAGTCACATTAGCGTTGTAGACTTAACAGCACTTCAGGAAGCTGCATCGCCTAAGGCTATCAGGGCATACCCAACAGCGGCACTGGATGCTGCGGCCAGACTAAGTACTCCCAGGCTTCCAAATATTTCTAACCTCAAAGCGTGCGATCTTACTAGACATCATGAAATTTTAAAACGGCTCAATGATGACTCAATATTTAAATTAAAAAAGTATGTTAAAAAAGAAAAAAAGTAATCTCTAGAAAGTTCGAAATTATTACTGAAGAGCAGTGTTTTATCATTTTGGATTACAGTCATTGAAGTTAGACGGAAAACTATTCGATCATAGAATTCAAGATCATACTTAAACTTTAAAATATGAAATCAGCATTAATTTTGAAGTCTTTGATTGGGAATTCAATTTCGTGAATTCAAATCAATGCAATCTTCTGTTTTTGTCACTTAAATCTTTTTGAATTCATTGGAGTTATTTTTAATTCACAAAACCATTGAAGTCGTTGAAGCCATTTTGAAGTTATTGATTGGGAAATTCATTTAAGTGAATTCAAAGATTGTTTTCGAATGAACGAAGTCACTTAAATCTTTTTAAATTCATTGGAGTAATTTTTAATTCACAAATCCATTGAAGTCGTTGAAGCCATTTTGAAGTTATTGATTGGGAAATTCATTTAAGTGAATTCAAAGATTGTTTTCGAATGAACGAAGTCACTTAAATCTTTTTCAATTCATTGGAGTAATTTTTAATTCACAAAACCATTGAAGTCGTTGAAGCCATTTTGAAGTTATTGATTGGGAAATTCATTTAAGTGAATTCAAAGGTTGTATTCGAATGAAGGAAGCCACTTTAATCCTTTTGTTGTCATTGAAGTCATTTGAATCCAATTGTGTTGATTTAATTGATTGACTATCGCGCAGTAATATTTAGACCTCAGTGATTTATGAAAAACACATTGCGAATGAAAATAATTGCTTGACTGCTGCGGATTAAGCTAGGGTGTATTATACCAGGGATGTAATTGATATTCGCTTTCTGCAGAGGTGCTTACAGCGAGCCTTTTAAATATCATTAACAAACTAGTTCAAGAACAGAACGGATAGCTAAATATACCAAGAAATATTTCAAAAGGGTATTTACTGCTTCCCAGTAAGTTGTAAGAAGACCGAAGCCATGATATTCTTCTGGTTAGCAGAACTATAAACGTAATTAATAAATAGTTAATGAAATATGGTTGATTTTTCATATTACGCTTAAAATTCCACTACGTTTTTGAACGCCAAAATCTTGCTGTTTATATCGGAGTTAAATGAACTTAACATACACTCCCGTTTTTTGTCCACGTCCGTAGATGAGAGCCGTGAATTTGTGAACATATATGAAAAACTGAGGAAAACTGAGGGTCGGATACGAAACCGAGCCGAGCATTTTCGAAAATAATTGACTTTAAAAAAAAAAACGATCACCCACCCTAACGATTTCCTTATGACATAGAGCTTGACAATAGCTTTAAAAAACCATTTGTTTGAAGAAAAAATGTTTTTGAATTTAAGCTGCTTAATTCCGTCTCATAATCCCTTATTTGGAAGAAGAAAAAAAAACACTCTTGATGTCACTTCGACTGTTTAGAGGGAAACTCCCAAAAAGAAAGAAGATTGACGTTTTGTTTTCGAACGTCTTATCTAAAGTAAGATAAATTTCCTTTTGCGTTGTTATCAAAAACGATTGCATTTTTATTATCACTAATTTGCCAAGGAGTGGCCGGTCTTTGTCATCTTTTTAAAGATAAACAATTTAAACACACCTTAAATCACAGGATCTTTAAAAACACACAAAAAAAAAACTTTTAAGCACTTGGAAAGATTCCGGTTTTTAAATATTTCAGGAAAGGACTTACAATTTTATCACAGAATTCCTGCCAAATTAAAATTCAATTATTGTTGTTTAATTATTGCACAATGTCTGTACACAGAGAACGATTGAAATTGGCTAACTCGGTTACTTTTTAATTTAGGCAAACCCCCGGCTCAACTGTCGGTCGAACATCGTATCCACTTGCGATTCGAAACACAACTGTGGTGGGTGCACACCCTGAAAACTGGTGCGGTGGTTATGGTAGTAGATGTGATGTGGTGGTTGACTGCGCTGATGCCTTATCCGTGGTGACTGTTGTTTCTGTTTGTATTGGCGGGTGCTTTCAAGTTGTTTTAAAATTGAAATTCCATTCCATTTCTAATTCCCGAAAAAGTAGGGCATTGACCAGCAATGATCAGATAAAACAAGGGAGCCAAGCACAACGAGAAAACACCACAACACAGACGCACACTCTAAAATTTTAGGGGTGGAAATATTTGTGTGCCTTTCATTCTGGGTTGATAGGCCATTTGGCTGTCGCTTTATGCGTGCGAGGGTGAGACAGAGAGTAGAGTATCGGCTTCACCTTTAGGGGTGCAAATAAGTAAATGGGGCACTGTATACTGCAACCAGACGAATCCAGTTCACACAACCTGAACTAATGTTTTCATTTTTCGACGACCCCTAACACATTTAATGACTTTCTGGGGTGCAATGAACGAATGTTCGAATGCAACCCTCAATAAGGAACAAGACTCTTATTGGAAATAAATAAAATCGACAAAGGAAATCCTGCAATTAAATTTTCGTCTAAGCTAGCTCAAGGTTCATTTCTCCACCTTCTTTTTTGTTCGTCATATCCCGCAGGGATTTGGAAGGAGCTTCACCACTGCCTGCCAGGACCAAAGACAACAACAAAAACAAAAATTTATTGCAATTATCTTCCAACATGAGATTGCATGTTCGACTAACTCCTAATTTAGTGGCTGAGTTACGGTGGAAGAAATCAATTAACTTTGCCTGGTGGAGATTCTTGGTGTTCATGTCTAGCCGAAGAAGCCGGTGATTTACTGAACTGGCTGGTGGGTAAGGTTTTGATGGAGCGAGTTTTCGAATTAGTTAGCCTTACGGAAGCAATAAAACGTTTTTATTGAGAGAACTTTATTTGAATGGTTGTCGTCGTTGTCGATGGATGGTCCATGGAACAAAGTTGATAAGCAAAACTTAATTAACAATCGAAATGAGCAGCTTAGCACATACGTATTTGTGGGTTCATTTTTTGATTTAAAAAACAAGTTAGGATGTGAATAGAAATTACATTTAAAGTGCTTTGAATAGATCAAAAAATGATGAAAAAACTCGCCTTGAATTGGAACCAGCCAGTAATCATATTACTACAGCTAGCAGACGTCTTTGCCAGTCAGATTTAAGACTTTTCGAAGGCTTTAAACAATGTAGAAAGATTAATAGACATTTTAATTGTGGCCAAAATATTTGCAAAAAGGTTTTTTTATTGTACAAAATACAGTCGTATCTGGAAAGCATGAACATTTTTAAATGGAGTACTCTAAATAGTGAACAATCGAAAACCTCTAAATAGTGAACAAAATTTCGAAAGCAACATCAAACAAGAGGGAATAAAATAACACAAAAAGATCACAAATGAAAACGGGTATTCCCCGTCAATTGGAATTTTCCTGTTGATCCATACAAAGACGATTGGAGTTTGTCTAACATCGAGTTTTCCAATAGAGACTTGACAACTTTGAATTTAATTTGTGAACGCACCCTTTCACTAATCATCGAACTGTCAGTGTCAATTTATTCATTAAACTCAACATTTTCATCATTGTGAAGTACACGAACGAGCAACGTCTGCAAATTATAATTTTTTTTTACTGAAATTCGGAGTTGGTGACCGCAAATTTATGAGCGTCAACTCCAATTTTCTGTCGTAATTCTCGCCAAAGTAGACAGGCAATAACAAGTTTAGTGCAAAAATTTGAGTCTACATATTCGTTGTGTTATGTAACCGAGTCATTGAGAAAACGGGTTCGTCGAAGAAGTGTCGAAAATATCGCTGCCGTTCAGGCGTCCATAGCATACGATCCAAATCAGTCAATTCAAGAATTGGACATTGCTCAGACCAGGATCTTGGTTTACACCCATTCAAGATCAAGCTGATTCATGAATTGAAGTCGATGGACCATTTGAAGCCACGAACGTTCTCCGATTGGGCTTTGGAGAAGATGCGCCAAGGTGATGAATTTCATCGCAAAATCATCTTCAGTGACGAAGCTCATTTTTGGCTCAATGGGTTCGTCAATAAGCAAAATATGCGTTATTGGTCGGGTGAGAATCCAAATTTTCTTCATGAAACACCATTTCATCCATAAAAATAACTGTTGGGTGCGGTTTGCATGCCGGCGGCTTCACTGGGCCATATTTTTTCGTCGACGATAATGATCGGCAGCATTATCGCGCCACGATTACCGATTATTTTTGGCCCAAATTGGAAGATATGGCCTTGGACGACATTTGGTTTCAACAGTAAGATGCCCCAAGCCACAATCCACACAGCACACCTTACATTCGATTTAATGAAGAGTAAGTTTGATGAGCGTGTTATCTCAAGAAATGGGCCAGTCGTTTGGTCGCCTCGTTCGTGCGATTTAACGCCTCTAGATTAGTTTCTTTGATGCTTCGACAAGTCATTGGTTTATGCCAACAAGTCGACGACGTTGGAAGAGCTCAGAGCCAATATTGAGGGCGATAGCGGCGGTGTAGCCGAGTTATCGAAAATTAGGTCCAACGAATCGACCTCTGTAAACGTGCCCGCGCTGGTCTTATGAACGAAGTCGAGCTCCCATTCATAAATGTTTGATTGTACTTCAAGCCCAGGATAAAGTTTTTGAAAAATCTCAAATTGTTTGCGTTTTATTAAAAAAAAAAGTTGTCAAGTCCGGTTTGGAAAACCCTTTAATTGTTGAGCGCGAACCGTGGGTATGCAAAAACGCGTTATTTCAGCGCATTCAAAATTTTCTGAATGGAGAACACCTTCTACAATTGTTTTGTCCAGTCAGTGGGGAAATGTTTAAAAAAAGGCAACAAAGTTGCACGCTGATATTAAGGAAACAGAAAGTAGCTTTCGTGCCTTCTTCGGGTGGTTATTTGGTTTCAAATGGCGGTTCGGAATTCGACATTTCGGAATTGTCCAGCGAAAAATTGTCATCAAATACCCAAGCAAAAGCTCAGCAATATTATTTATGTGTTGAAACTTGGCTAGGACCAAATTAACAACGCAGACGAGACCGACTTGTTTTGGAAGATGCTTTCTGCGAAAAGGTATGTCAGCCAAACTGAAGAAAAAAACAGCTCCGTGGAGAAAAGCAGACACATACACTTATGCCACCGGACGGTTAAAAGTCAAACCATTGATAATAGGACGTGAAAAGAATCCACGCTCTTTTAAGGCGTATGACAAGCCAGTAGATTGTTGAAACTCTAAGAAAGCATGGTTGACTGCAAACATCTTCAGAGAATGGTTTCACCATTGTTTTGTCTCTGAGGTTCAACTTTCCACGTGGACTATCATGACAAGAGTGCATTGATGAACTTAAATCTTTGTATGGCAATGAAGCACCATCCTATAACACTATGAAAAGTGGTTTAATGAATTCAGTCATGGCCGACGCTCGCTCAAAGAAGAATTCCGTGAAGGTCGTCCAAAAACGGCCGTTGTGCCAGAGAACATTGATGCCGTGCGTGAACTGATAATGCAAGATCGTCATGTGACATACCGTGAGATAAGGCATCCCTGGGCATTTCTCCCACCAGCATGGGTATAAAAAAAAAAGGTTTGTTCTCGTTGCATCCTTCACAATTTGACAATCGCTCAAAAAAGGCTCGTGTCGATTGGTGCAAAGAAATGTTTAAAAAATACGATCGCGGTGCTTCAAAAGAATCAGGTGACGAATCATGGATCTATGCGTATGAGCCCGAAACAAAACAAAAATCGACCGTGTAGGTCTTCAAAGACGAGCCAAATCCAACAAAAGTTGTTCGTGGAAGAAGTAATTCGAAGCAAATGGTCGCCTGTTTCTTCGGCAAAACTGGTCATGTGGCGACTGTTCCGCTTGAGCAACGTAGGACGATCAATTCTGAGTGGTACACCACATTTTTGTTTGCATGAAGTCTTCGGAGAAATTCGAAAAACGAACAAGAGAAGACGAATCATTGTTCACCATGACAATGCGAGCTCTCACACATCGGTAAATTTATTAAATAAACTGAAACTGAACTAAAATCGAAACGTTTCGGTAGGAAAGAATTTAATCTATGGAGATCCGATGAAGATCCATTCTAGGCATTCGATGCTACTTGATTTGTCCAAACGGAAAAAAAAAGAAATCCCAGCTCGAAGGACCAAAATCATGCTCTATAAAACTGTTATCATGCCAGCTGTTCTTTGTGGCATGATAAATAAGACAGTAAAACAGATTTAAAGGGCCATCGGAAAACATGTGTATCTAGTCCGGAAACCAAAAATTCATCTACTACAATGACTCGACCAAATTGATCGAATGGAAAATTTCCATCACAGTCACAAGATTCACGAAAATAGGGAAAACCGCACTTACAATCTAGAAGCAGGATGGAAAGCAGCTCTTGCTAAGGCGTATATTCTCCAATTTTCGTCGGTCTGATATCTCAGGAGATATGTTCGGGTTAAGTTTAATTCCTCTCTATGTTCTTCCTTTTTTTTTTGAAGGGCATTGCCAGAGGACGTTGAACTTTTCAGATAGTTTAAGTCTTTTTAAATGTCCGCCCACAGCCTGGTAAGGTTGCTGAACTCCTTCTACTAGGACTTTAATAATCAAGGCACGACCTCACCAAGTTTAGTCGTCTTCATGTTCCGCATAAACTTTTCAAAACTTTTCAAAACAAAAGAAAAATAATTCACAACTTTGGTTGGTATATCCTTAACATTAATCAATAAATGTATCCATTGGATTCTGTCATGATGAACGCCAACCCAAAAAAAACCCACAACATACTCGTACATAGTTGAAGCAGCAAGTTATAACCAAAAAAAAAGCCTCAAGAGGTGGTGGTAGAAGAAAAAAAATACAGCAAAATATTGCGGCCAACGAATCAATCTGCAGATACAAAATTGAAATCACAGCATTTCCCTGTGGGCTGATGCATCTCCGACTGTCTGATGAAGGGTTTATGGGAGCCTTCCTCTGACTGCACTTGATAGAAATATGCATTGAACAACTGCCAATTCAAGTACACGATAGAAAACCAAACAAAAAACAAAAATGTATCTACATAGCGTAGGAACTCTTGTTGTTGAGGTCCGTTGTTATGTTCATGTTTTCACAAGCGTGCACCGTGTTTTGAGGATAGCATACAACGAACAGAGTCAACAGAGTCCTTCGTATAATTGCGATTATGATGACCATTGTAACTGCGGGCTTATTACGACGACGACAGGAGTCCTTGTTCTGAGAAGGCATTTCCTTTGATGTGGTCGACCTTCAACTAAAAAAACATCAATCACCCTCCACTTGAAAAACCAACAATCTCATATACTCGAGTGCACCTTTACCACGTCCTTACGTCACCGAAAAAAGCAATCTAGTGGTTTCTTCATGAATCCTCTTGTAATCCATTCACATGTCACTGGGCTAAAAAAATTGTGGGGGCAAATAACGCCATTTGTATCGTTTTCAAACGTTCTTCCAAAAGTTCTTGGAAATTGATTTGAAATCACTTTAAGGATTATCGCCAAGGAAGCTTTCCAGGAGTCACAACCGCCCCTTGTCAGAGGATGGGCAAAGAATTTCGTGGGGGTTGAGATGAAATTGAAAATTTTTCCGCTTGTTGGCGTTGGAAAACGTTATGTTATGTGTGGGAAGGGAAATTTTCAAATTGGATGAAAGTGCAGTGAAGTGCAAATATTTTTAATACACGTTCCACGAAATTGGTTTTATTACATTTTTAGTACAAATTGCTTGTGTGATTGGATCTGGAGATTTAGGACGCACTTATTCAAAATATATTTATGAGGAGATTAAGTATTTTTTATTTTATGAAAATGAGTATGCCTCGTACTTAGTAGTTTAACGATGAAGGCTTTTTTTTTTTAAAAATCATGAAAAGTGTAGATGTTTTTTGTTTTGGTCATTAAATATGCTTTTTATGGTTCTGTACCCATAGGGCACAAGGGAACTCTATAACTAAGCCTCTGCTATTCGGAAAAATAAATGGGGGTCACCATACAAAGAAAGTGTTTCATAAAATCGCAACTCAACTTAACACCTAAAAGTAGACAATGAGTTTCATGGAGCAACTTAACAACTTTTTAAAGTATGCAATCATTTCGTACATCGGACACAAAATAAATGTTGATTGGTGTATAGTTTTCTACCCAACCAAATTAAGTGTCACATCAGATTGCTTTCTTGGTGGCATTTTTCTCAAAGCGTCAAATAAAATTAAGTAAAATATAATTTTCGAAGAATAAATTAGTAAAAAAAAGTATTTCATGTGATTTTTAAGTGTGTTTGAGTTTTGATTATCACAGCGTTTAAATAAATCAATAAAAAGAAAAATGTTGATTACGCATTGCAGGCAAGGATAATTTTGAAATAATTTTTTATCTTATTTTTCAATCTCTTCTTACAATTTGGCATTCATCAACGAATTCCGAACGAATTTGCACTCGGCATGAGATGAATTTCTTGCACGAAATTGCTTTAAAAAATGTCAGAATCATAGAGTCACACATTCTACAATAAGTCTGCATAATCGTTTTACTCTTTTTATCGTTTTAAATCCATATTTGTTTTCAACTTTTTAATTTCCTAGCTAGAAGTTCTGATTTTCATTGGAATTACAAGTAAACCAATGTCGAGATTTTACTTTGTTTAGTTTAATCGTACAAATTAAAGAAGTAGTGTTGTCTACTCTTGGGAGGCGCGGACCCCTTCGTGTGAGCGTCAACTCTCGTTTGAATACTTTTTATTTTATAATCCTTCTGACCGCTAATACACTGTCTGATACCCTGTTCTTGAATCTTATTTGAGTCGCTGGTTATCGTGTGTCCCCAAGTAAAACTGCATCGGGATTAGGCCTAAAAGCTTTTTTAAATTTGAACTTTTTAGACTTCTTCGCAACACCAACCTTCAAGGCCAATTGTAGAAGATGAAGTCGGGTCCACATACCAGCATGTAATGAATAGAGCGTTTGGATGCCTTTTACTGGGAGCGTCTGTGTATGTTAACTAATGTCCCGTCTATATATTCGTTAGCACATGGAATTCTTGATACGAAAAGAATGTTTAGTGTAAACATGCATACAATAGGTAAGTGGATTTTCCAAATCGATAAAAAAAATATTACCACTATTTTTCCAAAACCCTTCACACATCTTTTTGGTTCATTAGGCGAGCATAGAATTTTTTTCAAAAAACAAATTACTAATCGCTGTATAAACTTTGTGAAGACATTGCATATGGCGGATTTTGAAACTCAGTACGTTATGTGAAAGTGTTACTTTGCTTTTAACCAAAAAGGTGTTTTTTGTGTTTGGCAATGCCTCAAACGGAACTTTTCATTAAATTGAAATAACACACTCCTGCATTTTTTTTTCTTGTTTATTTCCACTGTTTATAACGGGTTTTTCAACAGGGACGCTACAAAAGTAGAGCGACAGGGACAGCAAACGACGCCATATTTCTTGCCGCTCTTTTGACATTTCTTTTCAGTAAGATTTGCCATTTCATGATGGAAAGATATACGAGCCAACAACGAGTCGAAATTATTAAAATTTACTACCGAAATTCGGAGTCTGTGGCCTCAACATTAAGAGCGCTTCGTCTAATTTATGGTCGTCATAAACGTCCTTGCAGATCAACAATTGAGCGTCTAGTGGAAAAATTTGAATCCACAGGCACATAACAAAATGTTCCCGTGCCAGTGAGACAAAGAAGTACCCGTAGTGTCGAGAATATTGCTGCCGCTGAGGCTTCAAATGCAGAAAGCTCAAATGTGTCTCTAACACGTCGTTCTCAAGCGTTGGGTATCTATGTGATCTTGGCCTACATCCTTACAAGATTAAATTGACGCAAGAACTGACGCCGCCTGACTACCAGAAGCGCCGTATGTTCGCGAATCGGGCTGAGGAACAACTTGAAAATGATTCGGATTTTTATCGAAAAATCATCTTCAGCGATGATGCTCATTTCTGGCTGAATGGCTCAGTCAATTAACCAAATATGCGGTATTAGTCAGGCAGCAATCCACACGTACTCGATGAGTCATCATAGCATCCCGAAAATATTGCGGTTTGGTGTGGTTTACGGGCTGGCGGCGTCATTGGGCCGTACTTCTTCCGTGATGATCAAGACCAGCACGTTACTGTGAATGGAGATCGCTACCGTTCAATGATAACCGAATATTTTTGGCCCCAATTAGATGATGTGGACTTGGAGGACATGTGGTTCCAAAAGGACGGCGCCACAAGCCACACAGCGAATGTAACAATCAATTTATTGGAAACCAAGTTTGGAGATCGTGTTTTCTCACGAAATGGTGTAGTCGCTTGGCTGCCTCGCTCGTGCGATTTGACGCCGTTAGACTATTTCCTATGGTCTATGCCAACAAGCCAGCGACGATTGATGAACTTCGTACGAATATCGAACGTGAAATTGCAGCAGTATCGGCCAATTTATGCTTGAAAACCGTCGAAAATTTGGTTCAGCGTGTGGACTTCTGCAAGCGTGCCCGTGGTGGCCATGCCAAAAAAATCGAGTTCCATACATAATGGCATCAAACGTTCTTTCACAGGAATAAAGAATTTCATTGCTATCCAAACCCGTTTTTGTTTTATTTAAACTTAAACTTTTGTAGCGCTCTTATTGAAAAACCCGACATCTCTCAGGTACGCTTATGCAGTATCTCCAGCTTAAGGCTCCATCCCCCTGAATGTGTAGGCACATAGAGGATTCATTTGTCTGTGGCCCTTCTAGCATCAT
Source organism: Orthonevra nobilis (assembly GCA_963555765.1). NCBI lineage: Eukaryota > Metazoa > Arthropoda > Insecta > Diptera > Syrphidae > Orthonevra > Orthonevra nobilis. Next base: position 12,227,220 of record OY743226.1, on the reverse strand, counting down.
GATATAAAATGGGAACATAACAAGAGTCCGTTTAGTAGCAAGTGCATCCAGGTATAAAAATGCATTAGGAAGAATTCCTAAAATACCCGGGGTTAGGATAAAACAAACCCGATATGAGTTCATTTTCAGTAACATTCGCTGACTGCGCGAAATGATTCCTCACAAGATTCTATAGAACATTGTCAATTCTGGAAACACCGGAAGCATCCATCCGTTCGTCATTGTACAAAAATTTGTCCAAATGAACACCCATGCATCTTACTACACCCTTCGATTCGATGTGAAGTCAATTTGAAGTCTTAATCATCATATTTATCCAATTGCGTCACAAGTCTGAATTAACCTGGTTTCACATTTTGAATTGTTTATCTTCAGTTTCCAGTCCTGGCAGAATGATTGAAGAATTTCGAACTTAAGTTGAAGTTTGTTTTGTAGTTCTCTAATTTTTGAGCAGAGACTTTTTTCCACAAATTCTCAAAAACTGAAGCAGAACTATCATAGTTCTAACAAAAATGAGCGTAAAAAAAGCAATTACTTCTGGAATGTTCGTTTGTGGCTAATCCATCCAATTTATCGTTTATTGATTGCATGCTTTGCCTGAGAACCAATTAAACGAGATCCAATCTCCAACCACAAATAGACAGTCCGAAACAAACGAACCCCGAAAGATCATCACACTGAACCAATTGAAGTAATTAACTTAAACGCTACGAGTAAATGAGGAACGTTCCGTCCTCTATCTGTAAAAATGTATCTTTTGCAAATCTAACATCGCATATTGTTTCAGTTCAGTCAGCGCCAATTGACATCGGCGGCGGTCAAACTATTGAAATAAACGAAAGTGGAGAAACCTCATCGACCATATTGGCCATCAGGTGACCCTAGTTTCCATCCAATCAACCGACATCAACACAAAAAGACTCTAATTGCTGCTGATCAGCGTTGAGATTTGCCACAGCAGCGTTAATGAATCAACAATTTCCACGGCATTTTTCCATCCTTGTTTTTTTTTTTGCTATCGCATCGCCAGGAATGTCAATTCATTTGTAACCAATTCATGTTGACAAGTGGAAATTATGTAATTACACTTTGGTCTTTGGCGTTGTGGCTGGTCGGGAATTAATCTCTGGACGATCATCAATCATTTTGCCAGCTTGAGGAATTGATTTGTTGCTCGTCGTTTTTCTGTTGTAATGGAAACTATTAGTATTCCTTAAGGAATAAAAAAGGAAGTGGAATTCGTAATGGATTTCCATTTCCAGTTTCCCTTGTGCTTTGTTGTTCGTTTCTCGTTACCGCCGGAGAATAAAATGATAATGCAGCACACGGCAGAGAATCTAGGCGAATAATGAAAACTCATTCATTTCGAAAGGTAAATGCAAAGTCATGGGGAACACATCCGACTACAGTGGTTGCAAAAAAATAAACAACAGTTGAAAAAGTGTTTTCTGAGATGCGAATCTTTTTCGAATTTAATAATTAAAAAAATATATAACAGGTCCGCCATCTAACGTTTTTTTTTTCAACGAGTGCATATTTCGTGAATGGTAACACTTAGCTCATGTCTGATTTGACAGATAATTAGTTTTATCCTTCCGCTGAACGAATATGGTTGTGTATATGCTTGAACAACGCTGGGAAATATTTCGAAATTACTTTGAAAATCTGTTGCAGAATGTGTGCGAAAATCGCGAACGGATTTTGGAAGAAGAGAAGCACCGTCAGCTCCGTATGTTCGTTATCTTGTGAAAAAAGTGAAAGAAACTGGCATCCTCAACGATAAACCAAAGTGTGAAAAGCCACAAAACAGTGCGTATACCCGAGAATATTGTTGCTGTGGCAGAAAGTGTGCGTGAATCGTTCTCAACAATTGAACATTTCGGAGACATCATTGAGACGAATTTTGCATAAAGACCTTGGAATGACGCCATACAAAGTCCAATTGGTTCAGGAGTTGAAGCCAACTGACCATCCAATGCGTTTTCGCTTCGCTAAGTGGGCCTGCGATCGACTTACAGAAGAAATCATCTTTTCAGATGAAACTCATTTTGATCTTGGCGGGTATGTAAACAAGCAAAATTGTCGCATTTGGGGCACAGAAAACCCGCACGCACCCAAAACGAGTCACTTTTTGATGGGGATTTTGGTCCACAAGCTTAATTGAGCCATTTTTCTTCGAAAATGAGCAAGGAGTGGTCGTTACAGTCAATGGCGATCGTAATCGGGCCATGTTGAACTTATTTTTGTTCACAAAAATTGAAGAGGAGGATATTGGCAACATTTGGTTTCAACAGGACGGCGCTACGTGCCACACAGCCGAGGTTACACTCGATGTTTTGCGCCCTGTTTTTGAAGATCACATTATCAGCGCCGGGCTGATGTCGTTTGGCCACCTCGGAGCTGCGATTTGACACCGTTGGACTTTTATTTGGTGCCCTCAAAGATAAGTGTTGCTTTAAAGGACAATATTCGTGAAGCCATTGGTGAAATACAGCTGCACACAATCGATAATGTGCTTAAAAATTGGACCGATCGTGTAGGCTACTGCATGGCCAGCCGAGGCAGCCATTTGAATGAAATTATTTTCCCTTATTAACCGGAAGGATTGTACTTTCAAATAAAAAAAGAAATTTGAGAAAATATTCAGCAGTTTTTTTTATAGCATTTTCAAAAAAAAAAAAGAAGTTATTTGGCGGACCCTTTACGTAAACTTTCGCCATGAAAGACGTTCCTGGCAATCCATTGGACACTAGTTTAAAAATAGTGCCGATCATGCTGTAACTCTGAATGGTGAAAGCTTACATGATCATCAAGTTTTTATGGATCCCACTCTATGTTATGGATGAGGACGCGACACATTATCCGCCGAGGTCATTCGTTTTTTGTCCAAACGATAGTAAAAAATAATATGAAATTACTGGAACAACGGAAAATAAGCCCCGATGTGGACTTCCACGTTAGTTCAATGCACAAAAAGCTCGGCTTATCGTTCGAAAATTAAAGAAATTTCCGAAATTAAGTGCTCCTAAAAATACAAGAGGAGGAGTAGAGCGAAAGCAGTAAAGAATGTTACCCTCGGAGCATGTTCCTTAACATTCTAAAGAGCAACCTGCCTCAGTGTGCCAACAATTTAGGCTTAGAAGGGTCATTCATTTTCGAACAGGATAATGACTCTGGGCATTTTTTGCTCGAAGTAATAAATAGGTGCTCTAAAATGCCCGAAAACAACTTCGAACATCGCCTACTACTACTACTATACTATCAGTAAGAATGGTCAAAAATTTATCCAGGTTTCACCCAAAATTTATTTAATTCGACACTCCACAAAATAGTAATTGTGAAAATTTTCTTGTGTACTAATTTTTGTCACATGATTTTCTTACTTTTTCTGTTTAATGTTGAATTGTTATTTTCGTAATTTTAATATTACTATATATATTTTTTTATATGAAATATATTTTACTATTTTAATGAAATGTACTTTCAAAATGTTTTTTTCGGTCATTCAGTACAAAAAGGTTTAGACTGTGTACTTACTTTTGTGATTGACTGCATGTTTGAATGTCAGCCAAAATAGCCTTAAGAAGAGCCAGTTTCTTCGATGCCAAACTTTAAACAGTCTCAAGTGCGACCACGACTTGGATGCCTTTTTTTTCTATCCATAGTCCACGTTTGTCAAATTCCTATAGGACAGCAGTTGAGAGATTGCAGCGAGTATCCTTGTCGGCGGTTGTTATATCAGCGCAAAGACCGCAATGATCACTTTCGTTTTCAAGATTGTGTACACTGTAAACTCTAAGATCTAGATTAGAGCCGCCACTTGGACTAGAATGAGCCTTTACTCGAAATGTTGCACCACTGGAACATTCAAGTTTCTCATCTTCACATTAAACTAAGTGCACATTTATTTTTTTGTCCAGACTGTTCACGGTCCTGCATCAACCCCCTTTTAGTTTGTGTATCTGTGTATTCCTAATCAATTGAAAACATAAGAACGTCTGATTTAGATATTGAGGCAGTAAAGCCGCAATTGTTTTGTCTTCAATCATTGGAACCAATCGTCTCAGTTGTGGTGGGCTGCACACGGTGCCGCTTTTCGTCTTCACCAGAAATTGAGATCGAAGTGTGATATCAAATGTGAAATTAGAATTTCATGCAAGAGATAGCTCAGTGGACACACATAACACGTTGGTGGATAAAAACCACGCTTAGCTTTGGAATGTTACGAGTATTTCAATCTTCAATCGATTGCTTGCGAATCCTTCTTCTAGGTTTGGCCTCCGGCATTACAGACACCCACTTCTTCACTCTGCCCACTTTGAACGTAGTTAAGAAAAAGAAAACCCACACCAAACTCGGTTGGTATGGCTTTGATGCAAGTACGAGTAATGAAAGTAAGGTGTTACGTTTTCAGGTGATTCAGAGCGTCTCAAGACTATGGCTGGCCCCATTAAGGCGCACAATAATTATTTTAATATCTCCGAGGTTAATTGAGCGAAGCATTATTTTCTCCGATTTCGTGACTTTGTTTCGTTGTCGAAGTAGCATAAAAATACTCGTGCACTTTGAATTCCCAAGGAAGCCATACTTAATGACTAATCCTTTAAGCCTCTATATGGATGGGGGATGATTGATATCAGGAGAACCAGGAATGATGCAGAGTTCGATTATTTAGGGATTAACAACTGTTGCCCACTCAATCAATTTTATGTAATTGAATGAGTTTCCTTCGGTGTTTGGTTGGAATCTCCTTCAGTTGCAATAGAGATCACTGAAGTGGAATTTATGGAAATAGATTGGTTGGAAGCAGATATAAACATGAGCATGATGTGGTTGGATTTTGAGATTTTAATTAAATTGAAGTGAAGACTTGCTTGCATAAAACTATGGCTATTCGGTTTGCATGATAATGTCCAATTATGAAAACAGTATGCGTCTGGACTTGATTGATGAGTCTACCGATTTACAAAAAAAAAAACTTAATCGATAGGCACTTTTGCTCAACTCGAAGTTAATTGAGAAGGCTCTTTAATACAGACGATGCACGTAAAGACTTCATAACCGAACGTTGGTGTTTTGAGTGTCCAGACGATTTTGGTGAAAGTTAAATCGGGCCTAAAAGCTGAGTTGCGAGCTCGACTGTTTCCGCATGACAAGACTTTACTGTCCTTATTTTCTAGAATCAATTTAAAATTTTAAAACCTAGAAAATTAGATTCAAGTTGTGTCTTGTGACTTTGTGCGCATAGGTTTGGTTGTTGAAGTAGTTGTAGTAGTACAATTTTTATTAGTATTTTTTTAATACTTTATAACAATAATAATAATAATAAATATATAGATAACTTCATATTCGAATTATTCTATTATATTCAGTCTTATTTCAGTACATTTTTAATTATTTGTTTTTATATGTTTTTAAAATATTCTAAAATTGGGTTCATCCTTTATATCGTTTGGTAGTAGAGTACAAAAATTTAATCCTTTATATTTTACAGTATTCTGAGCTGCTGATGAATTTTGTTGACTTATCATTTGCGTTCCTTAGTTAGTATGGTTGAACATCTACTACTCGCCTTATTCCACTTTTTAAGTAATTTGGTGCATCCCCGTTTTTTATTTTGTATTTTTCAAAAAGTGTATTCAGCTCTAAACGTTGCTTAATATTTAACCATCTAAGGGTCGCTAGCATATATTAAATAGAGGTGTATAGGCTGCAACTTAAAATGCTCCTCATGGCTTTATTTTGCAATTTTTGCAATCTTTCAATTTGTCCCTATTTTAGTTTTCATTCCATTTAATTTTAATTTATTCATTTGCAAACATTTTACTAGTCGACTAATATCTCCTGTTAATTTATTTCTGCATTCGTCTGCGTCTTTTCCGTCATAAATGAGTGTATCATTATTATTATATAATAAAAATCACCGCATCTAATATTGACCCTTGTGGTACAGCTTGATTCACGTCCATGAAGTCTAATATATTTCCGTTTACTTTTGTCCGTTGTGTTCTATTTGTAAGGAAGGACCTGAATCAATTTCCTTTTTTATCCCTTTTACCATATCAATACTTTTTTTATTAATATTTTACAATGAAATTTAAAGCTTCCTCACATGAATATATACTTTTTTGAAAACTATTCAAAAGAGTTTGCTGTGCAGACAAAAGCTGTAAAACTCATAAAGGTTCACTGACCCTGACAGATTGAAAATAATTTTATATCCATTCTATTTGAACAATTTTTGTATTTACCTTAATATATGAGGTTATGTTATTATAGAAGCTTTTCAGTTTACAACTTTTCTTAAGAAAGCATATATGAAAATATGAAATATTATTATTTTTAAACAAGTTTACTTAAACAAGTTTAATTGGGCGCCAAGAAAGACTCTTTTATTTAAACGCGATAATTTATAGCCTAGATTCATTTTGAAGGTCCACTGTAAGTATTTGTGAAAGAATTATTGAAATCGATTGGGTCGAATCGAAGATTACCTCATACATACAATCTTATGAACATAACCTCTTTACAATATTACTATCGATTTTTTTTACAAGCGTAGATAACTACCCTTATAATTTTATTTACACAGAACGAGTTGAAGCATTGAAAGACTGTTTAGTGATTTGAAGCTCTGATGGATTTTAGATTCGATTGTTCCATAAATGGAGTCCAAATAGGGACGAATATTTTTAAATAAACTTATCCATTATCCTTCAAACGACGATGAAAACAGCAAACCGCTGTGGAAAGTATATAATATGCTCGGACAGTAGATTAGTCTTAAAAGCAATATCCAAATTACAACTCCCATATTATTTCCGAAATAAGAAATAAAATATTATGATGAGAAAAAAAAAACAATAATTAGCCAAGTAGATATACGAGGTGTTGGCTGAGCTAAAAACGCACCAGTGTACAACTTTAACGCGTTCAAAAATATCTGAGAAGCAAGTCACAAGTCGAGTGGAACATAAGTCACCATCATTATAAAAAAGTATATCCTTATAATATATCGAAAACAAATAATAAATAATAATAAAATAACTTATTTGCATTCGATCAATTCGCAGTATTTTATTCACGATTAGTTGATATCTCAACCAGTGTAATTTATATGTTTTAAATATTGAGTTCTTTACTGCAACATACTATATGTATATATAATAAATTTATCTCACAGCAAAAAGCAATTTAAAGTTTGTATTGAGTTTCAATTGCTGCAAACTATCATACTTCTTCAGCATAGGTGATGATAGAAACAATCAAAGTTTTCACGAGCTTAAGACGAGTTAGAATTGGAGTTGAACTAGCTGAAAGACAACCATAAAGGCGGCTGAGAAAACAGTTCATGAGGTCATAACACGATAGATTATGAATCCGAGGGTGTTAACTTTTTGAGAAAAAGTAAGTCTTTCTAAGTTTAGTTGGACTTAGTGGAATCAATAAAAAGAACATTCGCCAGTTGCCGATAAGTCTTATTTAAGGTTTTCTATCAGTTCGTTGATGTTTTTCAGCGGACTTGATAACACCCTAGATAACCTGTTTAAGCCACGAGTACCTAGTTCCGTTTACAACTTTCTGCTGCCTGTTATTAGGAAAACTGCGAAGTAGCTTTAAGGTATGTGAACCGACATGAAAGTAATTTTTCACTTTCCAAATTTGAAGATCATGGTTTACCGTATCGAAGGCATTTGAAAAGTCCAGCAAGCAAAGAAAGCTTTGTCGTAAATCGTTCATAAAATTAACCATAGTTTTAGAGCAGCAATGACCAGCTCTGTATCCTGATTTGAGAGGATGAAAAAAGGAAGAAAGAACACGATGTTGGTGAATTTTCTTTGCTATAAGTTCTCAGAGAACTTAGCTAGACACAGAAGTATACCAATTGGTCTGATTAGTAGCATTCTTGTTTAACACTCTTATATGATTGGCAATGAGTGGGTGGTGCTATGAATAGTGTCTGATTTGTAATTCCTGCACACCTAAGGTGAAATTCTGATTCATGATAGATTTTTGATATATGCCCCATAATCAAGAAAGGTGTGTACTTCCGATTTATCTATAATGGAGGGGAGACTCGTTGGTGCAAATATGGGTGCAATTGGGTGCGTTTTCAGTCCATAACAAAGAAGGTGTGATAAGACTTAATCAAAGATATGGGACTGTTCGTCTGTTGTGAATCTAGCAAGTAAAACTAATTTTAAAATATCTTTAGTAAAAAGTTAGCGAAGCAACCAGTACTTAATTGGCCATTTGTGGCTTCAAAAATGTTTCAGTGCCACCACTGGCAAAAAAAAGATGCCATTTTGAGCCATTGGGTGCCACCAGTAAATATTGATAAAAAAAATACTTTTTCAGTCTTTTTCAATTTAATTTTAATTGCATTTTGTTATCAAAATTTATAAAAAATAGCATAACATATAAGTAAAAGAAATGAGCTTCATTATAATTCATTATAAAATAGCATAACATATAAGTAAAAGAAATGAGCTTCATTATAATTACTAACTAAAATATAAATAAGAAATAGAAGTCTTATATTTATTATATTTCACAAAGATTAAGTATTGCAAAAACTAAGAGCTTGGTTATTTAAAACTTAAGGAAGTATAATATACTGACAAAAATGTATTTTTATTATTTCATTATGGGATATTAAAGAATTTTTCACATTATAAGAAAGCTTGTTTCTTAATATTATTTAATCGTTCATTCAGCTGATGCTGAAATTGTTAACATAAATTTGGAGATAATTTAAAACATTGGTTCGTAAATCATGTTGTTGTTTTTACTTACTCTATCCAAATTTTTTTTTGATCATTTCAGCAAATGTTATATCATAATAATTCCTTTATCACATTCAACGATATGGGAAAATCTAGAGACCTGAGTATTGAAGTGCGGTAAAATAACAGATATTGTGTGATTAATTTTTTAAAAAACTAGGATTCTTGGGTTCTTGTTCTGTTTTTTTAAGAGCGTTTAATACGCTATCACTCAGTTTCAGTTTTCCAATAATTTCAATTAATTCAAGAAAGCTTAGTGAAAAGAAGAAAATTTTGTTTAGAAATTAAAACAAGCCAAAAAATTAACCTTAAAAATACCTTCATTTATCTACATACCTAAATAACAATAACTTAAAAAGATATGCCGTGCTGTGCTATTTTTTCCCTTAACTAAGTCTTAAACTATATGCATTAAATCAGGCTTTAAAGTATTTGCTTAGCCCTTATTGAGTCATCTAAACATGAGAAGAAAACCAGGATGATGAACCATCCGCTCTTTTTTTTAACCACCAAAAATGTTGGTGCTGCCTAGTAACATTGTCTCTGTCGCGAGCTGATACCGCCCTTGTGAACCGAATATCAAACTGCTCATAAAACATAGAATCAAATTCACAAAAAAAATTTGACAGATGAGAAGTTCTCGTCAATGGGTGCATTCTGTGCGCCACAGTCGCTCGGTTGATATGGTTTAAGCGCAAATCACAATGCGGCGCTCGCGCTGTCGACCATTTGACAGTCTTTCTCTAAACTTACGAGAAACTCTGTCACAACGCAGGTCCTCAAAAGTTGTGACACACAATGAGAGAGGTTAGGAATATGACCGAAACATTTTCTGTTCCTTCAAATTCGAAGGATTCAATTTCGCAGTAATTAAAAGAGAAGAAATGTTCTCGTTTCAGATGATTGGTAGGATAAGGCAACACAAATATAATGTGGACTATAACAGAAGATAAATGCCAATTTACGAGTTTTAGAACATTTTTAAAATTAATTATAAGCAAAACAAACATTTTTGTGCCGCCAAGTTAAAATAAATGAACTCATTACCAACACAATGGTTGACCCTGTTGTTAAAATCGGACAAATCCAAGAAAAATTCCAATACAAAAAAGTCACAGAGCTGTCAAACGCGCCACCAAAGTAAAGACAGTTTCTCTACTTCGACGTTGAGGTCGGCCTTACGATATTTACGATCAACCGCATACCAAAAGCGTGAGGTCACATTTATCGTAACCACATAAGATCTCATTGTTTCTACTTAATCTGTCAAAGCGCGAGCGCAAAAGCGCCGCATTGTGTTTCTACTTTTATGCAAAATGGACGCGTTCAGCGCCTAAATAAATTTTGTTAGTGTAGTCTTTTAAGGAAGTTTTTTTTCTTTGACTTATCTTGTTTTACCAAAATGAAATAAGTGTCATCTTAAACCTTTTAGTGCCACATAGTTTTTTTTTTAAATGAAAACGTGCCATAATGGCACGTTCGTGACACTTCAGCAACGTTGATAAAGATGATTAATAATATACAAAATTCGCTTCATTCATATTTTAATAAACTTAAATGCCATCGCTTTTGTCAATGAGCAATGATTAATCACAACTTCTCTAAAAGATCAGCTTTTTTTTAAAAAAATCCATGATCAAATGAAATCCGCAATAATTATGATTGATGCAATCGAAAATTATTCCGTGGACCAACAAACCTTTTCTGGTGCAATTACTCAACCGCAAGACCAAAGACAACAACACGTTGACGTTGACTGTTTTCAAGCTTCAACTACGGCTTAGATCGAAACTCGATAATGGTTTTCTGCTGAACCAAAACACAAGGCAATGCAAACCAACTCTGAGTGCAAAACAAAAGATACAAAAAAAAAAATAGTTTCAACATCCGAAGCCGAACGCCATACTTGTGTTTAGATTTGAGTATCTGTGTCAGAGTGATTTGCTGGTCTAGGCTATAGTTTCCCCTCTTTTGGAATCTCATTATGAAATGTTTCCTCATTGTTTCTTCACAATGCAAGTACGGCACACAACTTAAATAAATATGTATCTAAAACCACTGAACTATCTGTAAATTATGTTAATATTTTGTTTTGTTTTCCCTCCGGCTTCCTCTTGATCTATCTATTTTTATAATGGACACATGGTTAGCTCTTGATATGGATCTCGATCTGCCTTTCCAACCGATCTTACTCTCCGGATAGATGTCTCTCGACTTTTTTTTTGGATACGAGATTGGATTAAAGAAAAAAACAGACGATTACATGAGTCATGAGTCATTCATGCCGGCAATCTTTTTTTTTGTTTAGCTGGAAAGTCGTTGTTCCATAAGACCGGCAAGATAATTGCAGATGAATGGACTTTGTCCGACAATTGGACTGCTATGTTGGCCCGATTTGTGGTCATTGTGGATGACCGGATGACAAAAAAAAATGTATGGGTCTTTTTTTGTGTTGTTTTTTGTTTTTCTTGTCAGATGTTGACTCTGCGATCGGATGGTTTTTGTTGATCTGACCTTCGGGTGATTCAACTTTGTCATAGAAAAGAGCTTCTATCGAATCTGACAAACTATGGTTACCTCTGATCTCTTACATTGTTGTAAGCTTGAGATGATTTTAGGATCTTTAAACTCACACTAATTTGACTTTAAATTCAACCTTTTGACAGCATTCATCAAATATTCTTAACTTTATTAAAGATTGAATGGAGGGTAAACTCAGCAAGCTTGTATTCTTATTATTTTTTGCATCTCTTGAAGTATCCCGAGTTATCCAAGCAATCTCATGGAAGATAAGCTTAAAATATCGAAGTCGACGATGCCCGATACTATACGCCTCTTTAAAGACTCGACCCAAATAAACATCAAAACATGAGAAAACTCCTAAAAACTGCACAGAGTTCAACCGTTCGCACACAAAGCAGGTATCAGCTAAAACGGTTATAAGAAGTTCAGCTTTCGCAAACTTTCACAATCGAGTTGCATCAATTTGAAGGCCACGAAAAAATACTGTGAATTGAGCGAATGCAAATAAGTCGAAATCGTATTTTCCGTTCCTTTTCGGACTCCACCCATGGAGCATCTTATTTTCAAACAGTGGTACAAAATGCATTAAAACTGTAGTCAAGCGAAACGGCAGAACATATTTAAGGAACTTTAGACAAAAACACGTTTGGCGTTATTGCGGTCCGCTTTGTATCCAAGGCGGATAGATAGGTTCGTGGAAAAAAAAAGGAAACAAGTCAAAGCCAATTTCAGTTCAGCGGAATTTCAAAAAGCTCCATGCTGTCAAATCCAGCGATCTGGTAGCCAAGTTCTAATCGCAAAAACGGAAGATCGCTCGGTCCCGAAAACTGTGTGAGCGGTTGCAAGGGGTGGATACTGCGGTTTGAAAGGAAAGAAGTTACGTTTTCTTAACAAAATTTTAGCTGGACATTAAGACGAATGTGTACAGCTGTTTCATCGTTTTCCAAACAGAGTTGATCCTAACTTGGTTAGATGTGATCTCAAGCGCCAATGACTTGAGAGGAAGATCATAAGTTTTCTAATTCTCTTCTTGTTTTTGCAATTATTTGTAGGTCCAGTTTGCGCCACAGAACGTTTTTGGATCAGTGAGCGCAGTTTTAGAACCACCCTTGTCTAGTCGTCCGCATTTTATTGGCTTCCATTCCATGATAATCTGGAACCTGTCCTACCCTTATTTTGTTAAATCGGTCTAGGGATTGTTGGGCGTCGTAATAACTTTAAGAAGATTTGGATAAGATTAGAAAACAATACCTTTAGTGCTGCTTGACTGTCAGAATGTATGAGAAATTTGATTCCTTTTTGGCCTTTTGCAAGGTTTACTAGGCGAAAGATTTGATGGATTGTAGTTCGGCCTAGAAAACACTTGGATGCCTTCCCATAGGTGTAGAACTATAGAAACACCGGCACTTACAACATTTACCATTTTGAGCCATCAGTATGACGGATTAAGTTTCTGGGTTCGGGACAAGGTGTGTTATTCGACGAAATGTCCGTCACATTTATAATATCTTGGATCGAGCAGAACGTGTCTTTATCGGGGATAAAATTGAGTATTCTCAATTGTCCTGTCTGGTCATCTGGTTTGCCAGTTGCATTTTTAAGGGCGCTTCTGGCGGCTGTTTGCCTAATGAAAATGCTAAGAGAGACAACCCTATGACAGCTTCCAGTGCTCATAGCAACAATGTTGCCCAAACAAGCTATACGCTTAACTTTTTCTATCTTTTTATATAGTAAGTTGTTAATTCTTAAGTTTTGGGCTTCCAAACTATAGTTTGAGACCCCAAGGTCTGCTTCCAGGCCTTAGGCTGTGCGTTCTGCAATGGACTTAATATGAGAACTCCATGATAGCAAAGAGATACTTGACTTCACAAAAAGTCTACTGAATATAAGTGTTCTAACTGACTAGGATTGAGAATTTTTGCTTTTTGAAAAACTGTGTCATTTTATCGAAATGCAGACAAAGTGTTTCACATGAGCCTGAGAAGAAACATCAAAAACATCAACTGCCTATTTATAAATGACTTTCTTTTCGTAGGCAAACTCTTAAAGGTCCCTTTCGTCAATAACGATAATACTGGCAAAGTCTCGAGTGACATTTGATATAACTTTCAAGCAAACGAAGCCTTCTATATTAAGAAATATTCCTTTCAGGAGTCTTGAATATTTTATTTCCCGATGGATGGCAAACGAAGTCGTCATCCTGTGCCGTTTCCCTTTTCTGCAAGGTTTCGACAGCGAGATTCAATTTGCGTTGAAATCCCAAGTTGATCCGACTGAATGTGGTAAGGAATTCAAATTCATTTTTTCCAAATTGATTTTGCACCTCAGAAACAGAACCGCCGACGTTGATGAACTTGTCTAAACCAATTTTCAAAATTCCTTTCACAGTCCTACGGTCAAATATCAAGAGAGAAGAAACGTCCTCTGATAGAAAAAAAAATATCACGCTGGATATTTGGATTAAAAACGACCTTGCCTGTTTTTTTTTTTTTTTGCGAATCCATTCACTTTTTCTCCTTGACATGCCATAACCCCCGAGGCGGCAGACTTTATTATCTTTTCTACAGCCTCTGAACGTTCATGTTCTTCGCTCCTCATTTTCATTTCATTTTCTTTATCTTTCGATGTCAAATTCTCTTGCCACATCAAGTACCCACCCTGCATGTTTTTTTTTTTTTTTTTATATTTGGAACACTGCAGACAACCAAGCCATCGCGTTAGCCTCAGTACTTTAGTCATCACTCTGAATTGGGAATGGATTCCAATATTTGGTTTTATCCAGATGTTTCTATCATTCGAAAACAAGCGAGTGTCTGTGAGCTCATTTAATTTAAATAATTATTCAGCGGCTCATAAATTTTACATCTGCCCAAAATGGATTGAGGGTTAAAATGAGGCATCCAAGAAGTGCATCAGCATTAAATCACTCCCCTCGTGTTATTTTTACTGGAGCATTTTCGGTGTCAAAACAATTTTCGAGAAACTCAAGTATGCCACTTAAGGAACTCATTTCGGCTGTCAAGTGTCAATCATGGTGTAGCGGCGCGCCAGTCGGAGGTGTCTGGGTTAATTCGATAAAGTCCTCATCGTTTTATCATCTGTCCCATTACTACTCATGACTAACACGCTACTTTTTTTTCTTGTGTTTTGTCGATGAACTTAAAATTTCTTGTAATTAAAGGTACCGGCCTCACAAGGGAACTTTGTGGGACGTCATTCAGTCGGACGTTTAAATTCTATAGAAATGGAGAAAACGAAAAAAATCTTGCAAATTGATTTAATTGGGCTCAATTATTCGAACTAGAATTTCTGTTTCTTGCTTCTTTTTTTTTCTGTCAATTCGGATGGTTGAAGGCAAACAAAAGATGGCCACCGAGAACTGTCGTCATTTGTGACTGTCACCGCTTCCTCTTCATTTTACAAATTTTAATTACTGGTATAGAAATTTGTTTGAAAGAAAAATTTTGCGGACCTCATTCATTCCCAAATGATGACAGCTCTGAGATTGGGGACTCAAGCTAAAGGTCATGGAGCGGTGATCAAAAGAACTTGTAATTAAAAAAAAAATATTTATTTTTGCGCAACAACTTTGGCCTTAACAAGTTTTCTACACAAATGCTGCGGAAATGCGCTCGAATCTTGATGAGATTTTAATTGTATTTTATTGTTTTTTGTTTTTATGTTGATTATTTTTTGGTAAGCAAAGTTTTTTTTTCCGAACTCCAAAGATTCCTACTTCAACGGTCTGGTGGAACTTTGTGAAAATTCCTTTTCATACATCACTGCGCGTGCAATTAACACAACGTTTGACGATAGAGGAACAAACAATTCGAGGGAATCTAAATCAGGTCAAAGGCTGTAAAGTGTCAAACTCGTCACATCAAATCTACAATGTTTGCCCTGACCTGAAATGGGTCCTTTTTTAACCTCTCTAAATAACATAGGGAAGAATTATGTAGATCAAAAGGTTCCACGAGAGTTTGAAGTCAATGTGGTTCAAAAGCACAGATTTTGTTGTCAGAATTTTGTTTACGGATCAGTCGCTTGTGTGTTTTGAAAAATGCGTATTACAAGAAAAATTGTGATACTATCAATTTGAAATTTTCGAAAATAAATTTATAAAGGAGCTTCAAATCAATTCAAAACGAAAAGAGGATGCAATAAGGAATTTTGTTTCTAATGCTGCCCCAAGAAAAGGATAACATTAAAGGGAAGGGAAAGAAAGCTAAATGTGTCCATTTCCAGCGAGGCTCATTCCATAAAAAAAATAAGGAGAGGTCAGGATCTTTAAATGCGAGAAATGGTTGGATGACTAATTTCAAGAAAAGGAACAGAATTCGCTTAAAATTTTGTGTAGGAAAAACTTTCAAACAAAGTACAACTTGTAGATACTTTTCTCATAAATTTTAAGGAAAAGGGAAGAGAGCTTGATTTGACTCCCCATCTAGTTTATAACGCTGATCAGCATTATGGGGGTTATTCTATTGACTCATGCCCAACAAAACTCTTGCAGATTTTAAGGAATCGTCAGCTCCTGGCCCAAAGACCAGCAAAAAAAATAATCACTACGGGTTTGCACAAAGTTAAGCTGTGCGACATCGGCAAATATGTAAGCCCACGATCTTTTAAAAGTTTTACCACATGCCCGTTGAAAACAAGGCAGGTGTCTGAGGTAAAAGATGATGACGGCATGATCGTTGTCACGTGTTTTCCTTCAAATTGTACTGCTCTCCTCAAGCCAATATTTAAGGGGGGAAATCATAGTAAAATTTTAAATTTTTCGAAAAAAAATTTTATCGCTTAAAAGGTGCTTTAGGGTCTGAAAAATGATGGAATACGGCAAAAGTGTCCGAGTGGCCAAAGTTTTCACTGTGCGGTGACGCCTCTCCGGTATGCTCATATATTTTCATATGGTTTCTCAGTACTTAAAACTTTAAACGTGTTTTTCTCGAAACCACTTTTTTTGAGCTCGCCGAAGACATTACTCGAGCAAATCTTCACCGATCGACTTGAAATTTTGACAGTAGCTTCCAAATATCTTTCTCCAAGGAGCTACGTACGATTTTTTATTTTATATTTCTTAATTTTTTTTATCGATGATTCTATGGCGTTTTTTTTTTTTGTTGAAAATGTAACTTTATTTTCAAACCATTTTGCACCATTTTGTAAAAAATCAATATATCGAAAAAATCCAACGTAGCTCGTTAGCTGTTATTATATAAAAAACCAAAAAATGTTGGTTTTTGCTTCCAGGTCAAAAATTAAGGAGTTTACGTCTTCGGCCATCGACACGCTTTAAAAAAAAGGCGCCTTGGGGCATATGCTGCGCAGCCGCCATTTTTGAATATTTTTTATTGAAAAAATTACATTTTGTACTTTTTTAGTATTGCTATAAAACCTACTTTACAGATTTTCGATTGATACTTTTATTAAGCCAAAATTAATTCCCGAAAATATGCCTATTTTGTGCTACTGTGACTTCCTCCCTTAACAAATGTTTTACAAAGTTGCGCTGCAAAAAAAGTCTATTGGCGTTTTTGGGTGGATGTGAGGTATCAGACCTGAAAATAAAAATTGAAGCATTCAATTTCCAAATGCAATGCAATTTGCAGATTCAGTCAAAAAATGCTGAATGTGTTGATGGTTGATGGCTTCTCAAAGAAGATGAATATGAGCTACCTTTGGGCACAGTTAGAGCTCAAATTATTAGTGAACACGCGGTCGTAGAAACCAAACTAACTCGACTTCAGTCGAATCTTTTTCGACTGAAAACATTAAAGATTGAGTATGCGAAACCATTTATGACAATGACGAAAACTATGAAGAAAATTAAACAGTTTAAAGATCCAGTGATAGTGGGCCTGAGGTTTAGATTCCTGCTCCCAAAATAAAGGCTGAAACTGCAATACAAGCTTTTAATACAGCAATTCGATGTGCTGAACAAAATTCAGTCAAATTTAATATATTCAAAAACTGTGAAAAATGTCGATTTGGAAAAAATGTAACAAACCAAAAAATCCAAACAAAAAACTGTTGTATAATTTTTTCAAAAATATAAAATAATAATAGCACATCTATAGAGAGCTATGCATATCAATGAATAAACTGTTTGGAGTTGACAAGTCTTCACCTCATCAAGATAAGAAATAGGGGACCGATTTCTTAATTGCCAGAACATTGCGTAGCCGAGTTATGGTCCGATTGGTTCACCCCAAAGCAATGAGGTTCAGACCGCAGCCGTGGCTTTCATACGCCCTCCTTCTTTTATAGGAGCTTTCAGAATAAGCGAGGTCGAAAAGGATATATGGAAACCGGTATGAGAAAGTGAGTGAAATAAAGATCGCGTGTTCAAAAAAGGAAGAGTCGTTGACAAGATAGCGTGAAGACGGGAGTATCTTTGAAAAACTAGTAAAATTATTATGAAGTAGCAAGGAAAAAAAAGGCATTGGTAGTGTCCTTTACTTGGACATGTGGATGTGTGTGAAAAAAAGGAAACAAAAAAAATATTCAACCTTAAAGCTGCTGGCTAATGTGTAGACGGCTCTAAAAAAAAACTTCTTGCGCGTCCCATCAAAACGAGAGTTTAACGTCAACAAGATCCATTGGCTAAGTTTTCCTTTTGGTGTCTTGATCTGATTGGAAGGCTCAGAGAGGAGTATCAGAGGTTTTCCTTGATCCCGGAAAGTAGATGGAAAAATCCGAGTGAGTCGAGTGGGGTTATAGCCCCAAAGGGAAAATCAAATCACAAGCTAAACCGGACTCTGTTTTGTCAAAGCTTTTGGTGGAGTGAACGGTGGCTTGGAGTTTGGGCGCCAACTTGTTGCCGGGAAGGAGTTGAGTCTTGTTTTATTATTATCTTTTTTTTAAAACAAAATTCTCTTTATTAATATTTTTTTTTCTCATTAAATTTAGTTTCTATTAATTTTCAGTGGATTTCAAAAAGTATTTTATTTTGAAGTATAGAAAAATAACTTTCCCCTTTGTTCTGTTGTGCCGTGGTGTATACGAAAGGGTAGCAACGTTGCGGCGCTTTTGAAGGTGGGAAGAATTTAAAGGGCATTGTGTCCTCTGGCATTAGTATTATTTTTTTTATAATAAAAAAAGACTAGTCTAGTAGAAAATTTAAACGGATTTATAATTTGCGGTAAGCGAACCCCTTTTGGTGGTCGCGATTCTTCCAAGAGTCTTCTCGGGACTATGAGATAAATCACGTGGCGCCCATTTCCCACGACCTTTTTCCACTGCGTCAGTCGTCCCTTATTGTCTCGATTCGCGAAAGTAAAACATAACTTACTCTTGTTTGTGAGCCTTTTAGTTAAACCAAAACTGAATATTTCACAAAAGAACTTGCCTTAACAATAACTTGGAAACTCAGTTGGCAGTTTAGTTCAGTCTGTTAACTACTGACTCAGCTCGAAGAAATCCTCAACGTACAGTTTGCAACTTTATGAATCATTGCCTCCAAAATCCCAATCCCAATCATGCAAATCTGTCCCATAATCGAGTCATAAATATTGCACAGACTCATATGCATTTGTGCGCCTACTAAAAACGTTAAACATTTCAATGGTTCGTCTTCTTTTCGGTCGCTTAACTTTTTCATCTTTCAGCTTCAGCTGTAGGAGGTACACGCTCGTCGTAAAAATGACTCAGTTCAATGACATTTCATGTGCTGAACTGCGCCTGGAGCAGCATCCACGACTGTTAAATTTAGTGCCTCCTCGGGTTCTTTTTTTAATTTTCCAAAATAACCAAGTGACAAGTGCTTTGCCACCCCATTCGAAAAAAAAACAGAGTATCTCACACAGTCAAACATCACGACGATCCATAAGAACCATTTTAAGAAGTACGAAGTACACTCCAATCGCTAGAAGGCCAAATTTAGCCATTGGCTCCACAATGAACACCAAAAGAAGCCAATATACGCTTCCAAATGTGTGTGTGTGTGGTACGAGAACAAGCTATTTATCACACAGCGTCTTACATCCAGATTCGCACTCACTCAGATAGTTCAAGATACTTTTTGGACAATTTCTTTTCTTTATTTTCTTCCTTTGCCTATATTTATTTTGGTTTTGTGCAAAATATCTAAAAATAAAATTAATCGCATTAGATTGGACCGCCGAATGCTGCGGATCGGGGACGCAATAGTTCAAGGAGAACACTACGGATACTGCGTATGAATTTTGTTTTGCACTGGTTCGCTGTCTTGTCCTCGTGTTTATAGCCTGTGTTCTTCCCAACTTGTCTCGATTAATTTAAGTGGTTTGTAAATTTCCTGTGACTATTTTTCGTTCATTTTTATTGCCTATATCTGAACTTGTGGTGAAAGAGATACGAGTCAGTATTTATGTACGTATCTAAAGAACTGAGGATTCTCAGTGTGCAGATGAAATGAAATTCTGGAATCGTGCCAACGGGTGTTGGTGTTAAATTTATGATTGCGAGAATTCAGGATAATAACAAAGCAAGAAAAAAAAACAACTGCTCCTCCAGGCAGTCGAATTATTCGCGAGAATCACGGAAGTAAAATGTTCCAAAAGCGCCAAAAGGTTGTATGGAGTTATGGAGTTACCCTAAAAATGCTCTTCCCCACAAAAATAAATAAGTCATGGAGGAAGATTCTGAACGAGGTAAAAATAGATTTATAAATCAAAGCAGCCTGCTGCAAAAGCATCTTGCAAAACGCCGACCGTTCTTTGTGTCTCGATCAAATTTAAGTAATAAACAAATTTCGCGAGTCTTTTCTGCCTA
Organism: Orthonevra nobilis; assembly: GCA_963555765.1. Lineage (NCBI taxonomy): Eukaryota > Metazoa > Arthropoda > Insecta > Diptera > Syrphidae > Orthonevra > Orthonevra nobilis. The sequence goes on along the minus strand of OY743226.1, from coordinate 12,207,157 downwards.
GGATTCTGGTAACAGATACTCGTAGGCGTCATACTCGTATTTAACCGTCAACCGGCATGTTTTAGTGACAGGATATTTCAAAAACAGTTCGTTATAATCTTTTTAAGGATTCATTTTTCAAATAAATATTGTTTATATTTTAATATTCGGAAGAATTACGGGGAATGCATATTAACTTGCACCTTAACACTTTAATATTTGAGTTAAACCTGAGTTAACTAACTATGGATTAAAATTAATCTAAAGTTAACTCATGAAGCAGTTTTTCATTGCAGAATTTTTTTTCGACTCCATCTATTATGATTTATTAATTAAGTTGACCTGAAAAAAACTATTGAAATCCATCAATTCAGACTGCTCAGTTGCCAGTTGTCTTTTTTTGTTTTATAAAAAAAAGGACGAATGAAATAAATCTCTACGCTTGCTATTTCAGTGTCTGTCAAAAGTAAAACCATCCTTTCATTTAAATCCAGAGTTAAATTTACAATTTTTGAGTCAACTCGAAATTAACTCAGGATTAAAATTGACTGGAAAACATATTTTTGAGTTTAACCCGAGTTGAATGATGAAATTCGGATGATCTGGCTCTGAAAAATTTGTAAGGAAACATGATGTAGTTTCGGTAAAGTTTCCGTAAGAAGCAAACTCAAAATGTATGCTGAACCAAATTAACAGCATCGCTCCTGTCGTTCTGATATCGTTAAGGTAAGGTTAAGGTTTTTTTAGAAAGGTGCCATCGAGCTACCTTTAAAACTACGGTTAATTAATATTAACGAAGCTAGAACTTCGCTAAAGCTTCGATAATTTTAAATTTAACAAGTAGAGAACTTCTCGAAGGGAAACCGCTGCTTCGGAGGACGAAATGTATGCTCTACAAAACTTTTATCCTGCCGAGAACTGGACTACCTTCGACAGAAAAATTCTTCGTCGAATAGCTGGTCCCTTAAGCGACTATGAGCTGTTCTACGATGGTCAGGAAGGCAAGAATCCGTCGACTACATCATTTCATTTATTTCATTTAAAGGTTTGCACATTAAGATTATAATCTTTTATTGTGCTTAGAATATTTACTTCAGAAAATTACAAATAAAATTTAAGCTTTAACTTAATAGGGGAAGTATGGTTAGAAAGGTTGTATCCAGTGTTGCCAAGTTTTTTCTGAGCCAAAGCACCGTTCCTTATATTTTCAGCGTTAATTTTGATACCTTGGGCACCAAAAAAAAACATTTTCCAGTGTCCCCAAAAAAAAAAACACATTTATTTACCTCAAGTCGTAAATAAGTGTTACCAAGCCTTTGTGCGTCCAATTCTGACCTATGCGAGTGCAGTATGGTGGAATATAGTATAGAGTTTTCGAAAATAAGTGCTAGCGAGTTTGCACGCGATTTACAGAAGCGCTCATTCCGACTTCCGGCATCAGCAATGCTTCCGGTGTGTCTAGGATTGATAACGTTATGATGGGCTTATTGAGGAATCATTTTGCTTGATCGGCAACTGTAATTGAGAACGAATTCAAATCGGGATATTTTTATCCTAACCCGAGATATTTAAGAAAACTTAGTAGAAAAGGACACATATCACCTCAGGCATTTTGGTATTTAGACGCACATGACTGCTTGTCGGACTCGAGCAAAAAGAGTCCTATAGAGCTTCTGACTGGAATTACTGCATTAGCATATCTGCAAAATTGTATTTAACGTCTCCAAACTAATTTTGTTCCTAAGTTTGCTTTTGACTAGGTTTGGTTGACTAAAAACCCTTTCAACATCGCCATTAGAATGTGGCAAACAAAGCAGTTTCAAGGCTTGTTCGTAAATGTTTCCATAAGGATTTTGGTAGGTTTCAGCGTTAAAAAACAGAGTAAATGAAGCACTAAAAAAAAATGAAAGCACTAAAAGAACGCCCGAGCACTAAAATGACATTTTGGACACTGAAATAATTTTTTGAGCACTGAAATTAACGCTGAAAGCACCGAATTGGCAACGCTGGTTGTATCGAAGAGAATAGTAAAATGAGGAGAAGAAGGAACAGCAGAGAGAGAACCTGGGTTAAGTGTTGAGTAGTCGTGTAGTTTTGGAAGATTGCTCTTTTGAAATTGGATGTATTTGAAAAATCTTTAATATTTAATGGTAACGAGTTACAAAGTCTAACAGAATGAATGAAAAACAAACGTGAGGAATTAAGGTTATTATGTCGCAAAAGAATAATGTTCAGAGTTCTTGAAGAGTTAGTGAATTTAAGACGGACTTTTACTATAAATATACAGTTCCTGGCATTAATTTAGTTAAGAAGAGTGCAACCAAGTGAGTCCCAAACGTACATAAAGCTATGATCCTTTCTTCGGAAAACGCTATTTGCAATTTACGTGCAGATAATGAGTCCAAACTACAGTAAATAACATCGGCATAGGTTATGATAGGCAAGACTAGGGCTATCACCAGCTTTCGTCGTGTATCCAGTGGGGGATAGTTAGCGTTAAGCTACAATTTACGAAGACATCCGTATATACGACCAATGACCACGTTGATATGATTGTATCCAGATAGACTTCGGTTGATTATATAGCCCAGGCTAGTGAAGGATTCCACGGTTGAAATTTTATTTTTATTTAGATTTAGATCAGGTAGTAGATTTAAATTAAAACTTTGCTTAGAAATGGGAATGACTTGCGTTTTAGCGGGGGTTAAGTAACAATCCATTTGACACTGACCAATTAAAAATATTATTCAGGTCCTCATTAATAAGTTTAGCTTGTTCATTTAATTCACCGAAAGGCTTAGCTAAGTGGAATAAGGCGTCATCTGCGTAAAAATGTACCGAAGAATGTTTAAAAACCGAAGGGATGCCATTTATGTGCATACAAAAGAGTATCGGTCCTAGAACTGAACCCTGCGGTACACCTTGCTTTAATTCCTTAAAGGATGAAAAGCGTCCAGCCGGAAAAAAAAACTCTTTGCGATCTATCAGATAAAAAGCTGCCCTCTCACTGAGACCAAAGTTGTGCTTAAGTTTCCAGCATAAGGTTTCATGGTTAACCTTGTCGAATGCCTTCAAAAAATCAAGCAAGCAAAGAATTGTAATATAACCCTTATCGTAATCTTTTCCTATTCCTTCGAGTGGATTTACGATAGTTGTGGAACAGCTATGGTAAGCACATCGGCTCGACTAAATCGAGATAGTGAACAATAACACTCCAGCAAAGAGGATCTTCGAATCAATGCCCCCAGGTGTTCAAGACGACAAGAAAGACCTAACCTCCATCTTAAGGATCAATCAATCAGAGATGCCAGAGTGCTTGGTCTAGATAACTAGAAGCAGCGTGCCCGGGATCGACAAGAATGAAAGGCTGCCGTATCTCAGGCAGAGAGACTCATCACGGGTCGAGAGCCCTTGAAGGAAGTAAGTACAAGCGATATGCTGTAGCGACTGAAGGCTTGTCCAATAACCAACTTGAAATTTTTTAGCTTAAAAATGATACTGTAATTCCGATTGGCAAAAAAACTTTAGAATTAGTTGGGGTTTTAACGAACTTAGAGAGAATAAAATATTTATTGCGAAACCTTTCTTAAAAATATTAAAATTTCTTTTTTCAAATACTTCTAAATTTGTCGCTTCGTATGTAAGGTTAGGTTATTGTTGGGGCAACGTCTCATATAGACCAATGTTGGTCCATAATGGTAAAATAACATACGGCAGAAACTGGCTAGGTAAGCCGTGGTAGAAGGGCTTACTTTTTGCAAATAAAGATCCAAAAAGGAGGACAAGCTGACTGTAATATTTGTGGAAATAATATTCCTCATGCAAATAGCATGAAAGTTTCTACGACAAACTTGTTGTCACTTAAGCAGTCTGCCTTCGTTTTGCACATTTCCTTCCAATCTACAAGCACTGTTAAATTTCCCAGCAAGACTTCAAATTTTACATTCCCACTTAAACTGTCTGTAAAGCGTTCATTTAAAAAGTTTAAGTACCTGACGATCTGACATTATGTCGTTTACACAGTGCTATACTTTTCTTCAGAATCACATCATAAAACAAAAAGTTTATTACTACTTGCCTTGGCAAAGAAAAAAAAAATACAATAAACATTTAAATAATCACTTACGAGTTTTCTCAACTTTACAACTTTTTAATTATTGTAATCCTTTGCTTACCTGCAAATAGAGTGAAAAAGAGAAGGAAATTATTAAAATTTTATTGCAATCGTTTAAATGTTTTTTTGTAATGAAATTAAAAAAGATATTTGAATAAATGACGGGACAGAGATAGAGAAACTTTGCGCACTTTGGGTTTACTTTCCCTTACACCGTTAATCGATACGAATGCGAGCTCCACCATCAACTCAGACGCTGGCAATTTAATATTAATGCGATTTTCATGTTCGAAAAATTGCCTTTCGATGCTTTCAGGCACTAAGACGAAGACGAGAGCTTGTCGCAGTAAATTGATGTTCTTCCTTTTCACCCGAACTGTCGCCATTAATCTAACTTATTTTTGTTTGAATTAGAAAAAGAAAAAAAAAACAAACGGAAACGATATGCTCCTTTAAGATGCAGGAAATTACACTTGACCGATAGTGGAATAAAATAATGCTTATGTTAATGTGGATTAGGAGGAAATGAATATAGACTTGGCACGACGACATATCAATGGTGCCAATAAGGATTTTCATGATGTTTGTTACACGACAAAGTTTAGCACTTCAATGAATCTTCTTCATCAATGTTCAATATTCTGAATTCGGTCGGGAAGATATCCTTAGCGAGGAAATATTATAGGTTACAATAGTGTCAAAATTTATTCAAACAATGACAGTGTTATTTAAGAAACTGCTTAAAATATTTAGTCACTTCAAAGATGCAATTACAAGAAATACAAATACAAAGAAGATGCCAGTAATACTGACTTTACGAATGCTTTCGATAGTTTGAATCATGTCACTCCAAAATTTTGCCTTTTACTCTGTAAGCTGATTAAAAGTGCCTCAAGTTTGTCATTTCGGTCCTGTACTATTTATTGTATTGGTTTCGAAAATTTTAAATAGAAATCGATTTCGTGAATGACGCTAATGACAAATGTGACTGAAAATTAATAGAAAACTAAGTTCAATCAGTGCTGGTCGATTGTTTCATATCCAAAACGACATGAACCGAACACAGGTAAACCGTTTTGACACTTTCGTGATTTTGTTTTTGTATTAAACACTTTTGCCTGTGTGAAAATTTCTAATTTTGTGCCAAAAAATCGTAATTTGCGAGAAGGTTTGATTTTCATTTTTCGTTTGATGAAAACGGCGGCTGAAGCGCATCGAAATCTCCAAAAAGTTTACGGAATTGCTGCTCTTAGTGAAACAACATGCCGCAATCGGTTCCGCCGTTTTGAGGACGGTGATTTCGATATTGCTGATCGTCCGCGTGAAGGAAGTTCAAAATCCTGAAGACGCTGAATTGGAGACATTGATCGACGAGGATCCGTGCCAAATGCAAGAACAGCTTGCTTCAGCATTAGGAGTTACCTACCAAGCCATTTTCAAAAGATTGCATGCGTTGGGAATGATTTAAAATCAAACAACTTGGGTGCCTTATGATTTTAAGCCAAGGGGCGTTGAGCATCGTTTTTTTTTTGCCTGTGAACAACTGCTCCAGCGGCAAAAAGGAAGGGTATTCAACCAAAAGTAAAGAAAGTATTGTGGAGTTCCGGTAATGCTTCTAGGTCGTCGGCTTGGTCGAATATTTACGCAAAGTTTATGCAGTGTATTTGATGTGACCAGGTCATTGTCATTTATTAAATACTGTACGATAACGATATCGACTTCAATTGATGCGATTGAACCGAGCACTGCGCGAAAAACGGCCACGAGCAGAGGCATAAAAAATGATCCTACAGCATTACAACGTTCGGCCTCACGTTGCCAAACCCGTAAACGCCTATCTGGAAACGTTGAAATGGGAAGACCTACCCCACTCGCCATATTCCCGAGATTATTACTTGTTCCAATGGATGGCACATGGTCTGGCTGATCAGCAGTTCCGCTCACATGAAGACATCGAAAAACGGCTTAATTCGTGGATAGCTTCGAAAAATGAAGCACCTTTACCGTAACGAGCTACACCAGAAAGATGGGTAAAAGTTTTACGTAAGGATGGGCTATATTTTGAATGATTTATTTGAAACTATTTTTTCACAATAAAATTACATTTATTTTCAAAGAAAAAAAAAATACATGGGGACTAAGTTGCGCACCTAATAGTTTCCCATTGTTATTACAGAAAAGAATGGAATGGAATTTATAAAATGATCGCCAAAAAATATCGGTGAATTCGCAGCATCACTGTGTAGGCCCCTCATTGATTCGATCATGCCTAAAGAAGGAAATAGGCTTCACAATTACACGCCGACCATAAATTTGTAAGTCGTAAAGCATGTAAAGTAATGGCTTACTAAATTTTGTCAACTTGTTAATGGTCGCTTCTTGCCACACAGTATCGCAGGCTTATCCCTAATCAACCAAACAAGCTGAGCAACGATTCAGTTTTTTGGTGCATGCGAGGGTGGTCGTATACAAGACATTTTACTTTATTTTTTTTTATTTTTCTAGCAAGTCTCCTTGTATGTGTACACACTTCTCCCGGTCACATCTCTGTAACCTGCCTAAAAAGAACTCAGCGTTTTTCTGTGAAAAATAGTTGCTCATAAAGGTGATTGCCTCCTCATATGACGAAAATCTCTGTCCTCCGAGCCCAGTTTTTAGATGAGAGAACAAGAAGAAGTCGCTTGGGGATAGATCTGGTGAGTAAAGCAGATGGTCAAGCAAATCGAACCGTTATAAAAATCGATTAAGACCAATCCGTGACTATCCCAAAAAAACAGTCGCTATCACTTTGTAGTCCAGTGTTTGTTTCGGGTGTATAATGGTGTATCCAAGTTTCCTCCACAGTTATCGGCTTCAAAACTTAGATTTATAGCGCCTAGAAGAGCCAACAGAGTGGTGGAAATGTTCATTTGAACACGTTTTTTGTCTTACGCAAGCAAACACGGCACCCAACGTGCGGACAGCTTTCTCATGCCTAAATCTTGATTTAATATGTTACAAACATGTTCCTTGGACATTTTCATAACCTCTGTCATCTCTCTTCACTTCAATTGGTGCTATTTGGTGAACTTTAACGATGTAATCGTTAGTAGTTGCAGTTTTTGGACGTCCCGAGTGTTCATTGTCTCCCAAGCTCTTACGGACAAAATTTTAATGTGGTAAACGATGGTGCGGAGACCCCATCCCCATGGTCCAAATCATCTTTGATTTGCGTAGGTGTATTGCCCTTCAAAAACAAAAATGTAATGACATCTCAAACTAAAAAACGGTCACATCGACTCACTCAAACGACTGTCACCTAAATGGCAGAAAATTTGGTGAATAACTGTCAAAAGATGCGCAACTACATTCACTACCTTTGAGGTAACCTTCCTCGTAAAGATGCCAAATAGTTCGATTCGTTTATTTCACCAAAATGCGTATCTGATTTACAATCAGAAAGTGAAGGAAATGAAGTGATGAAGAATTCGTGGCGAATCAACGGGTCGAATTAAAGCGCTTCAAAATAAATCAAACTAGCGCATTAAAAGCGCTTAAAAAATCTGAACGCCAATTGCTCTGCAGCGGGTTTTCTTGTGAAATTTGACATTCTTTTTCTTTTCAGTGTGGTGTCAGAAATATATTAATGAATTTGGTTTAAAAATTCTAACGAGTCTTGTTTCATTAATTTTTCAAGAACTTAAAGAGCTTTTCAAAAATGTTTAAAGGCAACTTTTTAAAAGCATTTTCCTCGATTAAAATGAAACAAGTATCAATCAATTTAATAAAACTCTAAGGAAGGATGTGAGTGTTTCCTTGATCAAGAGTATAATTAACAATCCATACGCTCCTCGAGCTACGATTACATTCCTTAACTTCATGAATGGAATCCTGATTAACACCTTCTGCTTCAATTATTATTTTTGTTTGTTTACACCCCGAAGTCGTGGAGTATATAGATTACATTCAGTATGGCAACACCACCCAGTATGGTTTTAATGAACATATTAGCTTCAATTGTTATCCCAATTAACGCTCTCAGAACAGCACTTACCGCAAACTATCTAGACTCGAATGTAATCTTTATTTGTAATCTCCTGCTAATTAGTATCGCATTAAATTTCACGTGAAATGAATCCTTGTGACTTCAAACAGTCACCGACAATAAAATTAATGCAATTAATCACGAAAATAAATAAAGTACAAGAAAATTCTTTCTTTTCAACAAACAATCGCAAACCCCACACAAAACTGCATGGAAACGAAAGCGAAAAAGACGACGACGACATCGACAACACGCAACGCACCGCCACGAGAACCGACGAAACAGAAATAATCTTTTCTCATGTCTAGACGAATGGCTGCACCTTTTTTCTTTTGTGCTATTTCATCCTCATTTCTTAATGCCACAACCCCCCAATTCCACCCTTATCGATTCCAAGTATCCCTATTTCGCTTGTGTTAACAAACCGCAAACTCAGTTTCTCCTCACCCATTCGAGTTAGAAAAGATCCTCAAATCCTATTAGAAAGCATATACCCCTATGCATGGCCAAGCAATGAGTCCCAAAGACCAGCTATTGAACCAACTAAGGGCGCTAGATGGAATTGCATGGTATCATTAAAAAAAAAGGGTTTCTTCATGAAGGAAATTCAAAGTCTGGTTTCTTTTCAGCTGGACGATGGCAGCATGGGTAAGCCTGACCAGCACTTTAAGGACCCTACACATAGGGTGTGTGCTAAGTACTTTGTATAGTGGAACCACAAAATCAGACGCCATGACACTTTCAATCACACTTGATTTTGATGGAGTTAAATTATGATAATGTCGTCGGGGGGTGCTATGCAGGTTTGTGTTAAACTAGCAGACTTTGCCGCACCAAATGAAGTTTTGAACTTTGTTTGCATAACGAACTGCTGCCTCAGAAGTCATTCCCATGCGCACGAAGGGAAAAGTTGACGCATTAAATTACGAACAGACTGTTCCTTAAAATTTTGTGCAACTTTATTTGCATTTTAAGCATCAAAATTTCTATTAGGCTGCAAAAGTCTGTTCAGCAGAAAGTTTCGTTGGCTTTGTGCTGGCAGCGCGAAATGAGAGATCATTAAATAGAAAACTGTTTATGGTTGATTGGAGCTTGAATATTTGCTCCTGCTATTTATAGGCGTACTTGTGGAAGACGTTTTCGAAAAAAAAACACGAAAAATAAATGATTTGCACGAATAATTGTTAGTTGCAGATTTATTTCGTCATTTGAGAAATAACCTACAATCAATTGGGTTCGACATATTTTCGATAATTAAATACATAAAGGGTGGTCCATCTCTTGAATTGGAGAGCTACACAACTGTAAGTTTGATTTGTTGTTTTAGTACATTGCTGGATGAGAATTGGTAGAGAAAAAAGTGAAAACAATGTAATAATTTACAAAGTTACAATTTGAGCCTTATTTCTGCATGAGTGTCAAAAAACTGCAACTATAAAAAATTATGTTTAATTCATCCTGGCATCAATCCACTCAAGATCTTCTATCAGAATTGATCACTATCAGAATTCAAAAACTCATTGAAAAATTCTTAAATTATGATAATGCCGATAGTAATCTTTAACCATTTTTTTTAATAATTTATTAACTTATTTCTTTTATTATCTTTTTAATAGGACTACCGGTTGAAAATGTCGTTATTGCAGACAACTTCATATCTATTACTCTGAGGTGAATTTTGACCATGACAGCTGTCACATCAGAAACTTCATGTCATTGTCTAATTATTTCAGTCTAGGTTATTGGTCATTAGTGAAAACACACGAGTTTTTGTAAAGCCGTAAAATGTCTACATTCGTGCCATCAAAACAACATTTGTGGGAAATTTTAATATGCTTCTTTCATTTAAAGAAAAAAACAATCGAAGCGCATCAATTGCTTACCGAAGCTTACCCGGGCTATACTATAGACGTTAGAATGTGTCAGAAGTTGTTTAAGCGGTTCAAAGATGGTGATTTCGATACCGAAGACAAAGAACGCCCTGGCCAGATGAAAAAGTTTGAAGACCATGAATTGGAGGCATTGCTCGATCAAGATCCGTCACAAACGCAAGAAGAACTTGCAAAATCACTTGGCGTCGCTCAGCAAACCGTTTCCGATAGTTTGAAAACGATGGGAATGATCCGAAAGGTAGGACATTGGGTGCCGTATGAATTGAAGCCACGAGACGTCGCCGATTTTGCATGTCCGAAATGCTGCTTTAAACGCCACAAAAAGAAGTCTTTTTCGCATCGAATCGTCACTGGTGATGAAAAATGGGTACATTACGATTATCCAAAACGTCGGGCAATGTATGGATACCCCGGACATGCCTCAACATCGACGGCCGTTCAGAATATTCATGGCCTGAAGGTTATGTTGTGCATTTGGTGGGACCAGGGTGTTGTGTATTATTTGTTAGTTGCTAAAACCGAATGAAACAATCACAGGTGAGGTCTACAGACAACAATTGATGCGTTTGAGCCGAGCACTGAAGGAAAAACGGCCGGAAACGGTCGCAAGACACGATAAAGTTATTTTGCAACATGACAATGCTCGGCCACATTTTGCAAATGTCGTCAATTGAATTTTTATCTATTTTTCCTCAATAAAGCATTGATTTTTGAAAAAAACGACATTTTCAACCGGTAGTCCTATTATCATAGATACAGTGACGAGCACAACTGGTCAAATGTTTTTATTTATTTACGAAATGACTGAAAACAAACAAATTTAAATAAAAGGCAATTAATTTAGATTCTTAAAATTTTTATTGAGAGCCAAGGAACATATTCTGGAGGAACTAGAAAGAAGAGATGTTGATGTAACGGAAAAAATAAAACAAAACGGAAATAGCCTACTTGTCCAATTTTGCACGTTTTAGTTTGGGTACGGTTAAATGCGTAACAGTTTGACAGAAAAGATTTTTTTTTTGTTTTCTCTTATGATGTGTGATAACCTTTTCGGAAAATTAACAGTTTGTTAGTTTACTTAAGAGTTTATTGTTTTACAGTATGTTATAAGCGCTCGCTCTGTAAAAACGTGAAAAATGAAAGAACTCGGTAAAACAATTGTACAGAGAGCTATTTTTTTGCTAAAAGTGGTGAATCGACTCGACATATTGCTGCTGTTCTCAAAATATCGAAGACCCCGGTATTAAATATAAAAAAAAAATAAAATTGACGTTTCAACAAGAAGAATGGAGCGAAGTTTGAGAAGTTGCAGCTGTAGGACACCTAAGGAAGCAGCACAAGTCATTGGTAAGCCAGTGAGCGAATGAACCGCCCGCCGCGCTCTTCAAAAAATAGACCTGCAAGCTTATGAAAAACGTAAGAAGCCCCTTCTCTCGGCAAAAAATGTTAAGACCAGGCCAGCATTTGCTAAACGCCATAAAAACTGGACCATTGACCAATGGAAAAAGGTTATTTGATCAGACGAGACCAAAGTAAATCGGATTGGAACAGATGGCAGATCTTATTACTGGTCGCGTCAAGGAGAGTCATTACAACAACACCAAGTGAAAAAAACCGTGAAACATGGTGGAGGATCAGTTATGGTCTGGGGGTGTTTCTCATGGGATTCTCTTGGACCGCTAGTGAAAATTGATGGCATAATGAACAGATTTCAATATCTGAATATTTTGCAAAACAATTTGCCAGCATATTTGTCAACTACAGGCTATAAAAGTTCATAGATAATTTTCCAGCAGGATGGTGATCCCAAACACACCTCAAAAATTGTTAAGGAGTGGCTAGGAATCCAACAATTTCAAACTATGAAATGGCCAGCACAAAGCCCCGATCACAATCCAATTGAGAATTTATGGTCAATTGTGAAGCGAAGATTGGGGCAATGCGAGAATCCCCCATCGAATCTCAACATACTTTGGGATCGCATCTCGCATGAATGGAACCAAATTCCTAACCAATTCCTTCATAATTTGGTAGAGAGTATGCCAAAACGCTGTGCAGCAGTTATAAAAAACAGAGGTCTGTGGACAAAGTACTAAGAAATCGTACCCAAACTAAAACGTGCAAAATTGGACAAGTAGGCTATTTCCGTTTTGTTTTATTTTTTCCGTTATATCAACATCTTTTCTTTCTAGTTCCTCCAGAATATGTTCCTTGGCTCTCAATAAAAATTTTAAAAATCCAAACTAATTGCCTTTTATTTAAATTTGTTGGTTTTCAGTCATTTCCCTAAATAAATAAAAACATTTGACCAGTTCTGCTCGTTACTGTACATGTATAAATATATCATTTATAATTTTTTTGAACATTTCGAAATAAATTGTAAAACTATTTCAGTTGAACGAAAATTAAGTAGAGCTTATCTACACATGTACTTTTAATTGTGCTATCTATGCTGAAAAAAAAATTGTTCAATATTTTCCAACGATTGTTGCTTTATTGAAAAGATATATTATGAAATATGACTTCATGCAACAAAATGCTTCGACTGGCTAGTAGGCCATCCTATCAACCTAATTTTTAACGATCATTCATATGTCAATTTCTCTGCCCATATTTCATGAATAGAATTGTACGCAAAACACCAATTTCCAACGGCGTCAAATTGCATCAATGTGACGACCGAGAAACATTGCCACAACAATTGATTAAACCATTAGTGGGCAATACATTGAACATGGCACGTAGCCTCATTTTGCTGGAACCTTAACGCGTTCAAATCTTTTATTTCTAACCAATCGTCTGAAATCAAGTAAGCAAAAGAGGGCCATTTAAGGCTTTGCTGGTTAGTGAGAAGAAAATAAAAGAGAAGAGTACTGAAGTAGTTTTGTGCGATTTTTGGGTTGACAGTGTCATTGGGCCAGACATTCGATAGACTGCACATTTTGGACACATTGTCGGAGATCGAACAAAAAATGAATCTCTGCAATTGACTTCTGTCCGTCTCATGTTGAAAATTCTTCTCTATGACGCCAAATGTTGGACGATAAGTAGGACAGCAGAACAGATTTTAAGAACCTTCGAGAGAAAAATTCTCCGTCGGTTATTCGAATTTATCTGCAAGGAGGACAGGAGGAGGTACAACCGCGATTTCTAAACATCACAGATGTGGAACTATTCGGATATTATTACATATATTTACGAAAGAAGGGAAGACCGAACCTTCACTTCAAGAATCAAGCAATCGTAGTTACCAGTAAGCTTGATCTTATCAATTGGAAGGACGGGATCGTGCAGAGTATAAAGCGGCTTTAGCTCATGGCTTGCAATTAGATTAGATTAGATCAGATTAATAGGTTTTTTTTTGAAAAAGATGCTAGTGCGACCAATTTAGTGAATGGAATGGACCTGAATTACATGTAGACCTGGGCGGTATTCATTGTCCGCAGGAAAGCACCACATGGCAGAAAGCTAAGGAAACAATGGCTTTATACATGACAATTTCCAAGACGTGTGATTTCGAGAAATGAAGACAACTTCAGTTGACCGCGATACAACAATATAAGATTTAGTCCAACTATTGCACTCACTGTTCTCTTAAAGTTTAGATTTTGTTTTTCCCCGACATACGGAAACCATTTTCGCATTCGTGATGAACTATTTTTTCAGAAAAGTGACTATTTCAAGACATTTTTCTGATATTCTATGAACATACTGTTATGGTAAAAGAAAAATAGATTTGATAATTCCTTTTAGCAACAAATGTCCAATCTAATTTTCGATTACAAGTGTATTTTTGAGTTGAATTGTGTGCACATGTGTCAAGAAAGTGAACTTATTTTTACATCAGTAGTAAGTTTCGTTCTTTGTTGTAAACGAGTTGCAGAGCCCATCGTTAATTTTGTGAAATTCTGCAATGTTTGGATTGATTGAACGGCCAACTAGAAATCACAGCTATTTTTTAGGAAGTAATTCCTGCGTACTCGATGTTAGAATTTCGTGTCCACTTCAGGATGAGTCGGGCTTCCTTTTCGGTTAGTTCAAAAATACTGCCTTGTGATGACATTTCGAATTAGATTCTGAAATCCTTATTCTAGGTTATAAATTAATTTCAAAAAAATACATAACCACTCTCATATTTCATAAACTTCAACCGATTAGCATACGATTTAAAAATTAACAACTGACATTTGACGTTTCATCAATCAACTTCAAAAAGCAGTCACATATTTTTAACTACAAATCCAGTCCACTTCCTCACCATGTGTCAATTTGCTTTGCCTTCAAATTCACGGTTGACTAGCTAGTGCCTAGAATTCTGAACGCGGCCATTCTCAATAAATGTTTGTTGACCGCACCGAGAGCAGAACCACGCGAAAGTGGTTAAACTTTTCGAGAAATAGCAGAATAGCTATGAAGATCTGCAAATATGAAAAATTATCGTGAGAAAAAAAAGAAGACATAAATAAACATCGCCCGGTCGCATTGCAAAATTTTAAATAAGAAAGTCATTTTTATATATAAAGGATATTTTAGAGACGTTAGAAGAATATGTGTCGGCCAGAACAAGATCTCAAATCAAATATTTTCTCCTGCCAACACCAGAAAAACAGCGAAACTTGGAGAGCAAGTGGATCAATCCGTGTATGTTAATTGATTGGCATTTTGAAGTGTCAGCAGGACAATTATTCAAAGCGTACTTCCAAAGCTGATCGATATTGGCTTCAAAGGAAAAGTGTTGCTCTTCTTGCCTGGCCATCACAATCCCCGGACTTGAATCAAATCGAACACCTTTGGAAGTATATTAAGGATGCTTTGGGGAGTACGAAGTAGTTAATCAATCCCACCATCAGTTTGTCAAAAAATGATTGCATGATTGATGAGCATCGAAAGGGAAAAACACAAAATATTAGGTCTACAACAGAATGTTCTTCTGTTCTTCATATAGGAACTTCCAAACTGTGATAGCGACCATATTGTTGAAGCTACATCTGTCAAATTTGCTGCCATTTATTCAGTCTGTTTTGTCAAATCACCATGGACGGATAAAGCGCTCAATGAGTGTTCTGTTAGTCCTTCCGGTAGGACTATTCACCGTGTGGTGGAATAATTTTAGTCCACTGGTTCATTCGCGTTCGTCGACGAAACGCAAGATCCGCCGAAAACAGCATAGAGACCCATTCCTTATCAATCCACATGAGATCCAAGTGCGTCCAATGCATCCCGAAAAAGTCAATGTTTGGTGTGAAATTTGGGCTGGCGGCGTCATTGGGCCATATTTCTTTGAGTACGACGTTGGCCAGGCCATCACCGTCAGCGCTATAGGTCGACGTTTACTAATATCTCTTGGCCTGAATTTAATCATATGGACAACAACGGTAGGTGGTTTCAACACGAGCGATTTTAGGGCACGGTCATCTCATGTGGAGGTGGTTTGAACTGGACACCGAGATCGTTGAATTTGACCCCGTGAGACGAGTTTTATGAAGTCGCAGGTATATGCGAATAAGACACAAACCAGAGCCGCATTCAAAGCCAACATCACACAAGCCATCGCTGTCAGATTCAGCCTGATTTATGCGCTAGAGTCATGGAAAATTTGACATTCCGGATGTGCGCCACCCAGAGAATGACATCGATAGGCCTTTCAAATGAATAAAAAATTACGATTAAAATTCACACAGACTTTTTTATTTAAATTTAAGGATAGGAAGTGCTTAATGAAAGACCCTTTAGTATCTTTAGTACTGGGATTTTGTAAATTTTCTTTAATTACCATCTTGTAGCAGTTTTTTTTTTACCAATGAATTTATGTTTGTTAATTTGCTGGTTTTCCAAGTAATTTTTTAATAAGTTTCGTGCAGAATAATTTGTCCTTCTTAATTTTTTAGCTTTTTGTTCCTTGTACACTTGTTTATGTACCTATTTTTTTAACCACAACTGTATGTCATTTCTTATCTAAGAGTCTGGACATTAGATAAAATAAACCACTTCTGACTGTAAAAAATGGCGTTTTTCTTAATTTTAAAAAACACCTCTTGTTGGATGTCCCTTAATTTTGCTTTTCTCTGTTTCAAGAAGGATTACTAAATAAAAATATCTTTAATTTTAGCTGCACATTTTTGTATCTTCAAATGACACAACTCGAAAGAAGATAAAATTCTGGAGAAGTCATTCGCTGCTGTTTGCAATAAAGTGAAAATAATAAAATTAAACCCCCCAAGAGATTTTAATGTCCCAGAAAGAGTGACGACAATTGACAGCTGAAACTTCAACACCATCGCATTTATGACTGTACATACATGCAGACGGATGATGTCATGCAATTCCAGTTCAAAAATACATTGAACGAGTCAGGCAAAGAAACGCATTACACTTCTGGCAGGCGTTTTCCAACTCATTTTTGACACAACTTGGGGTGCACGAAACGCGTGCCATACACACCCAAAACCAGACATGTGGTGTTGCTCCTCAAACCGAACATGGCGGAATAAATATGTACAAAGGAGGGTCACTCTTTCCTTCGCCAACAAATGACAGAAATATGAATTCGCGAAAAAAAAGACGGATTTGAAAAATGAAAAATATCGTATTGGTGGCAATTTCCATCATCATCGTCACGGTCACACAATGGAACTCGGAATCGGAATGAATTGAATTTGGAAGGATACTGGCAATAAGACAAATAAGGGACCTCAGAGGCAATATTTGTTCCGGCTGGGTAAACATCTGAATTTGATGGAAACATAAAAGGATGTGAAAAGGAAACCATCATTCCAGACAATAAAATGAAATCGATATAATCATGTGTTTTGTCCTGGCAGGACAAAAGGGACTGGAGATTGGATTGCATGTGTGCAATGAGCAACCCGCACATAAAACGACAAAAAACTCACAATAATATTTTATCATCCACGAGTACTCGTTCGTTCGTTTGTTTGTTCCTTTTCTCAGCCTTAAATACCCAATCGATTTTAGAAAGAATCATTTTGATATTTTCATTTCAATCAAGGGTGTGCCAAGAGCTTATAGTTGATTCGAAAAAAAAAACTCAAGTTTCCCCAAAAGTATCTTGTTGCCTACAATTGGCAGCCCGTAATTTTTGTGTAAAAATCAATTACATCTAAAAGGATAGGAATGGTAAAAAAGGGATCTTATATTATATAAAAAGCTTCTTAATTTATGTTGACGAATTTGACCTAGATACGCGGAACCCTCTAGCTAGTAATATTATTCTTCCTCATGCATTTGCAAAGAAATATTACACGCACAACAAAAATCGTTGTTAATGGATATAGCTCAACCCCCACCGTGCTGCTGTTTCGAATAAAATGGAAATCACAAAAGTTAAACACAATTTCCAAGGGAATAGCTATTAGAAGACCAAATGTTTCAGAATCATCTCGTCGTCTCTTACCCAAGGACATGATTTAATAAAATTAAGCGTGAAAAAACAAATAGCAAAGTGTCAACTGATTCGGGGCAAGTGCTTGGAATATTTGTCATCACACCCGTCATAATAAATTTTATTATTTTATGGAAAGAGAAGGGAAAAGTACTCCGAACATTTTTTAATGCATTTCGTCGGCTCATCAAGATCATATTCAAGCTGGAAGTGGCAGTTCTTTCTTTAGCGTTTTTGTGAAATATGATTTTTTACAACATAATATAAAGTCAAGACACTCAAAGTGTGTTTAAAACATTGAATTCGTATACCAACTCTTGCATTAAAATCGGTTTCCGAATAACCCTTTTTTAGAACTTAAAAACCAAAAACAAACTTACGTTGAATTTCTACTTTTTGTTGATTTTTAATTGAAAAGACTAAGAGAAGGGTTCTATTTTTGCACAATAATAAAACTTAGTATCAGAATGTTTTTGTTTAAACTTTAAACTAGAAAATAACAAAACTAAGAACTTCCTTGAAATAAAGCTACCCTAATTACATCAGAACGAATGCTCACTTTTTTTTATATCTTTCTTAAATCTACCTTAACCCTTAGCCCAGCCGGC
The DNA here is from genome assembly GCA_963555765.1 of Orthonevra nobilis. Taxonomy (NCBI): domain Eukaryota; kingdom Metazoa; phylum Arthropoda; class Insecta; order Diptera; family Syrphidae; genus Orthonevra; species Orthonevra nobilis. The sequence goes on along the minus strand of OY743226.1, from coordinate 12,189,138 downwards.
TGAAATGAACATCTTATATCATCTCTTTGGAGCAAACCTTACCTGAGAAGACGACAAGGACAGCGTCTCCTCTCCTTTTAACCGCCAAAACTGTTGGTGGTGCCTAACTACGTTGTCCTTGTCACGGTCTGCTGACGCCCTGCTGAACCGGAGATTCTCCGACATCTTCACAATAGACAAGTCGTCATCTACACTCTTTCGGGCAACATGGAAGATTAACGGCACCCCTCGTTTCTATCTTGAATCAGGCTGTTGAAGTTCAAATAGAGGAAAGCATCTGGTGGAGTAAAGACGTTAAGGCGAACAGTCTCGGGATACATAAAGTTCGGGTAGTAAGCCCCTGAGATCAGGTTATTTCTCGAGGTCATTACTTTTGCAACGTTTTTCCGAATAAGTTTAGTTACAAAGTTATCCACTCGCATAAAGTTGGCCCCGTTGTACATGACCTTGTTTGAATAGAATTTTTTGTACTCAGACTTTGGAGTTCTATATAAAGAGACAAGATCGCTTGTGAAGATGGAGACAAGCCCTAAGAAAACTCGAATCTTTTCACTCGAAAACCCGAATCTTTTACATTTAGCCTGCTCCCACGTTGAAACACACGGGAACATCCATAAGCAAGCACAGAGCAAATGAGCGCCATGTTGCAGATAACATTTACCATCGCATCGAGTTGACTGCTGTAAAACAGTCTATTTGTCATGGAATAGGACGCTTGCTATATATGTTTGTTATAATATAGATACTGATCCAGCCAGACTTCCAGATACATGACTACACTTCGGCTTGCCAGAGGCTGCCCGTTTTGTCCGACGATAGAGAACATTGTCCGGAACAGAATGGTCTTGAACTTTTTGAAATTGATCTTCAACTTCCAATCATCGCAATATCCCTTAATCTTTTCGAAGTCACGTTGCAACAGATTTACAATTACCGCGAACTTCGGACTTGACCTGTACGCGATTAAGTCATCAGTTTACGCTATGGAGTGGCTGAGAGACCCTACAAGATCGCTTATGAAGATCGTCGAAATAACTATACCCTTTTGCAGACTTTGCCATTCTTCACAAGAAACGTTCCACCGGTGAGCATATTAAAGATTGTGTACAGCAGTGGTTTGCTTATGCCCAGTTGGTTTTACTCGAAAAACAGCCCCTGCGACCAAAGCCTTTTCCAAGTCGATCAGCACGGCACCCGTGCATTGTTTCTTACCTTTGTTGCATTGGTTATCTGATACTAATTTTGAAGCGGCATGAATGGTATCATGCTACCCTCTAAAACCGAATTGGTTATTTGGAATAATATTTATGTCCTCAAACCACTTAGTCAGAGCTCTTTTGATGACCATTTCAAATACCTTACTGATGTTCGGAAGGAGACTTATCGACCGAAAATTTGCCGGATTGGATGTTTCTTTGTTCCGTTTAAGAATTGGTTGTACTACCGCTGTCTTCTAATGAGCTGGATAATGTGTATTATTCAGCAAATTGTTAAACAGGGTAGTACAAATGTTAACCGCTTTTAGGGGGAGGTGTCTAAGAACAATGTTTGATATATCGTCGATTACTAAAGATTTCTTTCTTCTAAGCTAACCGAAGATATCTTCCATTGATATAAACACGGGATTTGCCCCTTCATCGGCGATGACACCATTTGCTAAATTATCATCATGAACATGGAAAAACCAGTGCTCTCCGATCGAACGCATATTTGACAGGAAGACCAACGGATTCGTGACATGAGGACTAAGACGTATTTCAGTTTAGAGCGTTTCTGACCATCGTTTTATCCATTCCAATCGAGAATTGGCCTCATTACCCATCGAGTCTATGTGTAACTTGAATTGCATTTTGTTGTCGATCCAAGATCAACAACGTACCTTAAACCACTTATGACATAATAAATTGCCCTAAAAATTATTTTTAAAAGACGCATTTTTCAATGTAAAGTCGAAATCATGCCCTCGTCAGGTTGGATTTTTATGTCGATTTTTTTCACGACATTTGAAGTTATTAGATTTTTTTTAACTTCTGTATTTTGCATGGGAATCCCCCTTTTTAAAATATTTTTTCTAAACAGATTTAGCAACACAAAAGCCCATCTCAATATTTTTGTAAGAAAAAAACTATCAGTTGAGCTTATGTTTTCGTTGTGTAAAGATTATTGTTTCCATTTTTTAAATTAAAGATATATTTTTACGATGGAAAAAAAGAAGCTGCAACGAAATGCAATTTCTTAAGAAATAAAAATTGCTATTTAGATCGCTTAGCAAAAGGAGAAACCTCTACAGATGTTGGTTACCGTTTTGGCTACGAACAATCAACAATAAGAGCCATAAAAACAATGAAGTTCCAATAAGAAAATCTGCAATTTCCGGTACAAATTTAAGTTCGAACTTCAAGCAGAAGAAGTGTTAAAAAAGCCAGGAAAAATCGTAATTTGATTAAAAAAAATTAAACCCTTTTGCTGTTACGAGATGCTGAAGTAACCATCCAGCCATCTACTTCTACCGGTCAATCTTATACAGAATTGTCAGCGAGCACAGAATGGCTGACTGTTTTTCAAAAAAGAAATGTTTTCCACAGCGTAATGAGGTTGCATCAATAGATGTAAAAAATGCTTAGAGTTTTCCTGAAAAGACTTTTTAAATTATTGAAGATGGTCGATACTGTCCCGATCATACAAACAAAAACATGATTTCCGCATTCTGTGCCGATCTGACCGTCGAATTCCTAGTTTTGAGTTGTGTAAACGTCTTTAATTTCTTCATTTAAGGCATATGTATTTATAAAAGTTAGTAAAATAATTTTTTTAAGTCTCCGAATATACTTCTTTAAGGGTTTATGATAACTTCAATCCACACCAGAAATCTCGTTCATTTACAAGAAATAAAATGCTTGTTCTTTTGACTTTCTTCGTTTCCGGCAAGCCATAACTCTTCCAAGCCACTTTATTTGACAGCATGGATTTTTCCAAAAATTCACTGTGACTAACATGCTTGAGTTTCTTTTCTGCTTTTCCGACTGCATTTCCACTGATTTAAATAAGGTTTTTGATAAAATTTCTCAAAAGACTGAATGAGCTTTCAAGTACTCAAAAAAAAGGAATACCTCAGGGAAGTCACCTTAGTCCCTTTCTGTTCATTCAAATAAAGGGTTTTTCAACAGGGACGCTACAAAAGTAGAGCGACAGGGACAGCAAACGACGCCATAATTCTTGCCGCCCTTTTGACATTTCTCTTCAGTAAAGTTTGCCATTTCATGATGGGAAGACATACGAGCCAACAACGAGTCGAAATTATTAAAATTTATTAACGAAATTTGGAGTCAGTGGCCTCAACGTTAAGAGCGCTTCGTCTAATTTATGGTCGTCATAATCGTCCTAGCGGATCAACAATTGAGCGTGTAGTGGAAAAATTTGAATTACCAGGCACAGTACAAAATGTTTCCGTGCCAGTGAGACAAAGAAGTGCCCGTAGTGTCGAGAATATTGCTGCCGCTGAGGCTTCAGTTGCAGAAAGCCCAAATGTGTTTCTCATACGTCGTTCTCAAGCGTTGGGAATCTCTGTGATCTTGGCCTACATCCTTACAAGATTAAATTGACGCAAGAACTGAAGCCGCTTGCCCACCAGAAGCGTCGTATGTTCGTGAATTGGGCCTAGCAACAACTTGAAAATGATTCGGATTTTCATCGAAAAATCATGAGGCTCATTTCTGGCTGAATGGCTCCGTCAATAAACAAAATATGCGGTACTGGTCAGGCAGCAATCCACACGTACTCCATGAGTCATCACTGCATCCCGAAAAAATTACGGTTTGGTGTGGTTTATGGGCCGCCGGCGTCATTGGGCCGTACTTCTTCCGTGATGATCAAGACCAGCACGTTACTGTGAAAGGGGGTCGCTACCGTTCAATGATAGCCGAATATTTTTGGCCCCAATTAGATGATATGGACTTGGAGGACAAGTGGTTTCAACAGGAAGGCGCCAAACAGCGAATGTCACGATCAATTTTTTGAAAACCAAGTTTGGAGAACGTGTTATCTCACGAAATGGTCCAGTCGCTTGGCCGCCTCGGTCGTGGCAAATTCTTAACAGTTTGTGCTGCGCGTTTTTTTTCTTTTTTTTTCTTACTGTATAAATGCTATCGTGCTTCTGGTCTATTAATAGTTCTCCGACACATTAAGACAATCTATCTAGATCTATAGTATGTTGTAAAAACTTATAAGAACAAAAGAGATCTAATTTTGAAAAGAATCATTCAAAACCTCGTTTTAATATCTTCCGCTTGTTTTAATGTTTCCATCTGCCATCTGTGCATTTGGAAGACTTCCTCGATGCACATGCAAATTAGAAACCAACTCTAAATGGGCCAATAAACGAGAGCTTTATGTATAACGCCATTAAAGTCATCAAGCATGGATTTCATCAAACCACTGGCGTTCAGACTTTTAATCATTAAAGTATCTCAACCGAACGAAAGGAAAGTTTAATCGTATTAAAATTGTTTCTTTTTTTTTCTATTATGCAGATGGATTTCCATTTACCGCTAACATCAACAACATCATTTGACAGCACCTGCTTTCAATACTTTCAAAAATTGCTTTGCATTTTCTTACCCATTTGCTAATCTACAGATACTCACAAGAGAAACATAAAAAATAATTCTTAAAAAAATGCTAAAAGACGTAAAAGAAATCAAAAAAACGTTAGAAATGTTAATTGTTGCCTATCGATGTTCGAATATAAATTATAAGACCGCGGCATCTAAGGCCATTGGCCCTCTAAATCGTTGAACGAAAATAATAGTGCCAAGCGAAAAATATTCAAACTATCTAATTTCATTGGCTTGTGAAAAAATTGGAAGCAATTTTCGTTCTCTTTGATTATTCATTGAAATAAATCTTCTTATTAACCGAATCAGATAAATGTTGAAGCTAATTGAATAGAGAAGATGGATGGAGGCGAATTGTTGCATTGCGGAAAGGCGTGGTGATTGTAGATGGTACCTCATGGAACCCTTAGATACTCACGCGATACTTGATGTTGTTTTGCGCTCTAGAAGAGGGCGTTTTATTTTAATTTTAATTAAATGTTGCTTTGTAATTAATTTGTGCCATGATTGTGGAGTTTGATGCGGAATTTCGTGCTGCTTTTTAATTCTCATTAAATTTCTTTGAATTAATTGAATTTAAACCAAAATTTGTGGAGGATAGGTTGTTAGAAAGTTTTTTTTTGTTCTTCCTTATTCACGGGTCTACGGTGCATTCGATGGTATTTCGATTGTCTTTGGAATCAATTTACACATGCATAGGAGCTTCTTAGGTCATCTTTTTCAAGTCAAGCACTTTATGCAAATGTTTCTGTCCCATCTACAAAAAGAGCGACCCTGTGAGTTGCTGAACGTCGCTGGTTGTTTCGGAAAACTTTTTGAAACACGTAAATAAGCTTATACCAGTGTGTCTTCTTGGCTGGCAAATCGATCGATTCGGTGAAAACTGGTTCGGTAATTTGCAAGAAGCGCGAAAACTTGTACCGGCGCTGTCATTTGATTTCATCAACCATGTTTTTGGACAGATATCTACGACGGTCAAGTGTCGACATGTTGTTGGGAATGCCAGTTTAAAGAGATTTTCACCTGTTCGTGGTAGACCTGTACCGACTGAACAACAGACATTTTGAGCCAAAAAAGTTAAAGCCCATCCTATCACTCGTTTGCAACGCCATTACAGCTGACAGGTATTTAGGGAGTGCTCGCAGACCACTTTCTACCAAACTTTCTTTACTTTGAACATTTCATGGCCAAATCCATTCTCGCACAAAGAAGCCAGAGTTCTTAAAGATCTTCTGAAGTGATTTTCTTCCTCACTTGCAAAATCATTCTGTAACCTTATTCATTAATAATATTCTGTTGATATCATTTTGAGAAGATGGACAAAGGCAGATGGACGCTGATAAATCATCAGCTCATAAAATATCTTGAAATATGAAAACTTCTAAGGATCCATCTGTTCCAGCAACTAATTTCTTCGCTGATGACAGTACCCTTAGTTTTTCATTGTTTACAGTGTATTAATGTGGGGAATCTTAAAACAGAGTAGAATTAAACGCCTCCAGAACTCACTGCTGTCATTATTCATGAACGACATTTGCGCCACAGAATCCGAATGACGCTTTTATCGTCCAGACATGCGTCAATAAAAGTCTCGGTTGGAGTGTCCACATAAGCGATGTTGCTTAAGACGCTGCGAAATATTGAGCTTGCCTAAATTATTGCAAGAAATACTCCGCCGCATCTGTTCTGGCTTCGATATATAAAACATACAGTGACTCGCGCGATTAATCTGACACTAAAAAGACAAATATTTGATACCCATTTTCTTCAACAAAAGTAGGAAGATTCTTACAATTTAGGTATTAATATTTTCATTGACGAGCCGAAAACCGAAACCCTGTAGCTAGTGCACTTTATTTTCTTTTAACATTTAATTTATTATTGCTTGTAAATAATATTTTCATTGAATATTACAAATTAAGCGGGTATTCTAGTCTAGAAAATTAAAAAAAAATCGATTTTTCAAGGTTTATCTATTCAAGAATATATCTACAAGAGAATTTTTCAAAATTCAAATCATTTTCGGAGATATCGGTATTTTACTGACCCGGCGTCCAAACTGGTTCGGCCAGAACTTACCGAAAATAAGACATTAGGGATTCTCCGTCTATCTGAATCCATTTTTCTCAGTAAAACCTTCAGTCCTTTGTATATATTGTAAAACAAGAAACCAAGGTGACTTGCATCTTTTATATTCAGTGTTCATTTACGTCCAGCTGCTAATAGTTGAATTCTAAACTTCAAACCACGTGGACGTGAGTGAAATAAAAATATTGTGAAATATTTTTTATTTTGATGAAATGGATAAAAAATCCTCAAGGATTACGCGTCCAGGTCGAAAAACAAAAAGGCGATTTCTCGGCAATGCTGTGAAACGAGACAACGCCCGGATTGACCGCTCCGAGATACGAGAATCCAACGCATCAATGGCGGCCAGAACTGCTCGATATGAAGAGAGAAACGCGGAAAATAGTTTTATGGAAGTCGGGGACGGTCCGATGTATGAAGCAGGAATGGCAGATTGAATAAAAAATAGTCTACAACATCATTTCATAGATATTTTAGACTGCGAAAAACTTTACGCGAAACTTTAAATGCGTTTTTCTCGAAACTGTCTTTTTCAAAACTGAAATACCCACAATTTCTTAGGTTCTACTAGACAGATTTGCCTGAAATTTTTAGAGAGTCTTCTTTACAGACTTGTCTATGTCTGGAACTATCCCCATCCCCAAATTTCTATGTTTTTTTTAAGTAAAAAAAAAAGTGGTACAAAAATTGTTTTTTTTCGGTCAGTCGCCATTTTGTGAAAAAAAATCGTTCCAACTTTTCCATAGTTCCAGACATTGCGACATTATTCTAGATGAATAATCTTTTTTTTGTTTGGTTTCAGATTGCTAGGAGGCTTGAAATCATGGGTATGGTTACACACCAATTTTTTGAAACCCTCACTTCATCAACTGATAATTTAGGAAATTTTCAACTTTTTTTATTTTTTGTTTTTTTTTTCTGTATTCTTGTTATAATTATAAATAACTAATGAAAAAATGGATTGTAAAAAATTAATTGCCTTTTTTATTATGACACTTCAAAAATTATAAATTCATGCCTTTAGACTAGAATACCCCCAGGACCAATTATTGAGCAAATTTCATTGGTAATTTTTTTTTTATTTTATGCTTGTATAACTGCAGGATTTTAAAGTTTTTTTTTCTTGCCATCCGACGGCTCAATTCAACCAATAAGTGTTTAAAATTTGGGAACTCTTCATGAATTTTCAGAAACGTTGCATAATTTTCAACCTCAACCCTTTAAATCTTCATTTTTCAACCCTTTTGGCTTCATTTTTCTTTCAATAAAATGTAGGCTTCCGACACGAAATTTCGCTACACACCCCCAAACCAAGACAGAGCCCCGCCACGTTTGATATTGGCTTGAATGCTTTTGGGAGGACTTTTCATGAGGCTTACCCCACACATTAATTCTCTCAGATTAAATTTTTTCTCGCTCCGGAATTCAATGTTTTCAAGTACAAAACAGAAAAAAAAGGATTTTTTTCGCGTTTCAATATGTTTTATCCTTTTAAAAACTTTCCTAAGCATACATTAAGTGTTCATTTCCGTTGTTATTTTTACCAAAGTATGGCTTCTTCCAAGTTACTCGGCCGTTCAAATCGTTCTATCTAAAGGCTCAACGCACTTAATTCATGTTTGAAACGCGAAGCTCTGTCATGCACCGGTGAGTGACTTCTTTGAATACTTTCAGCAAGTTCCCGAAGAGATGTACCATTTTTGTGATGTGAGTAAACTTATTTTCTTTTCTCAACGCATCACAACTCAAAAAATAAAATAATTCTTCACATTCAAAGTTAATTTTTTTTTTCTTTCTTCATATACAAAAAATATATAAATTGTATAAATATGTACAATACAATACAATACATAAATTGTTAAAATCCTTCGACATTTTTTGTAGAAAAAAGGCAGAAATAATTTTTCTTTCCGATTAATCCTGTGAGCCACAGTATATTCGCCGAAGTAGGAATTGACTCCCATTATGTTCAACAGACAAAGACCAAAACTGCGTATTTATACAAAAAAAACATCGCGAAATAAGCTTGTTTAAATATTTACCAGCCTTTGTTGGACACAATCCTTGTCTACCCAACAAAATGCGAGACCTTTGCGAATTTGCATCCTAAAATAATGGCCGATGGAACTACTCTTTTGTGCGAACGCTGTGTTGTCCCTGACCCAAAGCAAATAACAATTTAATTGGAAAAACCTTTACGCCTTACGTCCTTACCAATGTAAAAATAATTTCAATAGAATAAAATTAATTTGATTACGTCATCGCGAATGACAATGCAGCGAAACCGTACTTCCTATGCGTGTGCTGTCGCCAGCAGTAGCCGCCAAGCTGACAACAGTAGCGCCAAACTATTTACAAAAAAAAATTAACATACAAACACAATTAGCGTTAAACGGTGGATAGCATGGGATGAGTTGGATGGATGACCCACCCAAAAACCTTCAAATGATTAATTAGAATGCATCAAGCGTACGCCTTCTGGCAAACATGAAACACCGCTCTTCACGAACGGAACGGAACTCCGCTGTCAAAATTCGCGGTGATCATCAAATTTGGAACCTAAAAAAGTACTTGCCGTTTTTTTTTGATTATCATTTACCATCTTGTCAAAGGCGAGCCAAACTAAAACAACAACTGTCACGAAATCACACGAGTGTCAGATGGGCAGAAAGGAATACGAATCAGAAATGACTCATAATTTCTTTCGCCTGACAGTTGTGGTTGGAAATGAAATGCAAATTGGCTACATGAATTAACGTTGGAATTGGAAGTGGTGTGAACAATGCTTTAAGATGGCTTGAAATCAGTCAACAGTATATTGTGACTAACGGTTACAAAAATGGTCATGTATTAGGAGGGTTATTGGTAATAAAATAAGCTTTAAAAGTGCTTATTAATTTTATTGTCAATGTTATAAGTTCGATGAAAGTAAATATTTTTTCGGTGTTCGGGGGATTCGAGGGATAGTGTCAGATGGATTCGGGATTCAATGGCATAAAAAAGTTCATTCTTACCTGGCCCGGGTCGCTAGTGTATGCAACGAGTGATCAAGAAGATCAAGAAGATCCAAAAGATCAGGAACGTGATTTGTTAGGATACTATACTTGTTTTCGTAGCGAAGAAAAATTTGCCGAGGCGAAGTTTGATCAAAGCAACAGTCTCATTGTAACTCTTGTAGGATTTAACCGGCCCGGCAAATCAATGATAGACTAAATTTTCACACTAAGCCAGATTCTGAAAACAACCAACGAGTGGTCATCAGCTATTCATCGACTTTAAAGCCGCAATGGTTGAATTCGGGATCCTGGAAAAACTGATCCGGTGGAAAATACACTTTGCACAGTGCAATTTGGGCTTAGGATCTCCAAACTATACCAAACCTGCACCGGATTTGACTTTTTCAATCTTGTCTTGGAACAGAATGTACGACAGGCAGGCGTCGTATCGACTCAAGTTGTACTAAATTTTTCAAGACAACACAGCTTCTAGGATACGCAGATGATATCGACATCATCGCTCGTTCCCAGCGTGCCGTAGTTGAAGTATTCACGGCAATTTAAGAACAGGAAAAATCAGTGAGGACAAAACAAAATCTATGCTTGTAAAGGAGTTTATCTACCTCGGAACTTATATATCCTCGACAAATGACACCACACTGAAAATCCGACGGAGAACAAACCTATGCATGGTTGCAACATTGGACTTCTAAAACAGCTCAGATCCAAACACGTAACACAAAAAAAAGTATCCCTCAACAACATACTTTCGAGTAGTTACCTTGTTAACGAAGGAGCCCCACAAGGAGATGTAATAAGGCCTGTTTTATTTAACATATAAACCTCTGACTTGCCGTATCTGGAGAATTGTAAAACTGCTTTATTTTCAGATGATACCTGTATTTACACACCTGATGTAATTGGTTCTTACATTGGATTCACTTTACAATCGTCTTTAAATACAATCCAAGACTACTATAAAAATTGAAAAATCAAAACAAATGATCCTAAGGCTTAAGATGTCTTTTTCACCCGTAAAAGAGAAGCTTGCTCGCTTCCAAGCAACAGTCTTTTTATCAACAATGTCCAGATTGAGTGGAAGTCAAGAGCAAAGTATCTCGGGGTACACTTATCCACTTTCAATAAGTTATAAAAAAGGTTAAGGTGACTACTAGAATCCTTTACTCATTCATTTGTAGAACATCCGAACTTAGCAACGCGAATAAACTTTTGATTTTTAATGTAATTTTCCAGGCAAACATGTTTTATGGATCGCCTGTATGGGGAAAATGTGCAAAAACCCACCTGCGTAAACTTCAAGTTGTACAAAATAAAAATCTCAAAATGATAATGAATTTACCCTGGTACTACTAACTAACAGACGAACTCCATTTTCGTACTGAAATTGAAATGGTTGCCGAACGAATAGCAAAACTTAACACAAAATATAATAATTCTTGTTTGATGTCTGAAAATGACTAGCTACAAACCTAGGTACAAATGTGTAATCCATTTGCTCATCAATGTAGTCTAATTATTTATAAACTAATCTTGTTTCCCTGCAATCTACACATATTATTTATTTATTAACATATTATATACATACTTTTGGTATTTATATCTTATTATTTAATATTTATTAGTTTTTTTTTAATATTATTTATTAATGATTAATTATTACTTATTATTTATTATTCATTTATTTCTGTGATATTTACATTTATTTATTATTATTTATGATCTATTATTTATATTTATATTTGTTCAATATTTAATATCTATTTCATCATTCATTTGAAACCAAGCTGTTGTTTCTGCCTCTGCTTACTTCTCTCTTCTCTGTAGTCCAAGCTGAGTCATTTATTAATTAATGAAGGTTTTAATTGTGGCTTTGCCTTCAATTTATTTATGCATTTTATTGTAGAGAGGTTCAACAAATCCATAGCTCGGTCAATGTTACAATTTAAGTTTAAAAATTGTAATTTTTGCCACAATAAGAGTCTTGACCACTATGGGAGGATATGCCTTTTGGAAACCTGGTTATTTCAACTGAGGTTTGAATTGATACACAACCCAGCGGTGGAAGCCTTTTGTCTTCGGTGAGAAAAGTGCAACAATTCTCTTAAAAAACAAAAAGCATTTACAGCGACTTCTAGTTGTAAGTAATAAGTAAGTACTTTATTGTTCAATAATAAAAATTCATATGAAGTTACAATATGTAAAGTACAATTTAAGGGGGGAGCAAGGTAAATTCGTACGAAAAAAAGACATACTTTTGTGAATTTTTTGTGAAGATACAGTTAAAAGAATGACATATGAAAAATATTGTGTAAAATGTTCACGAAGAAATATTAAAAAACACACCAATGGCAGCAATTTCGACCCTCATAACTTGCTGTGGGAAGTCAAAATTTCAAAGTTCATCCGTTAGTTTTCTTTGGGTAATGCTGGAGGGATTTTCAAAATTTTAATTTTTCACTTTTTTGGAACATCTTAGAGGGAAAAATGCGAAAATTTTGTTGTGCTAGCGTTACCCTCGTAAATTATGTACAGAAATAATGTTCAAAGGATCCGTGCAGTAGTTTTGTCGTTATAGGGGACAACGACTTTGAAAACGTGAGTTTAAGGGGAAAACGCTTTAAAGTTTTGAACACTAAAAAATCTGGTATTAAAATACTCGTAATTTCGTCAATATTTTACAATATTCTTAAAATATTGTGCAATTAATTGAATTTTAATAGTTTAAGCAAGTCAACTGCCGTAGATTGACCACATTTTAATTAATTCGACGCTATAAGTTAATTCAAGTTAGTGCCGTTTAGCATCTCCTTTATTTCTTCAATATTTAGTTGTGCCATTCCAAAAATTAAATGTTAAGTATCTTCCTTTTCTCCTGTGTTGCACGTAACTTCATGTATCGCAGTTTAGTTTCAAAAGTTCTCTTCGAGCTCTAAAAATAATTGAAAGCTGCGGAGTACTGAGACAAGAATGCGTTTAGTCTACATTTGCGTGGTTTACATTTTTGTAGATGAGACGAACGTTTGAATTTTTCGCTGCTGTTACAAATTCTCTTTTCATAGTGTGGTCGACGTTCGATTAGCTTTCGTGTATGGAGCTTCTCCAATCCGGAGATTTATTGTCAACCATGTTCAAGTTAAAGCCGTACTTATCAGCCGCATTTTGCCAATTTTTGTAAAAGAGGCTCCTTGTTCTTAAGGCTTTCATAGCTAGAATCTTTTTGAGCCTCGTATCATCCTTCAGATTCAAGACCTTTGTAATATAATTCATGTTCAGTTTTAGTGTGTATATGAACAGTGATTAAACCCCGCTTTCAATATGGAGCATATAGTAAGGGGAAGTTGAGTGTAGGTTGAATAGTTTCTTTAAGACGCCCGGGTGCTTTGGGAAAACTATGTCTTTAGACTAAGCAGTGTTGATGACCAGACAATTCATTCTGCAGGACTCTTCTAACTTACTTATCATTCGTTACAGTGCACTTGGTGATACCGCCAAAAAACATTTTCGTCTGCGTAGACCAACTTCCTAATACCAGCCACTTAATCATCAATGTTAAGGCAAAATAGAAGCGGACTAATTAGGCAACCCTGCTTTACTACGATTTATACCTCAAACCACTCAGAAATGTCCTTCCAATTCCATACTGCCGATTTTATTATAATTATAAAGATCTATAAGGATATTTAGAAATTTTGAAAACATTACCATTTTTGATAGCTTATAAATCGAAGGGTCCCTTAAAGCCTATGAAGGACGCATACATTTCCAATTGACGTAAGACAAAATATTTGATCGACTGTGGCGAAACCGCGACTGCTCAATTAGTTAACCAGTTGGATTACGCATGAAATTCTTTTCAAGACGTATCGTATGGGTAGGACCAAAATTTTGCTGCTGTAGAGGTTGTAAATTACCCATAAAATGTGGGGTTGTCAAAAATTGTAAAATTTTTTCAAGCTCAGCAGTTTGGGACATAGATACTTGACGGCCGGATGCAGGCTCCGTTTTTAGAGCTTTCATCGCAAGTGGATCTCCGAAAGAATTCAAATACAAAAAGTTTAAACTCTTTAAGTAGCAAGAATCTGGCTGCTCCATTTTTGTGTGAAATCCGGCAGGATGTTCGAGCAAGATGTGACGGTTTGATGAAAAATGAAAAACGTTTGACAGGTTTAAGAAAATCTATTCCAATGAATTTCTCGAAATAACTTACTTATTCTTTAAGTTAAATTTATCTCTCTAAGTCGGGGCAACTTGGATCACAAAAAAATAAAACGTTTAAAAACCCCTATTTCAGTTGAAGGTATTCGAAAACAATCAATTAATGTCGAAATCAATTAATGCAAATAAGCCTCGCAGACCTGTAATCCCATTACCAAGCCTCTCATTGAAGTAGAATTTATTTGCTTCTTGTAAGAAACCATTGGCCTTTTCTGCTCATAAAGGTTATTGTTTGTGCTTTAAAAGGACAAGTGTTGGGCCGCCTTAAGGCGAAAACGTAATCTTCCTTCTGCGGCCACTTTTCTTCACTTATAATTATCTCAGGCAGTCGTAAAAAGTATCCCAGTGGATGAATAAAAAAAAAAAACAAACAACAACCCCCGAAACATCTTCACATCATTTCACATTCAAGGAATAAATTTACCCACCATTCCACTCTATAGTATTCGGCTTACCTTGGACCACCCCTCTGACTCATTGTTGAAATCTAATCCACCAGCCCTGACACAATAAAATAAATTCCCAAGAAAATGGAACAAAGTCTCGGCAGCGATGCCAACCAACATTATATCCATAAATGGTAGTCCGAAGCCAACGAAACAAAAGCACCTCCCCCACAGGTAGAGAAATTTACCAAAAATTACCATCTGCAAGTCTGTGCCAACAAATAAGAGGACAAAAACGAGCCAAGTAATCTCCCTTCCTCCCCGGCTTAGTTGTGGACTACTAAATCATTTCCACCCTCAAAAAAAAAAAAAAACAACTTCAGAACAACCTGCCAGTGGAACCTGGCTACGCCACCACACTTTAAACTGACAAGCCTGCTACTCGTAACATACCCCGGCCCACTCATTTTGTAAAACAACCTTGCACCAATTTCGAAGCCAGGCAGCAGCAGAAGCAGCAGCAGCGGTAAGTTTTTGTGGGCTACCACAACAAACAAGACCTCATGCTGCAAATGGAAATGAGAAAACATACATTTCCACAGTTCGCCCGCGCCGCCGGTTGTAAAGTATTTGACAGAACAGGCTTTTGGCCGGCGACGCGGCAGAGAGCAGCTGAACGGCCTAGATCTGAAGAGGTCTCTATACACTACACTCCACAGTAGCACGCATCATAATTCATTCCAATCCCCGACACACTTATCCCGAATGCAGATACTTTGATTTGCTATCCAAAGTGGGGTGGGCACACCACAGAAGCTGCTTGGAAAGGGTTCAGTAGAATTGATGGGGTTGGACGTGGTTTCCCTTTTTTTCTTCTGTCGTTTCTTGTAAGGCTACAAAAAAAAAGAAAGTGGGGTTTTCAAAATATAAAGAAAGGAAGGAGGTTTGATGTGCTTGCGGGGTAATAAATTGACTGCAACAAGTGAAGCTATTGCGTTTCAAAGTCTTTTGTTTGCCAGCCTTTTGTTGGTTAGTTCTTTTCTTTTCGACAAATTGTAAGCTTATTGGTTTTTTTTTTCGGATGGGAAAAAGGGATTTTTTTCTGAAGAAAATATGGCCTTTTGAAAAGCGCTAGGCAAACAAGAGTTTCACGAATTAATGGAATAAAATATTAAGGTCCGGACTTGATTACTTTCTGCAAATAGAAATTGTGAATAAGTTGAATGAAAAGCCTCTCTAGAGTACCAGATGGGATTCGTTTCGAAAACATTCGATTTTTTAAAAGCATTCTAGGCTAATGGATTTGAATGATTTGATTTTTTTAGTTTTGTTTTCATACAATTTGTTCGCTCTCAAGGGATTATGATTACTCTCATCTTGAGTGGCGGAGTGCGATTCTATAAATTTGCATTCGTTCAATTCGCAGTTTTATTTTTTCCACGTTAGTGAATGCACAATTTTTCTTTGTTTCAAAAGATTGCTTAAAGACTCTGCGGTAACGGCGGCGGTACGTCAATAATTATTTTGGACACAAAATCTTGGAATTCCAGCTTGACAAGCCGAAACCGACTACTATCACTAATTTGATCCCAACGGCAGAGGGATTGGTTCTGAACCGAAATTCGAAAACAGGATAAAAGTTCAAGCTTTCCTGTTCCTCTACAAGTGTACACCTGCAAATTCAATTTTTCAAAAAACTTTTTAACAACTCCTTTTTAAAAAGGTTTGTAATTTTTGAAGAGGATTTATTTTCAATAAACTGACACAATAAACTAAAAAAAAAAATGTTTTCATTTGTATGGTGTCAAAAAATATGTAGCCGGATTTTAAGTTTTAAGGTAGAAGAAGTGTTGTCAGACAGCTTGGGAACAGTATCTATATGTCAACTTCGGTTAACAACTTGATCTGCGGTGCTTATTACCCAAGCGACAAGTACCATGAGACAGTGCGCCTGAACGGCCTTATTCCCCTTGAAGCGTTCCTCTATTATGGCAGAAAAGGTTTGCTTCAGTTACTCGAAAAGCAGTGGACGGGCGAGGCAAATACAAACAAGACTTTGCTATAAGCTCAACGGAGACTCTCAGGTTTAGAAGGGCATTATTAGAACGCGACCGAATAGGTGTAAAAAGGCAACATAAACATTTATTGAGACTAGAACTCTGTCGATTATTATTAATCATGGGTGCCCTTTAAGGCAATCGGAAAGCATGTCCTGTCAGCCTAACCGGTGTACATTTGTTAAAGGTAGTGTAAGTAGTATTAATGTATTTTAAGTTAGGTTTAAAATTAGTTTGTGGTTTAGAATATAGGTCCAGGTTTAGTAAAAACATAAAATATGTCCATTTGCTGAGTTTTGTTCATGATTAATATGTTTTTCTTAGTTTCTTATAAGTTAAATTTTAAATGTAAAACTAGTTTTAAGTTGAAAGACTAATTTTTAATTTGTAACGTTTAGCGTAGATACGTCCAAAAAGTTTACGCTTAAGTGTCAGTTTACTACAAATAACATCGAACATGTGACAGTTAGTATTAGCTTGTATTGACATCCGCGTTAGGGGTTCATTGCAGCCGTAGTTCGTACGGTGGTATTTAATATCAAAAATGTTATTTGATCGGGAATTAAATGACTTGACACTAAAATTAACTAGGGTAAGGAGTTCTGATGAGTCAATATTACCGGCTATAAGCTGATGCAAAAACACAATATCACAGAATCAAGGCCGATAAGAAGAAGACGGTCCTTATAAGGTGGAAGGCGAAGAGGATCAGTCCATGATAAATGTCGAAGCGCGAAACGAACAAATTTGCGTTGTACAGACTCGATACGGTCAATATGTGTCAGGTAATACGGTGACCACACATTGGAAGCGTATTCAAGCTGTGGCCTGACAAATGTTGTGTACAGGGTTCTTGTTATTAATGGACATTTAAATTCTTTACTCCAGCGCTTTATGAAACCGAGGAGGCAGTTACTTTTGTTGACAATTTGCTCAATGTGAGTTGAGAAGTCAAGATTTTGAGCGAATTGTACACCTAAGTCCCTTGTCAGGTTAACTTTGCCCAGCGCAGAACTATTTAAGGTGTACGTATAGGTCAGAGGATTACGTTTTCTATAAAAGGACATGTTAAAACATTTAGAGATGTTTAATGATAGGCTATTGTTGGAGCACCATTTTGCGAAAGAATTAAGGTCATCCTGTAGAGACCAACAGTCTGAAAGATTGTTAATTCCGTTAAATATTTTTATGTCGTCGGCATAAATTAGAACTCTAGAGTTCTTGAGCACACTTACAACATCGTTAAAAGATATAATGAATAACAGAGGACCTAGGTGGCTACCCTGAGGCACCCCTGAGGTAGCGTAAATTGATCTAGAGGTTGATCCCCTAAACAAGATTTGATAGGTTCATCCGTCAAGATACGAGCAAATCCATTCCACAAATCTAAGGGCTTTCATTTTAAAAGCTATTAGCTTATGGGAAAGCTTATCAAATGTCTTACTGAAGTCAGTGTAAATGCAGTCGACTTGACCCCCTTCTTCTAATGCTTTATTAGTAAAAGAAGTAAACTCCAGCAAGTTAGTCACAGTGGATTTGTTTTTTTACAAAACCATGCTGTTTGTCAGTGAGGAAAGGCTTGCAACTAAAGTAAAAACTGTCAAAAATAATAGCCTCAAAGAGTTTAGGCAAACAAGATAGCTTAGCTATAGGTCTATAATTAGTAACGTCATCCCGGCAACCTTTTTTGTGTACCGGAATTATGAAACCATTTTTCCATAACTTTGGGAAAACTCTATGGTTAATGGATGCCTGGAATATGAAAGCAATGGGCCCTGCTAGAGCACTGCCGCAGTTCTTCAAAATTATTGGAGGTATTCCATCAGGTCCACAAGTGGTGTCATTTGCAAGTCGAGCGAGATGGTATTGGGTTGGGTGTAAAGTTGTCAGAATCATACGCTGATTTGAAAAAAGATAAAAAAAAATTTCCAAATATCATCTGGCATCTGGGTTAATGAACTTCCAAAATAATGTAGGGTCAGTTAGAAGGGATATACTCATTCTTTCAGTATATTTATCGTAAAGATGATCTGAAAGTAAATAAATAAATGCAATAAATAATGCAATAAAATATAAAACATTACTGTGTATGGTTCTGCTTATCGGGAAAACAATAGTTAAATTTTTTTCATAACTAAGCATCTAAAGTTGCTTCTTTAAAAATATTTTAGCAAATTACTTAAAATGTGTAAGTAAACACGTGCACTTTTATAAAATTAATATACTACTGTGTCCAAAAAATAAGGTGACATATGAATTTAAACTGCGCGCGTCGAAGGATTTGGAAATTTTTCTTTCTTTTTAGGTTGGAAGTACTGTCAGTGACATCTATGTGAAATTTCATGTCAAAATATATTCATAGTGTTTGAGATACGCGTCGTTTTGTGAGCTGCTAAAAGTGAGTTTTTCGTTTTTTGCGATGTCGAAATTTATTGAGCAAAGAATTTGCTTTAAATTTTGTTTGCGGAATCAATTTTCTGCTGCGGATACGTTGAGGATGGTGCAGAAAGCCTTTGATGATGAGGCTATGTCTAAAAAAAATGTTTACAAGTGGTATAGTGATTTCCAAGCCGGCCGTGAACGTGTCGAAGACGAAGAGCGTTCTGGGCGACCATCAACCTCAACCGATGAAGCTCACGTCCAACAAATCAAAGATTTGGTGTTGAAAAACCATCGATTAACGATTAGAGACCTTGCTGATGAAGTTGGCTTATCGAAAGGCTCAGTCAATACCATTTTGAAGGATGCTTTGGGCCTCAAGCGCGTCACATCTCGACTGGTACCTAAAACTTTGAATTTTTTGGAAAAAAGGCGTCGCGTTGAAGTGTGTGAAACAATGCTTTCCGACTACCAGGATGTCATGAAACGCATTATAACTGGCGATGAGACTTGGATCTATGCTTACGACCCCGAAACAACTGATCAATCGAGCGAATATCGTGCCAAAGGAGAGCCGAGACCAAAAAAACCGCGCCAAAGTCGCTCAAAAATCAAGGTCATGTTGACTGTTTTCTTCGATTATCGTGGTGTTGTGCTTTATGAATTCCTTCCAACCGGCCAAACAGTCAATAAGGAATATTATTTGAACGTTATGCGTCGTGGTCGTAACGCTATCCGCCTAAAAAGGCCGGAATTGTGGAAAGACAATTATTGGCTTTTACACCACGATAATGCACCATCCCATACCGCACCCGTAATTCGTGATCATTTCGCCAAAAACTCAACCCATATCGTTCCGCAACCACCGTATTCACCTGATCTGGCGCCGTGCGACTTCTGGCTGTTCAACAAGCTCAAAAGACCGCTCCGGGGACACCGTTTTGATACGATAGAGGAGATTCAAGCCGCAGCGAAGACGGAACTGAAGGCCATCCCGGAAAGGGACTACAACCAGTGTTTCAAAGATTGGAAAATCCGTTGGCATAAGTGCATTGCATCGGGAGGGGATTACTTTGAAGGGGATGAAATTGATTTGGAATAATAAATAAAGAATTTTCAAAATAAATACAATGTCACCTTATTTTTTGGACACAGTAGTATGAAGGTTAATTTTACCGCGAAATATCCAAAACTGTTGTCAGATATCACAACACGGTGAAAAACAATTTTGAACAAATTTAAAAAAAATTCAAAGCCATAAAAGATCGACCCCGCTCTGGAAGACAAAAGCGACCATAGGTAGGTGATAAACATGCGATTGTAAGGCAAGTTCACATTAATCAAGCGTTCACAGATTTGAAGGTTGCTTTAAACATTACCCAATCTTCTGGAGTCACCGTGAGCGCGGGCATTGTTCGTCGGACCTTCCATGGATCCCTCGTAAAAAGCCATACAATATTTACTTTAAAAAACCCAAAGGCGAAGCTACTTTATGCCAAGAAATATAAAAATGAGACCTTCTTATTCTGGAGGAATGTTAGTTTTAATGACGAGAGCAAATTTTTGGTTTTCGCTCAAAAAAAACCGCTAAAAATATGGCGAATGAAAAATAAAGAATATGCTAAATAAAATAAACTCCACGATAAAGCTCGGAGGCGGTTCGGTAGTGGTCTGCGGATTTATGGGTCGTCTGGAGTTGGGAACATAGTACAATGAAAAACAAAGATTATCTTAAAATTTTGAGAAACTGGGCTTTAAAGGTTTATGGGTATTCCAACAAGGCAACAACCTCAAGCAAACATCGAATTTGGTGAAGGAATGGTTATTTTATCGAACGCCTAAGCAATTGAACTCTCCGCAATCCGCAGAGTCACTTTAGTCAAATTAAGTTGAAAAGGTGCAAAAAATCCCTGCCAAATTGACAAGGAAACCAATGGAGTCAATGCCGAGAAGCGAAAGGAAACCAGTCCTCACTCGAAGGACCAAAATTACTATGCTCAACAATAAAATCCTTTTCCTGCCAGTCCTGCTTTATGACGCCGAACTCTGGCCGATAAGCAAGATTGAACAGCTGATTCTTAGCTCCTTCAAAAGAAAACTCCTGCGTCAATTATTCCGTCCAGCTTGCGAGAAAAACGAAAGGAGGAGAAGACAATACCGCGATCTCTATGAGCTGTACATAGATGTCGACATAGTCCGTAAGGCAAAAATCCGTTGACTACACTGGCTCTGGCACATCGATTGGATGAACACCAACGCTCCAGCTAAATAAGTCTTCGAATCCGAGCCTCCGAGTTCCGGAAGAAGAGGAAGACTGAACCTCCGGTACAAAGACCAAGTAGCCGTGGATGAAAGACAACTCGGAAGCAGCACGCCCGGGACCATCAAGGATGGAAAACAGCCTTAGCTCAGGCTCAGACCCTCCATAGGTCGCTGGCCTGAGATGTTTGTATATATCTAAAGTTCATCTGAAGATTTTATATCAGTTTTCTAAAACTACGTCGTCAATCGTCGTCGGGTGCAAAATATTTAAGTATGGTTTCACATTTGGAATTGTTTACCTTAAGTTTCCTGATTCGGAAGAGTTTCTTTTTTTGGGCAGCGGATGAAAATGAATTCGCCTTTCGTCATTTTTCAAAGCCTTTAAATAAATTAAGTTCTTCTCAATTTAATAGTCAATGATCCAAGACTTTACCGCATAAACTCAATTGTAAAGTAGTTTTCAAAGTCGATCAATTGGAAGCAATCACCAAATTCAAACATCCGAAAAAAAAAATTCAAATTAAACTAAATGAAAAAAAAATACAGCTCCTCGTGGAACATTAAATGCGTTAATTGTTTTCCGACATTATTGACTCTGTAGACTGTTGTTGAACTCAGCCTTTTGCGTCGTACGAAAAAGAAATTACTCCTCAGTGTTTGAGTGCAAAATCCAAAAAAGAATTCGAATTGAAAATACAAACATTCCGAGTGTAAATGACATCATCGCATTACGGATTACGGATCAGTGCAAAAAGCGGAATAAAAAGAGCCAAAAACTTTTCGCATTGGAACATGTGAGACCACAGAAGTGACTCATTTACTTTCAAGTTGGCAACCAGCGGATAAGGTTTTTAAGGTTTCAACTGATAAGGGACGCAGCACGGATCGCCAACTCCGTGATCCCAATTAACCTTGGACCAGTAATTAGGAAGCGTTTAAAGTTGCCCATGTTTAAAATCGCACCGATGTCAGATACAGATACAGATAATCTCGCATCCACTGACCTCTTGACCATTTTATACAAGTGCGCCACAACATCTGGTTTCGTATCTGCCACATTCGAGCGTCTGACTCTTGGTGCCGCTGGCTGGCTCGTCGGAAATGTTTCTCTATCTATGAGTATGTGTGTATCTGCTGGTGTAATCTAATTTCACAGTACACAACATAATATCCAGGAAATCTGCTCTAGCTCTGCCCCAACAGCAGCTTTATGTGTTCCATGAGAGCGCTGGTAGTGGTGTCGCATCAGGGCAATGGCAAGCGCAGTGGGGTAGGTTGTTTGGAGCCATATAGTCACACTTTGCATTTTGCGATAGTAAAACTATTTATAACTTTTTTTTTCTCTCTGTTGCTGTTGGACTGAGGAATGACGGTTGAACTCCACAACCATTCAACCAACCATCTAAAACCGACCAAGCAAGCGAGCCAGCAAGCAAACGAGCAACCCTCTATTTCTGTATTCGTTTCGAGCGAGCTATAGAAGAGCTGCCGGGCTATGGCTTAACATGTGGAGTTCTTTGACCCCATGGAGTGTGGAGTTATACTTGGTGTGGCAATCATTCCGCAGGGGAACACTGCGGCATGCTTTAGCAGTATGAAATGTATAATTAGTTTGTGAATGCAAAGCAGCAGCATCGAATGGCTTGGAACGATAATAAATTTATTACTTAGCCATTTATGCCTCGGGTAATAGGCACAGCAAAGTTGTTGCTTCTGCTGCTGTTGCTGGTGCTGCTGCCAGTGTTGATTATTGTTTATGGAAGAGTTTTGTTGCAAATTTTGGACAAGCAATGTAGGCGCTACGTAGGTGGATGACTGTAGACATACACACAGGCTTGTCTTAATACGGAAAACGTCTAAACGGTCTGTCGAGTGATAACGATGCACCTACGCGTGTATTTTGTTATGAAGCCAAAGCCGTAAACGGAAGTTAATCTGGTCTAAAGAGTCATAAAACGCATATTTTTAAGCGGCTTATTACTTAAGGTGTGCTTAAAAACTTTATAAGGACAAAAAAAAAACAGATCGATATTTACACGCAGAAAACAAACAAACAATAAGTATGCGTCTTTTGAAATTCAAAATAGTTACAGTTTTTGTCGTTTGTCGACTGCTGGGAGAACTTTCTAGAACATCATCATTGCTTCCTACCTCACTGAATTGTCAAGCGTAACCAGAGTCAAATTATTTTTTTAATCGTTTTTTGATTTTTAATTTGAAACTAAGCTGAATGGGAAACAATGCAGCACAAGCTGTTGCGAAAGTCTGCAATGGGACGGTTTAAGTTGAATGAACTCACTTAGAACACGATTAACCGTGGAAGACGTCCTTGCCTTATTGTGGACGCCTACAAATACGGGAATCAATCTCTGGAATATTTCGACTCAAATCGAACATTAAAACTCACATTCAATGTGTTATGGTGTGGAGTACCATAGGGTAGCCATGTAGGTCCAATATTATTTCTTTGAAGCGCAAATTCTTTTCTGTAACACACCTGATCAAAAAAATAGATACACCAACTCGATTTTTGAAGAAGTGCCAACAAAATGATAAATATGGCTTACCTAATTGGAAAAATTTGCTTTAAACAAAAGAATGCAATCTAGTAACCTTAGTAAATGGTCAAATGTCACAATCGTATTGTCACGTGAAGTGCTGTGATCAAAATAATAGATACATATCAGATTTTGGTTAGCATTCAATTGTTTATTTATTTTCTTTTCGAATTTAGAAAAAAAAGGTTGAGTACTACTGTGTCCAAAAAATAAGGTGACATATGAATTTAAACTGCGCGCGTCGAAGGATTTGGAAATTTTTCTTTCTTTTTAGGTTGGTAGTACTGTCAGTGACATCTATGTGAAATTTCATGTCAAAATATATTCATAGTGTTTGAGATACGCGTCGTTTTGTGAGCTGCTAAAAGTGAGTTTTTCGTTTTTTGCGATGTCGAAATTTATTGAGCAAAGAATTTGCATTAAATTTTGTTTGCGGAATCAATTTTCTGCTGCGGATACGTCGAGGATGGCGCAGAAAGCCTTTGATGATGAGGCTATGTCTAAAAAAAATGTTAACAAGTGGTATAGTGATTTCCAAGCCGGCCGTGAACGTGTCGAAGACGAAGAGCGTTCTGGGCCGACCATCAACCTCAACCGATGAAGCTCACGTCCAACAAATCAAAGATTTGTTGTTGAAAAACCATCGATTAACGATAAGAGACCTTGCTGATGAAGTTGGCTTATCGAAAGGCTCAGTAAATACCATTTTGAAGGATGCTTTGGGCCTCAAGCGCGTCAAATCTCGACTGGTACCGAAAATATTGAATTTTTTGGAAAAAAAAGGCGTCGCGTTGAAGTGTGTGAAACAATGCTTTCCGACTACCAGGATGTCATGAAACGCATTATAACTGGCGATGAGACTTGGATCTATGCTTACGACCCCGAAACAACCGATCAATCGAGCGAATATCGTGCCAAAAGAGAGCCGAGACCAAAAAAACCGCGCCAAAGTCGCTCAAAAATCAAGGTCATGTTGACTGTTTTCTTCGATTATCGTGGTGTTGTGCTTTATGAATTCCTTCCAACCGACCAAACAGTCAACAAGGAATATTATTTGAACGTTATGTGTCGTTTGCGTAACGTTATCCGCCTAAAAAGGCCGGAATTGTGGAAAGACAATTCTTGGTTTTTACACCACGATAATGCACCATCCCATACCGCACTCGTAATTCGTGATCATTTCGCCAAAAACTCAACAAATCTGGCGCCGTGCGACTTCTGGCTGTTCAGCAAGCTCAAAAGACCGCTCCGGGGACACCGTTTTGATACGATAGAGGAGATTCAAGCCGCAGCGAAGACGGAACTGAAGGCCATCCCGGAAAGTGACTACAACCAGTGTTTCAAAGATTGGAAAATCCGTTGGCATAAGTGCATTGCATCGGGAGGGGATTTCTTTGAAGGGGATGAAATTGATTTGGAAGAATAAATAAAGAATTTCCAAAATAAATACAATGTCACCTTATTTTTTGGACAGAGTAGTATATTCTATTTTCACTGCTTGGTTTCAATTTGAATGAAGGAAATGAACACATTAGGTGTACGATGGGCCGAAAGAGTCACTGCACTACAGCAGAGAGAGCTTTGGTTTTGTTGCACAGAAAAGAAGGAAAATCTCTGCGTGAAATAGCGAAATGCATAGGACGATCACTTCATTTCGTGCAAAATGTATTTAAAGATTCACCAAGCGAAGAAACTCAAGGTAGAAAGAAAAAAAAAACGACTCCGGCGGATGATCGCCGAATTATAATATTGTCAAAAAGTGACCCTTTTAAGTAATCGAAGGCGATTTCCGCAGAAATTGGCAATATTATTAGTGCTCCAATAGTTCGTCGTCGTTTACAAAAAGGCAAACTTCCAGGACGAATAGCTAGAAAAGTTCCTCCTATGGCACATTCAGACTGGACTAGCGATATCGGTGTAAAAAAAATGGCTAAATATTTTGTGGAGCGACGAAACAAAAATAAATTTATTTGGAAATGATTGTGAAAGGAATGTGAGGCGTCCCCAAGGCAAGGAATTCCATGATGGTTATACAAAAAAAAAAAATGTGAAACACGGAGGCGGTAGTATAATGGTTTGGGGATGTTTCTCTTGGAATGGTGTCGGTCCAATATTCCAAACCACAAATAAAATGACGGCTGCCGAGTATAAGGACATAATACGAGAACAACATGCCGTTGCGTTGGGGTCTTTCAGCAGGATAACGACCCCAGCATACTTCCAGGCTTGTAAAGAAATGGTTTGTTGACAATAAAGTCGACCTGCTGGCTTGGCCAAGTCAATCCCGAGATCTAAATCCTATTGAAAACTTGTGGGCGCATCTCAAACTGAAATTGGCTAAGCAAACATTTACCAATAAGGAAAAATTATGGCAAAATGTAAGCAAGACTTGGTATGAAATACCAATGCAGACATGTAGAGCTTTAGTAAGCAGTATGCCGAAAAGGATGGAGAAAGTTGTAGGGAAAAAGGGTAACTTCACTGGTTACTAGTGTAAGTAGTTTTGTAACTAAAAGAAATAAACATTTGAGACCTTAATTTTGGATATTTTCGGAAAACAATACAAATGTATCTATTTTTTGATCAGGTTATTTGTATTTGCTAACACAATTTAATCTTCATAACAAAGTTATTTAAGGTTACATTGAAAGTGTATTTATGTTAAATGTATAAGCCTTATCTATGAACTTTTACCATATCTTTAATTTTGCTTCGTTAAAAACAAAAATGTAAGGAATAAGAAAGTGTATCTTTTTTTTCTTTTGATCAGGTTTGTATATCTCGAATAGAAATCTTTTGAAATATATAATTTCTGCAATGCTGCTTCTTGCTGCTAGCTTATCATGAGAGATTTAACAGTGGGGGTATTGAAACTTCCTTCCTGAATAAGGTGTTTCTAAATGTAATAGATTAATTGTCGTTCGAAATTTACAAAAAAAGGAAATTCAGATCTTTTTTCATTTTCTTTTCGCATAAAT
The DNA here is from genome assembly GCA_963555765.1 of Orthonevra nobilis. Classification (NCBI taxonomy): domain Eukaryota; kingdom Metazoa; phylum Arthropoda; class Insecta; order Diptera; family Syrphidae; genus Orthonevra; species Orthonevra nobilis. The sequence goes on along the minus strand of OY743226.1, from coordinate 12,162,585 downwards.
GAACTTATTGTTTTTGTAACGACGATTCTACACTTCGGATGGGATGGAACCGTGAAAAAAATGTTCCCAGTATCTAAGGCTGAGCAGCGTCGTAGGTCCATTTTCGTTTTGCAGAACATTATCTTAAAAATATCTTGGCATCATAAGATTGCATATAACGATTTGGCATGACGTTTTACCCCTTTCTGACAGGTTTTTTTCCCGCTTCTGCGTTAAGAATTCGTTACACATTCTCTAGAATATACCACATAAATTTAACCAGATGCTTAATGAACTTTTTCACACTCAAGCTGAAATTCTTTTAATGAATGGTGGCTCGATTTTCAAGTGAAGGATGAAAAAGTATATAAATAAAAGCATTCATTGCGACTCAGATTGATGAGGTCATTTTATCTGTTTACGTCAAGCGGCTCATAAGTGTTATTGGATTACATAGTCAAGGCTAGTCAAGGCTGTCTGTCTTTCAATACACCTGCAGCTTTTCTTACCTTTCCCGTTTTATGGATATAGTTGAGATCCGTCGGTGTAAGATTCCACATTTATTCGCAGCGCGAAAGTAGGTGTCGATCTCACACATCCGGTAACTCACAACCACCAAACCAGGCAGGTTCAAGACTCTTCATGCGTGGTTTCTGCCTTTTTCTTGACCTCTTCAAGAACCCTCTTCGGAGTAGGTAAGAATGTGTCTGAAAACTGCAATGTTTTTTTTTACAATTCACACTCGTACAAGGGGTTATGAATACCCTTATAATGTTTACTCACAACTCGGGTGGAAAGGATCAGATATTTTTTGTGAATTGCTGCAAATTGTAATGAGTAGAAAACCGAGCGTGTTGGAGCGTTCAACATTCGTGTTGTGCGGGCTAAAAAACGAATCTCTATGCTCTCTATGAGGGTGAACTGATGAGCATTCCTGTCGAGGCGGGTGTTACGATGAAAGTGATTAGGAGAAGGAATGATCCTGGCTTATTCGCTGGAGCACTGCTTGTGATAAAAGCGATAAAATATGGTACAGACAGGAGACGTAACGACGGTAGTGGAGAGAGTCAATTGACTTTGTGATATTTTTGTCTCCTAAGACTTTTATCACTCGATTTTGAATTCTGTCAAGCAGGCTCAAAATGGTCTTTGGAGCACCTGCCCATAAATAAGAGTTGTGCTCCAGTTAAGGGCGGATGAAAGCTTTATTTATGGCAGACAGATCAGATGGGGAAAAGTATTTCTCGAATCGCTTCAGGAAACCAAAACATTTCAGAGCAATTTTTGGCGAGATCCGTTTTGTGATCATTCCAACACTGAAAGTTTTCGGCTTCAGCAATGGAATTGTCATTCATGGATAATGGTCGAGGGTTTTAATTTCGTTTTAGTGACAGAGGACAGCATTAAGTTTTGGAGATATTAAATTCCACTCTATTCAAAGAATTTAATGAGTTAATAATACGCTGCCGTTCCATTTCCACGGCAGAGGAGGAGAACTGGAACACCTTACATCAAATCACCAATGGACCTATTCCTACGAAAACCGCACTGCCGGTCATTGAGAAGTTTTGAGATATTTCATAAGCTAATGACTAATCAGCGTTTCTATGATTTTGAAAAACAGGGACGTTTGTGAAATGGGTCAGTAATTGGAGCGAGAAGATTCGCTTTTTTAAGGGACGGGTTTGGCAAATGCTCCTTTCCATTTACTTGAGAAGAGACCAGAGGAGGAGAATAGATGGAAAAACTTGCGCAATAGTTTTGCCAACGTGGAACACGTCCTCTTCAGAAGAATTGGAGGAATACCAACTGGACCAACGGATTTATGGATGTCAAGCTCTTTGAGTACTCTTGCTACAGTACGGAAATAGATCCGACCGTCCTATGGAAAAATTGACGCGCTCGAGTTCATGAAGCTACCAAGCAAGTTCTGGAAGTGTTAAGCTCGTAAAATGGATCTCGAGGAGATTTGCTTTATCCATAGAGCTGACAGCTGGAATGTCATTGTAAACGAGTGTTGTGATGAAAGATGAGACAGAATTTTCGGATTTCGTTCGTGGGTAAATTTTGCACGACGAATTTTAGCATTGCAGTCATTTCGAGCTTGTTTGTACCGTTTTCGTGATTCCTCAAATGGATTGATTTTCAAATTCCGAAATCTCAACTCTCTCAGTCTGATAGCTCCTTTACAGCTCGACTTTGATTGTTGTCACACTGTGAGGAATGAAGTCTCCCATGGCAAGGAGAATAGTATTAGTGACTATGTCGGCGAGGGAATCCAAGTCGCTATTGGAGAAGCATAGCAACCATTTAAAGTTCCTAAAAAATTGTTGAGACTATTCCAATTCTCTTTCTCGTATTCCCAAAATATTCGTATAAGATTTGGTTCTTCAAATGTGAGGTTGTGGTTCGAGAAATAAGCCGATATGACAAACTGGTCCGACTAGCGTAGAGGCGAAAATATGTTGATGGTGTGTTTATCAGGGTGTTAGGTAAGAAATAAGTTCAGAGTGGTGGTGGCATGACTATCAATATCTGGCTCATTTACAAGCTGGGTTAAATTGTTTAAGTTAAGCTTAAGCTATTTTCTTTTCGTCCCCAAAAGAAACGTTCAAGTTTATGTAATGCAAGCCACCGATCTTTGACGAAGAAACTTAATTGCCACTAAAAAAAATTCTATTAGCCTCTGTATCTTTGAGAAACGAAGTGAGAGTTGTTGATTCGGCGACAAGTCAACAAAAAGAACAATCTACATACGTGCAATCTGAGAATTTTGCGAAATCATTATTTAAATAAAAAATATGAATAAAATCTAACGCGTTTACGACTGCCAACCGGCCACTGAGTAACGTACCCTTGGACAGTTTTTTTTTTTTCGTTATCGGGTTTTTTTTTATGGAAAAATCTACGAACTCCACTTAAGGGAACTTCATTCAAAGAGCAGCATAAGATACTCAAGTCTCTGTAAAACTGTTTTCTTTGCCGTCACAAAAAAAAAATTGAATATTTTTCCATTTTATTCGCATTTAAACCGAACCAACTTCGGCTCTCATGAAAGTCCAAGCATTTATAAACCGTTTCATGAGCACGTGTAATTGTATCTGCCATCTTTTAGATTTTTTTAAAATGTTAAAATGAATATAATAAAATGCAAATGTGCCTCACTAGTCACCAGGCAGCTACAAGGCAGAAGACTTTGTTAGATTTGCCTGTCCTCAAAAAAGGCCGACGTTCCTTCTCGTTCTTGTTGGCATATAACTCGAGGTGAAACTGTCGCTTTTTTTTCAACATTCATATTTAAAGTTCAGAGACAAATCACCGCATAACCCCCGAATTGATTGTGGAAAACAATGAAATTCATTTTGGAGAGTTATGACGCACAATAAAGGCAGTAAAATTTTGTTTTCTTCGGATTAATGGATACGATTTGTTTTATTGATGTTATGTTGTAGTACAAACATTTGTCAAGCTTTAAAAGATTGTAATGGAGCGTAAAAATATTGACTACAAGCGATAAAATATAAACACCGCAGTTGGAGTTATGCCCGCTGATTCGGTGTAGAGATTTTGTTTTTTAAAAAAACTGACTGGGAAATAAATGGTACTATAAACTTTTGATTCGAGTGCTTCGATCAAGGTGCAAAATAGCAAAGCTGTTAATACATTCTTTTTCGGTAACACACGTGCGTTCAAGGTGTTATGAATACCCTTACAATGTTGACACATGACGCAGGTGATAAGAATCACACATTGCTCTTTAGCTTCTGTAAATTGAAATGAGTTGGAAACACTAAGTGAAGGAGAGTTTTCCAAAATCGTGCTGTACGGGTAAAAACCAAATCCCCCATACTTGATGGTGCGACCGAAATTGCGCTTAAGGTTGACCGGTGACAGTGAAAAGGGAGATGAATGCAGCTACCTACTAAGCTCCTTCTTTTCTACCTATCTTTAAGGGGATAGAAAAAAAATTGACTCTAAAGTGCTTTAAATGCAGTCCAAGAGTGTTAATATGATTGGAAAATTGAAATCAATGCTTCCAAGACTCAAGCTGTTTTTTTCACTCGTAAAAGAAAAGCTTGTTTCCTACCAAGTATTGAACGGTGTTTTTATTGTGTTTGTTGGAATATTTGTGATTCTGGGTCAAACAAAAGTGCCCTTTGGGTTTCGATTCCCCTTGCGAATATCGAAACATATGGCATAAACGATCGAATCTTTGGAGAAGCTTGAGTACAGCTTTAAGGGACCGCAGTCATTAGTTGACATCTACATCATCTAAGCGTTTGGTAGCAAGCAGACGGACCAAAAAGCGATGCTATGATGGTTCCGTTTTTGCTTTTCAGGTACGGAACCTTAAAAATGGAGAAAAACAATTTCGAAGTAGGAAACCTACTAGGTAAAAAATTTGGGGAAATTCAAGTGGTAACCCAGGATGTTACCCGCCGAGCAAAAGACGAGAAGATTAGACAAATTTAGAACAGATCTTGAGAACCATCATCGTGTCGCGAAAAGATATTTAAGGCGGTTTGTAACCACGAACGAGACCTTGATCATATTCTTGATCCTAAGACGAAACAACAGTCCATAAACTAAAAAGGTCATCTTCACCGACAAAAATGACACTTAAGGATTCCCATTGTATTTTATTTGCGAGAAGCTATCATAAAAAATTTTCGGGGTACCCTACGAAGTGGTCCTCGCCCATACAATTTCTCTCCCCGGCTAATGGGGTAGCAGCCGCTGCAGAAGCATTTTGTGACAGACAATAAAAAGAGCTGATTGGAAAGCGTTCAGGAGGGCGGTATCAGTCCGCGACAAGAGGAAACATAAAGACAGTACCAACATTTTTGGTGGCTATAAGAAGGAGAGGAAACGCCGTCGTTTATGACTTCACTCATGAGATATTTTTGCTTTTTTTTTTCCAAGATCATGGTACCATAAAATAAGCAAGTAAGTAAGGTCGGCTTATGTACATATTTTTTTTTAAGGTATTTTAAGTGTTTGGTTTAGGTAGAGTGATGACAATTAAAACAGAATTACCAAAAAAAAAGTTATCCGTTTCAAAACATTCAAACGGAGACTCTTTGGTCTTCGATTGAGTCGAAATTTTGCCAACGCCTTAAGTTGTGGTGATTAAATTATAAACAATACTCAATATTTTAATAATTTCAACATGGCCGTCATTTATTTTTCTTTTTCAACCACGTTAATATGGGTGTCAAATGACAGGGCATGAAGACTAGAAAACGAAAAAGTAAAACTGAGGGCATAACAATAATGAGGAAGTGGAATTCTGGTTATCCGACCAGGATCGTCTTTAATATAATAATTCAGCTTCATTTTCACCAAAACCAGATGTTAAAGATAAACCTTTAAGATAAAAAAGCAAAAAAGAGATAAATTTTACAAAAAAAAATCTTAGGAATTCCTCGCCATAATCGAAATGTTTTTCCAATAAGGACTTGACAACATTTTTTGTTTTAAATAAAATAAATCGATTGATAGGTGTGCTGTGTGACTTTTGGCTCCATCCTGTTGAAACCACATGCCGTTCAAGTCAAAAACTTCCAATTCGGTCCAAAAAGAATCGGTTATCATGGCGGGATAACGCTGGCCATTCACAACAACGTGGCGATCGTTATCGTCGGCGAAAAAATATGGCCTAATAACGCCGACGGAATGCAAACAACACCAAACTGTTGTTTTTTATGGATGAAGCAAATGTGAATTTTCATCTGACTAATCACTCATTTTTTGCTTATTGACGAACCCATTGAGCCAAAAATGAGCTTCGTCACTGAAGATGATTTTGCGATGAAATTCAACATCTTTGGCGGATTTTCACCAGAACCCAATCGGAGAACGTACATCGCTTCAAATGGTCCAACGGCTTCAATTCTTGAGTCAGATTGATCTTGTGTGGGTGTAAACCAAGATCCTGATCTAAGCGATGCCCAATTCTTCAGAACGCCGTGGAATTGATTGTTTTGGATCGTTTGCTGCGGACGTTTTGCTCGTGCGTGTACCTTACCATTATGAAAATTTTGAGTTTACTGAATGAATTGACGATGACAGTTCGATGATTAGTGAAAGGGTGCGTTCACAAATTAAATTCAAAGTTGTCAAGTTGAAATTGAAATGAAGAACCCTTTAAACATCAATCATCATCAATGTATCCTAAACTTGTGTCTGTTTGGTTAGGTTTTTGGAGTGACGGAATCTTAGGTCTATTTTTCTTTCAAGACGCATGAAAGAAAATTTGCAGTCAATGGGAAGCGCTAACGAGGCATGCTTATCGTTTTTTTTTTGTGTTCTAAAATTGACGATGGAACTTGGTCGAGCTATGATTCCAGCTAGAAGATTGGGTTACGTATTTTTTTTTTAATGGAACCGTTTTAGGTCGATTCTTTGACCATTACACAGAGACGATTCAGGCAATAAATTTGGTCCACAGGATGACTTACTGCCAAGCCAGTAGGGACAGTTATTTGGATGAAATAATATTCCACCATTGATTGGCCCACCCTTTATATTTAAGGAGCGGATAGCTTCGAGAATTACGGCAGTAATAATTCCGTAATGAGTCTCTGCGAAATCGATTTGTCCTTGTGACTTTCATTTCTGAGCCAACGCCGCTTAGTTTCAACTTTGTTTTGCGCAAAAATGATGAGATTGGGCAAAGAGCTCTGTTCCTATCCTAAATTAGGAAGTCCTAAGAAAGGCTGCAAAGGTCACTCAATGGCTTCTCACGTCTTTCATATTTGCGCAAACTTTATGCACGATAAAAAGTATGGCTTCTAACATACAACGCTGTGGAACCCCATGAAAATTTTGAAGCGCACAAAAACTGATAATTTTTTAATAATTCTTTTACAAACTTTCTGCCATTTCCCCACCACCAAATACCATCAGCAGCGATGCTCTGGATATCAATTGAATGGCAAATGCTCCGATGAGGACGATTAGACTAGAATTTACTTCACTCTGCGGTGAATAAACTTTGATCTGGTCTCTTTCCGACCCGTATTTTTATTAAACTCTTCGAGGTGATGCCGATGCTAGGTACCCGCACTTGAACTTCCAAAGTCGTTCTTATAAAATAACAATTTCGTGGGCATACGCTGTACGGGCACGACGACATTTTAATTGCGCTTCAATGTTTGGAAATAATGCATCGCGTCGCGTCGTCTTTGGCGATTGCACCAGACACACGGAACTCATTACCCAGACCTCTGCAAAAAAGCAAATCGATTGCAATTTAAGGTTAAACACCGAAAACGCTGCTCTGATCGGACATCAGGGCGGGCGAATTTGTGCGCATCCACTTTCTGCAGACAATTTTCTGGCTCTGCACCTTGTTGGGTTGTACTCCATTGTACACGAACATTGCTTGATGAGGTAACTTTGGATATTTGTTGCATGCAATGCACTCGTACAATGTATCTATCCACTTGGATGAACGAACGTCCATTCATCCGCAGTGGGCTGGCTCCTACGGGTGGTACCATCATCTCAGGTCTTTGCTCAATCGTGTTCACGATGATGATGATGATGACGTATCTGTGTATCTTGAAACGTAAAATTTAAATTAAATTCGTTTCGTTTTGGTTTTGGTTCGTTTTGTGTTGGAAAGATTTCTGGAACACTGCTCGGTGGATGCATGATAACTGATAAAATTGCTAGGTGGGCCAGTAAATTGGCTTTTATGTGCTGTTCGATGGACGACGGGTGGATTTTGCTTGTTTGCTGGGGAATATAATTCAGCTAATTGAATCCAATACGAGGGACGGACAATTTGAATGGGGAACGACGTCGCCGGCCGTAGCCACTCTGTTCGGAGTAGCACTCACGGTGCCTCGGTGCCTGGGGATGTTTGATTTAGGACTTGGACTGGTAGCTGGGTGGGTGGTGGTGTGATCACTATTTGTAATGATTGCTAATTGAATATAACCTCGGGCGGACTTCGAGCAGAAGTTTGCCCAAAGTTGTTGTTTGGCAAATTCTGTACACAATAATCGGCGAACATGAAGAGTGGGCCCGATGGGACTCACGAGAAGCAATTAATTTATTTGCAAATCGCCCGCCAGCAGAGGATTTGTAATCAGATTGCGATTGGAGTCTGCTAAAATGTCAGTCCACACTTTTTGATCAGTCATAACGTCGATGCTGTTGGAGATGTGATTAATTCATAAATAAATATTAGTTTTACCCAATGTGTGATCAAACAGACTTAAAAGTATTTTATAGCTTTGAAAGACTGTTTATAAAACATTAACAGTCTACAGGAGGCAGAGTACTTCGACTGGGAAATGACACCACCTGCGGAACTGATGGGAAACCGCCAATAATTTTTAAATACTGCTGCAGCTCCCTTGGCATTTTTTATTTCAGTCCTCTATTAACCAAAAAAAATGCTTCATAATTCCGGTACACAAAAAAGGCTGCCGGGGTAACAAGTTACAGACCTATAGCTAAACTCTTTGAGTCTCTCGTTTTTTACAGTGTTGTAAACCTTGTCTTACTGACAAACAGTATGGCTTTGTAAAAAGCAAAGCAACTGTGACAAATTTGTTGGACTTTACTTCATTTAAAATTAAAGCACTAGAAGAAGGCTGCATATAAACCGACGTCAGTAAGGTTTTCCTAAAGCTTTGCCATGAGCTTAAAGCTTTAAATTTAAAAAAGCTCTTGGTTCTTTGCCCTTAATGGAATGGATATTATCGTTTCTTGACGGGCGGGCCTTCAACAAGGTTGATACGAAAGCGATACTTGGTACCTTAACCGAACTAGGTATGGAAAGCTTTCTTTGTTAATGGATTGTTACCACGTTACCAACGCTAGAAAACAGTCGTATAATCAAATTCGGCAGTAGAGGTACACCACAGGGCGGTGTCATCTCTCCTCTTCTCTGGCTTATTGCCATGAACAACATTTTAATAAGATGTTGTCCTGAACTTGTTATCAGGGAAGTACCTAGACGTTACCCTAAACCCTGGAAGATGAACGTAAGCCAGTAAATTAAGAAAACGTGCATTAGCTTTTAATGCCTGCAAAATAATCTTTAGCCAAAAATGGCGTCTCCAACCAAAGTTGATCCTATCAATAGTTTGGTGGCCGGCCTATAGGAAAAAATACAATATCAAAGGTACAGAGAACAGCATGCACAGGCACCGCAGGCGCTCTACGATCGACTCCGTCAGATGCTCTGACGATAACGCTGCATCTTCTACGGATGACTTTGACATTCTTATCCCAGAAAGGCCAGAATGGACGTTATAAACTGACGGCTTAAGATGTGCGGCGGAATCGGTACGGGTGTGTTTTCAGAATCCCTGAACATCCGTAAATCCTAAACACTGCCTGACAACTCCAGCGTTTCCAAGCGGAACTATTTGCAATACACAAAAATATCTTGCCAAGCCAGAAGGTTTGCAATAAGCGTTGATATGTAAGCAGCCATCAAAGCTTATGCCTTCTTTATTTCACATTCAAAATTAGTACAGGAATGCAGAGAAATAGCGTCGTTAGAAGGCCAGCTCATTCCCCTTATATGGGTTCCCGGTCACTATGACCCTTCAGCGCTCGCTTGCAGGGGAGGTTATCATCTCACTAAAAGCAGTTAAGGCGTATATATTCTCATACTCCTTTGAAAGAACAAACCTTAGAAGAGAACTGGCAGATTGGACATCATGCCTCACATACTCTCATACTCGCAGCTGCAACATGAGAGGAGACCCTAACACATTTCCTTGCTGATGACCGGCTGTTGCTAGAGCAAGACAGCGAGCTCTTGGTAGACCCTTTTCAACTCAATTGATGAGATTTCTGCAAAGGATAATGTCCTTCTTAAAAACCTCGGATTGAATTTAGAATTATTTCTCAAAATATATATATATATATATATATATAAATAAGGAAACATAGCTGTGATATTAAGACGGCACATAGGGCTTATTAGGTTCTCATTGATCCATTACTTATCTACCTACCAGACGAGCGAACCTTTCAAGTCCTGTTTATTAAACAACATCTAAATTAATTAACGCTTAATCAGGTGGGCCTCAAGGAAGCCAACTAGGTCCTCTACTATTCATTCATATCGAATGGTGTTAGTTTTTTAATTTATGCCGGGGTATCCACAGTCTGCAGCATAGTGCTTCAATGATTGCTTATCACTGAACATTTCTAAATATTTTTTCATGTCCTTTTCGAGAAGTTTTAGTCTTCTGCCCTCTGAGTAAACCATAAAAAGTTGTGCACTGGTTAATGAACAACTGACAAAGGACTAAGATGATCAACAAAAGTAACTTGCTCCTTGGCTTCATAAGACGCTGGAGTAAAGAATTCTCATGTCCATTAATCATAAGTACCCTGTTGACAAAATTTTTTCGACCACAGCTTGAAAACACATCCAATGTATCGTCACCGTATTACTCAATACATATTGACCTTATCGAGTCCGTTCAACGCAAAATTGTTCGTTTTGCACTTCGCCATTTAGGCTGAACTGATCTTCTTCACCTTCCACCCAATTAGGACCGTCTTCATTTTATCGGTCTTAATTCCTTGCAAAAACGTGGGGAAGTTTCTGATATTGTCTTTTTGCATCAGCTTATTGCTGCTAATATTGACTTACCAGCACTTTTTAATCTTGTAAATTCAACACTAAAATTTTTGACAAAAAAATATCACTGTACGAATTACGGCTGTACGGCTTATGCAAACTGTTATACATATGTTCGACTTTGTTTCTAGTAAAATGGCACTCAAACATAAATTTTTGGAAATGTCGGTTCGTAATGCGCTTGCTCCATCTTTTATTTAGTATTACATTTGTCAATAAGATGTCCGCCAGCGTCGTCGGCTATAGTCTAAATGAAAGGGCTTTTGGAAGCCCTACGACTCTCAGAAGCGGTTTTTTTTGACCATTTTAAGGTCTAACAAAATATCAAATTTTAAGTTTTGTACTTACGCATGCGCAAACATAAAGGTGAAGTATTTTAACAAGTCAAATGCTTACCTGAAAGTAGAAGAAAAACCAAATTGTAGTATAAATCGTAATAGACTATATTTTGTTTAATTTTAATAGACAATGTTTAAAAGTATCATAAAAGCCTTTCACATAATATATCAAAGTATTTCCAACAATCTCCAATTTAAATAATAAATTTTGGTCGAAATAAGACACCAGTTGCAGAACTGGTATTATATTAAAGTGCTACTGATTTTTCCAAGTTTCTACTAAAGCCGATTCAGGACACTAAAGGATAGCATACTCGTTAAAGAAGTCGAAACCGTCAAAAATGTATTAAAAAGTTGTTCAAAGAGAATAGTCTTTTGCCAAAATGACAAGTGCAATCATTTGAATGAAACAAGGTAGGTTCACAGTTTTAAAAAACGAAAGGGTGTTATTTTTTTTTGCGTATGTTTGACCATGTTTCCTAGAATTAGACTAGAAAACTCACAATTTTTGCCGAGATTTGTGTTGAATTTCGAACAAAGGTGAATATTCAATCGAACGAGAGTCATCCAATGGGTCTGTGTTGATGAGCAGAGCTCGGCCGGAAAATTGTAAGTCTGTGTAAGTGATTTCGACACGCTTCCACGATTTTTTCTTAAGGGAGCACTTGAAGGAAAATGGGGAACACATTGATGATATGGACCAAATTTATATCTGCAGAATAGTTTTAAAAAAAAAATGTTTCTCACGTGGTGGCTTGTTGAAAATTGAGCGACATCATATTCCAAACCCTACTTTAAGACCATACAAGCATTTTCGTTAACTAAAACTAATTTATTCAGTTCAATTTCAATTCAATTCAATTAAAAAAAAAACGTCTCGGAATTCAAAGAGCACTCTGTAGAAAGTTTTCACGTTAATGCTTGGTTCGAATGATGAGTTCCTTGTTTATATTTTCTAGGCACTGAAGATTATTCACATTTTTAGAAAATGTTTTCGAATGCATTTTGTGGAAGACTTCAGGTATAAAAATGCCAAACATTAAATCAAATTGTAAGACGGGCATCAATTCTTGAGTTTTTGTTGTTCGAGTTTTCGACAAACTATGCAGTCATTGACACAATTATTCGGACAAAGTTAGAGTTCTCTTAAGCCTTAGAACTTTTGATAGTTGTATTAAAAAGACTCTCGTATTTTTCACTGCTTCTGAATTGTTGTTGTTCTCTTATGATTTGGTAAACTGATGCCACCGGATCAATGATGCAGAATCTGCATAGAGTGTGAAATCAATTAAATTTTTTGATGCAGGTATATAGTATGTATCTATTCAGCGAATCCCACATTTCTCATAAAAAAGTACTTCTTCTTTGTAAAATATAAATAAAATTGAAAGCACTCCATTAAAATAAGTCCGAATTTTTTAACAAAATCGACCTCACTCAAAGAGGGCATAGCTGAGTCTATAAGCTTTCCTTATTTTACAAATGTACAATAAATAAAAATGTTCAAAGCAGCTTTTAATGCTCTGAAAATTTAAATCATCCCACTTTGGCCGGCTCTGCCGACTAAACGACTTATCGAGTCATTAAAATCCCATTTAAAAAAATCCAAAAATCAGCGCCATCTATAATAGTTATGATTTATCTTTAGAAGGTCAATTATTGACTTTTCAGACGGTTTATTGTTCAAGCATTCATTATAAAACATTGGTCAGTGAAGCTGAACCATCTGAGGGCCCCCCCAAACACATACACAAAAAGTCATCAAAATCGGTGCAGCCGTTCAGGAGGAGTTCAGTGACTAACATGCGTGCAGAAGAATTTTATAAAGATGTCTTAGGCGAGGTATAGCTGCAAAATGATAGAAGCCTTAAACGTGTGCATAACGTGAACAGATTTTTCAATTACATGGAGCATCGCTTCAAAAACGCTGATTTTTGAGACATGATCGCGAATAGTCTTCGAGACCGAACAATGCTTACGTTTTTTAAAAAGTCGATTGAAATTGTTATGACAATACTACGGCTTTTTCCAGGCTATTGACTGTCGAAAGGTCTCATGATCAAAGTAATCCAGGATTATGGTCTCGCCCATGGCTATAAATAACTTCCAAAATCAGTTCTCGTCAGGTCGGTTCTTTCGAGAGTTAAAAACAAGACGATATTTCACCTAGTTTAGTTGTTTAGTGCAGGATCCTCTTCATGCATTCCAAAGATGAGATTTCTTCGATATCATCTTAATGTCTGATGGTCACAAAAGATCTCCGTCTTTTTTACCGCTTTAGGAGGGCAATCGTTCCCCATGCTCGTCGATGTGGATGTCCTTTAACTTGTTTCTGATTTTGATGATTGCTCTTACTTCTTTATATCTATTTTCGTGTTATAATTTTAGCTGTTCGCATTCAGAACGTAGTGTCAAGGGAAGAAATTGTACTACGTGGGCCGAAAAGTCCCGGGATTTGTTAATTAAAGCATTTGTTAAGCCAAGTTATCGTCCTTCCTCAACAAAGTTGACTTTGAGAGCATTATACTTGGTATACCGAGTTTCAAACATTTCGATGCCATTTTTGTAAAATGAAATGTTCAAGCCTTCGAAATACGTCTCTTTCGATCTTCATCTCTTTCCCTGGAGCAACCGATTGCGGTTTTGGAACAGATTAAAGTCGCTGGGAATCAAGTCTGGAAAAACAGTGGCAACCGATTCGGATTGTTATTGGATAAGGACATCGCTTTCAAAGACGTGGGGACTAGTGCGTTATCATGATGGTTCAGAATTTTTTGCTTCGCCATACGAGGCCCCTTTTTTTTCTTTATTTCACCCTCTGGCTCATCCGATAACGCTACATGATACTCTCCGGTGAATGTTCTTGCCTTTTGCAGATAACCGATGAAGATTATGCCATGTAAATCCCAAAAAACGGGGGCCAAAATCTTTCCGACCGAGCATCGGCTTTTCAAGCCACTCTACAGACCGCCTATTAGACTCATGCGTATAGTAATGGACCCACGTTTCATCCACGCAAGCAACGTCACTCAAAGGACTGTAGCTTGCAAACGAATGAACGAAATATCATGAAACTTCATATGTACATAAACTAGTGACGGATGAGCCTCTTGCAATGAGTCATGATAATTTTCTTGTAGCGCAATATTAAAAAAAAAATCCCGGGACTTTTCAATGCAGTATTTTTTATCTGTAACTAGTAACAACAATTCTTAATTTGGACCTTTGTGAAGATAAAAAACAGATAGAATCGAAGCTCGTTATCCGAAGGGAGCAAAATCATGCTCTAGATACCACTCATCGTACCAGTTCTTCTAAAAACAGTTTCAGGCAATCGCAGGTGCTTAAACCGCGAAAGCTTAAGCACAGCTTTAGCTTAGACTCAGATCCACCAAGAATCTTTGGCCTTTTAAGTAATAGAAAATCATTTTTAAAAAACATTCTTGCTGCTATCCCGTATAATTATGGGCATTTATTTCCCATAAAAATTGCAGTCAGTTTCCTCCAAAGCTCCATTCATTTTTAATTACTTAATTGTAATTACTTGAAAAGTAATTAAAACTGTTAACTTAACAATTTTACATTCTTAGCACCATGTCATTTTAAAATCTAAAAAATCCATTTTTATGGACTACAAATCACGTTAAGATCCAAATGATTCACTCCCAAAAAGGTGGGTGTGAACATGAGCTCAACACAGTTTACCGATGACTAAAGACGCAACAAGTCCACCTCCAAATCCAAATGCAGTTTTTTTTTTTTTTTTATAACGTTTCGTGTTTATGGAAAGATTTATGACAACGTTGATTTTTATGACACATGGTCACCACCATCGTGTTTTGTTCCCCGCCTCAAAATAAAGCGTGCCTTACGAAGTTTTGAAATTAAAGTTGTCAAAAGTTTTTAATATGAAACTAAACGGTTGATCATCGCGTACCCGTGCGAAAATAATAAACAAAAGACCAGTCAAGTCGCGTGAGTCAGCTTCCTTTCGAAAGTGTACATAAGACTACATTTAATATTTATTTATATTTAGCCAACCAAAAAACTGAGTGGAATTCAAATTCACAAATCACCCATTAAAGTCGACGTTTTCCTTTTTATTTTTTTCTATTTTTGCATCTTGTTTTTTTTTTCGATGACAAATCATTTTCTAAATTGAATGGAAATCTTAATTGGGATGGATAAGAAGCGAGGCAGCAATTATTGTTTTTCTTTTTTTTTTTTGTTTAAGAGAAATAAGAATGTCTTCGGGGTCCGATTTGATTTCATGTCATTCGGAGAAAATTACTTTACCGAGAGAGGTACGTAGTCTTTTCTTTTTTTCATATTTGGAAAATTTTATGATGTAGAACGAATTGGTGGCGGGAGGGAGAGAATGAAGTTCTTCATTTTTCGGTTCGGTTACCATTGCCAGCGGCAATGGCAGTCTCTCATTGAATATTCGCAATTAAGGGGGGCCCTCTATGGAGAACGGTTCGCCTCGTAATGGTGAAAATGAACGTGGTTTCCGGCCTTTTTCATGGAATTATAACGCATTCGAGTGGCGATTACCTTTTATTGACACAGTTTACCTCTGCTCTGGAGTGAGGAGACTGGGACGTGTGGAGTTGGCTTGAAATCAATACATTAAGGGGAATGATAGACGCAGTTGTGACGTGATATCTAGCGCAAATAGGCTGGTATACAAACGCAAAAGAAGGCTGCATGCATTGGAAGACGTGATAATGATGGGGCGTCTCGATCATAATGGTTTGGGCGTTCTCGTGTGATGCTTATTTCGGCCACAAGCTCCATCATATCACAATTTGCTTATAAAACCAGTGAACTTAGTTGCCAAAAATACAATTTCCGTTTGTCTGTTTCTGAAAAACTCAAAAACCATTGTTAACATTGAATTTGTATTCTCACTTTTTGAAAAACTTTAAATCGAAGAGAATAAGAACATTTTTGTATAGTAGTCCAATAAGACGGAACGTCCATTATGTTAAAAGGATTCGAAGGCCTCTCTCTTTTTGGTGAACAACTGACACGGACACTTAGGATCAATTCTAGTCTCTGATGAACTTATTTCAAAAAGCAATAAACGTTCAGTAGATCTGACGGAAACGCCATCCTTACTGACGTAATGGTTAAAGACAAACTTTCCTTTAAGTTGGTATCAGTAAAAGAGAAATTTTACGGAATCAATCAAACTGGGTCAATACTACAAATCAGACAACTTGAACGATATGTTAACATAAAATATTTGAAGGGTCATATACGTAACCCACAGACGATCACCATAGAAAGGAGTCTATTCAACATACAGTGGAATATTTTGAAGGCAAAACCTTGAAACGAATAGCAAATTTGTAGACGTCACAAAATGGCAACTTTCTCGGAAGAGAGTGCAGATTAGTCTAACATAAGCTCGTCGTATATGTTTGCCGGGAAAATTGTTGCTGTTACTGACTACACATGGTATATTTTGTTTAAACACATACTTAGAATTTTTCGATCAAAAGAGAAAAAACACATTAATTAAAAAATCAAACTAAGCATTTAGTTCTAAAAAAAAACACTTCGTTTTTAAACTCTCCTCTTATGTCTACACTTTGGATAATAGCGTTTTAGGGACCAGCAATATATCGGGTTTTTAAATGGATACTTGACAACTTTGAATTTAATTTGTGAACGCACCCTTTTCACTAATCATCGAACTGTCATTGTCAATTTATTCAGTAATTTCAACATTTTGATAAAGTATACGAACGAGCAACGTCTGAAAGTTATAAAAATTCACTACAGAATTTCGAAAGAGTGTCAACTCCAATTTTTGGTCGTAATTCTAGCCCTAGTAGACAGGCAGTATTTGAGTCTTCTTATTCGTTATGTGATGTTGCCGTGTCAGTGAGACAACGGGTTGGTCGAATTATCGAAAATATCGCTGCCGTTCAGGCGTCCGTAGCAAACGATTCAAATCAGTCTATTCCCCGGCGTTTTCAAAAATTGGACATCACTCAGGCCACATTATGGCTTATTTTGCGTAAGGATCTTGGTTTACACCCAAACAAGATCAAGCTGACTCAAGAATTGAAGCCGATGGACCATTTGAAGCGACGTACGTTCTCCGATTGGGTTCTGGAGAAGATGCGCCAAGATGATGAATGTCATCGCAAAATCATCTTCAGTGACGAAGCTCATTTTTGGATCAATGGGTTTGTCAATAAGCAAAAAATGAGTGATTAGTCAGATGAACAACAATTTGGTGCGGTTTGCATGCCGGCGGCGTTATTGGACCATCTTTTTTCGTTGACGATAGCGATCTGTAAATGGCCAGCGTTTTCGCGCCATGATAAGCGATTTTTTTTTGGCCCGAATTGGAAGTTATCGACTTGAACGACATGTTGTTTCAACAGAATGGTGCCACAAGCCACACAGCACACCTTACAATCGATTTATTTTATTTAAAAAAAAAAAAAAGTTGTCAAGTCCTTATTGGAAGACCCTTTATATCCCAAATGCGCAATTTTTGATGCTTACGCTCACTCTGCTCCACGTTCATATCTTCTAGATTTTCAGGACACTTGTCCAGGTGACTATGAAGAAAGTGGATTTTTTTACTCAGAATGCACCCTTGTTTTTTAATTATGAAAGAAGGTCTCATACAAGCTCGATATAAATTTCGGATTTTCTACTTCCAAGCAAGTTTTGCATTACAGATACGAAAGCTTTCCAAGCATTTAATTCAAGCTTACTCATACAATTTTTAAATTGGATGTCATTCGTATGTTGTCTGATTTGGAATCCGTCAAGTATATCAGTTTAAGGTATTTTCATAGTGAGCTGAGGAAATTTTTGACAACTGTTTCATGATTCCCAGTTTAAGGTGACTCTTTGACAATATTTTGCTCCCCGGAGGTCATATTTTCTCTCAAGGGCCAGTGTTTTCTTACCGAATGCTAATTTTTTTGCTTTACTGTCATGACACTTTAAGTCATTGTATGATACATCATTTTATTTAAAACATACGAGATATTACAATATTATTCTTCAACTATGTACCGAAACCAATTGGGGTCCCATATTCATATTGCATTTTAGGCTTAGTTCTGAACTGTGAAATGAATAAACGCCAATCACTCGATTCATATCGTTTCAAAAACATGTTTGTAATTTCTGAACAAAAAACAATTTTGTCTTCCTTGGACAAATAACTTTTTCTCTTTCACGATGAATAACTTGAGTACCTGAAGAAAGCAATTTTTTTTCTTTCAGTCTTGATGCAAAAATTCTGAAGTTTATTTAGAAAGATTCAAACCTTTTACAATGTCATCTAATTCATTTTGGCAAAAAAAAGCATGTTAGTATTTTTGAAACACCGCCAAAATCAGTATCATTGAAGAGCTCGTTTTTTCTTTTGTACAAAGGATTCAGATATATTTTTAGGCACTGAAGAGTCGGGTGAATGTGGCACTGGACGCGGAATACAAGTAGTACTTGGGTTCTGCCATTAAGCTCGATTTTTAGCGTTCATGCCTTTAATATTGACACTACAAAAATCGATATGATTTTGTTGTTCTTGCCAAATGGTTATTTTGATACCTTTCCACAATCTTAAGTATTCAACACACGATTAACAAACACAATCATGTGCCCAAAACTTCTTATTTTTATCCAAGAACTTTCCAAAACATAGAAAATAATTTTTTTTTTTTGACGAACTCTGATTGAACTTTTCTATAATTGTGAAAACCATATTCTCCACATATGTAGCAAAAATGATTTGAAGTGTTTGAACAACTCCTAGATGTATTAACGTCGCAAAATCTTCAGATAAAAATTTTAACAAAGTCAAATTCGCAACGGACAAAAACGCTTAAGGGGCTTGCAAAAGGTTAATTCGTACGAATAAAGGTATGCTTTTGTGAATTTTTTGTGACGACACAGTTAAAATCTTTGTATTAAATAGTACGTTAAAGTCTGACGTTTGAAAAATATTGTTTAAAATTTTCACGACAAAATATTAAAAAACACGTCAATGGCAGCAATTATTCGGACGTGTCTCGCCGAAAAGTAGAATTGCGGTGACCCTCACAACTTGGTGCTGGATCATTTAAAATCAAAAAATCAAAGTTCATTCGTAAGGTAAAATTTTTCCCCAGGAAATACTCGGAGGGTTTTTCGAAAATTTAATTTTTCACTTTTTTGGAACACTTTGAAGGGAAAACGCGATTTTTTGCTTAAAAAAAAAATCGGCTAATTTGCTTGTAAAATAAAAATTATTATTATTTAGCGTTGCCTTGTTAATTCTGTACAGAAATAGTGTTCTTAATTTCAAGACAATCGGTGCGGTAGTTTTGAAGCTTTGCGAACACCGACTTTGAAATCGTGACTTGTGGGGAAAACGCTTAAGCGTTTTGAACATTAAAAAATCTGGCACTAAACGTTCATCCGAGAGGTAAAAGAATACTCGTAACTTCGTCAATTTTGCTCCAATCGACTTGAAATTTTGACACAATATTCTTAAAATTTTTTGCCACTTTAATTAATTTGTCCTAAGGAAACGGTGTCGACCATAAAGTCCGCGGCAACAGACAAAATGTACATTTTGTAAACTAGTGTAATAGATTATCTGTTTGTTCTCATTAAATTCCAAAACGGACGTATCAATTTAAAAATTTTTTTCAGCGTCAGAAAAACCAACAATGGAAAAGCTTTTAGGACATTACTTCTTAAAATCCGCCAAGCAGATCTCTGCTCTGCTCAAAGGTCATTGAATGTCTTTTTTTTTCTTTGCTCTTTGTTTCATCCATTTATCCAACTTTAATTGGTATCAAAAACCTCCAATTGTCCTAAGTCTTTTGTTTCGAATTCCATTTGAAAAAAAGTAAATGTATTCAGCACATAGTTCAGGACCCGAAAACCATTTTGAAAAACGACTAATGTTACTGTTTGGTTTTATTTTCCGGCTGAACTGCACATGCCACTGCAAGCATACACAAAACATCCCGTCATCCTTTTCAGCATTCAAAAAATTTGTCTATGTTTAACAAAACCTCCTACCATTCATTGTCGCCAAATTTTCCATCTCTCCCAATTGTTCATGTGGAAATAAGCGCATTTCCGAGAGTCCTGTTTCGGTTTTTATTCCGGGCTTTTCTAGCGAAAAAAATGAAATTATTTCTGCGCCCATTCATCACGGGAAGCATCCAAACAAGCAAACAAAGCGTCCCAGTTCCGTCTGCGTCCATATACTCGAATGTATGCTGATTGATTTTAGTTTTCCGACCTTTAAATTTGAAAACTAAAGAATTTCCTTATTCAACGGCTCATAATTTATTCTGCATCTTGCCAGGATGTTATGTCATCCTGTAGCCATGACCTGGCCAAATAAAAAAAGTAAAAATTAAAAGAACCGGAAAATTATTTCCTTTTACCGTGTGCAAGCACACTTGCGCCATTTTAAAGTGGCACACGCATGGCTTCATTAAATGAGCCTTTTGCTTTCGCTTGAGGAAATCATCGCGAACGAATATCCTTCGTAATACACTTGTAATGTGGTTGATGGAAGAAAATGCTCATATGCGGTTCAATGTACACTACAGACCAACAGTTTAAGTAAATTTTTAATTTTTTTTTGTAAAAAATTTTGGGATTGCTGATTTTTATTGAATCTTATTTTGGCTGATCGTTGAAGGGTTTGTCTTAACAACGAGCTTTTGTAAATGCAATCAATGTCAAGAAAAGCCTTCTTAGGACGCTCTCTTGAATGCCCCCGAGAATTTGGATAACCCTCCATTAGCTTACTTTTTGGCTAATGTTTTTATATTATTTGATAATTATTATTCGCGAAAACGGGACGTACATATACACGAAGTGACAAAGATTCTTTCTGTTGACTTGTTTTTTTCTGGAATTTGGTAAATACTAAAAATTCTACTCCTGATCTCTCCAATAACCAGTGGCAACGTGTTCGAAAAAAGGCTCTTTTGCAGTTGACGAAGGCGCAGATGTCTTAGGGTTTTTTCTTCCAAAAAAAAGGGCGTAAGTGTAATTACAAACCTTCTGTTATGATGCTCCTCTCCTAACTCTTGGAACTGTCGCAGCTTGGTTGTTCTAAGAGAGTAAGCGTAATTTCATATAAATATAGAAATAGCGAAGTGGTAGAATACCTCAAGTCTGAAACATCGAAAGCAAGTGTTTGCATCATGCTTTGAAACAAAAAGTTCTCATTGCTTTATTTTGAGCAGACAGTGAGAGGTTTTAAGTTGCTTTTGTATGCACTACCTCAGCAAGTTAACCTACATATACTCAAGACGTGAGTTAACTAGTGTATAGTAAAAGGTAATTTTCAAAAGCTTTTGCCAAAAGTTACATCTTGCTATTAAGTTTACATTAATTCTCGATCTTCCTCATCTGAATCAAAATGATGAACTCTGAAATAATATAACTATTCCATGAGCAAGTTCCAGGCTCTATGCGGTTGGTCAATAAGGACACAAATCTTGGTATTCGTTTATGCACTTCAGTGTGCGAATCAATATCATCTAAGCTGAACTTATATCGAATGAAACAAAAAAACAGATAAACTGACTAAAAATTATCGAATCAGGACCCAACGCTCTCGAGAATTTTCCTGTTTTAATTGTTTTGGCTTGAAGTCAATGACAACACAACTCGCCTTGGATAAAAACGAATTCCGAGAGGATGATTCATGCTAACCAGACACAGTGCCATTCAGCGACCTTTTGCAGTTTTTTTTTTTTACTCGGCAAAACAGTAACACACTTTGGAACAATCTTCAATTTCTAATCCGGGCAAAAATGCTGAATGAAATCAAAAGTCTACAAAAACCTCAATCTTTTGATCCAAACTATATGTTAAAGCGTCATAAAAGAACTCTTTAAAGCAATCAGCAATCGTATTATCTTAAACTTGTCAAAAAAAAAAAGATTTAATGATTTTAGACCTCTCGTCATTTATGATACCATATCAATGATTAAGTTTTATTTTGGCTGCGAATTTTTGCAGTTTGCAGTGTGACTCAATAAAGCTTCTGCAAAGTTGAAAATTGTGTGAAGAACAATTTCTCTCCAATGTCCATTATGAACCTGAATCTTACGTCCTTCTTTTTTAGTTTCAAAGGGTCATGGGGTGTTGAGAATTTCTATTTTCCATTGAGAAACTCGGGGCCATTCCACCAGAATGTATTTTGCACAAGGCCCCATGAAAAACTCCACGAGACTGAAGTTCAGTCAGGATGTTTTGTGTGGGAACATATTTCCAAATGCTACTGCATGAAAACCTCTGATTTTCAGCTACCTTGTTGCTGACAAACATTTTCCATTTGGATGGATGGGATGTGATACAAGCCGGAATGATCATGGAGTTCGACCAAGCATGCAACTGTGCATCTTCCAAACTCATGACTTTGCCAACGTTCTTCAAACTTCTACAAGAATGCGTAAATAAATTCCAACTTTGTAAGCCTTTTCGAAAGTATCACTGAATCCGTATTACTCAATTTTTTTTTACAGTGTTTTCTTGTAACCAACCCAGTCTTTGCTTTAATATTTTGGCCTTCAGAATGCAGTGCGAGATCCATTCAAGCGGTCGGCCTGACAATCACTGAACGGAACCCTCATTAAGGAATTAAGGGTTCGAAGAAAGGGAGCACATGCTGCCCCAAAGGTCACGTCAGGAAAACAACGTGTCTCACTGGACATTTTCTCACTATATTTATTCTCCATTATCTCAAGTCTTACAGATCACCACTGATCTCTTCAAATGTGTCGAAAATTGTGCCTTATGCAGCAGATCAAAAACGGTAGCATAGATTTCCGGCGCTTCTAGAGGTCGGTTTCTTAAAATAAGTTTTACTATTCCGGTAATTTCCACAGAGTTCTTGGAGATCTTTTTGAAATGAAACAAGTCGTTTGTCATCTTTGATGACCACTTTGCCAAATTATCGGCACTCGACTCGGCTAAACCAGTGTATTTTTATCGTAAGTGGTAAAATTCACCCTCGAATTCGAATCTATGTATTCTGGAGTGTTTTTGAAGTACGACAACGCCAGAATAGACTATTTATCAGGAAATTGAATCAAATGACAACTATTTTTTCTTTACAAGCTCGCGAGCCAGGCGTAAGCCCACCGCTGCTGCTTCTTATAAAATTCTTCCTATCGCTCCAAGGCTGCTGGAGCTGAAGGCCTACTTGCCGAGCTTTTTAAAGCGGCAGGCGGTGTTTTGTAAGGAGCAGGTCGAAGGAAAGCATGCCCGATGAATGGAACCACAGCATTGTTGCCCGATCCACAAAAAATGGAACCCTCTGAAGTCTTCTAAACATTGTGTACAAGATAAATTGCCCCGTTGTGTGAACGCCTAAAGCCGTTCGGCAACAACCTGGTCGGTCCTTATCAGTGTGGCTTTAGGCCATCGCTCAAATATTCGTACTACGGCAAATTTTGCGAAAAAAACAAGGAACAACAAATCGATACCACCTTTTCATCGATTTCAGGCCGCGTATGACAGCATCTATATTGTGGAGCTCTACAGCGCAACGTCTAGTTTTAGCATCCCTCCAAAACTCCGTATGTGTAGCATGGCGAGGGAGAATACACGCAGCTCCATCAAATTCGGTTAAGACCTAACCGAGACCTTAGGTGTCAAAAAATGATTCTGAAGGCACGACAAAGTATATGCTGCCAACGAGAAAGGACTCCCAACATCGACGTCTCAGACAGAACGTTACATTAGAGAGTTATAACTTTGAGGTAGTCAAAGACATTGTCTATCTAGGTATCGCTATCAATTCAGACAACGATACCAGTGCTGACATCAAACGAAGAATAACTCTTGCCAATTGCTGCTTCTTTGGGCTAAGAAAACTATTGATAAACAAAGCACTCTCCCTAACAACCAAAGTTACCCTCTTTAAGACCTTAATCGACCCAGTCCTGCTATATGGCGCGGAGGCATGGGTTTTGTCAAAAGCGGATGAACTTGCTCTTGGCTGTTTCGAAAGGAAAATTCTTCGGGTGATTTTCCATCCCGTCCGAATAGATGGTGGGTGGAGGAGAAGACATAGCAACGAACTGTACGAGCTGTTCAGCGACAACGGCTTAGCCAGACGAGTGAAGATCCAACAATTGGGATGAGACTAGACCATGTTGAGCGGATGGAAACCAATGCTCCGGCCCGGAAAGTCTTCGAATCTACGTCCGAGCGACGGCGCAGGAGAGAAAGGCAGTGACTTTGTTGGAAGTGGAAAGGGACATTAAAAGACTATGCGTCCGGAACTGGCGGCAGATAGCTTAATATCGAGCTGGTTGTAGACGCTTTTTGGTTAATGACCAGGTCCACCCCGGACTTAAGCGCCACCTTAAGATAACTAAGATAAGATCGCTCCAAATTTCAACCAGCATAACCAGCCTTATTATGTCAATAATTCTTTGCCTTCAACTGAAGGTGGTTTATCAGCGCACCTGAGTGACTTGCTAAAATCTCACAAAATCAAGTCCAAAAAAGCTGATCAGTTGCGCCGTCGGGCTCAAACCATTTGTATCTTTTGATAATAGTCTTAGATTGTAGCACCCTCTCTGCAAGGAATAAATGTTTCCTTCCGGCAGCAAATAAAAGAAAATTCGATTGTAGGTGCTCTCAAACTTTTTGCTTGCAGTGTTAATTTATGTATATACCAGCACGTTATGTGCAATCAAGGGTATGGTAACTTGAAATTGCACCAAATAAACAAGAAAAAGGAAACGAAACTGCACTAGAAGGCGAAGAGGGGGGCAGAAGAAAAAAAATATATCAACTTATGTGCAATATAATATAGAGGGCGCACTACTATTAAGCACAAGTGTCGTGTTGTTGTCGTTTGGTTTAGTGTTGCACTCGACGACCGCCCTGCTCCGCGAGACTCTTGAACACAACTTAAGGATGTTTAATTTTTTTTTTTTCGGTTTTTTCCTTCTCCTTTAACACTGAGTATTTCCTTTCTGCTCCTTTTTTCCCCCTTTCATCCCTTTTTGTTTTTTAATATACCAACAACAAGGAGCTTAGCGGATTGCTGTGCAAAAGCAGACAGCGACAACGGTAAAGGCGGCTGCAGGCAGCAGGCAGCAGCAGCTTTAAATAAGGGCAATGTGCAGAGGTGACGGCGAGTAGAGGCAAGAAGTTGCTCGCTGAGAGCCAAATACTTGTACAGCTGATTTCTGTGGACTCCTGCTGTTGCCAAGGCAACTTCTTGTGCACTCGTCTGTAGCCCCGCGGGACAAGAATACACACAGCCGCTGGAGAGGAGTGCACTCGTGTTGCGTCGAATCATCTACCCTACACACCCACTACGGCAGACAAGTATGTAAATATGTATAAGACCGCATATACACATGTATATCTACGTTCTATATTATTCATATCCCTTAATACATGCTCCCCAGTACACATAGATACAATCGAAATGTGTAGATACTTGAATATAGATTCACTTTTTTTTTTTCTGCACGTAGTGTATCAGCTGTGCAAGGATAGTAGTCTCATCATGCCCATCTGAAAGGATGTGAGGGGCATCAGGATTGATACTATCGTCCGGGAATGTGCGCATTAAGAGGAATAGTGGAAACGTGCCTTATGTGCTGGAGAATCACCTGATGGGCTGAAAGTTTCTTCTGCTTTTTTTTTTTGCTCTTCAAATTGTGGGTAGATAGTAGGAGTAGATAGTTGTATGGATTTTCAGCTGACGGAAAAGTTTTTTACGTTACTCCAACTGGGTGTGGGAATAATGCTTTTTAAGGTACCAGACGGGGAATACATATAACCGTGGTGGGTAGACATGGTATGATTGTAAAAACTTGTGAAGAAAATTTCTTTTCTTTTTTTTTTTAAAGAAATATGTACACTTTTGAAGTTCTTCGAAAGAGTTATGCGAAAAGACTGGGAAGACAAATTAAATTAAATTAAATGTCATCAAATTTATGGCAGATGGTGCTACAAAAAGGAGTACGTACATATATCCAAGCTGGGCGACAATTTGTACGTGATCCTGTCAGAGAAGAAAAACTCAAAACTGAAATTATGATGTTAAATAATGGCATCACTTGTAAAATTTATCCACTGAAGAACGTTTTTTTTATCAAGGCGAATATTTAACACAGAAGTTCTGCTATCTTTTTGTTGGTCTTCCGAAAAGGTTTAAAGGAAACAAATGCGCTAAAGTTAAAGGCAGTTTTCGATTCAAGTCTTGTTCAAGAAATAAAAAAAATTAAATATTTCGCGTTGGATTCTCTAATGAAGGCTTCATCCGCAGTATTGCCATGTTTCGACTGTCTTGAGCTGAACTTTCATTTGCAGGAAAACCAACTCTGGTACGCAAATAATAATAATAATATACAATAACATATAATAATGTAATAAGACTACCGGTTGAAAACGTCGTTATTGCAGACAACTTCATATCTATTACTCTGAGGTGAATTTTGACCATGACAGCTGTCACATCAGAAACTTCATGTCATTGTCTAATTATTTCTAGGTTATTGGTCATTAGTGAAAACACGCAAGTTTTTGTAAAGCCGTAAAATGTCTACATTCGTGCCATCAAAACAACATTTGCGGGAAGTTTCTTTCATTTAAAGAAAAAAAGCAACCGAAGCGCATCAATTGCTTACCGAAGCTTACCCGGGCTATACTATAGACCCCAGAATGTGTCAGCGGTGGTTTAAGCGGTTCAAAGATGTTGATTTCGACACCGAAGATAACGAACGCCCCGGCCAGTTGAAAAAGTTTGAAGACCATGAATTGGAGGAATTGCTCGATCAAGATCCGTCACAAACGCAAGAAGAACTTGCAAAATCACTTGGCGTCTCTCAGCAAACCATTTCCGATCGTTTGAAAGCAATGGGAATGATCCGAAAGGTAGGTGCGTATGAATTGAAGCCACGAGACGTCGAACGCCGATTTTGCTTGTCCGAAATGCTGCTTGAACGCCACAAAAAGAAGTCTTTTTTGCATCGAATCGTCACTGGTGATGAAAAATGGGTACATTATGATAATCCAAAACGTCGAGCAACGTATACCCCACATGCCTCAACATCGACGGCCGTTCATATTCATAGCCTAAAGGTGCTGTGCATTTGGTGGGACCAGAAGGGTGTTGTGTATTATGAGCTGCAAAAACCGAATGAAACAATCAAAGGCGAGGTCTACCGACGACAATTGATGCGCTTGAGCCGAGCACTGAAGGAAAAACGGCCGGAAACGGTCGCAAGACACGATAAAGTTATTTTGCAACATGACAATGCTCGGCCACATGTTGCAAATGTCGTCAAAACTTACCTTGAAACGCTCAAATGGGATGTCCTACCCCACGCGCCGTATAGTCCAGACCTTGCGCCATCCGATTTCTATCTCTTCCGATCGATGCAACATGGCCCGGCTGACCAGCAAATGGATCGATTCTTGGATTACGGCCAAACCGGTCGAATTTTTCAGAACGGATATCTATGAATTGCCAGAAAAATTGGAAAAATGTGTGGCTAGCTATGGGCAATACTTTGAATATTGAATTTTTATTTATTTTTCCTCAAAAAAGCATTGATGATTGATTGAAAAGAACGACATTTTCAACCGGTAGTCCTATTAATATTACACTTTAATGTTTACCCTTATATTATCAATCAGCCGATTTTTATTACTATAAAAGACACAAGTCTCATTTGTATTTTTTAACTAATAATAAATTGAATTGAAGTGTGGTCAAAAAACCTGGCTCTTGCTCATTTTAAGGCTGCACTATCCCATTAACACAATCACTATTTTAGAGCTACCAGTGGGAAAATAATTAAGCTCAAAATTTTGGAACCTCTTAAACATTTTAACAAAGCTCTCGTCCTTAAAACTGCCAAACTGCAGCAAATTTGACAAAAAAAGGACATTCAATAAGATTCGGAATCCGCCTCCTCGATCGGATTAATTCTTTTTGTAATTAATAAAATTTATGAAAACATTAATCTCAGGATTGCTATTTTGGCTATTTTTTTGTATTAAATAACTTGTGTTAAAGGAAGAGTGGCACGCTTTCAAAGCTGAAATAGCAGCTAAGACAAACTTCTTCAGAAGCCTCAGTACCGAAAGGATTACATTATTCAAGGACAGAACAGATCAGAAGACATTTAAGCACTTAACTGCGAGATAGTCAAGATTCGGAAGTGCAGTAAATCGGGTAAATCGATTCTTAAATAAAAAAAAAAAAACGGAAACAACAATCGAATTTAATGAAGAAGCAGATGAAATGGACAGAATTTGGTCGGGACTATCTCAAGACTGCCGTATATTTAGTAAATAAGGACTATTGTAAAATAAAACAAGAACTTCAAACTTGCAAACTAGCCATTTTATCTTACGACCACTGAAGCAGCTGCCACAATGACGAAGCATCAGAAGCAATCTAGCGTCTATTCTGCGATTGCCCAATTATTAACAAAAACAAAAGACTCGCCTCCATTTCCTGCGAAACAAATTTTACAGAGCACCATGGGTAAAAACTATTCAGGGATTTGATAAGTTTCAGTGAAAAGATAATTTTGTACTTTTCTAGGGAATCTTTCTTAGAGACTTGACCAATCAAATGAATTTTAAAGTTTGTTTGCTTGCACAGAAGACGCCGGTTCCACCCTTAGAAGAATCAACGCCCGGAGGTTGAAAATTATGGCGGAGTCTTCTTTTGTTATACTCAAGACTTGCTCTAAATAATGTTTTAGGGGAGTGAAGGAGCTTTAATATTGTAAAAAATATCTTAATTCTAAATTGGTATCCAAATTTCGTAAGCACTAATTTTTGGTATTGTCTGTTGTGATAAAGCCAAGTCATTTGTTAATCTGTGGAGCCGTATTTGTGTCCTTCCTGGAAGAGACAATGAATTACGTTTTCTTCGCATTGAAGTTAACTACATAGCTAGGTTGCTTTCCATTGCAAAATTCGTTTTCGGTCACATCTCTGTCGATGTGAGTTACTGGCACGACTGCTGTCATCAGCAGTACCAGTTTATCTAGGAAGGTTTAAAGAGCCGATGCAAAAAATAGACTAATGGGATAGTTTAACTCATAACCTATACAAAAATCTTTAACTCTGTAGGTTCTCTGACGGCGTCCGAGTCCGTTTAATATAGAGTGCATCCAGCGCATAGCTTATGAACTAAAAGGAGCGCCCTCATAAATATTTAAAAGACGAGAGACAAAACTTGAGAAAATGTTTATTAGAATAATGTTTTGAAAAGCTGCGTGTAGCCCCTCAACCTTGAACTATTAAGCCCTATCGAGAAGTCCGGAATAACCCCGGAATAAATTCCCATCCGCCACCAAATATCCTCTTCCATCGGAACACATTTTCCCCAGAAACGTCAAATACTTTATTCGAAATTAAGTTGGAAAGCTTTTGTGATTATTTTTTTTTGTTTATACTTTGTCGACTGAGTGTCATATTAGTAATGTTCCATTCTGTCGTGATGTTGAAGGTGCATCTTTTTGAACCACTTCACTTCATCAAACATTTCGTTTTTTTAGTACTAGATAAACCAAAAATGTTCGAGTTTAAGGGAACTTCCTCAGATTCATTCATCGCACAAATTTTTATAAAAAAGGAATACTCCTTATAGGGACCATCCGTCGGTTGCATTTTTTGATATTTTGTTCTCAGACATATTCTTTTTTTTCGCTGTAAATGAAAACCTTTTTCCTTTCATAAGGAAGCTCGAATCAAATTTGCCAAAAATCATGCCGATTGGCATTCGTTAAAATGGCGCAATATACTTTGGACGGACGAATGTAAAATTGTCCTATTTGATGGAACTGGTTTCCGACAATACGTTCGACGTCCGCCCAGCACGGAGAATATGCCTCAGTTCACGGTAAAAACCGTTAAGCATGGGGCGCGAAGGTCTTCGCTCGGGCTTGCTTTTCTTATTACGTAAAGTGGTGTAAACAACACGTCTATGTGAAAATTCTAGAAGAAATTATGTTACCAAATGCCGAGTACGAAAAACCGCTAAAAGGATTATTCCAGCAAGATAACGACCCAAAACACACCAGTAAAAAGGCAAAAGAGTGGTTTAGTGTCAAATATATCGAGGTTGTAGAGTGTCCTCCACAGTCCCCCGACCTGAATCCCATCGAAAACTTATGGTCGGATATAAAAAAATATATTGCTGAAACCTACAAATAATCAAAAGCTTTCGAGGATTGTTCAGGAAGCCGGGCATAAGATAATTCAAAGTCGTTGCCAGAACCTTCTACACTCCAAGCCACTTCTGTGTGCAGCAGTGTTGAAAAATAAATTATCAAGATCTGAACTATACCAATTTTTTAGTAAAAAATAACAATATTATGTTAAGTATTTATGTTCTTTATAAGCTTTCCTTTTATTTTGTTCAATTAGATTTATGAATTCAAGAAAAGTTTTTAGAACTATAAGTTCTTTTTTCGATAAGAAAAAAAACAGATAGCAGTCAGAAATTTAACAAAAAGTGATATACTGCTCCTATTATTTCGAATACAGTTTTAAATGCTTATTAATGATTCGAAGAAAAATTCAAATTTTTGTTTGAGTCTATAATTTTTCACAAGACTGTAAGTATACTAAAGAGTGAGTTTTTAGCTATTATCTTTTTGGCAACACTGGTTTAAACAGCTGACGCACGTTTCGTGTTTTGTTTCACTGTCAAACATCTTCACTTTGGTCTATTATTTAACCATGAGTCTTACAAACGAACAACGCTTGCAAATTATTGAATTTTATTATCAAAATGCGTACTCTGTAAAGAAAGTTCATCGCGCGTTTCTTCCATTTTATGGTCAGTCAATTCGCCGCCTAGATTGTGCGATTTAACTGCTTTAGACTATTTTTTGTGGGGCTATTTTAAAGCTCATGTCTATACAGACAAGCCCGCTTCAATTGACGTATTGGAAGACAACATTGAAGCATATATTCGTGAGATACCGGCCTAAATGTTGGAAAGAGTATGCCAAAATTGGACTAAGCGGATGGATTGAGGCGCAGTCAAGGTCAACGTTTGCATGAAATAATCTTCAAATATTAAATAATATGGACCGTACTATCGGTTCAAATAAAGATTTCATGCATTTTGCTGAATTTTATGTGTATTTTGTTTGAAAAACTTTCCTATAGCTTTTAAAAAATCACCCTTTATTTTAAGCTTAACACTTCGACTAGTTAATTATTTTCTTCAGGTGAAGAATTCATGAGCAATAGTTAAAAACAATTTACTGATTCGAAAACATAAATACCAAAAATTATGGAGATTGATGGCAGTTGATTCCGCTACGACATCACAAATGAGCACTTGGAAGCCTTGAAAATTGACAGTTTTACAACTTTAGTCTTTTAACAAAGTTTGTACATTGTTGAATAATATTTTTGTTTAAATGTTTTTATTCTGGCAGCGTCATTCTGAATTTGATTGAAATAAAAGTGGTTATATAATTTTCCCCGCAACTGTATGCGAAAAGCGATTGAAATCTTGTCTTGAGGCGTTTTGTAGTCAATAGAAAAACACTGACACAAAAGAATGACCTACTATGACCGACACTGGCTTTGTGCTAATTTTGTGACAATAGCCCGCATAAAACATACTTAATTTACAAGCACGACTCTTTCTAACACCATGAAATCCTTAATTAAAAGCCGACACCAATTCAATTGAGTCACACCTTCAACCTATTCTCTAATCCTACAATGTATTAAAGAAACTATGACAGGCAGTCTCGCCTATTTGGCTCATTTGCATGAAAGTGTCTTCTTGGCGGCGCATCATCCCGCCGCGTCCAGAGACGCAAAGAAGGCAAACATTTTTTTCTATCTTCATTTTGCTATCGTTGACATTCTGTCAGAGAGGCGACTGCATAATGACAAGCACAAAACAAAAAAAAAAAAGCAAGGTGACAAACTACAAATTTGTTATGACATGTCGTCATGCACTTGAAGTCTGATTACCCGTGGGATGAGAGAACACTCCCGACACTCGAAAGACGGTTCCAATTTTTGCAGACGTCTATACACAAGACGTTTCTACATTTCTGACGTGCATCCAAAGTAACACTCTCTGTACTCTGTGTCTTGTGTTTGAAAGGATAATCAAACGGAAATTAATTCAAATTATGTAGGAATAATGAAATGACGCCAGAGATGCATATTGAGAAGTTATTAAGAAGGGGAAGGCTTTAACAAATTGGATTTTTCAATCAAACTATCGATTAATTTGCCAGCGAGACGAAACTGTCAAACAAGTTTGATTGACTGCCTTTGATGGCTTTGCTTGTGGATGAGTTAAACCTCTTACAGGATTGAATAAAAGAGTGCAACACTCGATAGTTGTAATGTAAAAGTTCTCAGGATTTGAACATCAAACGTTTTGAATTTATTTTAGAATGTGTTGTGATTGACGAGCTTTTATGCTGCTTAACGTCGCTTACAAGATCCTATCCAGTGTATTGTGTGAACGTCAGACGCAAATTTGTAAAAAAAAAAAAAAAACAGCGAATGTGAGTGTGGATTCCGTAGCAGCAAATCGACAATAAACAACATTTTCAACCTAAGCCAAATTCTGGAAACGCATTGTTGCACAGCTCTCGGATCTCCGAATCAATCTACGCAAGCACAGGATTCCGTCAAGGAGATGCGTTGGCATGTGGCTTATGTAGCTTTAATTTTAAACAGAAACTGACACGGGCAAGTGTCAACATCATGACAGGCAATATCTTTTCCAACTCTCGCCAACTGTCTGATATTAACCGAGTCCAGAATTCTAGGCATTAGCTAGTTAACCGGTTCTGATTGGTCGAGAGCTCATGCATTTGACGGAAAAGCTAGTTGACATATGGTGAGGAAGTGGACTGGATTTGCAGTTAAAAATATGTGACTGCTTTTTGCCGTTGATTGATGAATCGTCAAAAGTCAGCTGTTTATTTTTAAATCGTTTACTATTCGGTTGAAGTTTATGAAAGTGGTAATGTATTATTTTAAAATTAATAAATAACCTAGAATAAGGATTTCAGAATCTAAGTCGAAATGGCATTTCTACTAAACCGAAAAGCAAGCTCGACTCACCCTGAAGTGGACATGAAATTCTAACATTCTGTTCTAAATTTCAATTCTAAAAAAATTACTTGGATTTCTTGTTGGCGGTTCAATTTATCCAAACATTGCAGAATTTCGCAAAAATAAACGATGGGCTCTGCAACTCATTTACAATAAATAACGACACTAGACCTACTGATGTTAAAATAAGTTCACTGTATTGGCACTCACATAAAAGTTCTTCTTCCGTGTCTTAAAACTTATTAATTACTAGTACAAATTGAAAGAAATACACAATTCACGAAACAAACTTATTCCAAGTTCAAATTGAAAGTAAGTCTCCAAAAATAATTTGTTTGACACATGAAACTGTCAACTACATTTGCAGTTTTCTCGTTCAATATTCTAAGTTATGACTGAAATTTTAGTCCCTAGAATTCTGAACGCGGCTATTGACATCATTTTTTGACAACACAATTGACATCTATAAAATCGAAGTAGAAAAAAGGCAGAGAAACCTTGGCTTTGCAAGCGATTTTTGAAAAAGTTTTTCAAAATGTACCAATTTGTAAGGAAAAAATAAAAAATAAATTTAATTTATTTTTCAAAAATCAAATAGAACCAAGAGCGACACTTGAGATGCTAAAACAAAAAATTAATGAAATAAAATCAGCTTCAAGAGAAAAATGCAAAACATATATTAATATAAAAAAAACGGATACAATTTGGAAAGAGCAAGAAGGAATTATCGGTAGTATCATCAATGGACGACGAAATACGCATAGCTAAACCAAGTAGATGCAGTTTTTCAAACTTTGTCCCATTGCAAAAAAATCTGGAGTTCGATGTACGTTCGTACCATAGTTAACAATTCTGAGTTCTCCATTCATCATGTCCAGGACAAAATAATTTAAAGAAAGAAAAAATTGGACGATTTCGTTTTTGAAACCACTCTTTATTCCAATTTCGCTTCATACTAATATTTTATAAATGTGGACGCCATTAACAAATTTGAGAATATGTAACCCCCTCATTACTAGATCCGAGGTACGAGTCCTAAAATAAGTTTTGAATCTTTGTTTAAGGGAGGAAATCAAGGTAGCACACAAAAAAATAGGCATATTTTTAGGGAATTAATTTTGGCTGAATAAAAGTATCAATAGAAAATCTGTAAAGTAGGTTTTATAGCAATACTAAAAAAGTACAAAATGTAATTTTTTTAATAAAAAATATTTAAAAATGACGGCTGGGCAGCATATATGCCGAAAGGCGCCTATTTTTGAAAGCGTATCGATGGCCGAAGACGTAAACTCCTTAATTTTTGACCTGGAAGAAAACACCAATTTTTTTTGGTTTTCATATAACAACAGCTAGCGAGGCACGTAGGATTTTTTTCGATATATTGATTTTTTACAAAATGGTGCATATTTGAAAATAAAGTTAAATTTTTAACAAAAAAAAAACGCCATAAAATCGTCGGTAAAAAAAAATTAAGCCATATAAAATAAAAAACCCTACGTAGCTCGTTGGAGAAAAATATTTCGAAGCTACTGCCAAAAAAAAAGATTTGCTCGAATTATGTCTTCGGCGAGCTCAAAAAAAGTGGTTTCGAAAAAAACGCGTTTAAAGTTCTAAGTACTGAGAAACCATATGAAAATATATGAGCGTACCAGAGAGGCGTTACCGCAGAGTGAAAAGAGTGAAAAATTTGGTCACCCGGACACTTTTGCCGTAGTCCATCATTTGGTATATTATTTGTGCATATTTGAAAATATTTTTAAGACCCTAAAGCACCATTTAAGCGAAAATTTTTTTTTCGAAAAATTTAAAATTTTACTGTGATTTCCCCCATTAACCTATCGAATATGGTTCAGTCACCGTTTTCGAATTAAATCAATGACACTATTAATAGATTGTTCGACTGATCGATAGAAGGTTTTTTCCAAAAATAAGAAAACTTGAAAAATTGATTTTGTCTCCTTTGAAGTTAAAGAAGGGTTTTTCAATAAGTACTTCACAAGGTTTTTTTTGTTTTTTTAAATAAAACGGAAATATTTTGAGATATTTCAAAAACTTTATTATCGGCTGGAAGTACAATCAAAACATTAATGAATAGAACTCGACTTCGTTCATATGGTCACGGCGGGCACGTTTGCAACGGTCGAATCTATGGACCCAATTTTCGATGACTCGGCCACACATTTCGGCGGCTATTTCGCATTCAATGTTGGCTCTGAGCTCATCCATCGTCGTCGGCTTGTTGGCATAAACCAATGACTTAACGTAGCCCCAAAAAAATAATCCAGAGACGTTGTCGTACGAACGAGGTAGCCAATCGACAGCCTCATTTCTTACGACAACACGCTCATCAAACATACTCTTCAATAAATTGATGGTAAGGTGTGCTGTATGGCTTGTGGCACCATCGTGTTGAAACCACATGTCGTCCAATTCGGACCAACAAAAATCGGTAATCATGACGCGATAACGCTGGTCATCACAGTAACGTGACGATCGATATCGTCGCCCGGCATGCTAACCGCACCAAACAATTATTTTTTGTGGATATAATTTATGTAATTCATGAAGCAAATGTGGATTTTCAGCCGACCAATAACGCATATTAAGCAAACCCCGTTGAGCCAAAAATGAGCTTCATCACTGAAGATGATTTCGCGATGACATTCATCATCTTGGCGCATCTTGTCCAGAGTCCAATTGGAGAACGTACGTCGCTTCAAATGGTCCATCGGCTTCAATTCTTGAGTCAGCTTGATCTTGTTTGGGTGTAAACCAAGATCCTTACGCAAAATAAGCCATAATGTGGCCTGAGCGATGTCCAATTCTTGAAAACGCCCTGGAATTGACTGACTGATGGATCGTTTGTTACGGACGCCTAAAAAACAGCGATATTTTCGACACTTCGACCAACCCATTGTCTCACTGACACTGCAACATCACACAACGAATATGTAGACTCAAATTTTTGCACTAAACTATTGCCTGTCTACTAGGGCGAAAATTAAGACCGAAAACGGAGTACCTTACCATAATGAAAATATTGAATTTACTGAATAAATTGACAATGATAGTTCGATGATTAGTAAACGGGTATGTTCGCAAATTAATTTCAAAGTTGACAAGTCTCCATTAGAAAACCCGATACGTCTTCTCGGAAATAATGCACTTGTGTCAGCGTTTTTACAATCCTCGAAGCATTTCTTATATGCGCTTTTTGGTTTGACCTTGAGCTCTTTCAGCGATGCGGTCTTTATTTCCTTAATTCTCGCAAAACGCCATTATTTTATGGGAAATGTTTCTTTTATTATGTCATTTTTTTTGGATTTAGTCCAGTATTTGGCAAGACTGTCATCTTCCAATTTTTTTCATATTCAAATAAATGTTATTCAGCGGAACCTTGCTGATCTGTTTTGGATATGTCTGGGGATCTCCAAATACTCTAGCTTTTTAAAGATATGGTTCAAGGACTTCATCCGTGAGGTATTCCAAAATATTTTTGCTCTAGTCTCAAATGAGTCTTAATTGAGTTGGGCTAGCTGTGTATATTATTTAATCATTTATTATATTAAAATATCATTGTTAACAAGAGTATATGTATTATTGTTTGAAATTCATAACAATCCTTCTATCCAGTCATTATTTCATTCCGGAATAATCGACAAGTTTTCGTCATAGTTTCAGCAAAACGGGGCGGCATTTTTAGCCTACCATTTTGGAAGATCATGGAAGTCCTTGAACGGCAATTTCACAGAATTAGGATTCTTAAAAATAGCACTTTAGCATTGTGTTAAATCGAAAGCCTAAGGGCTTTTCTTTTCAAACTGCAAACACGCATATTTATCCATTTAACCAACCATTGTATAAATGTTCTGGTTCATGAATCCAAACTAAAGGTCAGGCAGTCCCTATTGGCACGGTACAAACTGCCGAAACGTGCAAATCATAAAAAGCAACAAAAAAAGAAACAGCGTTCATAGCCAAAATTCGCGTGTGCAATTTAAGGCCAACCGTACACTATCCATATGCCAAGGTTAATACAGGACCCCTCTCAAGCAATTAATGGCGCTTCACATGTTGAAAAAAAGTTGCAGAGCCTAGCATGTCACGTCACATTGCCGCATCACACACGCAATTAAACCTCAAAATGATGTGTATTCTCCTGAATAATCACAAATTAATGTCCACACAGATATCCACTTGAATCTGAAGACTTCTACTTCACGCCACTTGTCTGACTCGGATTTTCTTTTCCTCTTCCTCGAGTACGTCTGCGTTTGCCTTGTCCCTTATAAATTGAATTTCTAAAAAACGACACGCATACATAAATTTGCAATCCCTGTCAAGTGTTTCGTGTTACACCGTCCATGATATTTAATTCTTTAAATTTTAATTTTCTAATTATGCAGGCAAAAGGACGTTCCATTCCAGCAAAATCTAAATCGCTCAAGGCCGCGGAGGCAGGAAGAACTTGGGTGCTCGCCACCACAGAGGTACTGCCACATCTTTTCACCGAGAACCTAATTAAAAACACAAAGCAAACACACGAAAGAAGGACCTCGGATAGAATTTCGTGTCCCCAATTTAATTCTGTTATGATGGCATCATGCATGCAGGTTAATTAGCTAAGTACACACTGTGTTCATGTTTTATGTTATAACTTAACTTGCTCAAAATTTACTTAGTCAAGGGGATTTTGGAAAAGCCACATCGAAGGAAATGGTGTAAATCAACATCTCGTTAGAACTCAATTAAAGATTGTGGTTTCTAGGCCACATAATGTATGAGTACTTTCAACTGGTCGGGAGGACCAAAGAATTAAAACTTGGTGACTGGCTCTTCCCTTCCCAGTCAACCAGCGAAAGTATCATGTTGCTTTGATCTACACGGTCGCAACCGATAGCGGAAAACAGTTTTCCAATTAAAAAAAAACGAAAAGAGAACGGCACAACAATGACGGGAACGAGGTTGAACCTGGAAATGGGCGAAGGTACCACTCGCACTGACTCGGAGACTGGGACACAATGCAAGAGCTACAAAGAACAAAGATCTTTTATTTCCATTCCTTTTCTTTTTTTTGCACTCCCAACATTTTTCTTTTTGTAAAATTGCCGGTTGTTGATGATGATGGCGATGGTTCCGATGGACAACA
The DNA here is from genome assembly GCA_963555765.1 of Orthonevra nobilis. Lineage (NCBI taxonomy): Eukaryota > Metazoa > Arthropoda > Insecta > Diptera > Syrphidae > Orthonevra > Orthonevra nobilis. The sequence goes on along the minus strand of OY743226.1, from coordinate 12,124,400 downwards.
ACAAAGCAACAATGTCCCACTCTGTACACCCAAGATACAATCGTATACACGCTGTGCCGAGTCCGCAGTTTGTTTGGAAACACAATAAAACATATTTTTCATTTAAAAAATTTAATTACAATGTAGCCTCGGATTTATTGCAGTTATAACCTCTGAAAGTGTTAAATGATTTCTTTTGAAAGTCAAAATCCAAAGGACTACCGCTCGATGGGATTGAAGTGCGTCCCAATTGCACAGTGCCTGATGTGACCATAGTCATGGTGAGACTTCTTAAATTGTTTGCCAATTGAGAGTGTAATGCTGAGATATTTTTATTTAAGATTCGAATTTGTAGTTTCCTGTCGTGCTGGATGAGTTCCCTTGTTTCCTTGATAGACCGATACAACAGCCCTATCGGGAGATGCTATAACTTCTGCGAATGACGGCAACAGTCAGTAACGTAGAAGATTTCCGACCGTCAACAAGCTTCGTAGGGCCTCGAGGTGCACCTTCTGACGCAAATATCGCGTCCGTGACTGCAAATGTCGAGGATGATCGACTAGACAACGTGTCACACAATTGGTCTTTATGATCATTGAGTTTTTCTTATCGCAAATTGATGAATGGCACTGGATGACATGTGCTTCCAACTGGACGGTATAACCGCTCACACTGCTCATCACTTTGAAGGATGCGATTTCGAGTTGCGTATTGTCTCCTTTGTGGAGTCCAAGTCCCTACTTGGACTCAGAATTTGATACCCACTTATTTGCATTCACTCAATTCGCAGTATTTTATATGTTAATACATTTGTGCAATCTTTTTGTGTTATGCCACTAATTTGACGAGACGATATTGAAAAACGGCTATAGTATGCAAGTAGAGTAATCACAACAGCACGTCCAGACATTTAGTCAGACTTTCATTATTGGTCGACCACACCTGTAGAAACCAACGGCGGTGGCGATATGTTAATGTGTTCGCAGCGGCAAATGATGACATTTTGTGCGAATGTGGAACCAAGACTCAACTAAGGATTGGAAAAAATACGTTTAACCAAATGCTCGCCAAGCAGTGTCGCGTCAAAACAGAAAACAAGGTTCAAAAAAAGCAAAGAACACTCGAAAGGAAGACATTACACACTCAAGTCGGTATCCATACAAAACCAAAGGTTCATGAGTTACACTGTTTGAAGTATGCGTAGTCGCAGCTTCGAGCTCGAGGAGACGATGACCTCGGTATGAGCGGAGCTACTTAGCATTGACCATTTCATGTTACAATGTTTCTTTATAGAATATCCCCAAGGGTGAATTCTGGTAAGTATTTCGCAGCTTCAGCAAGAAAACTCCAAGCAAAAGAGCTTTTACTTAATGGCGGAGATTTGTAGGGGTGTGTCGGAAAGTCATACTGCCATGAAAGACTGATAAACTACGCTTGCCACGAATACACCTATTAATAATGTCCAAGTCCTAGATGCCAAGTTCGCGTAACAATGCTGACACCTGATATGAAACTCAGACGTACTTCCAATTAGTAACCAATTCTTTGAAGCCTTGGGCATAAAATCGGCAGGGGAGCCTGAGGATAGGCGACTACGCAATACCGTGCCCAAGTTCATAAATGCGAGTACAATAAAATCAAAGTCAGAGCAGAAAAACTTTCTTTTACGTTATCAATGAAGTTAAAGGACATGTGCGATTCAACAATTCGTTTAATAATCTTAATATATAGAGTTATGTCATCGTGGACTTTTTTATAGAACTTTTTGTGATCTACTACTTTTCTATAGGGAGCAATTGAATATCTCTTACCGTTAAGCCAGTGTTTGTTAATAATGCATGCGGCTCCGTTTATTTATTTCTTTTTCGACTTCGAATCAAAGGAATTTTTAAAATCGTTTGAATAGTTTAGAATATTACCTTACACAAAAAAAATGTACCTCCTTATAATGTTAGAGTAGTAAAAGTAGTGATGAATAAATGAAACTTGGTCAAAGTTTTCAAATAGGTGAAGGACCTGTGTCGAAAATTGGAAGGAACTACTTCTTCTGTCTTCAAAACGAATTTCCCCGACTGCAAAAAAAGAACAAGATTTCAAACAAAAAATGGCAAACAAAATATTCAAATAAAATAATAATAATAAAAGGATTATTGAAGTCCTCTCGGAGACACCAAAGAGTTCCAAATCAAAGGCTTGTAAATCAGGGAAGCGTCTGTAGTTCTTTCCAATTCATGGTACACCTCGATTACATGCTTGTTTTTCTACGTTGACGTATTCTCGAGTCACCATAATAAAGGTTCGTGCCCGATTATCAGACTTGACGGAAAGCTTGCGGTATTGTTGTATTCCAATGGATTGGTCCTGGCATCAGAAGTCATTTTATCGGTAGACCCCATTGAGTTAAGTCAAATAATGTGCGAAAAAATGTCTAAAATGGTGAACAACTTTGCCATGTAATGCTTTCGAAAAGGAGTGAGTGTTCGAACTGCAAAAAAAAACACTCGGGGCCTTTATTCGGATCGTGCTCCTGCTTTTGGACCATAAAAAAGTGGTTTGGCAGAATTTGTTACGACGACATGATCTTTGATGATCAAAGCCGTACTGGACGGCCTTCAGAAATTGATGTCAACATTTTGCGAACCTTTGTAAAAAAAAAGAATAGCCCGATGATTTCAACGGAGGAGACTGCTGAGAGGCTTAAGTCGTTTAAAGAAGTGGGTTCACTTTCAAGCTCGATACAAGGATGCCGCATTGTTTGACAGAAACAAATAAGGTGCTAGGACGTCATAAAAACGAACCTTTCTGGATTCGAGTCGTGAAGAAGTGACAAAAAGTGGCGTCTGCACAGCAACTTGCAGCGAAAAAAAAAGCTGGAAACATGAAGGTGAAGGTGCGGAACACGTGCGAAAAGCTTGCTCACATTCAATGAAGGTTCTATTATCTGTATGGTGGGATTCAAGGGCTAAACTATTTTTCGAGCTTCTTTCACCTTGCAAATCGAAAAGGCGTCATCTTCCGTGCTTCACATCGGAATCCGCAAACGTGTTAAACATTGTGAGGCAAAAACTGTTTTCTTTAAAGTGTCATCGCTTTTGTTTCATTGTCAATCGAGCACAGAGTTTTGCAACGAACCAATATTTGAATTTAAGCCTCTTTGAACCTCCGATACAAAAATCAAGCAATCGCTAATGCCAGAAAGATTGCCAGATATTTTGACCCTTGAAGATTCGGCTTCTTATATTTGCTTTGACGGTTACAATAATGATGCAACTTTCCACGTTATGGGTTGTTAAGTTATTCCACTATCGAAATAATTAAGCCATAATGCAACCTTTGCTCAAGCCATTTCAGTCTTCAGATTACAAACCCGGCTAAATTTTTTAAAAAGCCCATTGTCCTCATTAAGCAGTATCAATTGTGAATATGCAAAGTTTGAAGCAGTCCTGACAGCGGCATCCGTCAATCGTCCAAGTCTGTTTTATCTTTTCCCATGCTTATTAAGAATTCTCGATAAGCCGAGATACACAAACGCACAGCATAATGCAATTTTCCGCTTTTTCCGGTGCCGTTTTGCAATTCTTTTTGTTTTTCAGTTAATCGCAAATTCGATCCCTTTTATAGCTCATTTATTATGCAAAACGATACGACTACATCAATTGAAAGCATCCGAATGTGTGAGTGAGGTGGTGGTGGTTGGCTGGATGCTGCCGCATTATTTGAATAAGAGTCTGATAATAAAATGCAGCTCTATGCAAATTTGATAGCCTCCTCCTACAACAATGAGGAACGTTGCCACCCTTGAAATAAAAAAAAAAAAATCAGTTGAGAACACTGCTTCGACTTGGACAATTCCAAGTATATTGTGACAGAAGATGGTAGGTTGGTTATGGTAGATCTATTTTTTAGCTCGAAGGACCAAAATTGAAAGTTGAAATTGGAGTACAAAATTCGGAAATCTCTAATTGAAAATGTGATAAACCAAAAAAAATTCTTCTAGAACTCTCTCTCTCTTTTCTCCGCATCTGATATCTGACCGCATAAAAAATTCCTGAAGGCTCAATCGAAAATGCCATTCTACGCTTCACTCAATCTCAATGCCAGACTGAGCATCTAAAGGGCTAGGTAGGTATATTTTTTTCTTCCGATAATTTATTTGGAAATTCAAAAAAAAAGAAAGTCCCGAGCAAAGACACATCCATATGTGGCTCTAGGCGTAAGGACGAAAAGCACTAAGAAACCCCCAAAGAGCCGTGGTTTAATAATGGGATTCCCATAAACAAAATTTGAAAAGACAACGTAGAAATGAAGATAAACTAAACAAAAGGAAATAAAAAAGGAAAAGGGAATGGGATAATGTTTTCCCCAAAATTCTCTGGAATAAAGTCCATCCAATGCACATGAGCCGTTTAAAGGATCAGTGTTCATTTTAACCGAAAATTGGAAAACGTATACTCTTGGAAATATCACATAAAGTTGTATACTTCCTCTCTAACAGGTGAAGGCAGAAGGAATCTCAGTCGCGGTATTTCCCTTCACGTGGTAGGATATTTTTTTTTTTATCGCTAGCGAATGAAGCGTATAAAACGCGGGAGGAGGATGAGATACGAGTGCTGGCGTCTTTTTATGTGCCTTTCGATGAGTCTGGAATGAATTTAAATATTTACCTGTATGCAAGGAAATACTTAATATTCCAAATTTATGAGCCAAAATCCCTGTTCAACTTCCGTGAGCTTGTGGCTTCTCTTCCAAGGGAAATCGTTAGATGATCCTTAATGATTTTGGGTATAAAGTATTCTTAGGTTTATGTTCTTGAATAATTATTATGATCAAAGAATCTTTTGCAATAAAATGGTTACAGCACTTTTTTTTTATGTGGGCGGACATTGAAGAGGTGCCGTTTTATGTGAACTAAGAATGAGTATAAAAAAACACTTATAAATTAAAGTGTTAAATATGTTGGCAAAAGGATGTGTTGCCGAAGGACTTTTGCGTTGTAAAATAAAAAGATTTTAACCCTGAAATTAATCCTTTGGGTCATGCCAGTGTGCGAAGAATTCGAGGTTTTTTAAAATTTAAATTTAAACATAAAATACAATTTTTAAGTAAATATTAAAATAAAAAACGATTTACCTAATAAATAAAGGGTGGGCAAGCTGATTGCATTTTCAAGCGTTTGTAATTTGCTATTTTTATGAGATAAAAAAACCGCGTGCTTATGATAGTATACGATTTTTAAAACTTATACGCCATGAATTCGTCCAGGCGTGGACTATTTTGATATCATTATGAGCTTTTCGGGTTGCTTCTTCAATTGTAACGCCCGTTGTTAAAATCGCCGTATCGTTCGCAAACGTGTAAATGGCATACAGAAGCGGGCCAAGGACGCTACCTTTTGGGACTCCGGCCGCCAGTTATTTGAAGTTTGAGTAATCATTTCCGTGCTTAACACGAAAATGTCTTTCGGTGAGGTACGAACGTAAGATTAAAACATAAGAAAGAGTTGCCGTGGCATAAATAGTTTCAATTTATACTTCAAGCTTTCGTGCCTTCCAAACTGATAGTCAAGTATGAGACACCTTTTGGCGATGTCGGGTTGTAGTCGTTAAGAAAGTAGCTTTACAAATATTTTTGAGTTAACCGGCAAAAAGATAGATAGTCCTATATGATTTCTTTTTCTCATTCAGAGGTTTCGGGACAATTATAATCTCGGCGAATTTCTATTGCGTCGGGACAAAGAGTCATCGGAGGGAGGCGTTGATCAAATAAAGCATTTTGATAATATAACAAGTTTACCTGCACGATTCTTGTCGAAAGAGTACGAATTTAAAATAGAAATTTCGGTCGAAATTATGCACCAACGCAAAATGGCGAAGAAGACTGGTCTTCTAATTGAAAGCCTCACATATTTCCCCGTAGGTCATGTGCTACCAACGGAAAACATTGCAGATGCCGCAGTCGCATCTTGTGCATCAGGATCTACAGTGTTGTACAAATTAATTGGGACAGTATATTTTTAGCGATATTTAAGTATATGTATATGTTTGTAAAATTTAAGTTTTATTAATTTAAAGGTTCCCCTTTTGCTTTAAGGATGGCTTCTGCCATGCCGAGCATTGAAGATATTAATTTTCCGCAAATATTTTTGATAATTTCTTCATGGAACTAACTACACCTCAATAAGTGCTGAAATCTGTTTGATTTTCCGTCGTGCAAACCTTTTTTCCTGAGCCTGGCTTTAATTATGGCGCACAGGTTCTCTGTCGGATTAAGGACGGGAGAGTTTCCAGGCCATTTCAAAACGTTGATGTGATTCTTCGTGAAAAACTACTTCACTTGTTTTTTTTAACGTGTGGCATGGAGCAAGATCTTGTTGGAAAATGTCATTTTCAAGCGGAAGTCACCTTCGAAAGGCAGGCATGAGCATATGGTTTAAGACGTCTGCATATTTAGCGCTATTCATCATGCCTGCCAGGCCATTCATACATTCAGGACCCTCACACGTGAAGCAACCCCGAAATAAAACTTTGGGTAGGTGTTTAGGGGTTTGAACAGTATGACCCAGTCGGAGCTTTTCATTGTCACTTCTACTCACGACACTTACCCTGTATCTTTGGACCTCAAAGTGACTCTCGTCTGAAAAAAATACTTTTTTCCAATCCTCTCAGTCCAATAACTCTGTTTCCTCGCCCATTACAGTCTTTTGTTTCTCCTTTGTCTTTAGTGGCCTTTTTGCCTTACGACCTGCAAGAAAACGTAGTCGAACAGTAGACGAATTCACCTGTAAATCAGCCGAAGCCAAGTCCCTCTGAAGATCGCCACTTGTCTTTTCAGGATTTATGACGATGTTTCGGATCAAAACTTTGTCATCATGAGCCGTGGTTGTGCGTTTTCGGCCTAAATAACCCTTGCGACCCATTTAATCGAACGTGTTGACTTTTGCAACGCAATAATCCTGGAAACACTTAATTTTCCTTCAGAACAGTCAAATGAAATATATCTTTAAAAGTTTAAAAAAGTGTCTGTCACAACTAATTTGGACAACACTGTTGGATAATTTGCGTATAAGAGAGAATAAAATTGACTTTTATGATCATCAGTAACTCCAACATCACATCAAGTTTGCGATTAAATTATTGATCTTTTTGCAAGTTATTCTTTACACAGCACTTAATAATGTACTTACGTATGCAGAAAGATAAAATATTCTTAGAAGTCAATTGCTTACCTGAAAATAAAGGAAAACATTTTTCATTAATTTTTTTATTTAATTCAATTTACAGAGGCAGTTCAAAGATTTCAAAATATTTGCTAAATTAGAATTCATTCGAATTTACAAACTTGTAGGTAGATTGTTGGCGGTTTAAACAAAATATTATGATGAATGCATTTTTGCTTGATTCTAGGTGAAAAAGGAAGTACACCATAGGTTCTGGTTCCCCTTACGAGTATCAAAATAGGCGGCAAAAACATAATTTCATAAGTATTGGATACTTCCATACGTTGCTGAAAAAAAAGGTGATGACTGATAGACGGACAACGAAATGTTCCTATAATGGTTCTGTTTAACCTTTTGAGATAAGGGGCCCTAAAAACAAAAATTATCGCATTATTCTTACCATCAACACTATTATTTTTATGGAGATCAGTGTTGCAAATTCTAAGCACATAAGTCTATGGGTTGATGTTCAGGCTTCATTTTACTCAACTCAACTGAAAAATTTTAAGCCAGTGCTAAAAATCATTATACCAAATTCCTCACCATTCCATAAGACAATGGCACCGGTATTTGGACTCTTTTTACCACAACGAATGTAGAATTGAATGGTCAAATCGGATGACTTTAAAAAATTTTCATTATCGAGCGAGCTATGTTTGCGATATCACTGTGCTCTTGGAACCCCATATCCTCCAGTTTCTATTCAAATCGTTGATAATGGCTCTGGGTTCTGGATCACACACTGGCAAAGTATATTTGAGCGAATTAAATTGTTTCACGCAAATGGGACGTGGGTAGCCCCACAAGAAAACTGTGGTCTTAGTTTGCTTTAAAAGCAAATTTGTTTTCCGTCAGTTTTAATATGGAGTGCAAAAACGAGCACTTTGGTCACATTTGACTTTTTTATTCCGTAAAGACAAGAACGCAGAATAAGCTGATGAAAAGCGCGATGTTTATAATGCAGAAGCCTTAAAAGAAAGACAGTCCCGGCATGAAAACGATCAGGTCGAATTAAGCCAGGATCGTCATGTTACTGTACAAGTGATAACCTTAAAGTTTAATGTGTTACCAACAGCGATTGAGAAGCACTTCAACGCATGCGATTTGCATCTTAGACGCAATGAAATGAAAAAAAGTGGGTTGTTTACACTAACTTCAATCGAAAACGATCGTTTTGGTGGTGGTGGATCAATTTGGTGGGAGTGGAAGGGCTGCGGTGCATTTTGGAGCTGCTTCCTTGGAATTAAACGATTAATTTGGACGTGAACTGTTAAAAACTGGCCAGATTAATAAAGCGATTAATAAAAAATGTCCAGAGTTGGTCAATCGAAAAGGTGTCATTTTTCACCAGGACAATGCTAAGCCACATACACCTTCGATGACTCGCCAAAAACTGTTAGAGCTTGGGTGGGAATTAATGTTACATCCACCATTCATTCCTGTCCTTGCTCCATGAGATTACCATTTATCTTTGCAAAACTCTTTGGATGTTAAAACTTTCAATGATGATGACGCTGTGAAATCGCACCTATTGCTTTTGGAAAAAGTTATATGCACTTGTCAATACACCAATGACCCCCTGGTACTTGCTCACTTATTTGATAGGTCCAGAGATAGAATGGAAATAACCCAACGCGTAAAAGAAAAACGTTCGCAAGCCAAATAGCTCTGAGAAAACTTGATCGTCGCATACTGAGACCGCCTGTATGGGGAGAGTGCCCAAAACTTAAAATTTAAAATGAAAACTGTTTTTTTTTTTAGTTTTCCGTAAGTACGCTAGTAAAGGTTCTCCTTACTTTATTAAGTAAGTAAGTATTATTTTTAATATATGTTTAAAAAAAATGTTTTGACAACTAAGGGGGTATTTTGAAGATTGAAATAAACAGTAGCCTGTTTTAATAAAAAGTAATTTATTTTTAAAGTGCAAAACAGGCAGAACGCTATTCGCAGTCTTCTGCAATAATAATAAAAAGACTTGAATAAAAGTTCAATGATATAATTGAGTTTTTAGCCGAAAAAACAATCAGTTCAGCCGCATACGAGAAAAATTCTTCAAGGAGTTCCGAAACTTATAAGGCCATTTAAAATTGAAATGGCTGAAGCATGACATAAGAGAGTTATGTCAGATAAAAATGCATTGCTTCGCGATGGTTTTGAATTCACAATTTACCCAATTTAGATAGGCAGTAGACTAGGAGTTTCAAAACCAAAAAAATTTGCTTGGGTGCGAAGTCAAATTTATAATTGTTTCTGGTATCGTTCTGACCCAGACGTCGGATTTGCGTTATCTTTCATGATGACGGCATATGCTTCTTTTTGCCCTCTGGTGTTGAGACGGGACTTTTGCACTTTTGTTTCAAGTATGATGTTGAAAAAATTGCATGACACTGCATCACCTTGTGTTAAACATTTTTTGACATCAAGTGGTGCCGATATTTATGCTGCACAAAAGGACGATCTCGAAAGGCATCCCTTTCTAAACTAAGAAATGGTTTTATGCATAGTGTCTCTGTGGATGCTTTCGAAAGACTATTGAAATTGAATCGTTCGATTTGATACTCTTCTTTGAAAGAAATTTACCTTTGCTCGGATTTTAAAGCCATTCACATCTATGATTGCCTTTAAGTCCTCTAAGAGAGGGCTCAACAGTACGTAGTGTCAGTGGAGAGGTTTTCCCCCACTTCTATCCTCCGAGCTAGGGAAATGTTCAGCACAGGATCTTTTTCTTTCTAGTAAAAAGATAGCTTCAAGAGGATCACATTCATATCAGTTTTATTTTGCAAATTTTGATAACAAAAAATGGTGGCACCAAAATGTGTCAGTGTTGTAGACGTCACTCATGAATCATGAAAAATTAAAAGATCTATAGGACTCACATTTCTGAAACAATGTTTCCATGTTTCCAGGCACTACCGTGGAAATGTGGATCAATATATAGAGAAACATTCAAGATATGCAATGGCCTCAATTTAATACTGTTTAAGTTTTATATTCAGTCTTTATAGTACATAAATAGTTTAATTTAGTCAATTGGCTAAATAAACACAATTTTGATGAAACTTTTGAAATAACGATAGATCAAAATAATAATTTTAAAAAATTTGTCCGGAAACTTGTGAACGACAGTGTATATATTTATATAGTACATATTTTTTTAACTGATAAGGTAGTTGAAAACTAGAAATTTAATTAATTTTGAACTTTTTTTTATTGGAAAACTAAATTGATTCTAATTTAAAAAGTGAAATTGCTCCTATTTTTAACAATTTTTTGTCATAAAATTTAAACTTAAACACTTCTGAATCCGACTACTGGGGTCCCAGTAGTGGAGATATGTAAAAAATTTGAATTTCGAAAATCGGACCGACTACAAGAACTTCCTGATGTGGGGTTAACGAGGACATACAGCAAAATGCATAACGCGTCTTGTCAAAGAACAAAAAATGGAGCCATCAAGTTCTACTAGAAAAACTGATGAGCAATAGAATGTCTCCACACAACCTCTTTTGGAGTCTGATTTTCCTCATTAAATGAGTTAAAAGATTAAAAAACTCTCCCCGGCTACCGGAAAAGATGTTCCATAACTTACGAAGTCATTAATCATCCAAAAATAAATCTTTAAAGAATCAGATACCATCTCCTACAATGCCCACTGGTAATGTAATTTATCAAACTGTCAAATATTTGTCGTTGTATATTAATATCAGGGCTTCTCGAATTCTCTTCAAATTGAGAAGAAATCAAAAAATGCTGCGCCCGCCATCTGCAAACGCTCACCAACTGTTCGCAACTGCTGCCGAGGAATTGCAAAATTTCATCCAGAAAAAAATAGATTCATCCATTTAAAACACATACGCTCGCTTCCAATCATCACGGCAGCACTATTAATAAACAATGAGTGTTTGTAGAAGCGACGCGAAACGTATACACGCCATCAAACATTAAAAATATTTTTGAATTCAAAATGTGATGAGAATCATTATTTTCTGAAAATGCGTTCTTCTTTTATTTTTCGACAAAGGACGTTCGTTCTGCGAAATTGAAACACATTCCAATGAATAACTCACAAAAAAACAACATTAAGCCCACTTAAGGAAACTGAAAACAACAAAAAATAAAGTGAGCAAGTGCGAGTCGGACACTCAAACGAAGGGTTCCGTACCACCGTGCAAAATTACATAGTTCTTCTTTAGTTAGAACTAAAATATAAACCCCCCTCCCTATTTTTTGTTATTTTTGCAAATTGCAATCTATTACGCGTTAGCAGATACAGCCCCACGAAAGACAGGCAGACAGAGGAGCCTTAGTAAAAAGGGTTCCTTTGAGTAGAGAACCCTAAAAAAAAAAATGCATACAAAGAAACAAAGCTTGAAGAGCTTCGCCGAGGTGGGCGGCATTTTATCATCCTGCAGAGGAATCATCCACTTGGTGACATAATCCATCCGGCACTTTTCCCATAAGACAATTTTCATCGTTAGCGTCATCGTTGGGAAAATGCTTCTTCAGACCTCCAAAGATATAACGTGCATGCATGCATGTGACTAACAGGCAAGTCACTTGCACTTGAATCACAAGGGGATGCTGCCTTGGGCACCTACTCACCTTGAAGTGGAAAGTAGAAGGAAAATTAAGCGTATTTGCAAGGAACAGGAAACTCAGCAGGCCGAGAAAAATAATTTTAAATTAAAAAATAAAAATAAAAGTAAAGTTTTTGTTTTTCTGTTTTCAGTTTCAGTATTTTGGTAGAACGGACGTGCGCTCGGACGCATGACGAAGGCTGAATGGATAGTGCGATTCATGAAGAAACTTTTCGCTATTTCAGTCAATTATTTCACTCGGGTTTATTCATTCAGGAAAATTTGAAACATTTGATTGTAAATGAAAAGAAAAAAAGTGTTTTCGGAATCTATTTTTAGGCAGATGAATGAGTGGTCAAATGAGGGGATTAGCCAGATACGTCTGGTACGCATCAGTGATGTTTATATCCTGGTTTGCCTTTGTAATCAAAAATGTATAAATTATATCGTTTTAGGTACCAATTGGTCGAGTTCTGTTCTTTTTTGAGACTGAATTCAAAAAAAGAAGGGCACCTACAATTTTTTTAAGCATATCCGCTCAGAGCGAACTGGAGGATTCAAATAAGTTTCTATATGTTCGAGGGGAGGTCAAAAAGTTTTCGGAATGAACGGGAAGAAGGTTCAAATTAAAGACACAATTCTTTTTCTGTGTCAAAATATTCTCCATTAACTCTATGATATTTTTCAGATCCGTCAAGTAAAAAGCTTTTATCTTTGGTGTCAAAATAGGGCGAAATATATTTTTATGCCACTGCATTGCCTTCCTCCTCATGATGGTGAGCCCTCGTTTCATCTCCAGTAACAATCGGGGCCAAAATTTCCTGCCTTTGCTCGTCACAGCGCTGCAAAAACTCATGAGAACATTCACCGCGGTCGTGTTTTTAAAGCGGCGTCAGCATTCTGGGCACTGACCTTAGTCATCCCAAGATGGTGATGGAAGATCTTCGAAATGGTTGATTGAGATTCCTGCAAGCTGTTTCTTCTTCAACTTGGCGTCTTCCAAAACAAGTTTTTCTTCTTGGTTAGGTGATCACTAGCGTGGTACCATAAATTTGCCGTCCATGCCGAGGATCGTCTTCATTGGAATCCCATCCTTGTTTGGAAAAGGCCATATCACTTGTAGACCATGGTTATACAAGATGCGGAGTCCCCATAAACGGCATATAGTACATCTCTTGTCTGAGTCGTCTTTTCTTTGTTTAGTGAGAAACTTAATCAGGGCGTGATGTTAAATTTTCTCCAACCTGGCTGATTTCTTCCCGATTCAACTCAGAAGTTAATGACACCCGATAAGGTTTACACTTTGTATATACAGTGATAATGAGGCATTCTATTAGTGCCTACCCGAATGAGCAAATCCACCCCCGTTATACCCAAAATTCCGCGAACTTTCTGACATTCTCCTATGATTATTATTTAATTACTCGCAGACGCAATAAATCCTGAAGAAGTTTTTTTTATGAAAAACTAGAGGAAAGAGTCTACTAAAATGTTTTAAGGAAACGGTTTGATGAAGGGGGACGGTCTCCCATGGTTTGCGATGGTGCCAATAAAGTAGCTTTTGTTTTCATAAGGATCTGCACCTCTAATTTCTCTCGTAAAAAAAACGAAACCACGACTGTCAAATGTCACTTTTCACCTTGTTTGCGACTTTCTCTCACATATTTTTTTTAATGTTTTGTTCCCTCTTGATGCAGCTGGCAAATTTCCAATAAATGGTAATATTCATTCTAATAAATTGGAATCTACCTATAGAGTTTTCACGGCCACACTTTTATTTACACAAAATTCAAATATACATTTTTATTAAAAGTTATAAACAGAAAGAACCATTCTCCAATTTTGCCCGAAACGGGACGGAAGATTTTGATATCGACCTATTGGCTTTAACCTAATTCGCAGGATATTATTCGACGTTGGTTACGATCTATGAACTTTGAAAGTTTGGAAGATTTAGCTTAAACACCCCGCTGTCAGTGCTATGCCTTCACAGCAGAGCCATCTACACACAATCTACACAAACCGCTATTTTGAAAACACGAATTAGGAAATAAGCCGATACAAAAACCACTACAACAATGCCACCCATTAGTCAGACTACAATCATTGGTCGACCAACCCAGTGATAGTGCCATTAACTTGATCGCAATGGCAAATGGTGACTGGACCAGATTTCAAAAACTAGACCACTACTCTAGAAATCGAACCTGGGACCTACCAATAATACTATAAAACAATGTTTTCCTGCATGTCTGTTTGTGTGAACGCGATAAACTCAATAACTACCAAACGAATATTCATACGGTTTTCACCATTGATCAGAGTGAATCAATAGGGAGTTTTAGGTGAATAACATTAGTTCGCTGACACAAAATTAAGATTTAAAAAATATTTTCAAAAATATTTACAATGGGACTTTCAGAATGAAGATAGACAAGGCCGTCGCTGGTGAAATTGATTGATCTGGAGAGATTGGATGATTTTTTTTCTTACCAGATGTGAATTTTACAAAAAGAACAATAGCTTTACAATTGACAAAGTAGCAGTAGAAGTACAGTGACAAAAAAAATACTTAATCACGTTGTATTCGAACTTTGAAATCGGATGACTGGTTTATAAGATTTCCTCCTCTTTATAATATTAATTAAAATACAATCTAATTTAATGCAATAAATAAAATTATGGTAAATTTCTGACATGTATCATAAATTCAAAGTCTTGCAGGTTTTTGTCAGTCTAGCACCAGCACAGTTAGGAAAATAAATACATATACATATTTTTAAGTCTTATTTTGAACTTATGTCATCGCGGACTTTTCTATAGAACGTTTTGAGTTCTTAAACTTCTCAATAGAAAGCAATTGAATATCTATTACCGTTACGACAGCGTTCGCTTAAATCATCAGCTTTTTTTCAACAATTATGGTAACACATACAATTGTTTAAAACGAAAGACCCATTTATTTAAACGCGATAATTTATAGCCCATGTTCATTATAAGGTTCATTCTAAACATTGGTGGAAGAATGTTTGAAATCGGTTGTTTAGTATCGAAGATTACGTCATACACACAAACTTACAAATACTTTCTTATTCATAATATTATTGTATTTCAAAATCTGAGTCGCAAGGAAAGCCTTCGATGTCTACTGCAAGGCAAGTTTTTGATGCCTTAAAAGAAGAGTTATTAAGGGAATCTTTGCTACAAAAGCTGTTCACATAATTGACTATAAAAATATGCTATCCAATTCGACATGGAATTACTTAGTACCCGAGTAAATAAAGAATGTTTTTTTTTTGGTTTCTAAAAAATAACAATCAACTGTCTATTAAGAAGCTGGAAGTTACGAAAAAGGGTAGAAAGCATTATTATTATATTATTAAGGCCCAGGGTGCACCCCGGACTTTTTTAATTAAGCTTAATTCAAGGCCAAAACACTCAAAACTAAAACTTTAAACTAAGAGGATGGAGGGAGATGGTTTGGCGAGTAAAGGGAATTTTTTAGAGAGGCTTTAGAGAGATGGAAGTCAAAAGAGCTATTGGCTGTGCGCAGCATTCTTGACATAGGTTCAAAGTAGCCATATTTTGTGCAATGAAGAGGAACTCGGAAGAGTGAGGAGGACCTATGGTTACGTGGATTGGTGTTAAAAAGGACAGCTTGTAATAGGGAAGGGGAGTCAATTGCACTGGCAAACAAGAAACATCCTTTCAACAAAAATATTGTGGATAGCTATGAGGCTATGGCAGAGCTGTAAAGGAATGCATTATTTTTGGGATTGCATTCTACGATGTCACAGTATTTTAATTAATTTAAGTGAAAAGACTTAATTTTCAACTTCAAAATATGGTCATAAGACTTCAAAGCTGTCAAAAGACTTAAATGAAATCAAAAGACTTTAGCACAGTATTATTCAATGATTTCAAAAGACTTCAAGAAATTCAAACAGTCTTAAAATAATGCATTCTTTTGACTTGAAGCCTTTTGACTTGAAGCCTTTTGACTTGAAGCCTTTTGATTACTTCATGTAATTCGAAGTGCAATGGTTTTAAAATTGATTGCGAATAATCTTTGTCATAAAACTGCCAAATAAGCCTTTGAATTGAATTGAATAAAGAACATAAGAGATTGCAATTTATTTTACAGCTCTAGGCATCAGTGACTTCAGGCGAGCGTAATACACACGTAGCTTAGGTACTAGCCGTCTAAGCTTCTTGGGTTTGCAATCCTCTTTTTTTTAAAACACTGTCTCAATGAAAATGCTACCAATTGGGCCACGAATGATGAAATTTTGCTTTCGTGTTTCATTACATGAACCATCTGAAGTCAACTCTAGAATACTGCTGCACAGTCTCTTCGCTAACTCCGCAATCGGAACAGATCCAATGGGTTTTTCATTTTTTCATTTTTACTTCATTGTAGCCATAAGTTTCATATCCTCAACGTTTCCATATCAGGGTCACAAGATGAAAGACTATGTATTAATCTAGGGCGGACAAGGCCAATTTGTATCATTCGCCGAATTTTAGCTAAGTCTCTTCCCCTAGCTTCATCTCCATTAAATTTAATCAATAGATTTAAAAACGGTGTGTTCGACCCATCATTTATGACCATCGTTTTCAAACAAAACATGACTTTAAAAAAAAATTATCCAAAAGTTTGAGCCAACCCCACGTATGGGCAGTTATTTTCTGGTCACAATTCCAAAAAATTACAAACATCTATCAAAGGGAGAGGACATCCGGTATTTTTGAGAACAAGATCTTCTGAAATTGATCTTGTCCAATACAATTTAAAAAAAAGGAGTCAGAGGAGTCATCATTATTTTAGTTAAAAATCTAAGTCCACATTGCACAGCATTTATTTCACTGACGTCTTCAAATCAATTTTTGACGACACTTGTCACCGTTTCCGGGTATCACCTGTAAAACGGATCGATAAAAAGCGAAAAAATAAGCAAAATTTGAAATCCAATTCCAACTCAACCTTTTAAAATAATGTAAGATAAAATAGCTCAATAAATAATTAAGTTTGTGGTAATGAAGATCTAAACCTATGTTTTCCTAAACAAGCTAAAACACATAAAATGTTTATACGAACGTAAGGCCAGAGGCCAAATCAGTCTGTTTTTAAGAGCAACAAGTTCAGTGTAATAAACTTTTAATTCTTTTTTTTCGAAGACCCTCGAGCACTTGGGCTGCTCACGTTATTGAAATAAAGGATTTAGTTTTACGAGAAAAACATACCCTTCGGTGGGAACTACTTAAAGTAGGCTTTAAACAGATGATGAACTACAAAATGTGCAAAAGGAGAATGGATCGCCGTGGGGTTACTTTTTTTTATTTAACTCACATTAGATAAAAATGAGGTCGTTTAAATAGAAAATAATAAAAACCATGGAGAACAAGTGAAGATTCGATGCTCCATTTGAGCAGGTGGACAGTTGAACGCTCTAAGGAAGGCACATTCTTTCTTTTCAAGATTGGTTTCGTATCGTCTGTTTTGAGAGCTGACTTTCCGCAGGACGAACGTTAAATTACATCTCGTTAAATCAGAACAGTTGAATAAAAACGAATCAGCAGGTGCAACCTTCAAGCCAATTTCAAAGTGAACTTACGATGGTTGTATTCATCACATATTCACACAAACCGTAAAATGACTTACGGTAAGCGTTCAAAAAATCGAGAATTATTTGACACTACCGATCGGCAGGATTTTACTAACTCGCATGAGTCAGAAACGAGCGTGATCCCCGAAAATTGACGGAAAAAATTCGGCTCGATTTCTAGTAACTTTTCAGCCAAAAGGCAAACGAAGGTTCATTGTCTTCTTAGGCCATGATCTTTCTTCGAAATCTTTCACGTAGTCGACGGGCAGAGGTCGAGTTCCTTTCGAACGATAAATTTGGGTTCTCGGTCACAGTCACATCTGCAGAGCCGATGACTTCTTTTGTACGCACAGTATCTAATGGACGATTAATCGGATCGAACGCTCTACAAGCAAGAGGCACTCAGCACAAGTTTTGAAAACAAAAAAAATCCAAAATTTCAAACGCTGTTCGGGTTTAAGTCTAGGTGGCGCAGTTGGTAGAGCGCCTTCAATTAATAGGTCCTTTGTTCAATTTCTATTCCAGTCACCATTTGCCATTGGGATAAAATTAATGGCGCTACCACTGGATTGGTCGAACAGCGATAGTAGTCTGACTGATGGGTGGCTTTGTTGTAGTGGTTGTTGCATCGGCTAGATGTATGTGTAGATGGATCTGCTGTGACAGCAGAGTTTTGAACCAAATCATCCAAAATTTCAAAGTGCACATATCAAGCTAAGGTCGAATAAAATCCTGCGATATAAGCGCATGCTAATAAGTCGATATCGAATTTTCCATCCCATTTCGGGTTCCACCCACGGAATTGAATTAAAACCAATTCCATCTGAGTTTCTCAAACCACTGCTCCTCTTTCTCCTCTCCTTATTCTTCCACTCGCTCTGTGCTTAAGGCATTATAAGAGTTTTCATTTCCTGTAGAGGAGCGGGAAAATTATAAAAAAAACTTGGTAATTTGCCAATTTTTTCGGATAGCTTCACTTCCTATCGGAAGTTCAATGTCTTTGACAGCCAAAAAAGCTTTTATTCTGTCTTAGTGCCGAGACCCAGGCCGCTATAGACCGAAATTCAACGACTCATCGCTAAGTTGCGAAATGTTTGAGTCTACGGCTAAAGAAGATCTTACCTCGGACAAGTAAAAGAGAACGCAATTGGAGACGGTAAGTAAAGGATCCGGCTTTTTTAAGATTTAAGCTCAGAACTTTAGCAAGTGGCACGAGTTGTTCAAGTGTTTTCTTTCCGCGTAGAGCAGAGACGTCCCAACTGTCGCACCTGAAGGATCTAAAGTGCTATAAAAGTCCGATTGGACATGAATGTTATTTCTTAAATTTTTAAGACGCCGGTCATCAATTTAAGTCAGGTTCAGCTTTGTGACGCTAATCCGAGTTCCCCCGAAGACCTCAAATATCTGAAGTTGTGGCACGAAAAGGCTCATCGGTCGCCTGTGTTTGCCACAGCCATCCATAAAAAAATATACACCTCAGACCAGCAACCCATGGAGGATCTGAGTCTGATCCCTGTGAATCCCGGCTTCCAATTATCAAGACCAAGAAGTCTTGCATCCGTAGTGACTTGGCCTTAATACCGGAGGTTCGGTCTTTCTCTTCTCGAACCAGGAGCCTCGGATTCAAAGACTCTTTAAGCTGGAGTGCCTAATATAGTCGCCAGATTTTTGCTTTCCGGACTATCATTCTACATTATTGTACAGCTCATAGAGACCGCGTTTATGCCTTCTCCATTCGCCTTCCTCGCAGACAGGACCGAATATCCGACGTAGGATTTTTTGAATTGTGAAAGTGCTCAAGGATTGAGAGAACCCTGAAAGTGATTGTTTACACAACACGTCCAGTCAGACAGACAGGTAAGGGTTTTGTAGAACATGATTTCGTTCCTTCAAGTGAGGAGTTTCGAGTTCGTCGTTTGTGGAGTTCAAATTTTCCCCAAGGTAGCTGTCGATTATTTCGTTTTATCCTAGGTGGTCGATGACGGATTGGTTTCTTCTCGACAGAAAATACTTTGTTTTGCCCTCGTTAACCCTCCTCAGACCAGCTCGCTTCGCCTGTTCTTCAATCGCCATGAAAGCAACGGCTCGTCGTTGTCGTCTGCATTTTCCAACAATTGGACTGATTTATGGAAAATAGTGCCTTTTCGAGTACCTGATTGAAGAAGTCACACGACAGCGTATCTCCTCACCGAAATCCGGTGTAGGTTTCGAACGATTCAGAGGTTTTTGAACGGTGCATCGGGAATTGTTTAGCGCGGTGCGATACAACCAAAACAGTTTTCCCGGGATCCCGAATTCGGCTATCCCATTAAAAAGTTCTGTGCGATGAATGCTGTCGTATGCGGCTTTAAAATCGATGAAAAGATTTGTCTCAGTATGAAAATTGGGTCTATAGACGATTTGCTGGGCCGGAAGCCGTCGTTTTAGAAGATTTTATAGGCAACATTAAGCAGCGATATATCTCGGTGGGGCAAGTAAAGCTGATATTCAAATCGTCTGCATATGATCTGCTGCATGCTCTCTTCCAGAACTTCGCGGGCAACCTTGAAGAGATCTGATAAGAGATCACCTGAGCCTGCGGCGTTGTTGTTCTTACGCTTTTTGTTAGTTGTGTCCACTTCTTCAATGCTGTGTGAAAAGTTCACTTCATCGACTGTAGTTGGAATTTTGTCGTTCCCAATCGCTTTCTCTATGCAATGCTCGCTCAGCAGCTGATAAAAGTGCTTTTATACATGCACTATTCCTTGCGGGTCAGTAACAAGATCACCCTCGTCAAACATAAATAGGCTGTTGATAATTAGGCATAGAGTTAATACGGCTTTAGCGCTTTATAGTATTTTCCTGGACTTGATATATCAAGAGACACTGAAAAACTTCCACTCTAGCGACATCTGCCAAAAATATAAACTTTACATTTAAGTGCTCGGACCGCTCAAAGGCAAAATTTCAATAATGGAAGACCGCCGAATGAAATTAACAATCAGCGACGAGATAGAACTTTGTACGAATTTCCGGTCTTCAGACTGATCATTTTGCAAGATCTTAACTGATTTGTTGATAAAACAAAGATCCGAAGAAATGATCCGATTAAAAATAGAAGAAGATTTCGAAGAAGAACAACTGCAATGAATACCGAGTTGAAAACTGTATTGTTTTTGACAATAGAAAAAGAGGTTTGTTTTTGACATAAAAGGAGCAATGCGGAAGAAGCCCCGACATAAAATTAGCTTCGATAAAGGAAACGCTCCTCCTTGTCTTAATCTGACCCAAGGTGACTATTTTCTGTATAAAAGTCTCTAGATTTGATTTGGGCAAAAAAAGGATCCTCTCCATTAGGACGGGACGAAGCACATACGCTTATTATTCCAAAATAATATTTATATTTAATTAATATATATTTATAATTAATATTAATATTTATTAATATTTACAAAGATATTTGCTGACACACTTTTGGCTTTTATCAATGACAATTTACGCAACTCTATTTCCAGAATTTATGTGAGGGGAAGACCGATGTCTGTTGTGTCATGAATCACAAAATCTAAATGAAAACATGAGATCATTTGTCTTAAGAATCATAGTTATTTTATACTGACTCTTTGACTCATTGTGAAATGCGATTTTTTTGTTTTCATCAATTCTATTCATGATTCTGATAAAAGCAGGAACAGTTCCCTTTAAACTTTATTCAAACGCACACAAAAAAAAAAAACAAATAGAAAAAAAAAACAGTCTAGGAACGTTGAATGTATTCCCTTAATTATGTTTTATTTTAATGTTTCCGGCGTATTTTTGTTTTATATTATTGCAGTCACATTTGACCCAGTGTCAGTTGGAAGTAGTTAACTCGGTAACAGGAAGAAAACGGCTTCTGAATGAGCTGAGCAATTGAACATACAAACACAGATACGACAGTTGAGTCATATGAGTAATAACTTACTTGGCTGGCAACAAATGCGCAAAGTTTTATTTTTGTTTGTAAAAAGCCATAAAATTTTAAATTTAATTGTAATGGGGTCGGGTCACTTAAAAGGGCTGGTCTGTTGTAGTCATAATTTTTGGATTCTGCTTCTGACAATCCATTTTGACTCAATTTAAAAATATTTAAATGCCATTTTAATGGAAATTTCATTTGCTCGCTACATTTTGGCCGAAAATCTAATCAATGGTTAAATAAATGTCAGCAGAAGACCAAAGCAAAGGACAATCGTTGAATGATTTATTAAGAAACAAATTGAATTCATCAATTATTCCAGTAAATGCGACTTCGTTTAGCAGTCAATTTTTCTTCTTCAAAGATGCTAAAGTCGTAGAGCCTTTAGTGTGGATTCACTTCTAAACTAAACGATAGCAGAAGCCCATTCTTATAGAAAATAATAAAGTTGAATATAAGACGCGCACACAAATGTTGAAGCTAGGCACTGGCTCTCAAAAAAAAAGCTGTCGCACCACTAATTTAAAAAATAAAAAGGAAAACACGGTAAAGCTTCTTTAAATAGACTATGGAAGCTGGAGTCTGTACAGAACCTGCCGAAAGTCCGATTTATATTGTTCCTATTGATCTTTTCTTACAATGTCCAAAATCTAGCATACTTCTTCCACGAGTATGGCCTCGTTTAAATAAACCTTGTAAGTCAACCCAGTGGTTTTGCCCGAAAAGCTTTACTTCTTTCACCTGATAGTTGATTGCACCGCAAGAAGCAACCATTAAACTTATCTTATGGTTTTATTTTTGTCGAGTTTTTAAATAAGAGAGTTCGATTTGCTTTCTCACGAAAACACGATTCTGTCGTTTGAAAACTGATTCATTTTTATTTCAATCGAAGGTTTGTTAAAACAATAAAACCGCTATGGCTTCTGCTGAACTTCCAGGCTTTTCTGATGAAATTTTCAATCACATTTTTGTACACTTTCATATATTTGCGTTTTTGACGGGTTAACCGACTTATTTGCGTTGGCATAAACCTTTTTTTACATTTTTCAATAGTAAGAACAAGTCTTACGATGCTAAGTCGTTATTTTGATCACCATTTCGAACCATGACTAGGCCAAGAATTTTTGCTCCCAACAGTAGTCTTTGCGTCGGGAAACTATGCACCCCCGCCATTTGTTTGTAAAACATAACCCTTACAAATTTGGCAGGAATTTCCTTTCCTCTTTTTTTTGTTATTAGGGCTATTTTTTTTAAATAACTCGTTCAGAACTGTCTTAAGATATGAATGAAGCGAGTCAAGTTAAAAGTTCAAGGTTAACTTTGTGGTCAGTAAAATCAAAAGGGCAGCCTGACCAAACTTCGCGATAGCCGAATTTTTAAATTTTTTAGTTAATCTATCATTCTATGCTCAACTTTGAAAAACTTCCAAAAAAACTTTTCAAAAACGTCCAAAATCATGCTCTACAAGGCACTCATCTTGCAAGTTCTTCTATATGAAGTCGAATGTTCGGCCATAAGCAAGTCAGCAGAACAGTTTTAAGAAGTCTATGGAAAAGATTTCTGCTTCGAAAATAAGGTTCGTTCTGAAAGACGGACCAATGAAAGAGAAGGTACAGCCACAAAACCTGTGATAAGGATCTGGTCCGGAAGGCAAAAGTCTGTCGAGAACCAGCCGCCCAGCCTAAGAGTGTCTTCGAATCCCAGCCATCAGTTTAAGATAAACGGAGAAGACCGAATTTGCAGTTCATAATTGAAGCCATCACGAATATCAGGAGGCTTGGTTCAACCAACTGGAAGCAATGGAAAGTAGCTTAAGTTTAGGCCCAGCTCCAATGACCGATTCATATCAGTTGGCCTTTTATTTAACTCTACGAAATTTAAACTGTCTTCACAAAAGTCGCAGAAGTTTCATCCAAATACCATCAAGCTCTAGCTTCCCATTATGTTTTTTTTTTAATGTCAAAAAGAATCTAATAACGTCTTTATGGCTTAAATCTACAAAGGGTGCTATCTTCTTTTAATTTCATTTGTTTGCCCGTCATTAATTTCGATATAATTACACCAGACGATAGATACAGAGATACGCCTGTAACCAGCGTCCTTTCATTTTTCAACCTTGCTCATTCAAGTGTCATATTTTCAAGTGGAGGGGGTAAAAAAAAAGAAGGAAAACGAAAGAAGCCTCATTAAGAACCCTATGCCCATCCCACCTCATTTTCGAGTCGTACTCATCGTGTCTACACTTGGAATGACGTCGATAAAATGCCGCACGGCACAACCCCGTCAAAAATAAAATTCAAAATGAAAAACAATAATAATTTAAATAATTAAAAAAAATGCACAAACAATCCAAAAAAAAAAAACAGAATTTTTGAACACACTCGTACAGTAGCTGGAGAAAAACTATGCAACTTTACAAAAAAATTAAAAAATGTATGAAAATTCCAACAAAAGGATACGACGAAAAAAATCCACCTTAAGTGGGAGTTTGGCTGGAAAAGAAAGGATACAGAGAAAATGGCAGAAAAAAGATACAAAATGAAGCAAAAGAGAAAAATAAAATTGTAGTAAAATTGTACATATGATGTCATTCGTCAGAGGTCCTTGCATGTCGTCCCTGCGTTTGCATATTGAAATATTTTTATGCCCAGAGAAAAAAAAAAACGTTAACGATGGGTGCAATGCAAAAAGAAGTATGACGTTTGGGGGCACGATGAAAACACGAGACCCAACACCCGAGACGATGATGACATTAACGACGAAATACGAAACGACTTACCAAAAGGGATTTCTCCTTTATTTTTTTTTTTTTTGTTTCTGTACTCTGGTGTTTTGTCTTTCAACAGGGCGCGGTTGCTGGTTTGGGGGCCACGGCTAAACAGGCGCCTTCAGTATATCTCTCTTCCAATTGGGATATAAAAACGATGAGCAGCCAAATGAAGATACACACAAGTACGAATTGTATATAGATTACACACACTATATGGACAGGGACAATGAAATAGCCTGCTGGCTGGCGCTGATGGTATTATTTCGGTAGCTCCTCTTGGTCTGCTTTTGTGTTACTTTTCATTCGGTTTTGCACAGCAATTAAACTCTTCTTCGAGGGCAACAATTTTAATGATTTTTCTTTTTTTTAACACAAACACGTTATTTTAAAGTGAATTGTAGTTCCTTTTTTTTTAATTATCACAAATATTTAATTTTATAATTTTTTTAAGTATTTATTAAAATTCACTTTTGATTTTTTTTTGTTTTAAACAATTGTTTTCAATAAAAAAATCAATTCAAAATAAATTATTTAATTTTAAACAACAGAAAAAAAAATATGAGATTAGATGAGAATTATTAAAAAAAAGTACACAAAGATCACAGGTGAAATTTCAAACAATTTTATTGAAGGTTTGTTTTTTAAACACAACTGTTTTTTGTTTTTCTTATTATTTTTTTCTTGAAAATTCAAGGGGTTTTTCGTATAGATTCAAGCGGATATATTTCAGCAAGGCTGCTTAACGACTTCAGAAACGAGACCAGACTGTACACGGTGCAAAATGTGAAACTTTTTCCTTCTCCTGGTGTGATGTACGAATCGTTCGAGTACTGCGGACAGAGTATATTTGACTCAAAGAATTTGAGTGAGATTAATCCAAATCGCACTCAGTGTGAGTGTATGTTGTTGTTATTTGGCCAACAGTCTGCTTCTTCTGTTTCTTTGGTTGGATTTTATTTTTACTCTCTGTGCCACTCACAGATACAAAATACAAACGCGCCGATGAATATGTAAATGTATGAGATTTTTCTGCACTGAGTCATCTGTGCGATGGATGAAGAGTGTTTGTCAGTTCAGTGCCAGTGCCGGCTTTTTTTTTATTTATTGCATTTTCTTTTGTGCCTTCCTTTTGGTAAGTTTTTCTTTTTCTTATTGGTTTGAAAGCCGGCGTTTTGGGTGAATGTAGTGGTGGTAACATTGGTAGAAGAGACGTAAATTGAGTCAATTATCATGTCGGAAGTGAACAAGTGTTGCTGTGTACTAATGAACGTATTATTTATTACTTTTAATAATTGAACAGAAAAAACGTGTGTAAACATTTGTTTGGAATACCTTGGGGAGACCGAACTACCACCTCCTTGATCAAAAAATTCCCGGAATTTTTTCAGAAAATTAAAAATGCAAGTTTATTCATCTAAATCTATTTTGTTTCAAAGTAATCCCCATTGAGTGCAACACACTTATGCTAGCGCTTGATCCAATCCTCGAAACATTTTCTATATTCGGTTTTTAGTATGTCCATCAGTGCTTCCTGCGAATTTTCGATTACTTCCTCTTGCCTGCTGCAACGCATTCCCCGTACTCGTTTCGTTACTTGATTGGAATTGAATTGAAATCAGGTGATTTCGGTGACTGTTGGATGGTATTGGTGCTTCAAAAAATTACGAATAATGATGGCACTGTGTGACGGTGCGTTATCATGGTACAAAATCCACGAGTTTCTGCCCACAATTCTGGTCTCTTTAGGCAAATTGCTTCACGCAAACGTCTCATAACGTCCAAATAATACTCTTTGTTAACTGTCTAGACTTCTGCCAAAAATTCATGATGCACTTCACCGTTGTTATCCATGAAAATCATGAGCCACTGAGTTCATCATCTTCGATTAGAGAATCGTTGACGAAACACTTTTCCGACATTTCCAACGTTCGTGCACCATTAAATCCGTTTTTTACGCAACGTTATTGTAAATTTAAGTCCATACTCTTGCCTACGTTTCTTTTGCAAATGTCAAGCTTAACTAAGATTTAGAGCGAACAAAAAAAACAGATCTCAAATCGGAACGATGGGAGCGCCATACGGTGGCTATTCCGGGAACTTTTTAATCAAGGTGATATGCTGGTGGGTGTCCGTGGCTCAGTGGTAAGTGCGTCTGCTGCTGATCTTGAGGACTCGGGTTTGCACGGCTTCACCTCGCGCGAAGGACTGACAGTCCCTCCAATGAGTACAACTGCCAAGAAAAAGCTGACGTAAGACACACGCACAAGGGGTGAAGTTACGCCCTGTCCCTCAGAAGAGGTGTTTTGCCACCAATTTTTTATTTATTTGTTGTCTAGTACACACTCTGCTGAAGAAACGAAATGGAGTAACCGATATCTCTAATCGCAGTTGAATCAAGGCTTTAACGAAGGAACGAACCTAAGGTCCAAGGCAGTCCATAAATTTCCACAACAAAACATTTTCTTTGCAGAAATAACTTTGTGTGTAGGACTTTTATAAACAAAATCCTTTCAAATCCTATAACCAAATTGAAGACTGTAAAATTAACGTGTTCCGCCCATTGCGTTATCGGATGTTTCATCCTCTCCCATGCAAAGCCGACATTCCTTATCTCAGCACAGGTTCATTCGGTGAAGGTGGTAATTCAGGCCGCAATGGGCAGTTAGAATGTTCATTAGCTTTCTTGTCCTTTGCTTGTCAAGGCTGAGGGTTTCCTTATAGGAATAAGGCCTGATTAATCAATTGGATAGCCTAAGACCTTCCCCATTTATCCAGTGGTCTGGGCGAAGATTATTTCCTCATTCGTTAATCAGAGTCGTAACTGTTCTCAAATTGAACCTATGAACGCAATTTCCGAGCCAGCCCTAGCGAGCTCATCTGCAGATTCGTTTCCTGAAATCCGCTTGTGTCCAGGGATCCAGCCCATCTTCACTTTGTTGTGTCTAACAAGCGGTTGCAGTGGATCATAACAACATTTGCCAGTCTTGGAATCCATTAAGTTGGATAATAATGCCGTACGTGCTGCCTGGCTATCTGAAAAAAAAAATGGATTCTAGCGGTGGAGATTGTTTCTGGCGCAGATTTCAATGGCATGGAAACGGCAGGATCTGAACCCATTGGTATAGAAATCCTTGTGTTGGGTCCAAAGGCTCCAAGTCCAATTCCAGAATTCATTTTTGATCCGTTTGTAAGCCAAACCAAACATAAGTATGGTTATGTTAACCAAACCTTTGGGTTTGCGAGTAAAAGCCCATGGATTTAAATTGATGCAAGATAATGATCCGAAACATTTTTCAAGATCAAGAAGAACAAAAAAGAACACTGAAAACTGTGAAATTACTTTCCCAATCACTCGACCTTCATATACCCAATAGAGCCACTTTGGAAACAACTTAAAAGAAAGATTCGAAAACAGTTTCAAGCATCGAGAGACAAACTGTGGGTGACCCTTGAAGTAAAAGAAGATCAATAACACTAAAAACTATCAGTGAGAAAATTGATGAAAAATATTTGTTGCGCAACTATATAAGTCCTGCTTGTTTTTTTGAATGAAAATGCGATTTCATTGTAAAAAAAAATGGTTAAATATGAATCATTCAAAGTCCCATCTTTCTGGCAGAGCTCGAGCGAATACCGTTACGTTAAAAGTGTTCATCTTTTGAAGCTATTCACGAATCAAGCCATTTTTAAATGTCTTTATATGAGCGGAACTGCTGATCAGCCATCATCCATCGGAACAAGTAGTAATCGGATCGCGCAATATCTGAGGACTGCTGTATTGTGGGGTATGATTTCCCATTTGAGCGTTTCCAGGTAAGTTTTAACGGGTTTTTCAACGTGAGGCCGAGCGTTGTAATGCTGTAGAATCACTTTTTCGTGCCTCTGCTCGTATTGTGGTCGTTTTTCCCGCAGGGCTCAATTCAATCGTATCAATGGAAGTCGATGCCATTGCCTAGCGATGGTTTCGTCGGGTTCAATAGTTCATTATAACAGGTTTTTCAACAGTGACGCTACAAAAGTACAGCGACAGAGACAGCAAACGACGCCAAATTTCTTGCCGCTCTTTTGACATTTCTTTTCAGTAAAATTTGCCATTTCATGCTGGAAAGATATACGAGCCAACAACGAGTCGAAATTATTAAAAATTACTACCGAAATTCGGAGTCAGTGGCCTCAACGTTAAGAGCGCTACGTCCAATTTATGGTCGTCAAAATCATCCTAGCAGATCAACAATTAAGCGTCTAGTGGAAAAATTTGGATCCACAGGCACAGTACAAAATGTTCCCGTGCCAGTGAGACAAAGAAGTGCCCGTAGTGTCGAGAATATTGCTGCCGCTGAGGCTTCAGTTGCAAAAAGCCCAAATGTGTTTCTCATACGTCGTTCTCAAGCGTTGGGCATCTCTGTGATCTGGACCTACATCTTTACAAGATAAAATTAACGCGAGAACTAAAGCCGCTTGACCACAAGAAGCGTCGTATGTTCGTGAATTGGGCCTAGCAACTACTTGAAAATGATTCGGATTTTCAACGAAAAATCATCTTCAGCGATGAGGCTCATTCAATCCAGCAATCCACACGTGCTCCATGAGTCATCATTGCATCCCGAAAAAATACGGTTTGGTGTGGTTTATGGGCCGGCGGCGTCATTGGGCCGTAATTCTTCCGTGATGATCAAGACCAGCACGTTACTGTGAACGGGGATCTGATAACCGAATATTTTTTGCCCCAATTGGATGATATGGACTTGGAGGACATGTGGTTCCAACAAGACGGTGCCACAAGGCACACAGCGAATGTCACAATCAATTTATTGGAAACCAAGTTTGGAGAACGTGTTATCTCACGAAATTGTCCAGTCGCTTGGCTGCCTCGGTCGTGCAATTTGACGCCGTTAGACTATTTCCTGTGGGGCTACGTTAAGTCTATGGTCTATGCCAACAAGCCAGCGACGATTGATGAACTTAGTACGAATATCGAACGTGAAATTGCAGAAGTATCGGCTGATTTGTGCTTGAAAACCGTCGAAAATTGGGTTCAGCGTCTGGACTTCTGCAAGCGTGCCCGTGGTGGCCATGCAAAAGAAATCGAGTTCCATACATAATGGCATCGAACGTACTTGCACAGGAATAAAGATTTTTTTTGATATCCAAAACCGTTTTTGTTTTATTTAAAAAAAACGCCCACCTGTTCTCACCAAATATATGTCAAAATCGATCAGCACATACTGCTGGAGCCATCTTTTTACAAACAGTGAGAACTTAGTTTCGCATCTTATCCTATTACTACAAATTTAGCATTACGGGCCGCTCTGAGTTGAAAACAATCTCTGGGTTCATCCACACCAGTTGTGCAAAAATTTAACGCACCGTGAGACGAAAGATTCTCCTGTTAGCGCTTTTAAATTTACTTGTAGTTATATTTTGCAATTGAATCAAAATTAAATAATAAATAACGTTAAGTGACACACAAAAAGAGTAGCTAATTCAATACGTTTTAAAGTCCCCCGGCCACACTAGCAACAGTACATGCTCAGTGGATTCCATCTATTTCCGATATGGACAAATTTTGAGTGAACTGAAAACCAATATCCGAAGCCAAATCCATAACCGATCCATCCGAAATCCACTCTTTTCAATGACAAGGGAGGAGTGAATGCGGAATAGAGATTCAAAAAGATGTGCCATGAAATTGTGTGGTTGGCTGACAGAAAGTTGCAGAGTTCATTTCAACGGATGGGTAGTTTTCATGTTATACCAGATGATTATGACCACGTCCAACAGAAGAGAGAGAATGATGGTAATAATTCCGATTGGATGTTTTTTCTTTTTTTTTCAATATTAGGAAATATTTCCCCCGCCCGTGATTTGCCTCCTATTCCTTTGCACACCTATTCAGCTTGACATGGTCCGATGGATGCATTCGTTGGATTGAGGTACGTGCTACACCAGAACGGAATCCAACACGCCAATTGTGAGAGCCGCAAGAAAGCTTAGCCAAATAACGATTTTCCCTCTGCCTCTAGACGACTGTGTTGTTTCGGGTACATACCCGATATAACTGATTTTTATTGTGGTTATAAATTTTTTTTCCTCCAGAAATATCCCTTTTGAAAAAAAAAAAAAATGAAATAAGAAGACGAAGCATGAAACCCGAAAGGAACACACGGACACCAATTCTACCTACACACGAGATCTACTGGCACGGACCGAGTTATAAATTATATGCACCCCAGAGTACAAGACCTGCAGCACGAATTCCATCTGGAGGCAGGAGGAACAGCGGCGCGCCAAGTTGAAGTTGACGAAGTACATGGAAACAGCAGAATGTGCATACTCCAGTTTAAGTACTGGTTTCACGATCATTATCGTCAGCCTCGGTGTTAGAGGACAAAACACACAAATTTAAAAAAAAAATTGGTGGCGGGAAAGGCAGATTTCTTGAAGGAATAAGCGAATGCGGCCGGCCTCCTCAAGTCAAAGACCCGCGCAGCGCAGAGGCGCAGAAGGTTTCGCAGTCGCAGTGTTCGTACAATAATTAATATTGAGCTCCAAAAATAGCCAAGTATGCCCCCACTGCCAGCGTCAGGTCGATGTCGTCGTTGCACATTGTCGTAGATCTTGGACAAGGGAAAGAGTGATCGGAGCCACTCCTTTCTAGATATGTACACTAGAAATAAGCTTGCTAGATTTTGCCGGCATTAGCAGGCCGGGACGGTATAACGTGTCAGACTGATGACATGCAAGAAGAGTTTGGAAGACATTTCTTGAGCGCGCTTCTGCTGGAAGTCGATTAATATAAATAATCGATTTTAGTTGTCGTATCCAGGGATCTGCATGGGATTATCATTCGTTTGGGGATCATGGGGTAGGTGTATTTATTGTAGGCGAAGTCGATGGGGGCGGTTGATTCAACGGATGAATGGTGCCGATGTTGATAGTCGTAAGATGAAGAAGGTCTTAACCTGTCTACTTGGAGTACAAGACGTGATAGCTCCCAGCTATAAGTCGTACCTATTTCTCTTGGAGATGTGAACAGAGAACGTTTGGCCGTTTATAAATGAGTGTGCAGCAAATGAGTATGTTCGCGTAAGTAGGCTGATAAATTAAGCTTAATGTTTTATTGGATCAAAAAGGCAATGGCTTAGCAAAGACGAACAAGCCGCAGCTGCGGATCTGCGAACGGGCCTCTGTCATGAAAACTGTCACGCTTTGCTTCTTCCGGTTGTAACTATATCTCTTCCATCAAGGCTAGTTGTTATTTTCCTTTGAATTTTGTATGTTTGACGAGCCAACTCGGATGCCCTAAACGCCGAAGTTAAAGACTTTATGAAAAAGAACTCTATGAACTCATGGACGAAGGTGACGGAGCCTGTCCGAAGTACGACGTCAAAATCTTCTTCAATTTTAAAAATGGGTCAAAAAACGCCCGGAAAGTATTGCCTCCACGAAACGAGGCTCATGATGGTTTCCGAATCACAGTCTTTGTGAGAGTAAGTAATATGGTGGTTAATAACACCAGATTTCCTCAATCGACCACGTTCTGATTAACGCAAGACAATCCTTAAACTTTCTTTTAGACTGACCACTTTTTAGTAGCAGCTCGATTTTTAGTTAGGCTGTCCAAGAAAGCGGTGCGAAGCTACAATAAGTTTAAAAATCTTACTGGAAATAGTCAGAGCCCACAAAAAGTATCCAAGCGCAAGGTTCTCACATGAGCCGTTGTTTAACACAAACGTCAAAATTTGGTAACGATGGCAGACTTAAATTCAGTACAGTACAGTGGCTCAAAGCAAAACTCGGAAACTTCCAAAGTTAAAATATATGCAGAAACATAACTCAGCAATGATTCGAAGTAGAAAAAACACAAAACTTTATTTCACAGTTGTAAATTTAAATTTTAAATTCACTGACTTTAAAAATATAAAACATAAATACAAAAAAATCCAAATTGCAATGTGCACTTTAACGTTTTTGAAAAATTTAATACTTTGTGTGCAGTCTTTTGTTTTTCAAAACCATGTTTAACTTTATGGGAAGTGATTGAACAAACTTTGCACGATATGCTGGTTCAATTTTATAACAAGTTTTCTAATATTTTTGTTGAGATGTTACCACAGGTTCACAATTGGGTTTGTGTAGGCGCCTTGAGGTGGAGTTTCCATGGTTAACTTTCAATTAACACTAAGTCCAGTTTTCTGACAGATAATGCAAAATTATACTTCAAAAAATCCAAGTTAACGTGTTGATCCATTATTCTATGAATAAATTCTAAGGCACCTGGCCCTGACGCAGAAAGAGATTCCCAATCCATCACATATTCATCGCCGTGCTTAACAGTAGGTTTCAAATTCTTTACAAAAAAACTCTTCATTGGGTCTAGTCCATTTTTATGGTTTTCCATCCGAACCAAAAATGTTAAACTAACTTTGATGGTGAACTGGAGTCTCTTTTTCTTGTTTTGTGCACTTATAAGAGGTTTTTCCTTAGCTCTCCTTCCATTAAATTTGGCTCTTCGAAGAACATTTCTGACGGTTGATGGACTGGCATGTATTCCCAATTCATTTTGGGGCAATTTTTGCTCACTCAAAAATTGATTCATTCTGCGTCGGTAAAAATTTTAATATGCGCTGCTTTTGGCTTGTTTTCAATGCGTTTTGTGATTTGAAAACTTTTGATGATAGTTTGGACCGTTGAGTGACTTCTTTCTCAATAATTAATTCCCTCAACTCGAGGGCAGTTTGATCTCTTTGTCCTTCAGGATCTTCTTTTTTTGAAAAACGGAAATTTAAAGATTTAATGACAATGAGGCCATTCAAAGATTATTTAAATATGAAGTTGGTTTGGATTCAAATCTCGAAATGTGAAAATATTTAACAACGCTGTCAGTTGTCCGAAGTTGGCTCCTAGCTTTGGAATTTTTAATTTTTAATATTTTCCTTAAATTTTTCTCAAATAAGTGAATTTTTTTTGCAACTTTGTTTTGTTCTTTAAATGTGGAATGAAATATAATATTTTTTTTCCACTTCATCCCATTTCTGAGTTTTTTTTTCAATTTTTAGTACTAAAAGTGTTCGAGTTTGGCTTGCAGCCACTGTAGAAATAGAAATTCGAGTTGTAGTTCCTTCAAAACAGGTAAAAACCTTGCTGCAGGCTAAAAAATTGACACGCAAACTCCCTGTTACTGTTTAGGAAATCTTGTCACCGATCTGCAGGCAATTGTGGGTCTACAAGTAACATTTTCCAAAGAAGATCATCTATTAGATTTGGATCAACTATTCCAGGTCTGATGACTGGAATATCAGATCCCTCCGTTCCGTTTACAAATCGCTTGAAAACACGGAATGTACATAGGCTGCTAAGTGTTGCCAGGTGCAATCTGACATTTCCACTCGAAAGTTTGACATTTTTTAGCATAACATCACTCAGAACGTGTTGTCTTTAATCGTGAATTGTTTTATTTACAGACTTGAAAAACTCATCTCGTGAATTCTTTCGTGCTATCATTTTTCACAACTTTCGACGTGGTTTATCACGACAAGAGTGCGTTGATGAACTTAAATCTTTGTATGGCGATGAAGCACCATCCTATAGCACTGTGAAAAACTGGTTTAATGAATTCAGTCATGGCCGACGCTCGCTCAAGAACGAATTTCGTGAAGGTCGTCCAAAAACGGCCGTTGTGCCAGAGAACACTGATGCCGTGGCGTGAACTGATAATGCAAGATCGTCAAGTGGCATACCGTGAGAAAGAGGCATCCCTGGCATTTCTCCCACCAGCATACATTGGATATTGCATGAACACCTGGCCGTAAAAAAGGTTTGTTCTCGTTGGATACCTCACAATTTGACAATCGCTGCAAAGAAATGTTAAAAAAATACGATCGCGGTGCTTCAAAGGACGTTTATAAGATTGTCACAGGTGAAGAATCATGGATCTATGCGTATGAGCCCGAAACAAAACAACAATCGACCGTGTGGGTCTTCGAAGACGAGCGAAATCCAACAAAAGTTATTCGTGGAAGAAGCACTTCGAAGCAAATAATCGCCTCTTTTTTCGGCAAAACTGGTCGTGTGGCGACTGTTCCGCGTGAGCAACGGTCAATTCTGATTTGTTACCACAATTTGTTTCCCTCAAGTCTTCGGAGAAATTCGAAAAACGAACAAGAGAAGACGAATTATTGTTCACCATGACAATGCGAGCTCTCACACATCGGCTCAAACCAGCGCCTTTTTGACCGGCCAAAACGTCGAATTGATGAGTCACATCCGCCGTACAGCCCTGACTTGGCACCCAGTCACTCCTTTTTATTCCTTGGAGGTGTCTCAACAATTCGCCAATTGGTTTGAGCGCATGCAAAAGTGTATAAATCATGCTGGAGAATACTTTGAAAAACAATAAAACCACTCTTGATTGTAAATATTCGCATTTTCATTATTAGGCCAGAAAAATATCTAGCAGCCTACGTACTGCGCAGATTGGATCAAGTACTCCCGATCTGCTCTTGAATTGTACAGAATACGGGCAAGGGAATTACCTGTCATATGACTTCCTTAACCTTATTCTTGAACAGATATTGCGATTGGAATGTCTCAACTCAGACATGCTGTACCGTAAGGCAACCAGGTTGCTTAAAAAGGAGGTTCTGTTTAGGCACCAATATCAGCTCTGTTGGTTTAAGAGATTTCACCGATGGGTTAGCTTCATAAGGGTTCAGATTTTACACAAACGTCCATCTAGCCCGGCCGGATTACATAGAACAAACTACATCTCCCTTTGGGCTCGATGAAATTTGTAAGAAAAAAAAAAAGCCGGGTTCAAATCCGGGTAAGAGCATCTGGCATTTTTCACGGCTCCACCACTCGCGAGTGAGTGACAATCACTCCGATGAGTACAATCTGTCAAGAAAAAAGCTTCTGGGGCCGTTCGGAGCCGGCAATAAACTGTAGGTCCAACCCCCGCCATTTGCGATAAATGTAAGACGCACACACAAAAGGTGAAGCCATGCCCTGGCCCTAAACGGAGTTGTTGTGCCACAAATTTATTTATTTATTATTATTTCTAAAATGTAGATATTAATTTTATTTCTTAAGGAATCGTCGTACACAAAACTCGAATGTGTCACTCGACAAACCCTTAAATGGACTCATCTTTCATTGCGTTCACAATTGACTCAACCTCACTCAATTCAGTCGGTCATTCTTCGCGTTACTCAACATTTGGGTTAATAGCCGAAAGTGCAACTACCTCCAAAAAAGTTACGATGCTATTGAACCTCAACGCATCAACTGATCCTCGTCTTTGTCCCGAGCACCAAGGTATCTTCCGACCAGCGTACCGGTACACCTACAGCTGGCTTTTTGCAAATGCAAAATTTTTTGAAAGGTTCCGCAAAAAAAAAACTAAAAAACAAGCATGTCTCCCGAAAGAGAAAGAAACCGAGATGTGCAACTAAAGAGGCACAGATACATTCATAAATGATGATGGCAGCTCGGTGGGTTAGGATAGCAAAAGAAACAAAAAAAGAGTTAAATAACGAAACAATTCTGGAAATGGTCTTTGCCGGTCTTCACACAATTTCAACCTACTTTTCCCTCAATTGTCTTTCTGCTTCGGCAGTTACACGAACCCAAGAAGAATGCCTTCGATTTGATTCCAGCGAAGCAACACCACCGCGGCGGTATGTGCATTGATTATTATTATTATTATTATTATTGGAGTGTCACCAGGCAGCGCCGCGTTTATTTCATTATTTGACGTAAATCTTTTCTTTTTACATTTAGTTTCTTTTTCTTTTTAATTTGATTTTTGTGGTAAAATGAAGGGAGAATGTATAAGGAGAACGGGAACTCGATGGAGGAGCATAATTAAGAAAGTTCGGTGGCAAGTCAAGCGTTTATGGGTTGAACATTTGGAGGAATCACTGTGAAATGCAGCGATTTACCAAGGGTTAGACATGGTTTGGATTTATGGTGATTATGGAATTCTGAATGAACGTATCTGTCAGTCAATCTGAAGCCAACGCCGCAGTATCCATTACAGTTCGACTGACAGATGACAGCTTGCATAAATTTAACTCAAGCATGCAAAGAAAGGTACTGACGTTTCTAATACTTAAGTTTGAAGACTCTTAAAAGGCCCTTTTAATTTGTAAATGAGCATTATATCATGCCACGCTTTAAAACCGAATTTTTTATCGAGAGGGATATTTTTGTTCTCAACTCAATTGATCGATTTTACAAAAACCTTACTGATAGTCGGGACGAAATGGGTTGTACCAACGCTTTTTTAACATTTGCATTATTCCGCAAGTTGTCAAAGAACATTGTTTACATGTCAACCATTTCCAGAGGGAGGTGTCTTAGAACAATATTTGAGGTTCCATCGATTTCGACAAATTCGGACCGGTAGAAAAACAGTCAAACGTTCAGGATGCTTTGGCTAGTTTACGAAGCCGCCGAGATAAAAATATGACAGTATTGAGTTTGGAACTTAGCTTCTGTCAATATTTTGATACCAAAAGAAACAGCCTAGTTCTAGTCAAGCTTACGGAAACAGCAAAAATAAGATGTAAATCATGTATAAATAAAATATTCTAGAGGAAAAAACAGCGACCAAGTGCGGAGCAGTCATGCACGCGAAGGGTTCCGTACCACCCTTAAGACTTGAATTTCTGTCATCAATTTCGGTTTCGGCTAATCCCACTAAAAAATCTAGGTAGCAGTGAGGACTAAAGGTTCAACGGACACTCGGGTCTGACGATTGAGCTGCAAACACGGGGGACCGCCAGTCGCGTACATCCGTTAAAAGAATCAGTGTATACACGGCGTCGGTATTTTCGGAAGGTAAGTGAATGGTGGTTTTATTTTGGTTATTCTCGTAGTTTTTCAGTTTGTTTCTTTATTTGTGATTTATCAGTTCTTTTTTCATGTTTTATTTATATAAAATAATTTTTTGCTCCATATTTTTTTTTTTTGCTTTATCGGTTTTTTTCCCCTATAAATCCATGTTTATTGTCGTTCTGACAGTTTTTACCGCTTTTTGATCTATAATTGAATTTTTATTAACAGCGGTTATAAGCGTTTAACTTCTGCAACTCTGCCATGTAAAAAACATGTCAAAAAGAAATCAAGTAGTTTTTTTGAAGATTTTTCGGAAGAAAACTATCGAAATACGCTCGTTCATCAAAAGACCACTCGAAAATTTGGAGTTAAAACGCCGAGTTAAGTAAAAAATTCCGAAGAATAGCAGCATTTTATTAATATTTTATATGATATATTCTTGATTTAAGTAGCCAGATCTGATAGTAAGTGGTTTTTAAAAGTACACCAGAGGCCATATTATTGAGCTCATATAATTTCAGCAACCGAACCGTGGCTGTTTGAATATTTGCTAATGTACGGCATTGACCCCCAATCCATCTGTGCACTATTTTTCTGTAGTTGTTATCTTGGTCCATCTTTTTCGGCTACAAAAAAAAGCAGTGAGGCTTATAATTTTATTTACCAATATTTCCATTAAATGGATTCAAGACTCCTTACTCGGAAGACGAAGTGGAGCATACCACAAAACTTTGTTCTTGCCAGTCCCGCTATGTGGTGCCGAGTGCAGGACGATCAGCAGGAAGGCCGAGAAGATTTGGAAGCTTTTTGAGCGAACAATTCTCTCATCCAGTATGCGAGGAGGGCGAATGGACAATAATTAATCACAGCTCCCAGATTCGTGACGACGACGGTTTTCTTTTCGTTAGAAAATATAAGTAGCTGATTATCTGAGAGGCATTTATTATAAAGGCAAGGACTTATTAGTGCTTCTTGGGACACCGTGGATTACCTCAACTGAGAGCTTATTATAATACGCCTCAATGTTCTCCCACTGAAAAAGGACTTTATGATTCTAATTTAATAGTTTGAAAAGTTGAGGGCAACGAGTTTATACAACAGCCAAGATTATGGAGTCAATTGTTTTTTAACCATGCCAGTGCTTTTAACTGATCCAAAATTATTTTTTATATGTGTTGTGATTAGTTTCCGACCGAAACACGATTTTCAGCCGAAACCGTAACCGAACATTCGGCCTCGGTCTAAGTTTTGGCCGAAACCGAAACCGAAACTTTAATAGACAAGTTTTTTTTTTAATTATTTGCTCGCTCTTCAAGAGGATATTAATACTCTTATAATGCGTGTAGCACAGAGCGAGCGGAAGAATAAGGAGAAAAATAAAAGTTTTAGACAAGTTGAAAATGATTATGTATTTTAATTTTTAATAAAAACATTTAGTATATTTTTACACATACAGAAAGTTATCTCGTCCGAAGTCACCTGACGAGAAAAACAAAACAAATTTAAAAATACGGCTCACGTACCAAGAACTCACGCGAAATTAACCGTGCTAGTCAAACAACAAAATTTGTGTTGGTAAGACTCAATACAATCTCGCCAGGCACCAGAGTCCTCAATCTTTGGAGAAGATTTCTCTTCCAATAGTTATTAACTATATACTCTCAAAAACAAATTTTCCGATATCGGCCCGCTCCTTCACGATAACAACAGAACTCGAACGAAAAGTGGAAGTTTATCTTTTTGAATAATCTTAGTCTAGAACTCTCTTTCCATGTTTTACCACGTAACATTTCTGGATATATTCACTTCGACCGACAGCCAAGCTGCCATAAAATCTACATCTAAGCTGGTCAAGGAACGCTGCGTATCCATTAAGAAGATAGCGGACTTTTTTAAGGTTCACCTTTACGGGGTTCCAGGACATAGGGAAATCCACGGAAACTGCAGAGCAGATGAGCTTGCCTGTGAAGGTACAATATACAATATATTGACATACCATAAGCTGCCCTCAAACTAAGCCTAAAAAATAAATACATCAACCATCTTCGAACATCACCAGACAAACTTGGAACCTCCTTAACAAACAGAGAACCTGAAAGCTACTAAATCTCTCCTCAATGAATGTCCGGTCATAGCTATGTTCCCATTTCTTGCTTAAGCAAACCCAAAAGACCTCGCTCAGTTCATTTGAAGAGCAAACTTGTTCCCTCCACCTTCTCCTTCTTCACTGTCCGGGAGGAAAACCTCTCAATGCTCACTTACTCCCCAATATAGGTACATACGTTAATCCACATAACCCTCGCGGTATCACAATGGGTCAAATTGCTGTGTGTCTTTGGAAGACTGAGTTTCGGCGCCGCCAAAGTTTCGGTCGATTTTTTGCCGAAACCGAAAGTGTGGCCGAAACCAATTTTTTGGCCAAATCTGGCCGAAACATAAACCGAATGTTCGGTCGGTCACTAGTTGTGATACAATACTGACCGCATTATGGTGTGATCTGAATCCATACTATAATAATAAAGAATAAAGGTATTCTTGGGCCGCTGTTTCTACACATATGCTCAATTCGTCATAATTCATGTTTTAATTTTTCTCGCATTTATCCCCTCCGTATTTGGAACCAAAGATAAAGCAAAGTGCGTCAATTTATCTTTCAAAGGGTTCCAGTGCTTGCTCGGTTTTCCAGCTTAAAGAAAAGCACATTGTAAGCTGATGCAGATACTCAAAGGATAATTGTATTGAGCAAAACGTGTGACCTATTCTGAGTTATTTAATCTGCGACGGGACTCTTGATTCATGTCTTAATGGTTCCTTCACATTACCCAAGAAATTAAACAGCATATGTATAAGTTCCGGATTTCGAGCAAGCTGAGTTTTTCTGAAAAGCATACAGTTTTCAACAACAATGTCGAACTTCCAAAAAAGGGATCCGCCTTTTCAAATCAATCACTCACGTAGCCAATCGTTTTAAAAAATTAAGTTTTTGAATGAGTCTTTTTTAGGGTTATTGCTGTTTTTTTTTTGTTGCAGAACAGGGTGCGACTGCATAATCTTACGAGTATAAATATGTTCATGAAAATAATGAAAACGTCCACGTCGTACGAGTAATTTATTCAGAAAAACGCAACACTTAAGTTTATGTTTTTAGCCCTGATAATGGTCACACGATGTTTTTCTTTTTTTCCTCTCCTGCGCAATGCATGCAAATGAACTCCGTTTTTATGAAAAATCCATGAAAATATGGTGATGTACCAGGTCCAACTATTCTCGGCACAGTATTTTATGCCGATTCGTGTGTTGTCGTTGTTGCCAAGCTTATTCATTCCCGGGAGTGCTTTCAAGGTATACGTTTATGAGTTCAGAAGTTACTTTCGACGGACGCAAAATGTGGTCCGTAATAGGTTCTCAAGTCACAATGCTTCTGAGAATGTCTGAAATGCAAAGCACCAATGGGCTTTCGGCTCACGTACATTTCGACATTGTTTTTCTTTTTTTAATAAATGAGATTTTAAGATACATATTATTAAATTTTAAAATTTTAAATTTCGAAAGAGGAATATTTTTTGTCAGTCGTTTTGAGTCGTATGATTAATTTTCAAAGTTTTAACTTATCAAGTTTTTTTTTATCAAATCTTACAGGCATTGCATTGGTGACTTTAACATCCCTGTCGAGCATTTTTGCACGATTCATCAAAAGGCAAATGGGAGGCTGGAGTAACCTGGAACCAGTATAGCCTCAAGAATGTAATGTTAAAATCCGACTAAGCCAAACAGTTCCTTTTCTGTCAGTAACAAATTTGGCGGCAGGAGGAGCTACAAGCTTCGAAAACGAACTTCGTACTTGTGACCACGCCAGAAATGGTCGTGTACTGAATGTTTGCTGACGATGGAGTATAAAGAGGATCAACTTTGCCTGCAATGAACATTTGATATAAGGATGGATGTTTTGTAGGAGAATGGGGATCGCAGAAGTCCAAAAAATATCTGATTTCCTGCGCTGTTAGTTCTCTAATCCAAATCGGTCTTTTGCAGTTTTTGTTCAAATGGAAAAGTTGTTTCCAAGTGTGAAAAGTAGGGTGACAGGAAGGCTGTACGCTGCAGTTGTACGTCCGGCGCTCACTTAGAAAAACACAAAAAATATAAGAGCAAGTTGACAACAGCTGAAATGAGGATGCGTTACAGCAGGAGTAACAAAACTTATCCATTTTGATCGTTGCCATCGTAATGCTTGCTTGTTTAAGAATATTACCCAAGGAAGAGACGGCATATGTAAAAGAGGTGTTCACAATCAAAAAACTCAAATAAATCTAAGGTTACCGTGTTAAAAAGTAAGAAACCAAACACCTGTTGCTGTGAGACCAATTTTTTATGGGGTTTGCTGAATTTTTTTTTTTAAGTTGGTCATAGTGAGGCGACGAAAGCGGGATTAGTTTTGGATTGAAAGCGCAAAACTTCAAAAGCTGATGACAGATTGATTTCGAACAACAACCCATTGGCGTCTTCCTAAGTCATACAGGATAAGCTTCTGCTTCCTGATAGCGATGTTACCATACGTAGAAGGCTTCTAGAAAGTTATATATTCGCCCGAAGCCCGCCCAAATTCCCACCCCTGACAAAGAAACATCTACAAGCTCGTATTAAATTTGCCAAGTCATACCGATAGGTGCCTTTGACGAGGTGACGCCACAAATGTAAAACTGTCCTATTTCGTGGAACTGGTTTTCGATAAAACGTCCGTCGTCCGCCTAACACAGAATATTAGCATCCGTACATGGTAAAATTCCTTCGGCATGGGGTTACATCTTATAAATGGTATTATGGAACAAAACGTTACCGGATACCGAGTAAGAAATGCCGCTTTCATAGCCATTCCAGCAATTTAACTACACACAAATAAAAGGCAAAAGAGTGGTTTCGGCTCAAAGGTAGTGGCCAAAATACATAGTCAAACTGGCAAACAATCAACAGCTTTGGAGTGTTTTTCACGAAGCTTGGTATAAAATAACTCCAAGTCATTGTCAGAACCTTGTGAACTCTATGCCATGTCGATGTGTGGCAGTATTGAAAAATAAAGGATTTAACATCAAAATACTGAAATACTCACATTTAACTAATACCAGATTTTGAGTTTAAAAAGTCTTATAACGTAAAACATTTATGTTATTTTGTCCTTTTATTTTGAACATCAAGAATAATTGCTTTCATTTTTTGTTAATTTATTAACAAAGTTTTCTATTTTCGGAAAAAAAGAGTCATCAATTTGACAAAAATCGCATTTTTCCTACTTTGAGATACTGCTCCTATTATTTTGAACACAGCTGCATTAAAACAGTTCGTCCATCACATGAAGCGATTCTCGAAGAGTTTTCCCACTTTTGTTTTTCGTATCTTTTACCTGCGTCGATTAACATTGTTCCGTTTTTCCTTTTAAAGCACGGAAGCTTAAAAATGACCCCCAATTTGGAAAAAAACTGAAGTTGTTTTCAACAAGACACTGCCAAATTCAATGAGTCAAAGTTCGAATAATTTTTTAAGCTCTATATTTGAAAGATCTAGTCGATCGGGCTCGCAAAAATAGCTCGGCATTGCGGTGGTCAAACACAAGGTTCATTGCTGTCTCCAAAAGGGCCAGGAGCTATCTCATAATCATCACCTACCTTCCTTCCAAAACTGCGATCCTTTCTTTGCTTCAATGCATGTAAAATAGTCTGAGATGTTGGTAAGGTTATGTTTCGTTTCTATGCTCTCATCACTAGTCCTTGAACATTGTAAAGTTTTTCAAGTCAAGGTTTATTATTGATTTGTGAGAAAATAAATGACTTTGAAGTTTTTGTAAAATTTTACTCTTAAAAAAGAGGACCTCCAACAATTGAATTTACATGCTTCCTGGGTACCCAACCAGCTTCAGTTCAATTCTGTTTAATACCTATTTCACTTCTCTATTAACTCTTTGGTTCCCACTCAAGAGACGTATGAGCACGTGCTTCTCTTGAGTATTTTCTCAACCACAT
Organism: Orthonevra nobilis; assembly: GCA_963555765.1. NCBI lineage: Eukaryota > Metazoa > Arthropoda > Insecta > Diptera > Syrphidae > Orthonevra > Orthonevra nobilis. The sequence goes on along the minus strand of OY743226.1, from coordinate 12,081,464 downwards.
TGGCTTATTGGTTCTTCACCTGCCAACAAAGCACTCTCTTTATGCAACCCTTGCTCTCTGCACCATCATCCTGTTGCCGGCCGGCTTTTATGACTACACAAACACAATACGTTAGCAACAGCGTAAAATAGGGGTGTGTTACGGTTACCACATCTCGTCGTCGTCACAGTGCGACTCGTGACGACATGCGTAAAAGTGACTTGGCAGACGAAAGAAATAAAACTAAAAAGCATTTAATGCAAATCTCATGAGGTGTACCCGTAGCGTAGTAGGTTGGTTAGGGGTTGAAGGAATCATCCACTCTGAGGCACTCTCGCTCGAGCTCGTTTTTGTTTTTTTTTTGTGTCGAAAGAGGAAAACAATGGGCCAACGCATACCTTTCCCAAGCCCAGCCCAAGCCTTACCCATGAATCATAACAAATGTTGAATTAAGGGCATTAAGTGGTTTTCTGAAATGCATAATGAATGTAATTCCCATTTTCCCCTTCATGTAAGTTGGAAAAAGGTGTTTTTTTTTTTGGTTCTATGTTTTCTTCCTGAATTTTATTGAATGTGTTATAGAACGATCAAACCGTGGGTTTCCTTCGGGTGATATCTGGAGGCAAGGAAAAATCACACCTACTCAAATAGGATTAATTCGCACTCCGTCAGTTCGAATTATTGGAAAGGGCTTCCGGGGCCACCACCTCGTGTTTGAGCAAACGAATGGGTTGCTCAATTAAGTCAATATTAAGGGTGATTTATTTTTTTTTTATTCTTTCGATTTAAGGGTCACATAAGTTAACATGACACCCTTGTTATTGTGAAATCACACATGCACTTGCATACTACACCCACGCTGTGCATTCCAGACATGCATCCGGCACGTGCAAAACAACACGATGATAGAAGACACCGGCCATCCGTCCATCGTTCGCCAGCGGCCAGCTTATCTGGTGATTCTCACGAATGAAAAACAACAACGTCAGCGGGAGTAGACAAGTAGAAGTCAAGTAGTTTTTAGTTTAGTTTTTAAGATTCAGTTTGTACTTTGGATCAAGAGAATAAAGTTGGGCTTCTCCCTAAATTAAAAAATATTTTTTTTATATTAAAAAGGGGTACAAATTCTAACTGGCGCCCGAGCAGGGACAGTGGTGTCGCGTGTGAAAGTATAAATTAAATAATAAATAATTAGTGATCCTAAGAAAGTCCCTTTATTTAAAAGAAAAATCGCACGTGATCTAAAAGCGTTAATTCGTTACCACTGTCTCAAAGAACCCAAAAATAGTGAAGTGAAAAAAAAAATATCTTCGATTTGCATTAAAAACGCACGAAGAGGCCCAAGTGTAGTGCGCAACGTTGGATCCTAAGTATCGCAGAGACGAAAAAAGGAAAACTCCACGACGCCAGCGAGGGAGATGCAGTTTGCTGCTATTTTTTTGTAAGATCGCTATTTTTTATTTTTAACGTATAATTAAGTATAATTAAGTGAATCTTTTTCCTGTATGATTTGAAAGTAATTAAAAAAACTAGAAATAAATAATAATAAAGAAAATATAAATTTGAAAAAAATTATAACAATTTAAAGTGCATACAATTTTTAAAAGTAGTTAAAAAAGCAAAGGATAAATACGGAAAAATAAAGATTAATACTGATAAAGAAGCAATAAAGAAATCTGAAAAAACTAAAGTTAATTTAAAACAAAGAGAAAGAATTTTTTTATTAAGTAAAAACCTCAAAAGAGAATTCAAAAAAGAAAAAAAGAAAAAAGAATCAATAAGAAGCGAGCGTGAAATCATAAAACAAAAATATAATTAATTTCAAGAAATCTAAAGTTATTTTCGTTCTTTGTTGTCCAAATTCGTTATAATAATTCCAGTAACAATTTTTTTAATCTTCATTTATTTTTTAATTTTATAAAATTATATATATGGGTTTACATGGGTAAAAATTCCATACCCTACAAATTACACAACAAAATACAAACAAGATCTAGAACTGCCGCTAACGCTAAATCCGTAAATATGTCACTAAATCCTATCCCCGAAACCTCTCCTTCAACCTCAGCACGGGCACAACAAGATCAAAATATCAACCCAGTAGCCACACCGGAGCTAGACTCTCTCATTACTTCAATAGTGTCCCGTATCCTTGAAACGCAAGGTCCAGCAATGGTTCAGAATGCTCTGAATCCAAATGCAGATTTTTTCGCTGGTAAAGATCAAGGTATCTCGCCAGAACATAGACTTCACCTTCAGGATCTGGATAAGATTCCTGACGTTGTTCGGTGCTTACGTGAATTCTCCGGGAATCCCGCCGAATTTATTTCCTGGAAACGCAGTGTGGACCGAATTTTCGAAACGTATGATCCTATTCGTGGTACTCCGAAATATTTCGGTATACTAAGTGTGGTGAGAAATAAGATAGTAGGCGAGGCTGACATAGCCCTTGAATCATACAGTACTCCATTAAATTGGAACTGTATATCGCGTTGCTTGGTTATGCACTACGCGGACAAACGGGATCTGGGTACTTTAGAGTACCAACTAAATTCCCTAGTTCAAGGAAATGGTTCAATTCAATCATTTTACCAATCGGTTTATAGCCACCTGTCACTTATTCTAAACAAGATCGGTTGTTTAGAAATAAGTAATGAATCAATGAGACTCCTTACGCAGACATATAGGGACAAGGCCCTAGATACATTTATCAGAGGTCTAAAAGGCGACCTCCCTAGACTACTCGCAATACGCGAACCGGCCGACTTGCCACAGGCTCTGCACCTGTGTTTGAAATTAGAAAATCAGAATTTTAGGACGATTCATGCGAACCAAAATTCCAACAGAAGACTATTTAATCCACAACCACCTCCTCCTATGCCTAGACATCATTTTAATAATTATGGACCACCACAAATGAAAAGAAATTTTAATCCCCAACAAAATTTTACCCCTCATGGTATGCCTTCTCGAACTCCTTTCCAAAACCAAAATTACCCACCAAGGATGAGATATCAACCTCAGAACTTTAATCAACAAAACTTTAGACAAAACTACTACCAACAAAACAATAGACAACAATTTTCGCAAAGACCAACTGACCAGTACACAGGGAATCCACAAGTTAAAACCGAAAAGTTAAATGGTGACCAAAGTAACCAACTACGAACTGTGCAATCAAATAGATACCAATCAAACTACAATATTCCAGCTAAATCACAACAGATTACACATCCTAACCATTTTCAGAGAAATTACCACATCGAAGCTGTAGACTATAACAATGAACAATCTATTGACATTCCACCAGAAGAAGAAGAAATTCTAGAAGTATGTGACGAATTCCAAGACCTTAATTTTTTAGATTAGACAGCTCTTCGCTTCCTTACTATGAACACAAGGCGAAGAGCGGTAAACTGTTAAAATTTTTACTAGATACAGGTTCAAATAAAAATTATATTAAGCCATGTTATATTAGGAAACCGATTCCAAACAATAATCCATTTTTTGCAAATTCAGTTAACGGTAGAATTAAAATTACACACCATGCTAATCTTCAAATTCTCGGCCCTGAAATAGGCGATATCAAATTTTTCATTCTAGAAGGACTTGAGACGTTTGATGGTATTATTGGCAATGATACCATGAAAGAATTAAGTACAGTGATACACACTGACAAAAATTATTTCATCATTAAAAATAAATACAAATTTTCATTAAAACAGCTGAAAGCCCAATCGGTCAATAATATTGATATAAGAACCTCCCATTTAAATCCCCTTCAAGAATCTCAAGTAAAAAATATTGTAACTTCGTTCCCAAATTTATTTTGTGAGCCAAATAAAAAACTCACCTATATTACATCAGTAAAAGGCGAAATAAGGACAACAAACGACTCCCCTGTTTATACGAGATCCTACCCGTATCCAAGAGCGTTGAAAGATGAAGTGGATAAACAAATAAACGAACTTTTAGGAAATGGAATTATTCGACCATCGCGGTCACCCTACAACTCTCCCATAATAGTTGTTTCCAAAAAGCTCGATGCTTCTGGGATAAAAAAATATCGTTTATGTATTGATTATAGAAAGCTTAATCTAGTTACGATTCCAGACAGATACCCTATCCCAGAAATCAACGATGTCCTATACAATTTAGGGAAATGCAACTATTTCACTATAATTGATCTTAAAAGCGGATTCCACCAAATCCCGCTTAAGGAATCCGACATCGAGAAAACCGCGTTCTCTGTCAATAACGGTAAATACGAATTTACCAGGCTCCCCTTTGGGCTGAAAAATGCCCCATCAATATTCCAACGCGCTGTAGACGACATATTACGAGAACACATTGGCATCAGATGCTACGTGTATATCGATGATATTATAATATTCAGTCAAACAGAACAGCAACACTATGAAGACCTTAGAACTATTTTCCAAATTCTTAATGAAGCAAATGTAAAAGTTCAAATGGACAAGTGTGAATTTCTAAAATCCGAAGTCGAATTTCTTGGATTCGTAGTATCCAAATCGGGAATCAAAACGAACCCCACAAAAGTAAAGGCCATTGCGGAATTTCCTCCTCCAAAAACCCTTAAAGATCTCAGATCATTCTTAGGCATGGCTGGCTATTACAGACGGTTCATTCTCGACTATGCAAAAATAGCAAAACCACTGACAGCCCATCTAAGAGGAGAAGATGGTAGAGTGTCCAAGTTTCAGTCAAAAACAAAACTTATTCATCTAGACGCAACTGCAATCGAAGCATTCGATAAAATTAAAAATTCTTTGATATCCAACGATGTCATGCTAACTTATCCAGACTTTAATAAAAATTTCGAACTTACCACAGACGCTTCTAATACTGCACTTGGAGCTGTATTAAGTCAAGAAGGTAAGCCTATCATGTTCTTATCAAGAAGCCTAAGTAAAACCGAAGAAGCGTATGCTACAAATGAGAAAGAAATGCTTTCAATAATTTGGGCCTTAGGTTCTCTTCGAAATTTCCTTTACGGATCAAAGAAAGTTGTAATATTCACAGACCACCAACCTTTAACGTATGCTTTAAGCAATAAAAATACGAATTCAAAGATGAAAAGGTGGAAATCAATTTTGGAAGAGTATAATTATGAGCTAAAATATACTCCTGGGAAGTCAAATGTAGTAGCAGATGCATTATCACGTCCTCCACGGACTAATCCCTCAGTTTCCAATATCTGTACCCTTACGTCCACAGTTCACAGCGGTGAAAGCTCTACACAAGTATTAATTCCAATAGTAGAAGTACCAGTAAATGTTTTTCGGAACCAAATTGTTCTCAAAATTGGCGAAACTAGCAGCCATCATATGGAAAACCCACATAGCAATTTTCGAAGACATCTCATCACTGAACAAAATTATACTAAAGAAAACCTGATCGGTATATTCAAACGATTTTTAAATCCAAATATAGTTAATGGACTCTCGGCACCCGAAAGTGTAATGGGAATAATTCAGGAAATATATGCCTTTCATTTTCGAAATTACAAAATTAGGTATACACAATTAATTGTTGAAGACGTTACATCTGAAAATAGACAAGAAGAATTGATTATCGAAACACATAACAGAGCACACAGAGGACCTGACGAAAACAAAACACAAATATTAGAAAAATACTATTTTCCCAGTATGCTTAAAAAAATTAAACAATTTACAAAATTATGTTCAACTTGCAAGAAAAACAAATATGACCGACACCCAAATAATCCCGAATTAAATGAGACACCAATTCCTAATTATCCAGGCCATACCGTACATATAGATATATTTTCAACGGAAAAGCAACTAGTCCTTACAGCAATTGATAAGTTCACAAAATTTGCTATTACTAAAATGATTAAATCTAAAGCAATAGAAGATATTAGACGACCTTTACGCGATATAATTTTTCAGTTTGGTGTTCCAAAATCCGTTATTATTGATAATGAAAAATCCCTTAATTCCGAAACAATCCTGTTCATGCTAAAAGAAGAGTTAAAAATTAACGTTTTTACGACACCCCCTTATTGCAGTGAAGTAAACGGCCAAGTGGAACGTTTTCACTCCACATTGGTTGAAATCATGCGTTGTCTCAAGAAAGACATAATCCATAGAAGTTTCGAAGAACTGCTGGAGAGAGCAGTAAATGAATATAACCATACCTTCCATACAACAACTCAGAAAAAACCAGCTGATCTATTTTTTGGAAGATCAGTTACTTTTGGACCAGAAGATTACGAGAAAACCAGGTTAAGCAATATAGAAAAATTAGTAAAGAAGCAGGAAAAGGATCTCAAATACCATAACAAGAAAAGACAAGAACTTAAAAATTATAATCCAGGTGACGAAATTTACGTAAGACGAAGCAAACGATTAGGGTCAAAAATGACAGAACGCTATTGCAGAGAAATAGTTCAGGAAAATTTCGCATCTACTGTTAAAACAGAATCTGGAAAGATAGTGCATAAAAAACATATTAGAAATTAACAGATATTTTACATTTGATTACAGACTTTACTCGACGACGATATGGACTTTGATATACGGAAAAGTACAAATACTTGACTACTCCAATACTCACATAATTACGATTGACACAGGACTAGCAAAGATAACAGACGGAGACCTTAAAGTAGTACATTTTATTAATATAAAACAATATGATAATTTTCTGACCGAACTAAACAAAACCATTGAGACAGTAATCTCTCCTTCCCACCATTTTTACCCCCTCCTCAAACATGAACTCCTTCAAACCAATGAAATCCTTAGTACCATAAGACCCTTAGACAGTAAAAGAAATAAAAGGGCATTGAATTTCATTGGCACCGCTTGGAAATACCTTGCGGGAAATCCCGACCACGAGGATTTTGAAATCATTAGTGACCATATTAATAATGTTGTTGAAAATAATAATAGACAGGTTATGATAAACAAAATGTACTATGAAAGAATAAACAATCTGACGAAGATAACAAATGACATAGCTAATGTAATAAAAAAAGATACAAGAATAACTACCGAAGTAATTGTAAATGTCCAATATAGATTAAGATTAATAAAAGAAGAATTAACTAATATTAAATACGCAGTCCAATGGGCTAAAAATAAAGTAATAAATTCAATGCTATTATCAAAAAATGAAATAAATATTATATTAGATACCTTCAATGTAGAAAACCTACCGTTCTCTACAGTTGAAGAAGCCCTAGAATTAGCAAAAATTAATGTCTTATCAAATACAACATCTCTTTTATATGTAATACGTATCCCACTTACAATTAATAAAACATATAATAAAATTGTACTAAAACCAGTAAAAAAGAATAATGTAGCACCTCTATTAATGTTTAAGGAAATATTAAAAAATGAAAAAGAAATATTTGGAATTAACGATAAATGTAATGAATTCAATGAACTTTCTATTTGTAAGCAAAGTCAATTGTATAACCTTAGTAATAATACGTGTTTAACTAAGATTCTACAAAGCGAGAACTCTACTTGTACTACTATAAACGGTCATCACATACCAACAGTTGAAGAACTAGGACCCGGCATCATCCTGCTAAACGACTTCAAAGGAAAAATAGTTTTCGACAGCGTGAGTCAAAACCTTAATGGAACCTTCCTTGTAAAATTCAGCAATACAAGCATTAAAATTAACAACCAGATATTCAAGAATTTCGAAGCATCCCAAATAAAAGTTATTCCAGCTGCTATGCAACTTACACCTTTAGAAAAAAGCCGAATTAACATACTTTCTCTAGAAGCTCTCAAGGAACTCAATCTGAACAACACCAAGATGATAAATCTCTTAAGCGAAGAAAAAACCCTGCATCTATCTTCAGTGTATTGCGCCTTAACTATCCTTGCAATTATCATCCTTGCAACCTGTAAATGTAAACAGAAAAGAACCATCGTTATCGAGAAAATGAACGAAGAACGCATTCAGCATCAAAACGCAAATCATAAGATCGACATGGAGATAAGAGAATTAGCATCGAGAAGTATGACTCTTCCAAACATCTACAATGGACCATTCTTCTAAAATTCTTTTGAATGAGGACATTCAAATTAAGGAGGGAAGAGTTAACATGACACCCTTGTTATTGTGAAATCACACATGCACTTGCATACTACACCCACGCTGTGCATTCCAGACATGCATCCGGCACGTGCAAAACAACACGATGATAGAAGACACCGGCCATCCGTCCATCGTTCGCCAGCGGCCAGCTTATCTGGTGATTCTCACGAATGAAAAACAACAACGTCAGCGGGAGTAGACAAGTAGAAGTCAAGTAGTTTTTAGTTTAGTTTTTAAGATTCAGTTTGTACTTTGGATCAAGAGAATAAAGTTGGGCTTCTCCCTAAATTAAAAAATATTTTTTTTATATTAAAAAGGGGTACAAATTCTAACTCATACAATAGATGAGAACAAAGTTGGGAGGAGGTGTGATACATGACTTGTTTGGTGGTTTTCCATTGGCGTCTGCCTTTCGGCGAATTCTTAAATCTTTTAAGTGCTTATAAATAATCGTGATACCTCTAAAGGGTGTGTAAATGTATGACAAAGATTGGGATGATGAGGCTATGATTCAGTCAGGGGACGATTCTCTTAAAAACGAGTGTGTTTTTGCACTTGATTCATTGCAAATTGCAGAGCGGTGACGAAAACGACCAATCTCCCACCAATACAGGACACTGATAAGAAATTTCATAACAAAATTCATGTGTGAAGGAAGAGGATTGAGGATGCAGTCTGCTTCAATGCAGAGTTAACTTTCTTCACTGCTAGATCCAAAAAGAATCTTCCGAAACCGTCTCTTTCAGTTAAACTACGGATATATTACAAAGGAGGGTTCTGATGTCAATGTGGATAAAATCCGAGGTCGCTAAGGTTTACACACGAAAAATATAAATATTATCAGAATACAACTGTTGTTTCTCCTCATGATCGAAGTGATCCAGGACTTGTCCCTGGTTATAAGTTGTCTTAGAAAACGACCCGTGTCGGCTCTTATCTTAGGCGGTTGGGCATCTGACGCCCCGCAAAATTATTGATACTCTGATGAAGATCACTGCGTCATCAACTAAATGAACGATGGTCCCGCTTCAATCAGCTTTCACAAGATATTCGACTATAGATTTTCACCCCTATTGGTATAAGATAAATATTTTCCGGCTCACTGGAAACCAGCAATAGTACAACCCATGTCCAAAAGGGATAAAGGAAACTCCAATCCAGCAAATCTGAGGTCAATTAGTCTCCTGCCGACAATAAGCAAAGTCTTCGAAAAATTTGTCATGAGAGCCCTTTCCAAGTGGGTTGAGGACACAAATATAATTCCAGATAATCAATTCGGTTTCATGCTTGGAAACAATGTTCGGATGCCTGTCTGGTTGACATGGAGAAGGCTTCCAATACCGTGTGACTAGAAGCGCTCTTTTACAAGTTGAACAGACTTGGCAGAAGCATGGCAATGTTGCTTCTATTTGTATTTTCGAATTAATGAGTGCGGTAAATTTTCCGAAGCTTTTCAGCATTTCTACGATTTATCATGTAGGTTCTCCTAACCACGATATAGCAGACGACTTAGTTGCATACAGATCGGAGCGGAAGATTGAGGACATCAGATTGATTTTGCAATATGTCTTTAATAAGATTCAGCGTTATTGTGACGATTGGAAGTTGAAGATCCAAAACCGGAAATCGGAAACTATTCTTTTCAGGACTTCACTGTCTTCTGCCTCTTGGGATAAAAGAAAGAATTGGCAAAAGTTCTTGATACTGGCAACCATTAGCAAATCGAAGTGTAGTCAGATACCTAAAGCTCTCTGGTTTGATCAATATCTATATTTTAAGAAAAATCTAGATGTAGCTCTAGTCAGAGCCAAAGCGAATTTTGCCATGACAAAGATACTGTTTTACAGCAACCAACTCGATGCCAGGGTGAAAGTCTTCTGCTACATGTCTCTTGTCAGACCAATGTCCCGTGTGGTGATAGCAAATTCGATTGAAAAGATTCCGGTTTTTGAAAGACATTGCCTCAGGGCTTGTCTTCGTTCACAAAGTCCGAATACAAAAAATTTCTATCGCAGTGAGGTCCTAAACAATAGGATCAACCTGTTTAGGGTGGATAATAACATAATTAAGATTCTGTGAGCCTTCTTCATACCGTTCTCACAAATAAGGTAACATTTTTGTGTTCCTGAAGCGAAGGAGCTAGGACAGAAGAAGAAAATTTTACTCACCACAATCTTCTTTGATACAATCATAAACTGTTCTAGCTATGTCACAATCGGATGCATGATCAAATAGTCCATCAGTTGCTAACACAAGAAACTCTTCCTGCTTGTCTAACTCAACGACAACACAATCGGGTGTACCTATCAGCTGCCGTTTCATATTGGCGTCTCCTAAAACAAGATTGAATGTATTTTAACTGGAACGTTAAATATCTAAAAACAAAAACCTCTTACCTATGGAACGGGTGAGGTTAATACAACCGTTTACTCGGTATTCGCCTTGGACACAGTGCACTGTACCGCCTGAGAGTTGAATACGTTTCTTTTCGCTCTATCGCCCCAAAAGTAAAAAAAATCTCACTAAGCACAAACAGTTTGTTTATTTTTTAATTATTAAATCTTACCTCTGAGTCCAATCGATGCGGTGTCACGAGTTGCATTATTTTCCCATGTTTTTTCGCTAGCATTGCTTTGGAGTCACCTACCCAAGCCACGTAAAGCCGACGTTCTTCTGGACGGTAGAGGGCACATGTGACTGTTGTGCCGCCCGGTAACTTAAACTCTACGAATTGTTTATCTGTATATTCAAAAACTTGACGGAGGGAATATATTGGATCAGCTGAATGTACGGACAGATTGTATGGCAGTTGGACTGCGGCATATTGTGCGGCTACGTAACCATTGTGTCCATCAAAGACACCATAGAAACTCGATTTTTGAGGATCCTATTGACAAAAATTATAAGACAAGTGAATAGAAATCGAAAATGTCGATTGTACTTTGGATACTAATAAAAGCTCAACTTTAATTTGATAAAAATGCAACTCGGCACTGTTATGAACAAAACAGCGGTGGATCCGGACACAGAGTGATTCGGAAAATATAATACGATAATTAATTGGGCAAGAGGAGATCTTTTACTTGACTTTCGGCGCGATTATTCTAGACAGCTTTTCTAGACAGTTAAATGCTTCAAATGCTTGTATTTTCCCATTTCTTTGTGATCTCTCCTTTGAACGTGATATTGACAACTGTGCACCCCACTATAAGTTGTCCTTGTAAACTACCAAAGAACTTTGACTTACAAATCTCGTGAGATTTTCGCCTTTCATAATTCCTTGAACTCCATATAAAATATCGAGTTTTGTCTTCTCTTCAGACCACTCTTCATGTGTTGACGCTCAAGTCCAGAAGAAGAAATTAAAGATTATCTACAAAATGCAAAGGAACTGCCCAGAGTCAGACACAACATCATGTGTTAAATGAAAGAACACGGATCTAAAAAATGTTCCCACATTTGGATTGGCATTCTTCTAGGAAAAACAAGAAAAATGGATTGAATTCGATCAAGAATCGTCTGTCTGTGATCCGTATCGTATATGTATATTGGTAATGTACATAAATTTAAATCTTAAATTTCTATATAAAGTTTCCTAATTAGGTTGTGTACTTTCAACAGCTGCTTAATGAGCTGCCCAACTCCAGTCGATGAAGTAGTCTTTCCACCCACAATTGAAGAACTAGGCACAGTTAAGAACAACAAGGACGCAGTGCTTTTCGGAGCTGGCGACGAAGTTCTGGAAGAGAGCTTGCAGCAGATCATATGCAAAATATGGGAAGGTGAAAACATGCCCGACGAGTGAGACCTAAGCTTTATTTGCGACACCCACAAAAAGGGGTGGTGGTGCGCCAACTACTGAGGTATATCGATTATAGACCAAATTTTTACACTGAAACAAATTCTGGAAAAGTCGCATTAATCGCACAGAACTTTTTAATGCGATGGCCGAATTCGGGGTGCACCGGAAAATTCAGATTGAAACCCGCACTGGAATTCGGCAAGGAAATGCGCTGTCGTATGACTTCTTCAATCTGGTACTCAAACAAATAGTGCGAAGGGCAAATGTTAACACGGAAGGCACTTTCTTTCATAAGTCAGTCCAACTGGAGTACGCAGACGACATTGACATCGTTGCGCATTCCCAACGAACCCCGTTGTTAATGGCAATTTAGAAGAGCAGGCGAAGCGGGCTGGTCTGACAATGAGGAGGGTTAACGAGGACAAAACATAGGACAAAACTTAACAAGCGACAGCTACAATGACGAGGTAGTTAAGGAGTTTGTTTTGTGAATTCCACAAACGATACCAGAATGGAGATCCGGCGCGTTGTTATTATGGTATGTCGAAACTACTCACTCGAAGGACCAAAATCATATTCTACAAAGCCCTTATCCTGCCAGTCGTGCTTTATGGAGCCGGACAACAAAGCTGATTCTTAGCTCCTTTGAAAGAAAAAGCCTGCGTCGGATATTCGGTCCTGTATGCGAGGATGGCGAATCTAGGAGAAGACGTAACCGTGATCTCTATGACCAGTACAACGATGTGAACATTGTCCGGATCGAGCGGATGAATATCTACGCTCCAGCTAAGAGTCTACGACTCTGAGCCTTCTGGTTCGAGAAGAAGACGAAGACCGAACCTCCGGCATAAAGACCAAGTTACCGCGTATGTAAGACGACTTGGTCTTGGGAGCTGGAAGCAGCGAGTACGGGACCCTCAAGAATGGAAGGCAGCCATAGCAAAGGCTTAGACCGCCCATGGGTCGCTGGTCTGAGATGAGTGTATGTATATATGTAGATATTGTTTGACGAAAGTACTCTCGAATTGGTCGACAGAAGGAATCGGGCAAAAATGGACGCATACTTTTTGTGCGTTTTTTTTCCTGTGAATGTAAAGGATGAAATAGCAGTTATGGTTCGATGAAATGAAGATCTCCAGATTATCCGCTCATCAATTTTTTTTTTTGTTAAAATACAAGCATTGCGTTTCTTTTTCTAAATAGACTGCTTAATGTACGCAGACTTTTTACACTAGCTGTTCCGATGGTTTACGTTCAACGAACGCATCTGTATATTATTTTTCCCAAAAGCGAAAAAAAAAATCCAAATAAACAGGTGTCTACGTGAGGCAAGGTTTTAAACTGTTTTGTAAACAATGATTCTTGAAGAAAGAGCATTTGCAAGATAAAATAATGAGACGACTGGCATGATGCAGTTAGCGACCTTGAAAACACGTCCATTCGACTCGATAGAAATCACACGCAGTCGCGCGAATGAGGCATCAATTAGAACCTAGTCATTAGCTGAGCTGCGAAACTGAATGCCAAGGCTTACGTCCTGACAAATAAATAACAATTTCCAATTCCAATAAAAACCAAAAAAAAAAACAGTTTAAACTATTACTGCCGGTACAAGGCCGTGTTCCAAAAACAGAACGAATCGCCATAAACTTCTCTAATGCTTACCGCATACATTGAATCATTCGTGTGACGAAATTGAGATTGCCTCCTCCCTCCCAACTGCTAGTCTCATATCTATGCCGTTCAACAAGTGATTCATCAACGTTCTAATTGCTCATGGGAAAGTATAATAAAGGGCGTGAATGAACGTCGTAGCTGCTTACCTTCGTCCGATAGACCTGGTGGAACTCATCAATGCATATGCTGCGATCTTCCATTTTTGAGCGTCTGTTAATGCATGCCCCCGATGTTCTAATTGGAATGGTCAGGAGGTCATCAGTCAATTGTTGGGCGGAGCGTGATGTCGCCGTATCTAGTATCTTATTCAACTCAACATTATCTTTCAAACGAACACAGAATCCCTCCAAAATACTCATTGTCAAGGCTCGAAGATTATGCAAACCTTCTCGTTCTATAAAAATGAACAACGAACCAACAGTTAAGCGACTTTCTAGCTAACGATGCAACTTACTTGGATCCTTGTAATGCGAGTTATTTTGTATTTCAATCAAAGCATTGCGAAGAATAGGTGCCGTCAATTTGGTAGGGCATTTTCTGCAAAGCGAAACAAAACACTCTTTAGATTGGCGCGCCTTTATGCGAACGCAAAGTAAACAAAAAACACTTGCTTCTCATTGAGGAACTTGAGCATCCAGTAAATGACTTCTCCCTCAGCATCGGACGCATAGTATGAGTTCCTCAGATTTGTAAGCTTGACCGGGACCTCGGAGTCGTGGTTATTAACGGATTTCGCGATATTCTGAAGGAACTCATGATATTGATTGAACTCTTCGTTGCATGAGGCCATTGGTGGCTTTGATTTACTATCTGTTTCAATTATAAACACTCAAATAAAAAATAATAACTTAATGTTTTGATTGGAGGGCGCAAAACACGAACACGGCGATGTTCACAATTTATTTGTTTGGATGATTAATTCGATGAACTCAACTGCGGGTGTTTTTTGTTTTTTTTTTGTTTTGTCGGTCAGTCAATCACAACAACACACATCGGAATGTGGTACCGACCGTCACCATTTACCACCAGAGGGCGGTTTGAGTATGCGAAAATGACAATACCAATGATGCCAAGTTACGCAAAGTGAAGCATTTGTTTCTTATTAGTTCACTTGGTATATAACACTTTAGTCCGTTTTATATCACTACGGGCTTGGATTATATTTTATTTAGCATCATAGAAGCTAATCTCATTTAAAATTTAGATCTAACGAGTTCTAAAGATTTGCTTGTGAAATCTATCTATATTAAAATGGCACCCTGTTTCCCTTAGTCACGCCATAAATTGAGAACGACTTTATCGATTTTACTGATCATCTTTGTAAAGTTTTCTTATACATTATAGGAAAGCAATTATTAAGTAGATCACGAAAAACGTTAAATAATTTCAGACAACATAACAACTATTTTAACTTCATGCGTTGGATGAATATAAATTTAGCAGACAGCTGTTGTTTGTTTTTTTTTAACAAAAGAATGGTCTATACCT
Source organism: Orthonevra nobilis (assembly GCA_963555765.1). Taxonomy (NCBI): domain Eukaryota; kingdom Metazoa; phylum Arthropoda; class Insecta; order Diptera; family Syrphidae; genus Orthonevra; species Orthonevra nobilis. The sequence goes on along the minus strand of OY743226.1, from coordinate 12,066,409 downwards.
TTTTTTTAAATTGACAGATATCTGCAGCATTAACACGCATAGCGTTTAACAGTTGGCGTGCCGCAAATGTCGTTCTAAATTAAAATCATTTATGATATGAATGGAAATATAGAGCTGAGGTTTTTGTTAAACAATATTTGAATGACCGAGCTTCGATATTTTGCGAATATAATAATAAGATATATACATATATATTTCAATAAATAGTTAGGAGATATTCCTTCATTTTTGCATTCACATAAATTAAAGGGAGGGCTAAGGTATTAACACTTTTTTTTCATTTTTTTTTTCTATTTTTTTAATTGAATGCACATTATTTAAAGAATATTGTGTCAAATTTCGAGTCAATCGGAGCAAAATAGACGAAGCAACGAGTATTTTTATACCTTGCGAATGAAGCTTTTATACCAGTTTTTTTAAGTTTCAAAACTTTTCAGCCTTTTCCCCGCAAATCACGTTGTTATAGTCAGTATCCCTTATAACTTCAAAACTACTACACCGATCCTTTTGAAATTTTTAACACTATTTCTGTTCATACTTCACGAAGTAACGACAGAGAGTTTTTTCAAATTTCTTTATAACTTTTATTTTCCTATAACAAATTACCCGATTTTTTCGCAAGAAATCGCTTTTTTCCCTCTAAAGTGTTCAAAAAAAAGTGAAAAATTAAAATTTCGAAAAATCCTGCCAGCATTTCCTGGGGAAAACTATTATCTAACGAATGAACTTTGGTTTTTTGGATTTTAGATGATTCAGCACCAAGTTATGAGGGTAACTGCAATTCTACTTTTTCCCGAGACACGTCCGAATATTTGCTGCCACCGCAATGGCAATGGTTTTTATAATAGGACTACCGGTTGAAAATGTCGCTTTTTTTTCAAAAATCAATGCTTTATAGAGAAAAAATAGATATAAATTCAATATTCAAAGTATTGCCCATCGCTAGCCACACATTTTTCCAATGTTTCTGGCAATTCTTGGATACCCGTTCTGAAAAATTCGACACGAATCGATCCATTTTTTGACATCATCGAAATGACGGAAGTGCTAGTCAGCCAGGCCATGTTGCATTGATCGGAAGAGATAGTAACCGGATGGCGCAAGGTCTGGACTATATGGCGTGTGGGGTAGGACATCCCATTTGAGTGTTCCAAGGTTAGTTTTGACGACATTTGCAACATGTGGCCGAGCATTGTCATGTTGCGAAATAACTTTATAGTGTCTTGCGACCGTTTCCGGCCGTTTTTCCTTCAGTGCTCGGCTGAAACGCATCAATTGTCGTCGGTAGACCTCGCCTGTGATTGTTTCATTCGGTTTTATCAGCTTATAATACACAACACCCTTCTGGTCCCACCAAATGCATAGCATAACCTTCAGGCCATGAATATTCTGAACGGCCGTCGATGTTGAGGCATGTCCGGGGTATCCATACGTTGCCCGACGTGACGATTCGATGCAAAAAAGGCTTCTTTTTGTGGCGTTCAAGCAGCATTTCGGACATACAAAATCGGCGTTCGACGTCTCGTGGCTTCAATTCATACGGCACGCAATGTCCTACCTTTCGGATTATTCCCATTGCTTTCAAACGATCGAAAATGGTTTGCTGAGCGACGCCAAGTGATTTCGCAAGTTCTTCTTGCGTTTGTGACGGATCTTGATCGAGCAATGCCTCCAATTCATGGTCTACAAACTTTTTCACTTGGCCGGGACGTTCTTTGTCTTCGGTGTCGAAATCACCATCTTTGAACCGCTTAAACTACCGCTGACACATTCTAACGTCTATAGTATAGCCCGGATAAGCTTCGGTAAGCTATCGATGCGCATCGGTTGCTTTTTTCTTTAAATGAAAGGAACATATTAAAACTTCCCGCAAATGTTGTTTTAATGGCACGAATGTAGACATTTTACGGCTTAACAAAAACTTGTGTGATTTCACTAATGACCAATAACCTAGACTGAAATAATTAGACAATGACATGAAGTTTCTGATGTGACAGCTGTCATGGTCAAAATTCACCTCAAAGTAATAGATATTAAGTTGTCTGCAATAACGAAATTTTCAACCGGTAGTCCTATTATATAGTATATCTTCGTGAAAATTTTATACAATATTTCTCAAATGTCAAACTTTAATTTCCTATTGGTTTTTATAAAAAAAAATTAGATCTGTCGTCACAAAAAATTCACAAAAGCATGACTTTTTTCTTACGAATTAACCTTGCTCCTCCCTTAAATAACCTTAGTATTTTTTTTATAGCATGTCCATACACATACATACAACAAAACAAGCAGCTTAAATTGTGGAAAAGTTGGATTTCCTGAATAAAATCCTGCATCAAACAGTTAAAAAAAATACAGACCATATAATCTGTATTAAAGTGAAATGGGTCAGTGTAAATTCCATAGAATCAACATTTAATTTAGCGCAAAGGAAAATATTTCTACTGAACACGTTGCAATAGCTTTTTCTAAAAAATACAATAAAAATCAACAAAAGCAAAATGCAGATATTAAAAACCACACCAACCACAAATGGATCCCAGAAATCAATGGGCAGAGTACGCACAAACAATTTTTAAGTGTGGCAGGAGGTGATATTATTACAGACGCAAACATGTTCTTCGTCTGTAAGTTCGCCCGCAGAGCCAACAATGTTCTTATATGAAAATATTATTCAAGGTGCATTTGCCAATTTAAGGTAACAAATTGATCTAGGAAGGAGAATAAGAATATATTCATTAACAGTAACTCAGTGTGCAATAAATTAAAGAAAAGCTTCAGTAATACGCATAAAGAAATTACCATAGTATGCTTACGGTCTACGACAGGAGTGCAAGAGCAATGATGATACTAAAGATAAGAACGAAACGGTATGAAGGAGAAAACGCAAATTACAAGAATAATTTCGCCAACAGATTGGACATATCTATAGAGACACCTGGGTAAACAGAATATATAAATGTTAAATTTACTCCTCAAATTTGATATTTAAGTAACTCTCGTATCAAAACAATAGCTTCTGCTACTTTCAATACAAATCGCACAGTAGAAAATCTCGAGTTGAATCGAATAAAAATCTTATATTTTCGAGAATGTGAGCATGGCCTTAGGAATGCACTTGAAGTTACTTCAGTGTAAGCCCAAGAGAATCACTTCACAAGTAACAAGTGGAAACGTCATTGTTTGACGCAAAAACGTTGAAGCGGGTTTCATTTTTCGGTTAAACTGGCTAAACAAAATGTTCACGACTTGGCGACCGGATCAGGACGACGCTTTCGGTTCAGAAGATGAAGAGGAATCGACTTTCGATATCAAAGGTCGTGAAGCTATCATCTTTGTCTTGGATGCACTACTCTTTAAGAACTCAACAACATTTCAAGAAGCCGTCAATTTGATACGTGATGCTCTGCTCTCGGGACTGATAGTAAACGACAAGGATCTCATTGGTCTTGTTTTCGCAAATACGCTAAAATCCCCTGAACCCAAGGATTTGGTGGCTTTAAAAAACATTGTTGTTCCAGCAAATTGTGCCGTATTCCTTCCCTTGCGTCAGCTGAACAAGGACATCGTCGAGTACTATTTAAACTTTACAGAAGACAACTATTTTGATTTCGAAACTACCTATGGCGTTTCCGAAGAAAAGTTTGCCAGCATGATACGATTATGCGGGAACATGTTTCAGCAGTGTGGCATGAAATTGTCCAACCAATCGATTGTTTATTTCACGGATCGTGAAATTCCGCATGCATCGGGCACACAGGAATTCCAGAAAGCCATACAACGCGCCACTGACATGGAGGGACAGAACATCGAGTTCAGTTTGATTCCCATGCGAGATGATTTCGACTTTGAACCATTCTATAAGGAATTCCTTTGCTTGGTTAAAGGTAAAACTATTTTATGTTCGTAACCGATTGCAATGAACGCTCTTCCGCTTGCAGACATTGAAATGGAATCCTTTGAACCAATTGATCCAAAATTGGCTCGAGAGATGATCGCCGATCGGAAACTAAATCTGGATATAAAAAAGCGCTGCCTGGGTAATGTCAATTGGAGCCTGGGGGACAGCTTACAAGTTTCTGTGAAATTTTACAATTACTTTCAAAAGTCCGTCTATCCGAAGAAAGTAAACCTCCGGCGGGAAGATAACTCGATTGTCACGATAAAAGTCGAGAATACAATCATTGAAAAAGATCCAGACACCGAACAAGTCGTTAAGCAACGTGAAATGCGCTCCGACGATGTTGTCTATAGACTCAGATGCGGCAACGAAGTGGTTGAAGTTCCCGAAAAAGAAATGCTTAATGTTTCGTACCCTTACCAACCAGTCTTGCAGCTGATAGGCTTTAAAGATCGCAGTGCGCTCAACAAATTACATTACCTGAGGCCTTGCTCATTCATTTATCCCGACGAGAATCGGATTTCTGGATCATCGAAGCTTTTCGCCGCACTATGGCAGCGGTGTCTGGAGAAGGAAAAAATTGCAGTTTGTATTTTCATTCCAAGAAAAAAGTCACGGCCCGCATATGTGGCACTCGAGCCAGTATCGAGTCACATGGATGACATGACCGTGTCGACCAATATATCGGGTGATGGGTTCAAAGTTGTCTATCTACCTTTGGCGGTGGATATGAGAAATCCCGCTCTGAAGGATTGGGGCGTTACCATGTCACCTTCTGAAAGTGGACGAGCGTTTTTTAGAAATGTTGTCAAAAAATTAAAGGTGAAATATATTCCAAGCAAGATTAAGGATCCAACACTCGAGGAGCTGCAATCCAAGCTGTTGGCGCTGGCATTGAATATCACCACAGAAGGTGGTGGCGATATTCAAATGCCAAACGGTGAGAAGCAAGATGAACGTATAAAACAGTATTTGTTGGAAATTGAGAATATTTTTGGTGTCGAAGAAGCAACTGTAAAGAGAAAAGCTGCCACAAGCCCCATCAAAGCTTCTCAGGCAAAAGTTGCCAAAAAATCGAATCCAGATCTAACTGAGTCAGAGATAAATGATCTTATTGCAGCTGAGAAGTTGGAGAGCCTCAATAAGCAGCAGCTCACCAATTTTCTACGACTCAACAAGGTTACTGTGAATAGTTCTATGACGAAAAAGGTGCTCATAGAAAAGGTTGTCGAGTTGCAATCATCCATACCATGATTTCTTTGTTTTCTATTTTTTTTTATGTTTTAATGTGAGGTTTCTAAAACCGTTGTTAAAGATGTGTATGTTTTATAAAATAAATCCACTTTTGATTTTGATTAACTTGTTCAGTGTTTTGCCCTGACTCCGATGTTAATGGCATAATCTTTTAAACAATTTTAGCTCTGACCTATAAGGTTGTAGACAAACGGTTCACTTAAATCGACAGAAAAGATGTAATAGGCAATGTTAAGGAGATTAATACCTCAATAATTGGCGCAGTTTAGAGAGTCTCCTTTCTTAAGGATCGGCAAGCCATACTAGGTTTCATTCATCGGGCATGTTTTCTTCCGACCATAAGTGGCAAATAAGTTGGTGTATACTCCTAACTCCTCGGCTGTCGCTTTTAAAAGTTTGGTAGTTGCGCCGTCCGCTCCAGCAGACTTAAGAGTAGATGTTGCTATCTTTACTTCATCTGGGTCGGGTCGGGTTCAGCCTGCCTGACAACGGAATTTGATTCATCATCGCCGGTAAACAGTTTGCTGAAGTGATTCTGCTAAGTCCTCAGCATTGACTGCATTTCAACTACAGTATTTTCATTTTGATATTTGCAGGTTTTGGTTCGGGGTACACGTACAAGGTACTGAGAACAACATGCATAGGCACCACAGGCGCTCTACGATCGACTCCGTCAGATGCTTTGACGGTAATGCCGCATCTTCTACCTTTGGATCTACTCATTAAAAACACTACAGCACACAGCGCTCAGAGAATCTGGATGCTGGACATCAAAACCCTATGGTCATAGCACTATACTTGATCTTATACCAAGAGATTTGGTATCATCACCAACGGACTGTACGGTCCCTAGACTTGATCTATCAAATGACTTTGACATTATAATCCCAGAAGGAGCGGAATGACATAGTGGTCAGATAAGCAAGGATTTTAACTAGACAACTGACGACTTATGATGGGCGGAGGATTCGGGGCGGGTGTGTTCTCAGAATCGTTGAACATCCGTAAATCCTATAGACTGCCCGACAATTCCAGCGGAACTATTTGCAATCCGGGGAAAACACTCAGATATCTTGCCAAGTCGGAAGGTTGCCATGTACATGGATAGTTAAGCAAACATTTAAGCTTCTGCATTCTTTGCTTCACATTCCAAATAAGTATAGGAATGCGGAGCTGAGATAGCTTCGTTAGAAGGCCAGCTCATACCCCTTATATGGGTTCCAGGTCAAAGTGACATACCAGGAAATGAGGACCGACGAAGTTGCTAGGCAGGGATATGCCCTTCAGCACTCACTTGCGGGGGACATACTCATCTCACTACAAGCAGTAATGGCTTATATATCATCATTCTTCCTTGAAACAACAAACCTTAGATGGTCCAAACTGACAAACTGTGCAACATAAGGGAAAATATGGCCTGAATACAAACAATAAAAAACAAAAGATCTCCTTCGGCGAACCCGTCATGATATTTCTAGACTAGTGGCGGTCTGTACAGGAGACTGGCCGATTGGAGATCATGCCGTTAAACTCGGCATCCTACACAACACACATTGTCGCAGCTGCAACAGCACAGCTGAGAGGGAAATCCTAAGACATTTCTTTTGCGCCTGTCCGGCTCTTGTTAGAGCCAGACAGCAAGCGGTCGGTAGACCCTTCTTCCATTCAATTCATGAGATATGTGCGAAGGATATTGGATTTAATGAGATCTGAAATACTGTGGTTTTAAAACGGCACATATTGTTTATCAGGTTTTCATTAAACCACCACTTTTACCTACCATCCTACCTGTTTCGGGGTCTATAACCCTGAGATCATCTTTTTACCTACTGATAACAATTTCAAAGTTCATTCAAGTTTCTTAATCTCTCAACATCCTTGATCGCGCGCTTAGCAGACTCTCTCGTTGTTCCGCTCTCATCTTCGTCCTTCTGTGCCGTCCCACAATGTATGCCTTTTGTTTGGCTGCATACGCCTGCTGGCATTCATAATCCATCCAGGGTTTCGTTTTGGCGGTCTCACCAAACCAAGCACATCAGAGGCTGCATCTCTGGTTCTCAATACTTAATGCTGGTGGCATGGAACTTTTTAAAAGGTTACTTGAAACGCGATCTCTTGTGATTGTAGCCGTCCGAAGTCGTACTTCCTCACAGCACTTCTTTGCCTTAGCTTTATTCAGGTTATCCGCAGCAAAGCAATACCTTGGCTACAAAGAGGTAATGGCTCGAGCGGATGGTGAGGTAGCTACAACAATGTCTCGGCCCGCAGCAAAGCCGATTAGAATCGGTTCTCGCAATTCTTTCCGATTATTTCGTCAAAAATGTCTTGTATTTGTGTATTTTTGAATCTATTGCAACATTAACTGGTAAAATATTAAACGGTGTATCTTGTAACTTTTGGACCTGCTCTGGTTTGTTTAATCCGTGAAGTAAAGCGCAAGCGCTATCACTCATCGGTGCGCGAAAATGCTATTGAAGTTTCCGATTGGATTCATTGCAACATGTCCTTGCTTTGCGGCTTCATTTCTTTTGAGCTGGCTGAAAGCAGAAGAATATAAACGAAACGCGATGGATGATCCGAAAGTAATGAAAATCGGTTATTTCAAAAAACGAATTTTTACTACCTCTTATGTATCCACTTATCCACAAGGTCAGCATAAAAGAAATAACATACAAATAGACCACGATTCCAGGGATGCACATACAATCATTTGAATTCGATCCGTCGAGGAGAAAACATCAAAATGAAGAAAAGTGAAACGAAGGAAATATAACGGAACTCTGCTCCTCCATGTTCCACCATTGCACGCCAGGCCAAGCAGTCAAAGTTGGTACAGGACGTCCCCCAGTGAAGACAACGTGCAAAATTCGAAGATGCCGCGTTGGCCGATCGAAGAGTGACCGTTAGGCATCTAGCTGGGGGATCTTGTATAGCAGTGTTCAAAGAACCAACACACGCATTTTTCTCCAGTTCTAGTTCCCAATGGCTCATACCTCTTTCCTCGGATCAAGGAACACCTTCGGGCCCAGATATTTTAAGATTAAGGCGAAGTTATGGCCGCTGATGAGGCGTCTTGCTAAATTCAAGACAAGAAATTTATTTTCGAAGTGCATCCTGGGCTTTGAAAAAAGGATGGACTAAAAGTTCTGGTTAGGAGACTATATTGTAAATTAATTAATATTTGAATTTTGTTCTCCCACTGATGACGTAACGCATCAAGTGTCATTAATTTGTCACTTCACATGGAATAATCATGTTAGGTTGATCGAATGTGGAACGTGGGTCGAAGAAGAAGGGTATGTTTGAGCTGTCAAATACAAGAAATCATGTAAAAACAAATTAATTGGTGTGCGTTTTCAGAGGAGGAAAACGTTGTTTTATTATTGTTATATTATTATCGTGAAATGCAATAATTCGCACAACAATGAGCAAGTTTCGCTTAAAAGTCGACATGTCGTTGTTCTTCAACGATGAACGTAGATTGGCGTACATTTTGGTGGATCCGAAATGGGAGCAAGTCCAGCAGTTACAAGACCACGTCCAGAAGGTTTTCAGTGTATCCAGCATAAATTTGCAAACTGATGGAGGAATTTTCATACCACCGAGAGAACATATTAGCGTAATCAAACCCACAGACGTTATAAAGTAGGTGTTTTTCGTATTTATATATGTTTATGGTTTCGGTGGCAAAAACTTTGTTCTTTACATATTTTTCAGAGTGATTAATCCGCAAAAAAAAGAAAAGGCTAGAATTGACCAAATTGAGCATTCCACGTTCAACTATAAAACTCTGGGTGAAGAAAGTACTGTGGTTAAGTGGAAGAAGCCAAAAGATGAGGGAATAACTTGCTCTACTCCAAACTACCATGCTAAAAAGAAAAGGAGAATATCTCCAAATGTTGCAGACTTGGAAGTCTGCCCGAAATCAGAACACTCAGAAACGAGCGTATTGAGTGACATATACAACAGTAAGTCACAATCTTGTGAAATGAGCATTGATATGGTGACCAGTACAAATATTGGGAATGGTGTAAAAGATCAGTCAATAGGGGATGACTCTGACGGTATCAATGGCAACTTAAAACGAAGAAAACGGAAGCGTATTCGAAAGGTGAAAGACAAAGAGTCTCCGGAACAGCAAAGTAAGAGCTGTCGACTATCATCCGGTAAGTCTAGCTACCATCCATATGTCTATAAAAAATTTCAAATGTTTAACCCGTAATTCCAGCGCCAACTTTGTCATCCACGATGAAAATGTCGAAAGAGATCAGTACACCATCACATCATGTGCGTTTTATCGAAGAAACAAACGCTTTTGATGAAAATTCTCAACCTGAAGTTAAACACGTCGTCTTTTTTTGCCGTCTAAGCATGAACGAGGAAATGCAACCCAGAGAGATTGACGCAGAAACGCCTGCAAATGATCAAACGGCGAACAAAAAACCACAGATTCAGATTCAAGAGAACATTTTGTTAGTAGAAAGCAAAGCTGCTGTTTGCATTTAATTTATTTTCTCTAGAATTGATAATTTTAAACTAAATTATTGAATCGCCTGATGAATAATTACATTCGACAACGGTTCTGGCATGATTCAGAAAAATGTTTGTGTTTTTTATGTAAGTGCGCTTTCAGAATAAATATATTGCTTACTAGTACTTAAATATTATATAATGTTGTAAAGAATTTGTGTTGATCTCAAAGATAATGGTGGCTGTATGTTTTCAAAGGCGACCTTATTTCTGACCATTGCTGTGGGAGCATAATGTAAGGTGAGGCGCATATCGTATTGCCATTGTGCAAAGTAGATCGATGCCTGTATTTTTCGGATGTGCCTAAGGGAATTAACACGGACATAAAAGAATTACGCGAGACTTAAGAATTCATAAAAAAAATGGTAAAGTTTTGATAGAAGTCAGAACTTTCATTTTGGACAAATCGTCAAACGCAAACCATATCTTCCCGCATAGGCAACTTGAAGCTTGAGGAAAGATAGTGAGTCTAGGTATATTATAACAGCACAAGCATTCGACGAGGGTTTGAAGGTGTGTTGCTCCCTGAAATCAAGAGTTTTCCCAAGGATTAATACACGCAGCCAGTGACGATGTTAACATGGTTATTACCACAGAATTATATATAAAAGACTTAACCTTAGCTTGTAACAATCTCAACTAGATGTATTCACGACCAGAGGCACGATATGTGATATAGGGCTGACATGGTTTTTTCGGGTTCAGGACAAGCCAATTTTTAGTCACACAGTTACTGATTGCGCGTAGGTCGTGAATCTTATTCAAATAGATTTTAAAGTAGCAGGGATAAATAGAGTTGCACGTCGTCCGCATAGCGACGAATTAATGCATACTTACATATTGTTGTCCGATCATTAATAAACATACAAAACAAAATGGTCCCAATACTGATTCCTGTGGTACACCATGAGTCACTGACTTAATCCGGGATCGGTTGCTCCCAGCGGCAACCACTCGCAACCTTTAACTTCGAATGTGCTTAACAGTTCTTTAACTTAATTCAAACAAATTACTTAGCTTCCAGCACAAATTGTAATGATTGACTTTGTCGAAGGCCTTTGAAAAATCAAAGACTCTTTGTTGAAATCCTATTTGAAATCGTCTAGGACAGGACTTTTACCCCAACACGAATTTCTCGTAGATTTCTCCAGAGTACTTTTGAGGGCAAGGATGATATGAGCTAAAAGGAATAGTTGTGACATTTTGATGCACGAACGGTTAGTGAAGCAGCATTAACTTCATTTCCTTCTCTCTCAAATTTTCCTCCAAATAAAGTCTTCTCGTATGTACAGGCCCAATAAGAGGATTTCAACTTTGGCTACTGTCCTTTTAGCAGGAATCTGCCGACAAGGGCTTCAGTTGATTGGCGGCAAGTCTTGGCACCTAGAGTAAAAAATAGCAAAAAACATTATTTTATTATGTTTCGCATGATACCCATTTGCTTTTATTCAAGCTTGTAGACGTCTTTGTAAGGAGTCCACCAATTTCATTGTGCAGTTGAGGCAAATACTTCACTAATATCCTAAAATATGATTTCACAGACTGTTATCCAACAGTCTCTCAATTGGATTGTGGTGAGGTAGCTTAAGTATGGGGAGTGTTAAAACGCGAACCATTTGAGATATTTCAAAAACTTTATCATCGGCTTGAAGTACAATCAAAACATTTATGAATGGAACTCGACTTCGTTTATTTTGCCACCGAGGGCATGTTTGCATGAGAACGCCGTGGAATTGACTGCTTTGGATCGTTTACTACGGACGCCTGAACGGCAGCAATATTGTAGACACTTCGACCAGAAATGTTTTTTATAATTTGCAGACGTCGCTCGTTCGTGTACTTTACCATGATGAAAATTGACAATAGCCCCGTTCCAGCACACCGTACAGCAGATCCGCTACGCGAAAAATGTACTGAGATGACCGTTCGTCGCGTAGCGGAAGGTAGCGGAGGGTAGCGAGTCGCTACGGGGAAATTTAAGGGATATTTGAAGGGAATTTAGCAAAGATTTCTTCGCTACGCAAGGAAAGCTGTCAAACCCCATTTGATTTGCTGGTTGACGTGACGTCATATATTCTGTTGCTCTAAATGCGTTCCAGAGGAATTTCCCCGTAGCGGAGCAGCATAAAAAATGAAAATTTTGAATTAAGATCTGCTATTATTCGTTTCATTATCGCTTCTCTGTTTGGGCTTTAGATCCGCTATTGGGGATTGTAAAATCCGTATTTGGGGATTGGAAAATCTACACGTGAAACGCTGCCTGAATCTTTGACTGTTTTGTATGTTTTGATGAGTAGCGGGCCACCAGACCATTTTTTTTTTTAAAGCGACTATGGAAGCAACTTTACGGTCAATGCAGATGAGGCTACGTGCTGCTGAACACAAAATAACTCTCCTGCTGCCATGACTTAACGACTCTTCTATGAAATACTATATTGTTAGATATGTAGGTGAAACGCTGACGAAGAACAATATCAAGAAAAAAAACATTTCCCACAAGAAACGAAAAATCATATTTTATCAACGCTGAAGGCGTGGAGTAGGGATGGGGAGGAAAGAAAAATTATTCAGTAATGTTTATGCATTTATTCAGTGTACTTTCATGTGTTTTTTCATGTTTTCTGACAGTTCGTGTTTTTACTTGGTTATTTGTTAACTTAAATGATCAGGATTCAAGATATAAACGATATAAACTAGAGGCTAAATCCGTGCCAAGTTAATCCAGCCGCGCGTGTGTGTTAAAACAAAACATTATTTCAAGTGACATTCCAGTCCCTTGAATCATTTACTAAAAGTTAACATACACAACAATCTTATAAGAAAACAAAAAAAATCCTTTTCGAAAAGCAAGCGTACATGCAAAAATTAATTCACAAATAAGACAGGTCTTGAGACATAAGAACCAACTCACCCCTGCGACGTTCAATTCTTTGCAATCAAATCGAACGCACCTCAATCTCCAAATGTCAGACCAGTGCAAATTTGGAAAGTTTCAAATGTCATCTCACAGCAGATTCGTCCTTTTTGCACACACAAAACAAAGAACACCCCGTCGCCGTCACCTGCTCGCTCGTGAGACGGACCATTCGTCAAGCAATTCATTTCGATTCCAGTCTTCAACGCTGAAAGTTTTTTAGCTGAACGTATGGAGAGGACGAGAGTGTCGGCTGTGTCGCGCGATTCGAGTGAACGGGCTGTTTTTTTCTAACTTTACCCATTTATTTAAAAATATTTTTTTTTTACTTTGCACGCATAGAATTGCAAACAAGTCTTGTGGCGAAATCGTATAAAATACACTTCCTTTAATTTTCATTCGGAAACAAAAACCTTTTCTTTTCATACTTGTATCGCTGGAAAAGCTGTCAGCAGATAAAATTTTCTTCCGTGTCACTCTTACAAATTTGCTTGTTGAAAAAAAATATAGTAAAAATCTTTTCCTTTGTCAAGAATAACGGAAACAACATTAAAACGGATATTCTAACAAATCGCTATCAATCGGTGGTAAATAAATTTTGTTAGAAGTGTGAAAATCGATTTGGAAATCAATTGATGAATGCGTCTTTTTTTTGTTCTTGTTGTTTTCGTTTGTTTATAGATTTTTTGTTTATTTATCAAGAGCCAGTCGTTCCGATTTGATTGGCACAGAGATTCATGGACAAAGGCAAATCAAGTGTAGAATGAGAATAAATTCTTTTCGTAAAGAAAAAGAAAGATGCAATAATTTTTAACATTCAAAACGAGGTTGTATATATCGACAGCATCAGCAGCAGCAGCAGCATCAGTAAAATCCCTACAAAGAAAGAAAGGAGGGGTGCAGAGCGACATCTATAAAATATAACATGTCGAAGCGGGCTAAAAACCCCATGTGGGAGGTTGTGGGCACACCAGCACTTGGAGTAACCAATAACAATGGTGCATCAACGTCCGGCGCAGTGGGTGGTGGTAGTGGAGGTTCAGCAGTCACATCTTCTGGCAGTAACACTGAGCTTTTACCAGAGGTGAGTGACTTCCTTTATTATTTTCTCATCTGCTCATTTGCAATGGTTTGATGTGTGCGTATGCTAGATAACAGATGCGGCTTAATTTCCCACGGTCAAGGACTGCAGTCCAAATGTGGAGCAAAACCAAAAGTGCACGCAGTTGCATTTCAGTTAGGCTGCTTATATTTTGTATAAGGCATTTTGTTTTCTTATTTTTATTGAATGCAAAGTTTAAGACAATAACATATAAGAAGACAAATGTGTGAATGTGGGATTCGCTTGATTCACAGTTCTCTACACGAACCAAATGAAACAAGTATCAAACACGAGACCAAGTCAGAAAAAAGTTCAAGTAAGATAAAAAGGTTTGCAAGTTCAGCACTCCCCTCGAAGTGAGAAATGTTCATTTTTGCATTGAACATTTAACATTACAGTCAGCATAACTTACTTACTTGACGAGCTCCCGATCCGTGAAGAGTGTCTGCTTGAAACACGACAGCTAAAAATCTGGTCTGTCTCCCTCATCACCTTTTAAGTCAGGAGTTTTTAACCCATTTGTTTCACCAAGCCGAAGTAGCATTGGGTTCCTAGAGTGAGTCTTCGCCGAATCTCCGCTAAGGTGTTATCAGATTGGTTTTCCTGAAAAACAACCGCATGCTGTTCCTATCACGGGACTGCGCAGCTCCTTTTCGTTTAAAGCTCTCTGTAGGCTCTGGCTACTCCACGGTTCACTGCTCAGAAATAGCTACAAATCTCTGGCGAAACAACCTAAACAGAGCTAATAAAAACACCGATCGAAGAAAACATTAAAAAAGTGTATAATTTTCTAGCCTACTTCGACTTTGAGTTGAATTATATCAAATTAAACTCTGTAAATTAGAGTAGGACGCTTAGCACGATCAATGAGTAAATTACTGAGCCTTGGAACCTTGTGCTTGATATTGTATTATATTTTTAATTTAATCGATTTTAATTTAGTGTTTTATAGTAGTATAGTATAGCAACATACTATACTACTGTGATAAAGCGGCTCCTCAAACAAGCCCTTTTATTTTTTATGCAACGAACGCTGAGTCTTTGATCTGATAAGTTCGCTAAAAAATCATTGGCGTACGAATTAGCGTGGGAAATACCTAGAAAAACCTTGCGAATATGAGTGAATAGAACCAGCAAATTTTTTACACCCTTATGTCGAATGTTGTTAATGTGAAAAGATGCAGATATAAATGTTAATGATCCAGATATCCCATATCGAACGAATGCATACGGCATAAACCGTATCATGTCTGCGTTTGAAAACGAGAGACCTCGTCATGGCTGCATCATCGATTTCTTTGAACATACCACATAATGTGAACATTTCGAGAAATGGTAAAAGAGATTATGTACATATCTTCTGCTTCTGCAGAGATATATCTAAAAATATGTAAATTTCTTTGATCGCCCTACTTGTTTAAAATCTAAATGAGCAAGCTTGATTTCTTTCTGTTTGCATCAATACCATAGAACAAATCAACTTCCACAAACCCTCTTCTTACTGTAATGCTCCTTATTAAGTTCAAACTCATTACTAACATCAGAGTCAACGCATGCGAAGCAAGTCATAATTGTTATGCCACAATCTGGCTCTGTACAACATTATCGCCAGAGAAAAGTACTAAATAATAATAATCAGCATGTGATCAAGGTTACGTTCCACGACACCAGTTTGTCCTTTTAAAGACAAACTCAATAATTGTACGTGCTATTGACTAACCACTCCAGCATTTTACCTGATATTCATGAGCGTCGTCGTCGAATCACACTGATGTGGTTCTCAGTGGCTGTTTTTCATCTGAATTTGTATGCTTCCCATCGCCATGTCCAGACGTTATCTAGACAAGATGACTTACTGATCGATAATTATTTATAAAACCGTAAAAAGAATATGAAGAATGCACGCGCACTTAGATTAGCTAGCAGACAAGGAGGAGAATCAACAAAGAGAATAAATTGTTTATTTTTATTTGTCAAGCACGCTCAAGGTCTTCCGCATATGACTAAATGCCGGCATTTCATTTTGCCGGCTATACTTTTCAGTTGTCGTTTAACTCCTAGTCTTTTGAACTTTCAGAAGCGAAAGGCAGTGGATTCACACAGGTGCCGCGCAAGGGAGTGGCATTTTTTTTTTAATATTTCTGCGTTGACAGTCTGTTGTAGTCTTTCGGTTTCACAGCTTAATTTATATAAAAAGCAGTCCCATGGGTGCTGGGATAAGCTGCTGCTTATGTGACGAGATTTGTTAAACTTCTACTCGAAATGTAATTTTCTTCTAAATTCGTAAATAAAGCTCATGTGCGTTACTTTTAAACGCGAATTGGGACGTCTATTTCAATGTTGGATGAGTAGCAGTATTATGTTCTCCAAATCGGATGTGAGTAGATAGGAAATGACGTATTCTGGTTTTCAAAACTTCGGATTTTCGAATTAAACCCGCATAATCGAGACCATAAGAAGAACCAAATCTCCGATTTATGGGTCTAGCTACGGATGGCAGATCTCACGATTAAGATAGATAGATAGATTTGGAAAGTTGCCGTTTAAGTTAATTAACTTGATTGTTATGGATTCATATTTAATTTATATATACTTAGGTAAACATAAATATAGCCGTTTAAAATGTTCGTAAACTAGATAAATTTCTTATGCCTGGAGGATAGTAATATTCCGAAAATAGTTCACTCTCCTCTTCAGACTCCTATGTTGGCAATTTTTCTTTCGGTTTTTTTTTCGTATACTTTTTTATTTATTTATTTCACTTAAACCATATAACTTCAATTTGCTAATAGGATCTAATGGTCAACAGTTTGAGACACGCGTTTGAGATCAAGAAACAAAGCTACTATAGATAAAGTTTAATTTATTTTGTTTTTCTAGTCACTTTTAACAGTACTGACAAACGTTTAACAAGTATGTTTAGCACGGAAATCAGATTGATTGATACTGAGTATATTTTGATTATCAATATGTTCTTGAAGTTGTAGCATCACAATTTTTTCATACAATAGTTCAATCCTTCCATGATGTTGGAAAAACACCAGCA
Organism: Orthonevra nobilis; assembly: GCA_963555765.1. Taxonomy (NCBI): domain Eukaryota; kingdom Metazoa; phylum Arthropoda; class Insecta; order Diptera; family Syrphidae; genus Orthonevra; species Orthonevra nobilis. Next base: position 12,049,662 of record OY743226.1, on the reverse strand, counting down.
CGAAGGGAACAGTAAATAATATGGAGAAAAACTAGACTACCGACATGGTAAAAGTCTTTTATTAGATGTACGTTCATAAAAGTCATTTGTTTTATTTATTAAATGAGAGTAAATAATATAAGGGATCTTCTTATAAATATCCCAAAAAAACTTTAACTAATGTGGGTACCTGCACACATCGGTATACCAGGAAATGAATTTGCAGATGAAGCAGCAAAACTTTGCAACAAAAAACCAGTTTTCGCCTTTGATGTATTTTCAAAAACTGATCTTCAATGAAAAATAAGCCACATTATTAAAACCTCCAAAATCTCAAATTGGATGAGGGATGACTCCCACTACTGCAGAATAAACACAAACCGCAACGCCCCTATCTATCCATCTTCAATCTCTAGAAAATGTATTTCTTGTTTCATTCCTCTAAGGAAAACCCACCTTTGTGCTCAACCTGCAACAACACAATCAACATTTCACATTTAGCAGGTCTGTCAACCTGCACGGAATCAAAAAAAATTAACACCATCCTAAATAACCATCAATCAATTTACTCTTTTTTGAATAATATAAACATTGAAAATATATTAAATTTAAATAATTTCCTTCTAACTAACAATATAATTTTATAAGTTATCTATAACCTCTGAGCCGAAAGCCCTTGTAGCTAGTGCTCTTTATTTTATTTTAACACATTATTTATAATTTCCTGTTAATAAATAATAATAATAATAATAAATGAGAGTGCAATTAGTAACTCTGCACTAGTAACTTGACGATACTTAAAGTCTATATTGCACTCTTGGATTGTATTTACATACATATGAGATATCATAGTATTGCTTAATTCATTAATTAATGAATTAATTAATTAATTAATTATTCACGCTATTTAAGAAATAATTGCCTCCGCATGGTATTTTAATTATTTGCTCGTTCGATTTTATTTGAGATGAAGTTTCGCTTGTTTTATTTCCAATTGAATGCTTATAGTAGTTACTGAATAGTCTATATGATATCCAATCACTGATTTTTTTTGTCATAACAACTGTCTGGTTGGTAAAGGTTTATCTTCAAACTCTTTTCTGACAAAGATCTTTAGTACACCATTCAGCATAGACATGGGGTATAATTTTTAAAATGACCATCGAGTTTATTGAAGACTTCAGGGCCTCCGCAAACTCTTCGCTTAGTTTGTTCAAACTATAAGCTTCAACGGGGTTGAAGTTCATAAAGACTGATTTAAATTCAAGGGATGTAATAAAATACCTTATTTGTTTTTCGATTTGCTGATTTTTTGCGTCACAGATATTTTTATTGTTTGTTAGAACATATACAACGACTTTTATAGAAGTTGGTGTTATTCTGGAAGGTTCAATGTTAACCATTGTTAAACTATCATAGTTTATTTATGTTTATGATCTGTAGGTTCGACTTAGAAAGAAAAGTTTCAGTTTTATCGTAATGCACCTTTATAATTAAAGACCAGTAATTGATTGTGAAAATTTTTACATAAATATGAGCGCCACCAGTATGACTTGATTCACTATAACACTATTGTTTATCCGTTACACGAGGATGGTTGGTAAGTAAGGTTATTCGCTAATCCTTGTGCTTTAAGAAAAACACATTTAATATATATTAATTGCTGGTAATTTATCCGTTCCTCGGCGTTTTCAGTTTTCTTGGGAATATTGGACAGTTTGGATCTGATTCGTACTTATGTCGAGGTTGACAACCGCAAGCAGCATCGCAGAGAGTGGAGAGCTATACTCTCCACTTTTCGTTTCTTCTATTTGGCCTGAATTGAACATAAAATATTGAAACCCTCTTTAATCCCTTTTTTTCGTTCGCACATTCACACTGCGTCATAATCTGATACATGAACGCCAGTACGTTGTGATCTATCGTACGTTTAAATTGAGCGGTAATATGCAACAAGTGGATTTATCGGGGAATCCTTTCAAAACTCAAAATACCTTGAAAGTTCAAATGTTCGCGATCACACTTCTAATGCCGGCCGGTCAAATAAATTCTCGCGAATGGGCACTAATTTTAGGTGTAGGTCACTTGCCGCTGTGTCTGCCAAACAAAAATAGCTACACGCAACCTTGCGTTCGTACACACTCGTGGTTTATTTCTGTCTCAATTGCATTTTTGTCTTTCTTTGCAGACACTAAATGATGTATTTCGCTGCTTCATCTGTATGGAGAAGTTGCAAGATGCACACCTTTGCCCGCATTGCTCAAAGTTGTGTTGCTATTTATGTATTTCACGTTGGTTGACCGAACAACGACGACAATGTCCGCATTGCCGAGCTTCTTTGCACGTGAAAGACTTGGTAAATTGTCGCTGGCTGGAAGATGTCGCCCAGCAGATTGAAAATCTCCAACAAATATGCTCAAACATACGTACAACTAATGGTCTAATTCAGGGACAGGAACATGACTTGTGTCCGAGCCATCAAGAGAAATTAAGTGTTTATTGCTGGACATGCAAGTGCTGTATTTGTCATCAGTGTGCTCTGTGGGGTGGCACTCATTCGGGGCACACCTTCAAACAATTGGGTAAGTAACACTATGAGCCACATAAAATTTTAGGTCCTCCAAAGTCATGCATGCTCGCAATAATAAAAAATCCTTTGTGATTATAGAACTCGTTTACGAAACCCACATAACTCAGGTGAAGGAGGAAGTCTCACAACTCCGAACACGCCTCGCAGAGCTTATAATGCTTGTGCAAAGTGTTGAACACAATGTGGAAACCGTACGCAAAGCAAAGGACGAAAAGGTCCGTGAAATACGTAATGCCGTCGAACTAATGGTGGATCGGTTGGACTCCCAATTAAAAATCAAACTGGTCGGATTAATGCGACAAAAGAACTCACTTAACCAAGAGACTGAACAACTTGAACATCTCCTCCAAGAGATCGAACAACAAATGACAATATGCTCTAAATCTCAGTTAATTATGAAATCATCAGAACTGCTCAAAATGATTCATCAGGTGCGAATCAAGCCGATGGCCAGCTACGTAACCGCTCCAGTGCCTGCTGACTTCCATAGTGAAATCGTGCCGCAGTATGATACGGGCAATTTTCTTATGAAACGCTTCAGTCAGTTACAATTGAAAGGTGCTCCTGTATATTCTGAACCTTTGGAAAGTAATGGCCTACAATGGCGCCTTAAGGTATATCCGAATGGCAACGGAGCAGTGCGCACTGAGTACCTTTCGGTGTTTCTTGAATTGGCTGCAGGCTTTCCCGAAACAAGCAAATACGAGTATCGAGTGCAAATGATTCACCAAAGCTCAAGTAAAATCATTCAGAGAGAATTTGTCTCAGACTTTGAGGTGGGTGAATGCTGGGGATATAATCGGTTTTTCCGATTGGATTTGTTAGCATCAGAAGGTTACCTAAATTTGGCCAAAGACACATTAGAGCTAAGGTTTCAAGTACGTCCATCGACCTATTACCAACGATGTCGCGATCAGCAATGGTATATTAGTCAGCTTTTAAAGAAGCAAAAGGAGCTTATTGCAGAAAATCGAACACTGCGTGAGAAGGTGAACAGTGATTCAACATCGGAGACAACGGTAGCACAGTCGTTGGAAGAGCAGAAGGAAGCCAAAACAAGGGAGCTGAGTCATAGTAGATCAAAAACATCAGTTGAAGAAGGAAAAACTTCTATCAACAAGCCATCGTCCTCGAATGCTATCTCTAATAAAAACTCGGTAAGAGACGTCCGATCTGAATCCAGCGTTAGTAGAACAACAGATGGTGCTGATAGTGGAAAACACACCAGTCGAAGTGATATCCAGAAAAGCGGTGAGTACAAAAAAAAAAAAACAAATACAAAATACAACCTGTATTTATTTGTTTCTGTTTTCAGTTGACGCATCATTTTCTGGAATGCTAGAAGCTTTAGTAAATGGTTCCTCTAATTTAAGTCCAACAACTCGGGAAAATGCCGGAACAGAACTCAAGCAGCACAGTAGTGCCACACCTTTAAGTTGTATGTCGTTCAATTTTCCCTTGCTATAAGTTTCACCAAGCTGCATTTTATACAATTACAGCTCCCGAGAAGTCTTCATTCCATATTCTTTCGAATTCCTCGCCAGATCTCACTTCAACTACTTTAGAGAAAACATTTCTTGGGAGTAATATTCTCTCAGATGCCTCTGATTCAGAGGGTGATGAACCGGATGAGCTATTACCTGCCTCATCAGCTGCTTGCTTTAAGATCAGTGCCACTTCTTTTGCCACACAGGAGGATAATCCTCTTTGTGAAGAGAATGATTTCTCATCGGGTGAAAACGATGTTGAATATGCTGAACTATCTATGGCGCAAGGTATTGCTCTAACAAACGATAAACTATCATCCGGGGCGCCAACTTCTTCAAAACGAACGACGGGCAATGCTTCAAGTCAACGACGTGTTACTCTATCGCTATTAGATAGTAGTAGTCCTACGGAAAATGATCATCCGTCAGATCCTACATCAAGTAAATATATTCTTAAAATTATAAAAATAAGCAGTATTATTTTCCTTTCAATTTGCAGTGTCTAGAAACAACGGGCGCCAATCAATATTTCCCGTCAACGTTTTAGAAACACTCTTTGAACCACCAAAATATCACTGCAGCAATGGTGAATACCTAGAGGACAGCATTATTTTGAACACCTCGATTCCATTGAGCTACTCCGAAGGTAATTACCTCGTTCCACATCTGTATTCATATCACAGAGTGACATTGTAAAAGGTTTCTCATTAACGCTTCTTTTCTTAATTTTTTCAGCAGAAATGCTAGAATTCTTAGAGTCGTATCTTTAACGAAGCGAAATAAGAAAACTTTTTCAATTGCCCAGTTCAAGATTCTCAAACCTTTTATCAATTAAAACTTATTTGTGATGTTTTCAATAAATTTTCTGAAAAGTAATACTTGGCCTGTATATTTTTTTTAGATTCACTTCTTAAAGAGTATCGCAAAACTAGACCCTCGTCGAGTGCCAAAGAACCAGGTGATTCACCATCATACCGCTGGGACAATTCGGATGTAAGTATAGTTTGGCTTTGATTTGTTCGACTAGTGTGTATTTACATTATTTTATTCTTTTATGCATTCTCGTATACCCTGTCATTCTAATGAACAACATACGGTTTTGAATTTCTTGTCGTTTCGTTAAGTATGTTTCTTATTTTTGTTGCTTTTAAGTTAATTATTCTTTTAAGCTGTGATTTTGCATAGAAGACTGAGTATTGTTATTACTAAAAAGAGTGTACGTAAATTGCATGTTTATTGTGCTAGAGTATAAGAATTCTAAAACCAGTAGTTCAGCGCTTTCCATTTTCTTTTTGTTTTTTAATATGAATTCAACATGGTAAGCAGCGAATGTTCTTGACTAGGCTTTGTCAACAATATAAAAACATAATTAGAGAAAAAACCTGCTTTTGGATGTTGAATTCCGATCAATCGTCGTTCGGTTTATTTATTTATTGAGTGTAAGAAACCAACATTTATTGAATTTGAAGAAATAGTTTTCTTAATTTAATCAAATAATTTCAAAGTCTTATTTCTTTCTTCAGCTTCAAAAAGTGCTGTCGATCCAAAAATTTGTGTTTGTATTAAAAAGAGTAGGCATTAACTGCCATAAACAATACCATTTAATAATGCTACGATTTATTAACAAGAAAGTGATGTGGGATATGAATATTTTAATTTATTGATCATCATTGTACTCTGTTAATTGCTAGGGGGCCAGGAGGATTCCTCATCGATCGATGAGGAATCACATGTCAGTTCAACCCAATGATTTATGGAAAACAAGGCTTCTTGTTTTGTTGTTTGGCGCGTAAATAAACAAAGATGGAGGCTTTCCAACAGGCGAAGATGGCACATAATTGGTCACGCGCGGCACATGGCGATTTGGGATTATTACCACACGCTTCCCAAGACTGGTCTTGTAACTCATTGATTGTCATGGTGAATGCAAGGCGAACTAGATATTGATCCAATCTTCGGTGGTGGTAATCGAATCCAATGATTTCTGAACCTCATTGGTAGTGATCAAATCCAATGAAAGAAATTACGAAATCAACCAATTTAAAAGAATGTCATGCAGTTCTTCTCCATCGCCTATCGCCAAAAATTGTACACATCCTCTCTCCAGACGGATCGTTTTGCAACGCAAGTCGCATATTTGTCGTCTTTTTCATCGGCTGTCGTTTGACGTGGAACGACAAAGCCATCAAAATTTTATTCATCGTGTTACTGCCCAGATCGTTCATATGTTCTTTTGTGTTACATTGTGCATTCGTCCCAGATGATAAACGCACAATGCTGCAACTCGTTCGCCTTGCGGAAAATGCCTCCGTTTCGATTGTCAGCCTCTTTCGACAAAAAAATCGTAAGCGTCCTTTTGCTCGGAAGGCAAAAACCTGGACATTCGTCGTGGTTCAAGCCGCTTGACTATTTTTATTTTCACTGCAATATTAAGATCAAAATGTAAAAAAAAAATCTCCATACAAAGAGTGTTTTGAAAATCAATTTTCATAAATTTCACCAATTTTTGTTTACAAACTTCCAACTTCCTCACCAACATAAAAATAAGACAGGACGAACTGTTCTCGACGCCAGCTTTGTTTAAAATACAAACATACAGAATGATAATCAATTTTAATTTTAAAACAAGGACCGGTTTGGTTTAAAACTACACATAACAAAAAATGTGATTTGAAAAAAATCAGAACTCAAAAAAATAATGCATACAACAATATAGTAACCAGCAGCGAACATTTACGTACATATGCGTGATACTTGACAACTGGCAACGCGACTTATATGATTTGTCCAAGAAAAACATTTGAAACTTTCGTTATTTTTTGTATTTATTATTGTATGAATTCACACTGTTTTCTCAAGGCAAAACGGTTGCACCCACAATTATAGGGTACTTTTGCTTTATAAATTCAAATACAACATTGGATTCGACTGGACTGGTGTCTAGAGTCACTTGGTGCACCGTGGAAGTTTATTGAAAACGAGATATGTGCATAAGTACACAACATGATTGCGCGAGTCAAAGTACTACAGCGCCATTTATTGATCAGTGACCAAAATTCATTGAAATTTGTATTGTACCTGTTGAACGAAAGGTTAGATGATTTAACATAATCAACGTAGACTATGAATCAATTTAGTTGCATTTTCGATCTACAGATATAGTTAGTTGAAGCAGTAAATGTCTGCTCCCTAGAAATGATTTGTGTGACCTATTTGTTTGTAAAACGTTTTTCAAAAGGCTTTTATTTTGTCGTACTATTGTTTCTTTAATATTTTCCCTCTGAGGCAAGTGTTTTGAAAACGCTTGCAAACTTGAACTGATTCGTTTAGAAAGATAAGATCATTTAGAAATTTTTCATACCTACAGGCTTCTGACCGAAGATCCTGCAAATATTTTTGTTTTGGAATGTACTGGTTATATGTGTGGAATTGCCTTTTTTGGCTGCGGAAGGTATTCAATTTAATGCAGTCTTATTGCAAACTTTTTTTTCCATCGTGTGCCATTGTATAATGATGTTGTAAAAGAGCGTTAGTTTCATTATCCAGTTTTATATTCAGTTGATTTGTTTCCCAGCTAGAGTCCTTTTCATTTCAATTCTGATTTTTTGCTCCCCATACGGTGTTTTGAATCACTGTTTTTTCTTATGAATAGGACCGAGTGAGCATCGATATTAAACTTATGCGTTTTGCCTGATAGTTTTCTTCCTCCATCTTAAACCGCACTGACAAAAAATATTTCTCACGTCTAGATACCAATGAACTATTTGTCCTTACAGATTTTTGAACTACATCCGACTTTGTTTTTTCTTTTCATTCTCTGTCTCAAAAGCATCAACTTATCAGAAAGTTCTTCATCTGCGCACAGTGTTTAAGAAATATAAGATAACTGCCAAAATAACGTGCAGCTGTAGCACATCAAAAACTGCGCAACGTAACTATGCTGTGTGTAATAACCGTTGCTGTTCCACATTGCTTTTCTTTTGCACTCATTTAGCCGTCAAGCAGTCCTACTGCCAAATCGAAAAATATCGTCCACAATCAAAATACACAATACAAAAATGCAAATTCGATCGAAAAAAGTCGTGTATCGACCAGCGATTGTCATACGCAATAGGGCCATACTCTAAAAATTAATATTTTAAACCTAAAAAGGTCATCTTTTAGCGATGCGAAAAAAACCGACACATTGTTCTTCTATCCAAACAGGAAACCTTTTTGCAAGTGAAAGATTAAAATGATTTCGCTTTGAGATTTTTCAATAAAAGACAAAAAAAAACCTTTGATGACGCTGATTTTTTTAGGTCTTTTCCAAACGTTAATCTTTTTTTAAATATCATAAATATCGTCGGAGAAAAACAAACGCCATTCAATATGTGAAACTGCCCATCGCAATCAACAAGCAGCGAGTTTGTCGCTGTATTCATGCGATGAATCTTTTTATTTGATTACAGGCTCATTGAATTGCACTATTTTTAGCTTTTTGCATGTAAAGTGGCTCAAGTACATTTTATCGTGTACACTAAGTTATTGTTGGCTTGTACACATGATTTAAGTGCAACAGCACTTTATGTTCGATAAAGTAAGCATAGTAAACTATTAGTTGAATTAAGAATTGTTTTTTTTTTTGTTTGGATCATTGCTACTTCGGTGAAGAATAATGAAAAATACATCTCTGAAACATCTCTACCCGTAGAATATTTCAATTTCAAACTTTCCATGGCAGTAAATTGTTTAAAGAATGTATTTTAAAATAAAAAATATTGACTTCTCTTGACGAGCGATATTGAATGTATATACCCTGGCTTCCGGCAGTCTTCGTGAATTTTACACAAATTATCCTTAATGGTGTTCAGGCACGCTAACGTATTGGCTTAATTCTGTAGGATTCAAATTCAAATTGCAAATTCTGTAGAATTAAAACTCAACGCTTTTTCCTTCTCCACTTAAGTGAAAGCATTGTCGCCGACAAATGGTAACTGTGTCAGATAAGAAAATAATTAAATAAAGGTGTACAAACTGCGCAAACCCACAAAAAAAATCTTCGTCCATCCGAATGGCAATTATGTATATTATTTATAATAATAGGACTACCGGTTGAAAATGTCGTTATTGCAGATAACTTCATATCTATTACTCTGAGGTGAATTTTTACCATGACAGCTGTCACATCAGAAACTTCATGTCATTGTCTAATTATTTTAGTCTAGGTTATTGGTCATTAGTGAAAACACAAGTTTTTGTAAAGCCGTAAAATGTCTACATTCGTGCCATAAAAACAACATTTGCGGGAAGTTTTAATATGCTTCTTTCATTTAAAGAGAAAAGCTACCGAAGCGCATCAATTGCTTACCGAAGCTTACCCGGTAACTATAGACGTTAGAATGTGCCAGCGGTGGTTTAAGCGGGTCAAAGATGGTGATTTCGACACCGAAGACAAAGAACGCCCCGGCCAGGTGAAAAAGTTTGAAGATCATGAATTGGAGACATTGTCAAGATCCGTCACTAACGCAAGAAGAACTTGCAAAATCACTTGGCGTCGCTCAGCAAACCATTTCCGATCGTTTGAAAGCAATGGGAATGATCCGAAAGGTAGGACATTGGGTGCCGTATGAATTGAAGCCATGAGACGTCGAACGCCGATCTTGCATGTCCGAAATGCTGCTTGAACGCCACAAAAAGAAGTTTTTTTGCATCGAATCGTCACTGGTGATGAAAAATGGGTACATTACGAAAATCCAAAACGTCGGGCAATGCCTCAACATCGACGGCCCTTCAGAATATTCATGGCCTGAAGGTTAAGCTGTGCATTTGGTGGGACCAGAAGGGTGTTGTGTATTATGAGCTGCTGAAACCAAATGAAACAATCACAGCAACATGACAATGCTCGGCCACATGTTGCAAATGTCGTCAAAACTTACCTTGAAACGCTCAAATGGGATGTACTACCCCATCCGCCGTATAATCCAGATCTTGCGCCATCCGAATACTATTCAGAAAAATGTGTGGCTAGCTATAGGCAATACTTTGAATATTGAATTTATATCTATTTTTCCTCAATAAAGCAATGATTTTTGAAAAAAACGACATTTTCAACCGGTAGTCCTATTAAGTAGGAAAAAATCAAATTAATCATTCAAGCCGTTCTCAAGTTTCAAGAAAAACGCGTTCATGCAGATAAAAAAAATATTTTGGAACTATTCAAGGTTCATATAATGTTTCTTTTTCCGCTTTAGTAAAATTAAATGGTAATATATGAACATATAATAAAATATCCTTAATATAATATAAGGTAAAATAAAAAGGCTTTCAGAGCACAACCGCCGCTACCTGCCTACTTTTATGCAATAGAGTCGACTCCATTCAAAGTTATTCACCTCTATAAATAAAAATCCGATTTGTCTAAAATTTTCTTCTTACATTGTCATACAGCAAGATTTAATAATTCGCATGTTTTTTATTATGATCAATAATATTTGCACAAACTTAACGACAAACAAGGCTTGTCTTTTTTGTTTCTTGCATTTCTTATCGTCGACTTTTCCAAGAGTTGAAAAGTAATAAATTATAAAACGGCTGATAACAATCCAGTTTTGTAGTGTCTGATTAATAAATGACCTACTCGCCATAATAAGCATTCATGTCACTGAAATTAGTTTCACTTAAACAGGGTCAAGTTTGCTCTTAGATAATATAATAAGCATTGCATAATAAAATAAATATGCGAACTCTGTGTTTGGGAGAACGCATTTGTAAGTAGTTTTTTGTTTTGTAATAAAATATCCACGATTGATAAAAATTTAATCTGAGTTGAAGTTGTGTTTTGATGAATGAAAAAAGTGTTAGTGAGCTATTGTTTACTGAATCAAAACTTGGTGTAAAGGCAGATCTTCTTAGTTTGCGCATAAGCAGATATGCTTCACTTTTATTAAAATACAAGGCTAATGGAGATTTTGATTTATTGTTATTTGGGTTTATCTGCGGTATCTTTTTCGAACAAATATATCAAACAATTTTAAACTTAAAAAAAAACTTGAATTTTTGGTAGACACATTTTTTTCTTCTTGTTGCTCAGTTTAAAATTCGGTGACTCAGGTGCGCGGGGTGTATATCAGCATACTCGCTGATTAATTTATTTGGAAAAATTAGCTTCAGATTTACCGTTGAGGGCAAGGTTGAAAGGGATGATGAAAGTAACAACCCCCATCACAAACTATCATACGTCCTGAGTGCTCCCAGTTCCATGTGCGTTCTGTCCCCCTTGAACCTAAGTTGTCTCGCCCATAGGTTGGTAGGGCATTTGCTAAGGAGGTCTCCATTTCCTCTTCATTTTGGCAGCTCCTTTAAAAGAAGTTGGTACAAAGGTGGAAAACTTTTTGGTGAAGATTTAAGAAGTGATCGGATAGTCAGCTCTCGCGTTTGTCTCCATCGTCCTGAATTATCTGAATATTGAGGAATGTCCGTAGGAGGCGTCGTTCCAAGAATAAGATTTTCTCAGGCGAATCGCACTCTTAGCTACAGTGCTCTCGAGATCTGCTTGCGGCGTTGAACTTAATTCTCCTGTTATATAAAGAAAGGCTAGCCTTTGTACTTTATTCAGCTTAAGTGCGTATCTTGCCTTTCAAGGGTGAAACTATATCACCTTGCGGTGTGCCTCTACTTGTCTTTTTCTCAGCCGTGCTCTCTGTCAGCTGAATTTATTACTCTACATTCGAGTTCGTTAATAATCCACAGTCTGACTCTGTTATCTGTATGGACTTTCTCCACGACAGCCTTTATGGCTTCCGTTTTGACATTGCCCCTTCTATGTCTATAAATGCAGCCATAGAATAGTCCTTGAAGTAGAGGCTCTTTCCAATGATGAGGAATGGGTCAAGTTAGTACAACCAGAAAAGTGGGTTGCCATTACAAGATCCAACGGTTCTTGATTCAACCCAGACCACGTGAAATTTTTGCAGAGAAAATATCCCGGAGGGGCATATTCCTTGGAAAATATCTTCTAGTCTGGCGGTTTCGTTGGTACTTTCAATGAGCTCGCAAAAGGATTTCGAGGAGTTTCTGTTAGCAATTATATCTCTGCTGTGGCTGTTTAGCTTAGTCCTATATAGGGATCAGTTATCGTCACTACCATTCTGTCGTGCCCTGTTAAATACTTTTCTGACCTTTTTTCAGCTCTCCTGTCCACCAATTGGCATTTGAGGGAAAGCGAAAGGGCAGAACTTTTTAAAAGCATTTGAACGTTGTCTTGACTACTCTAGACATTTTGACCACTCAATTCATAACAGAAAAAAATTGTATAACTATTGATTGAATAGATTTATTAACAAAATACTAAATCATGTTCAAAAGTACGCATGAAAACATATATATAAAAAAAACAGCATATATATTATAGTAAAGGAAGAATTCAATTTTTTTTCTAACTATCGTGGCTTGCTGCGAGTCTTTGTACTCTCAGAAACATCTAGATTTTCCTTAATAAAGCTACTGCTTCCTCCTTACATTTCTTATCGTCTTCATTCCTAAAAAAAAAATATTTCAAAAACTTTCAATTCCAATCAAATGAATCAATAAAATCAGGGTTTGTCTTACAGTACAGCACAGTTGGCTGCCTTTTCTAGGTAAAATTTCGCCTTTTCATTCTGTTTCATTGCAATATGGCATTTACCCAGCATTAGCCAGTTGGTTGAGTAAAATCCTTCCTTCAATGACTCAGCCTTTTCGAAGTGCTCGAGTGCCTTATCGAAACTACCCGTCGGTGGGGTGGCGAATATTGTCGAAACCAATTTCCTTTGTATCCATGATAATTCAGCCAATCCATACTCGTAGGCGCCCATCATGTGCCATGTAGTTGGATCGTCTGGATTCAGTCGCAACGCTTCACGCATATGAAACTTAATGTTGTCTAATTGTAGGATTCTAGCCTTGATTCCCTGCAACTCTGAAGCAGAGTCCAATATAACTGCCATCCATTTGTGAACGGCAAAATTAGTTGGGTCTGTTTCCAGAGCAGCTTTGATTAGATCAAATGCTCTTGAAATCTGTTTTTCTCTCTCATTTTTATCCTTGAATGTTTTCGAATGTGAATAAATTGCTCTAGCCTTCCTCCATTGTATATCGGGCAAAGATTGATCCTTTTTTGCACCACAAATGGGTAGACAAAAAAAAAAAAAAAAAACAACATGAAAAATCAATAAAAGCACATCAATAAGGATATCACCGGATTACCTTGTATTTTTCGAGTACATCGACAACTTCCTGAAAGAAATTCTCGTCAAATAGTTGATCAGCGTTTTGTAGAACACTCTCCAAACTAGACTCCTCGTCCATTTCGCGTGAAAGTTGTGTTAACGATTTTGGAATAGCCGCGTTGTACACAATTGGAAGTCCAAACAGTGCAGCAATTTGAATGATACCACGGACGCGCTTCGCACTATGTAGACGCGTTTCAACAACCTAAATTAAACAGAAAAAACCGTGTCAAAGTCCAAAAAATTATACACACATAGAAGGAGAATGAAATGACGAAAGTATATTCACGGTCCCCCTCTGAAATGCTTTCTGTATAAACCAACTACATGTATTTCAGAGTTGTTCACCTTGTTAGCTTTTGGTATGCGCACTGTGTTGACGAAGTGTCGATGTCCCTTTACAAAGGATGCACTGAGCCTCGCGAAGCGGGAAAACATTTATGTCACAAATGATTTAAAATTTAATTAAATGAACGCGCTGATACTCTCCAGCACCTTTGCTCATTTCACGACCAACGAACGAGCTTAGATAGAAATAAAATTGCTTTGTTTTCCTTGGCTGTGTCAGTCGCCCCGTCTCTAGGTTCAAATAATCAACAAATGTCAAATGCATAAAAGTAAACAAAAAAGCTTTGTCGAGACAGCTGAGTGTAAAGTTCACTATGGAAACTGCATTTGTACAGTAACATACGAAAATAAAAATGATAACCTTTTTGATATCTTTCGAAATCTGTTTTGTCCTCTTTGGTATAGGAAAGACTAATGGAAACGCTTTAATCACAAAATTACTTGAAGTTTGGTCGGAGAGAATCTTATCGCATTAAAAGAATCGCAGAAGATAAGACGGATTCAAATCATGTTTTTTTCCAATTCTGCTGGTCTGCTCATATTATGTATATTTGCAAAGTTTTGCACTGAATTCGATTGACGCTCTTAACATTGACCTTTCACAATTATTGTTGCTATGCGCTCCAAGATTTTTTTCGCAATGAATTTTCGTTGAGATAATAGAATAGAGAATTTTCGTTGGTAGAGTTTGAAAATTAAATTAAATTAAAATTAAATAATAAAAATCTTTGAGCTTTCTTTTGAGTGTTAACTCATTTGCGTTGGTATAAAATTTTCATAATTCAAATTCAAACCAACGTTGATCTTATGTGTTTCAATTTTAATTATAGTTTTATACAAAACAATACAAATCTATATGTAATATTTAAAACAAAACAAAAGAAACCAAATGTCTTCGTGCCCGTATTTTTTCCTGTGTATCTGTATACCACGGGAAGTTACTGGCTAACAAATCTGCAGATACAAAACCAAACGAAAATGATGGAGACATCGTAGAAAATTGGTTTGGAAAACTTATGGTTTATTAACTAACAATCTATGAGAGTATCATATGTTTTGCTCATTTTGAATATATGCCCCGTAACAAATGATTGACTGTAATTAATTTGACAGGAAATGAGGAAGACAATATATCGATTCTCACCTCACTGTGTTTTAAAATGGGGGGTATATTTCCAATTGAATCACGTTCTAAGTCAACATTCAAACGAACAGGTCTATTGCCGTCGAATGTCAAAGTCACTCCGTCTCCCTTTCAGATATTCTCAGGTTTTCTCTGTTTCGCAAACTACTGTCAAACTTGTTTTCTCTCGCACGAGGTCTTTTCCTGTGTCATTTTAATTTTGTGTTGCAACAATTGCAATTGTTTATTTAAAAACGGCGCAAAGATGCCTCCAAAAACGAAAAAGCCAAAAGCAAAGAAAATGAAAGTGCACGATGTCAGAGAACCAAAAGAACTCGCAGAAGCTCCACATTCTTTCGTTATTCACCGCGGTCTATCATGTCTTTATATTCAAGATCTAACTCTGGATTTTCGCCGGATGATGGAACCTTTCACTGCAACAAATTTGAAAGAAAAAAAAGTAAATCGCATCAAGGATTTTGTCAGTTTAAGTGGTCTCTTCAATGTCAGTCACATGGGCATATTCAATAAACGGGCAACACAGCTCTCATTCAAAATTGTTCGAATGCAGCGCGGACCGACACTCACATTCAAAGTGCATAATTTCACACTGGCCCGAGATGTGTTGAGTTTGTCCAAAAGGCAGTACATAAACGAGGAAATGTTCCAGAGCTCGCCCCTAGTGATATTGAACAACTTTAGCGGGGAAAATGGTAAACATATAAAACTGATGGCGACCACATTCCAGAACATGTTTCCCTCGATAAATTTGGCACAAGTGAACGTTTCAACAATTCGTCGGTGCATTCTCTTCTCATACAATCCGGAGACAAAGTTGGTGGAAATGAGGCACTACAGTATACAGATTGTGCCGGTGGGGCTGCACAAAGGTGTTAAAAAGATTGTTCTGGGAAATATACCCAATTTATCCAAGTGCCAGGATATTTCCGACTACTTCCTACAGGGTGTCGGTGCTTCAGATTCTGAAATGGAAGATGACGATGAAACAACGACCATTAAGGACGCAAATCCAAAAATTGATTGCGAGAACAACAAGTCGTCGATAAAACTGCATGAAATTGGCCCGAGGCTAACGTTGGAGCTGATAAAAATTGAAGAGGGTCTTCTGACTGGGGAGGTACTGTATCATACTACGGTTTCGAAAACTCCAGAAGAAATCGAGGCGATTAGAGCTAACGTTGAGAGGAAGAAAAAACAAAAGGAACATAGCAAAAAGGTGCAGAAGTTGAATCAAGAAAGAAACAAGAAAAAGAAGGAGGGTGCTCGGCAAAAAGGCTATGTGCCGAATGACGGTGACAACATTGAGCCGGACAAAGACGAAGAATACTATAAGCAAGAAGTTGGCGAGGAGCCTGATGAAGAAATATTTCGTTCGAGAGATACCAAATATAGAAAAAGGAAGCATTCGAAATAAGGCAAATCGTGTTAACATATTAGGAAAATAAAGTGTTTTATTTTTTGTAGTTTTTTCTATTTTTCTCACGTCTTCCGGAAGAAATTTCTGTTCTGTTGTGCTTTCCTACACAATCGGTCGAATTTTGCAGGAATGCCAATACTTAGCATGGCTTTAAAAAGCTCGTGAAATAAAATGCTTTCAGTACGCGGCTTCTTAATCGACGAGTATCGATTTGGACCTCTTGGTTGATGGAACCTAGATGTGATCGAATGTGCACTTTGTCGACTTAAAAATGCACTGATGGTCTCCATTCTTTAGGACACACTGTACTTGCTTACTTTAAGCACTGGATCCCTACCAGAGACAGGACAGCCTTCCAATCTCAGAGTCAACGTTTGCCACTCTGAACGCTTGTACGTTCAGGATATTGGATGCATGCCTCGCATCTACTAGCACAAGGTCGATTTGATTGGCGGTTCAACCATCAGAAGAACACCAGCTTGCTGTGGGTTCGTAGTCTTGGAATCCGTTATCTGTTGTCGTGTCGTTGAGGCTATGCTTAAATGCTGTAATCCGCCAAATATGTTTTCCTTACTGATTTTGGCATTGAAATCTTCGAGTATGATTTTGACATCATACTCTGGACAAACTTCGAAGGTTCTATACAAGAGGTCATAAAACTCCTCCTTGATTGTCCTCAGCTTCGTCGGTAGGGCCGTGTGCGCATATGCTGATATTTTTGAATGTTGCCTAGATGCGGATCACAGCCAGGCGAACGCTGATCGGCATAAGGGCAATCACCATTGAGCGTAGCCGATTTTCCTCCACGAATCCGCATCCTGATATGTGCAACCTCTTGTGGCATCCTTGTTATCGTGTGATCCTATTCAACGTATCTCCTTGATCGCGGTACAGGTAACCGAGGCTGGTGTCTCTCTAAAATCCGTTTTTTTTTTTAAGTGGTAAGGATGTTACCCCGACGGCACAACCCCCAACGTCGAGGACCAGTATCCGCCGCCAACATCTTACCAATACTTGATGGGCCAAAGTTACACAAGGGTAGGTACGTTTTCAAATTTAACCAGAATGGATGTTTGTAAATGGCAAGACACTAAAAAAGTCGTACTGATCTGCAATTACCACACTGATGCTGTAGCATTTGAAGAAAGGACGAGTAAAAGAGGAGCCGCGTTGAAAGTCCAATGTCCTGAGGCTCTTGCAATTTAACACAAATTTATGGGTGGAGTGGATCTTTCAGATCAATTTTCATCTCTTTATGATCCTGACAGAAGATCAAGAAAATGGTGAAAGAGAGTTTTTCAAAAATCTCTCACGATTTGCTAACCTAATTATTGGAGTTTTTCGATGTGAAAAAATTGAAATTCGCATGGTCTACGAACATAATGCGTAAGACAAAGCACACGCAAATATCAATCCTCACCTGCAAGAAGGAGAAAACGAATTGTACAGCCCAAACTACCCGCTGTGTGCCTCACGATCAAATCTTCCATGGCCGAATAGCTTTCAAGAAGTTGTTTATCAGCAACACATTTGGCGGAAGCCCAATACTAAGCTGAAGAAGCCAAATCTTAAAACCTCTGTGAAGCATGGCGAGAAGTTAGGTATACGCAAACAATTCCGGAATGGTCAAACAATGGTCCGAAGCAGAAGTCAGGTATACTGCAATCCTGGCTCTTCCGGAACTGTCCTCATCTGATGACACCGCCAGCACATTTTTGGGCATTGTAGGCATTCTGTAAAGCTCCACTGAAGAAGTGGCATAAAATCAGGATTTACACAAAAGCTGGTCGACTTAATGCGAAACAGGCAAAGGGCGCTACCATATAAAGTATCAAAAGTAATTTGATAACCTTTAGTTTATAGTGTTTTTAAGTCTGAAGACCTGAAGATTAGCTGAAACATGAAACTTATCAGTATTAAAAGTTTACAGTTCATATGCTGTTGCACAGTGATTGAATGTAATAAATGCAGATCCTTAGTTGATCTACCAATATTATTTTTCGAAACTGACACTGCATCAAATAAGCTGTTACCCATTGTATATTGTAGCAGAGTTAATTAAAAGAAACTAATCAAAGCTTGGTAGTTCGACTTTTTTCGCTGGAAAACGCACTCTACCTATGTGATGTGTTTTGGTTAATTTCTGACTCAAAACGTCCTCAGAAGCTATATCATGGCATTTATACACATTCGGTTGAGAAGTGAAAAAGATGGCAACTGTTTTTTCCCGGATTTTAACGAATACCTTACCTTTAGCATTCCGACGCACTAAGTCACCACGCAAAATCAGTAGTCATCCGAAATAAGTAAAGGTATTCCATTTTTCTTTGCAGATTTAAGTCTTAGTTATTAAGTTGTTTTTCTCTCCACAAACCGCTATACAGGGTTGGACTGAACCTAAATCGGAATAAAATATTTTTTTCTCTTCTCCATCTTATACCGAAAAAGAAATTTCACTTAAAAAAACCTAAATAACTTTTTAAATACATAAATGGAAAACGCTGAATTGTCTCCAAATTGGTTTAATTCTTGTTTAGATAACTTTTATATAAATATTTGAATTAGAATTAACAATGCTTATCCGGCCATTTCGTTGTTGTTTAAAAATTAAAATGTTCTCTTAAAAAATCATCATTTTCAAAATTATCGCATCCTTCACATTCCATTTGTAAATTAAGATATTGTTTTTTGTTCTTCTATTCCTCTTATTTGATGTTTTATCATTTATGTTATTTTATTTTCTCTTCATTTTGTTTTTTGTTTCTTATTTCTATGTGCCCCCGTTCGAATGATACAATTCCCTCTCCCGTAAATTTAAAACGACTATCACACCACAACCATTTTATCCGAATCGATCGTCACATCAAACGCTTTCGAACATCCCTCATCACCCAAGGAGACATACTCGCGTTTTGATCGATTGTTGAAAACGATTCACTTATCCCCGGACGCATCCCGTACACAGATCAATGTGCCAACAGATCGACCATCCATGCCGCATCTGCGTGAAACTCCGAACGGTGGTGATTTGCCCGAATACCTTAGTCAGATGCATATATCGCGAACAGCTCCAACTTCTATGAACGTTGACGATATTGGCTCTTCGCCAAGCACATCGAACGGCCACGCTTCCTATTCCACGAAACAATCGCAGAAGATGAGTAAGCAAAAATTCGAATGGTCCGACCTTTTCCCTCCCGCAAATCTATATCCCCTCATAAGACCAATTGACCACAATGAGTCCAGGTCAAATCCTAAATCAAACGATAGTGAATCACCACGAGCATATAATAATGTAACATGCTCACGCTGGCCAAATTGTAGCAACAAATTGCCATCTAGATCTCAAAAAAGAAACCAACACGCAACCAAAGTGCCATCTTCTACCGCACAGACTGACGATTGGCACAAAGCCGTCAATATTTGGACTGATTCAATTTTCAACACAATGACACCGTATGAACCACAGCCATCGGTACAAGCTGGAGTTGACAATATAAATATCTCGCCACGCTCGATTCCATCTCATTCGCCGCGAAATGCAGAAAGAACAACCGACACACTTCTGGATAGTCTTGGGGCAAACTTCGTCATGTGTCGTGTACCACCAGAACTACCCCTTTATCAATCGTTCAACCATCGACGACATGCTCCGGGCTCAGCCAATAGAAATCACTATCAGCCGACAGCGAGCCCTTCAGTTCCTGTACCACCAAAAGGCTTGCTCCGCAGCTATAAACTGCTGATGGAAAAAGATCAGAAGGCAAATGCAGCAAATTCAGACGCATCGACTGTGAATGAGAAAAACGATGTTGATGTGAACACGGTTAGCGCAGATGACAGTCTATTCGATCGCTACTTTCTACATACTCGGCCTCCGATGCTCTACAATGAGGTTGGTTTTCATAAATTCATTTAAAATTTTCTTTAAAAAAAAAACAAATGTTACTAACTTTTTTACATTAATATCCGGCGCCAGTGATTTGAGAATGGATGTGTTAAAAAAACTAAATTTTTTCCTCGCTTTTAGCTATTTTTTTTTTTCGTTTAAAAACAAAAGCAAATGTTCCACTAACATTTTTATAACATATATGTTTAGTTTATTTACGCTAAATTGCATGAAGATAATCATTTTAGAAGACCGACCAGTTCATTGCTCATAGAATTCGTTATTTGAATGTGTTTTTATTTTTTGACAAACCGAACATCATTGCCAATAGCATTCATAAAGATTTAGTTGCTAAGGATCTAGAAAGTGGTTACTTCAACCTTAATTTTGCTTCGCTTCCATCCTACAACAAGAATTTAATATTACACAGCGTCTCCCAGTACTGCAAATTAAGTAACACCAGTAATTTAATGAAATTAAGTGCTATAAGCTTTTACTTGTTGCACAGAATGAAACTTGAAATCAATCGCAGCAAATTAAGCCTTGTACTTCTTGTTGAAGTTTTTACATTTTCAGCTCATGAAATGTATACTGTTTTGTATACATGTATGTATTTTGTTTTTTAACTAAAATATAGCTTATAATTTTACTTTCTAGAATACACATTGTTCTTGATGTATTTCGTCGTTAAAATTTGTAAACTCAATCTGAATTGTGAAGTGCTTTGAAAATGTTTGCAAATTATTTTTGAGCACAAATATCCAACCCACATCCTTCATTCGCTGTATAAAGTCTTATTTTGAACATCGACAGTAAATGGTTGGCTTTAGATCTTCTGTTCCAGCTTAATCATTGGAACCGCTGGAGTCCCACAAAGTAGTCATTTAGGACCCATTATATTTATTTCAACAATTAACGATGTTAATTGACTCTGATCTTGACTTGAATAAGTTATACATTTGGTGTACCAAAAGCCAATCAGAGCTTAACGTTATTAAATGCAAAGCTATTACTTACAGCCGCAAATGCCTTCCCAACCCTCACGGAACACATGATACTTTTGCGATCTTGGTATTCTTATGCATAGAGAGCTAAATTTTCGTTCACACATAAAGAGAGCAAACTCTTCTCTTGGTTTTATTAAACGCTGGGCGAAAGAATTATCTTACCCCTACATATGTATGTCACAAAATCCCCGTGCTTAACCTTTTTCAGACCGATTCTCGAATACGCTAGCCGAGTTTGGTTCCCCTCTTATACAAACCATTCCCTCAGGTTTCTTCACGTAGCTTACAATGAACTCATAAACATAATTTCCCGCCCTACGAGCGCCGATTTAAACTGATAGAAGTGATAGGGTTTGCTGATGTTCTCTTCTTACATAAATTGCTCTCTGGTGCAACCGATTCACCGTCTCACCTCCAAATGGTCTCTACTTACGCTAACCCCTGCAATCTAAGGTCAGCATCTAGCCTCAGCAACTTTCTCTTCATTGAACTAACTATGGTTTCTTTGAAACAATGTCCCATATGCTCCGCTCTGCCAGTGTATATCTTCTACCTTTGTTAATCTTCCCATAGAAACCATCTTTACACCCAAAAGTTCTACCTCCCACCTTCCAATCCAAACCCCTAGATCTAGGTTTAGGTAAGGTTGAAGCAGATGAACTTCCTTATGTTGAAAGTGACCATGAGTACCTAAAGGGTCCATTATGATTCCCAATCACAAACTTTGTCCTTCTTAGAACAACGTTGTGACTACTGGGGAAACCATTTGGTGCTCCTGATGAATTTCAGCTGGTTCTTGAGTGGTTGCTTTGCGACTGCTCCCAGTTCCCTGTGCGTTCTCTACTCCGTGAACCGAAGTCGTCTCGTCTGTAGGTTAGGGAATTCGCAAAGGAGGTGACTAAAGGTCTCCATTTCCTCTTCATCTTGGCAGCTCCTACACAGGTCGTTTAGATAGGGCCCATTCTGACAGAGGCCTTCGATTATCATTGTGTTTCGGTCTACGGGATATGAAACAATCGTTCCTAGAGTTCTATACTCTAATTCTGCGTTCTCGAGTTTCTATGTCTATATGTTTCTTTAGCTCACACAATGTTATGTTTGATAATCTTGCCATCATTTTCAGCTCCAGCAATTATCCTTTCTCGGCAAGATTATCTGCCTTTTCGTAACCGTCTATGTGGCGCTCGGCCAGATCATTTAGAACTGTAATACAGCTGCCTACTGCTTTCGATTTTATGGTCTCCTTGTTGAGTGCTTTTATTGCCGCTTGGCTGTTGCAAAGATGTTCACTCTTGTAAGAGCGAGGTTCTCTTGCTGTCGTGGCAACTCTTTCGATGGCTAGGATTTCAGTCTGAAATCTTCTAATTTTAAGTGTGAGGGCTTGGCCCACAGGCGACAAATCAAATCAGATTTAACACAGTCTTTCTGCTCCCTATATCTGGCTAACCTTTTTCAATAAGGAAATCGCATATTTCAATTTTTTTAGTTTCTATAATGATCTTCGAAAATCATGGTATCTTATGTGATATCAGAAAAAAACTCTCATCTTTTTTTCTTTTTTTCGAAACCGGAGCAAATGATGATAGGGATTAAATAAATCATAGTTTTTTCACCTACCCCTATGAGCCCGGTGTGGACTCAAGAAATGACTGTGCGATTCAGGAATCAATGAATACCTATTTTCGGCAATTATACGTTTACTGAAACTGTCTTTAAGTTGGATTGCCTAAGAGGTGCAACAATTAATTTATCGTGAAATCATGACGCTATGTTGTGGTGTGGAATGTGGAGTTCCCTGTGATTTGTCAACAGATGTAGTAGTTAAAACTATTCATATCAGATCCCTACATTGGTTTGTGTGCTTTGCTTTTGTTTTTATCCATTCGCATCCACATTTGCAACCTGTCCATCATC
The DNA here is from genome assembly GCA_963555765.1 of Orthonevra nobilis. Lineage (NCBI taxonomy): Eukaryota > Metazoa > Arthropoda > Insecta > Diptera > Syrphidae > Orthonevra > Orthonevra nobilis. Next base: position 12,026,639 of record OY743226.1, on the reverse strand, counting down.
ATTGATTGTTTTCATTGTTTCATTTAAAAAAGATAAAATACATTACTAACAACGTATCAATGTTTAACATCTTTCCCAATTCCTCTACATGTTTAATGTATTTCCATGTTGTGATGTTATTGAAACGGTCTATTCGAAAGCTCTCACATACGAATGCTACGGAAGAGGACAACGTTGAGGATGACGATGACGAAGAAAATGAACGCCTTATCAGTATTACAGGACTGTATTTACCGCCTCCAAATACAGTAGAATCGACAGTTCTTCCACCAGAAATGGCCGAAGCAGCAGCATCTGGAAGTAACAACAACGGTATTGTAAGCCGATCAATTTCAGCTTCAAAACGCAGAGAGAGGCATGTTTGCTATCATTTTTTATTTATTATTTCCTAATTTTATTAAAACAAATTCAATTCCATTTAAAGTGTTAGTATTTATGTTTTAGTCACTTAGTGAAAGCATGCATGTTGTTTTGAAAAAACCAAAAAATGGGTATTTGCATTAATATTGTTTAAAACTTTTGCAAGCCGCTTTTCATATCGAACATTTATTCAACTTAGGTTTTCTTAAATAATTCTGTTTTATTTTTTTCATTGCAGGATCGCCGAAAGACCAAATTCGTCCTAAAATGAATTTCTAAGTTCTTTCATTAAAAAAAAAAAAAAAAACCTAATTGAATTGCAACATCATGGAGTGTGTCTTGAATTGTGAAGACTTTTAAGGAGTTTGCAAATTTTTGTTAGTAGTGATATTCTTGTTCAAGATTAACCGTTTCAACCATAAAACAAAAAGACTTCGAAAATTTTTACCTAGACGTGTTCTTAGATATAATCATATTTATTCAAAGTTGGGCATAAACAATGATCTCTCTGGCCTGGATCATAGATGTGGGGAGCAGAGGAAATAGCTAACGCTTTTACACTGGCTCTAGAGCCATTCATTTTTAACTGCAAACGACCCGTAGCTAAACAAATTTTTACGATGATATTTTGAATTAGTGAAACGATATGTAGAAACGAAGTTTTTTTTTTTCATTTTCATTTTTTGTGATATATATTTTCGTTCGAAATAAAAACAAGAAAAAACATACAAACTATTTTGTTTTATTTGATTTAAGACTGGGTTCTTCATGCTACGGCAGAACATATCCAAAATTGGAACGATACAGAAAAGATTCGCATGGTAAATGGGCAAGGCTGACTCAGTAGCATTTCACATTTTGTTAACACTATTTGACTTGAGAACTTTGAATTTAAATTGTTAATGCGCCCTTTCAACATTTTTATTATGGTAAAGAACACGAACGAGCAACGTCTGCAAATTTACAAAAATTTTCTTCCGAAATTCGAAGTCGGTGATTGCAACTTTAAGAGCGTTAACTCCAATTTTTTATTTCCAATCTTCAGTGACGAAGCTCATTTTTGGGTCAATGGGTTCGTCAATAAGCGAAATATGCGTTATTGGTCGGGTCAAAATCCACATTTGCTTCATGAATCACCACTTCATCCACAAAAAGTAACTGTTGCCATATTCTTTCGTTGACGATAACGATCGTCACGTTACTGTGAATTGTCAGCATTATCACGCCATGATTACAGATTGGCCTGAATTGGAAGCTAGTGACTTGGACGACATGAGTTTCAACAGTATGTTGCCACAAACCACACAGCACACCTAACAATCGATTGATGGAAGAGTAAGTTTGATTAGCGTGTTATCTTAAGAAATGAGCCAGTCGATTGGCTGCCTCGTTCGTGTGATTTATCGCCTCTAGATTATTTTCTTTGGGGCTACTTTAAGTCATTTGTTTATGCCAAGAAGCCGACGACGTTGGAAGAGCTCAGAGCCAACATTGAACGCGTAATAACGGCCGTTTCGGCCGAAATGTGTGGCCAAGGCATCGACTCGACCGCTGGAAACGTGCCCGCGGTGGCCATATGAACGATTTGATAGTACCTCAAGCCGATAATAAAGTTTTTGGATTTGAAATCGTCCAAAATAGATAAAAATATTCTCATCTCTTTTGTGATTTTACAACAGAAACAGTCAAACCCTCTGGAACCTGTCAAGCTTCGTGAAAAATACTGCTCTTTGTTACAACGCCTAAGTTTCAACCAATGCCAACATCTACAAAGCTTTATTTTTAAGCGTAGCAGATAAATACAATACTTAAGGTTGGAACCTTCTTTTTAGCGTTGTTTCAAAAACAGATACTTAAACATCATTTGCAGTTGTCGACAAAAACGGGTCAGCTCTGTCAAAAGGTCGTCTGCCAAATTTCTCATCCATTTTTCACAGTATTTTTCCATTGGAATTATCGAACAAATATGCGAAGTTCTTATATCGACTATTGAAACATTAATTTTTTTTTTTGGATTCCTGGGTACATCGGTATCAGAGGCAACGATAAAATGATAAAAATGACCTTAAAAACTTCCTCCTCCTTGGATAAACAACAACCACATTTATAAAAACTTCAGCCCCACTGGTATAAGAGCCTTCCATAAGCAATTCAAGTCCATGCAACTATCTGCAAATGCTTTCGAAAGATTTTATTATTATTATTATAAATGATAAATTTGTAAATTAATTGCACCATTAATATGAACTTACAACGCTGGTTACCAGAGCCTTCGCAGAGTATTTAAAAATTAACGAGAAAATTAAACATTTATGTTTACGATAAAAACAAAAATATTTAAGAAATAAAAGAGTCTAGCTTCCAGCGTTCTTCGGAAATGTTGTCCATTAGCTCCTAGCAAGTTTGTCTTTAAAATAAATATTATTTTTTGTACATTCAAAAGTGATGTGTTTGATATTTAATTGGACATTTCTATTGCATGGCTGACAAAAAGGTGGTGAAACTTTGGCGAAATATTGGTTGGAAAGATAAGAATGTATTCGATCCAATTGGTGCGGTTTCTTTGTTTCCAGGCTTGCGAAATGTTTCTTTTGAAGTCTTTCTTGACTTAAATGTATTAGTATATAAATGGAGATGTGACTTGGTAGCATTATCTGCATTTTGTTGAAATTTTTTGTTTATGTTTTTAATCGCTTGAATTGTTCAAAGAGTGTCAGTGAAAATTACAAAACTACATATTTCTTTTCTTGCGAAAGCTTCTTCTCAGAAGACGGGCGCAAAATGTGGCAACATTAGGTACACCGTTATCATCAACCACTGCGTAGGTTGTCCATTGTTCAGTTTTTGAATTATCAATGAAAAGAAGTAACTATCCTGTTAAACTCAGGGAACCCTATTGGAAAAAACAAACTCCTTTTTAGAAGACAATCACCTCAATTAGGGTGACTAAATCGACACAAGTCGGGTGTCGGATTGGGTCGATATAAAATCAGTGTTCCGTAATTTATTCCACTGAGAAGCTCTGTATTAGTTAGTTTTCTAAACACAAAAGTCTTTGATCTGGAAAGTTCAAAACTCATATAAGTTTATTTTTCTATGCTTTGTTAAAATAAAGAAATGTTACGCATTGAAAATTTCTACAGCAGCAGCGAATATTGATTAAATCGATTCGTTTAAGCAAAAATCGCTGTGAATCAAGTCAAATCTCTTTGATTTGCCAATCGCAAAGTAGGTTAAACCCTAGGAAACCGCTGCCACTTCGGTTTGGAGAAACAAGTCGGTTCAAAATTCATAGCTCGAAAGACGAAATATATGCTCTACAAAACGTTGATCCTGCCAATTCCGCTATATGGAGTTGAGTGCTGTAAGATAAGAAGGAAGGCAGAGCACATTTTGAACATTTTCGAGAGAAAAATTCTTCTTTGAATATTTGCTCCGGTGGGCGAATGGAGCAGAAGTTAAAACCGCGAGCTCTATGAGCTGTATGAAGATATGGATGTATTTCAAAAAGCCAAAATACGTCGACTACACTGGCTCGGTCACATCAATTTCATTGACGGCAAGGAAGACCGAAACTTCGTCGTAAGGATCAAGCGATTGCTGTCGTGTCTCAGGCAGAGACTTTTTACAGATTGGGAGCCCGTTTAGCAAAAAGTTAAGTAAGGTTTTGGCTAATTCTTTCTCAAATTAACCATTGCCATGGGAGATCGTATATTCTGGATCTTTCCGAAGGGCTGAGGGACCCAATGCCTAACTTAATTTTTGTTGTCTGTTTTAGCTTTCTAGCATCGGATATTCAAACTCGGAATCGATGTCCTGCCAAATGGTGGTCAGGCTTCAACGTTTAAGAAGTCAAGTCTTTTATGGGAATCTCTGATTTGCCTTTCAGACTTCAGATTAATCAGTACCAATGTATTTTTACTAGTGAGCTTATTGTCTGTAGCGATAGGTTGCGGAAATTTGATTGAAAATGTATAGGAATTTAGCAACATTTTATTTGATACGAAAAGAAATCTGTTAAACATCCAGTTTTGATTCCAATGGAAAACAAAATATTATTTCAGCTAAAAAAATAATCAATCTAGATAAAGATATTGATTTTTGTGCCCAATGGAAGCCCACGTTCAAGTGTTACCAAAAAGATTGTCGACAAACAAATGAATATTGCCCTATGAATAGATGAATTCTGTGCTAATCTACTTGCGTACCCACAGTAGCTGATGCACAAACCACTACCCATTTTGACGTTTCTGTTTTCGGTTTTTATCACTCGCTTGGCTGACAGCTGCTGCGCTGCAACTGCCCTGTTCTAGCGCCCTAGCACTACGATAGTGGGAGTGACTCGCTCCACCAGCACTTCTCCAGTTGCCTGCCTTCGTGCGGAGTGTAGCCCATCGACGCACCGAAACTGATAAACTCCTTATTTCCAGTTCGACTTCATTTGTTGTGTGACGTTTTTTATTCTCCAGTTTCTAAATTATCTGTAATTTAAGGAAGTGTATTTGTTTGAAACTAAATTGTACTTGTTTGTTTAAAGCTTAAAATTGGAATCAGCTGCCAAATATTTGAGAATAACGTAAGCTTCGACAAAACATCGATTTCAAGCCAAGGGAAAAGCATGTAAGTAAATTCAAAGCCTCAGAAGAGGTACTGTCTTCACGAAAACAGATTTCTTTGTTGTCTCCAAGGGTGTAAAGGGACCTTTTTGGTTTAGAGCATTTTAAAGTAGGGCAAGACAAAAAGCCTTTAAAATGTGAGAAAATAGCAAACCGGAGATGAATTAAAGTTTTTTTTTTTCAAGGCTTAGTCATCAAAGCATCTGACCACAGAGTGTGTTTTTCCCAATCGTGCCCATCATGAATTGTGACTGGTGGGAAAACTTTAGAAGCCAACAAATTTATGTTTTACTATCCCAATGATAAAACGGAGACAACAAAGATTAAGTTAATGGCATGTGAGTGCGCAGAAGGAGGAGTAAAACATTTAGATGACGAGCAATTAGGTATAACGTCGGTTTCAAGAAAAAAAAAACAGATCCATCTTAATTGGTTCCGCTGCATTCTGAGATCTGCTTTCTTCTTATCTTTATACACAAGTCGAGTTGACTTTGCTGAGAAGCATTGGCCCTTGCTTTATTTGGATAATATTCTCATTATAAACATAGTTGGACAAACCAGCACAAAGATTCGAGCAAATGATGGTGAATAGAAAATGCTTTGGAATTTTAATTCGTAGAAGTTTATAGGAAGTCCAATGTTTATTTTTCTTTTAAATTCATTGAATTAAGAGGAGCGTCGAATTGTTGTTTTTACAATGTGTTTAGATTCTTAACCTGATTGAGGAAAAAGAGAAAAAAAAAATAGGGAAACGAATGTAAACAATTTCAACGAACAAAGGAGCATTCGGTTTTCTTTGTTGGCATCATTTTTAGGTTGATAAGAGGACGAATTGCATACCCCTTTTCTGCCACGTTATTTATTTTACGTCGCAAAAACAGACATAAAGCTGCTAGTCTTGTATTAACATAGTTCGGCTAACAGTCTTCGAGTTGTCGATGGTTGGAGTTTAATGCCGGTAATAAGTAGGGTTCGATTAAATGAATATTGCAATATTCACGCCTTCTGTCCTGTGCTAGGTAGATTGGTGAAGTGCTTCGCAAAGCCATTAAAATTCACATAAAATAGAACTTTTGCGTGAAGAGGAAAAGAGATTTGCGAGATAAACTAAAATTTATGGCAAACAAGTCTTGAATGATTTTCTTTATCCTCCTGCAGAGTGTCACTGACAGTCGCCTACAGGAGTTTGTTGGTTCCACATTTTGCTCAATGGCTCAATGACCTTTTACACATTAAAGGTGCAGAGAAATGTACTTGACGAGTGCAAACAATGGTTAAACCAATAACAAACCATGTGCGATGCATGGATGGCAACATTATCCTGCGGAAAAATGAAGTTTTTACCAACTCTAGTAGTAGTAACAATAGCGGCTTATTCTACAAACAAATTTCATTTTGAACCGCCCATTGTAGGCAATTTCAGCCCGTACAATTACCAATCCTCCTCCCATCAGGCTATGATTGAATATCCTTTGTTGCATACGTAGATCATGTGAGTAGTAATTCCAGTCATCTGGTTCCAATGGACGTTACTGCGAGGAAATTCCAAACGACGCGCTTTGTGAGCTTACATTAAAAGTGGTTCCGAAGCGATTTCCGCCTTTGAAGGTGTTCAGATTCCTGTAAAACTCTTCGTGCATTTTTTATATTGGTCTGGACACCTGCTTTAACCAAGATGGGCCGTTTCGAAGGTACGTGCTAAATCTTACATTATAACGATCTTCCGTGATTTCTTTTTACTTTCCATAGTTTTAAGGGTTCTTTTCACAAATTTACAACCACTGTTCCGGTGAAATACTCAAGCCTTGACTTCTAAATTTTAAAATCATATGCACTTCTGCTGAATCTAACATAATTCCACTTCCCATATCGCCCTTTGTTTCAAAACAATATAGCATTAAGCACTTTATGTTAATAAACCGGCACCAGTCCAGCTTTTATCAAGGACTTTTTAACTACGACTGCACTGAGTAAATTTTCCACATGAAATGATCTTATGGCATTACGTTTAATTTGGAACTACTGAGATAATTGACTCAGTCTAATCTGCCGCCCATTGTCTCTACCCTAAATGTTGTGTGGGGTGGGGTGTCTTATTATTTTGTCCTCGAGTGTGAGAGGCCTTTGAGCAAAATGTGGAACCAAAAACTCTCCAAACGACGCTTCTCGTGCGTTCAAGGGTTCGCAAAATGAAACACTGATTTGTTAACATTCGTCATCCGGCATTTTTAAGCAAATCATAAACAATTGGCATGATAAAAAAGTGTGACACTTGCACAAACTAATTGTACCGAAGGATCTGAGTCATCATCTTTAATTTAATTGTTGATAATAATTCTGCCATTAAAAAAATAATGCACACACTTAGCTATTCTTATCTTTTGTAAATACCCATATGCATGTGCTTTTGTGATCAAACTAAGAACAAAACATATTTAATTAATTCAAGATAATACCTTATCAACACGTGGAGATAACAGAGATAACGATAATTATTATGCCTTACTCATTTAAAGTATCCTCAAGTTTATTCATTTTTATTCTGTGCCAATTCCAGTCAACTATTCAGCAAGATGTCTCTGTATCCATCTCTCGAGGACATGCAAGTCGATAAACTTGCGCAAAACCAACGTGCCATGGTGAATGAAGTGATTCAATATCAAGACACTCCAGCTGTTCCTCCATCATATTCGATCATAACATCACAAGATGCCACCGTCTATCCAGCGTTGGGAAACTTTTTGGGATTAGAACTCTCCGAAGAGATGATTCGAACAAATATGCCTGAGTAAGTTTGCAAATTGTTTGTTGGATGGATTTGATGCACTCATGTGAACGTGTTTAGATATATGACTGATGTAGCTGACACTGCCATTGAACCAGCACAAAACTCAATAAACTCCACGAACAATGGACTTGTGGCACCTGTTACAGGAGGTGCACTCATTCCCTCTGTGGCGCAGGTCAATCACAGCATAAGAGAATTGATTCTATGCAAAGATCGCAAGGGAAAAGTTGGACTTCGTGTGCAATCCATCGATAATGGTGTGTTTGTTTGTATTGTCGTCAAAGGCAGCCCAGCTGCTGTAGCTGGTCTACGATTTGGTGATCAAATTTTACAATTGAACGGAACTCTAGTATGCGGCTACTCTGTTGATAAAATACACAAAATGTTAAAGTCCTCAGGCAACAATAACATATCCGTTGTGGTTCGTGATAGGTGAGCTATAAAATGCACTTCCACAGTTTGCATTATAACAGTTTTTTTTTTTAAGGCCATTCGAGAGGACTATCACGCTCCTCAAGGACTCCAAAGGTGGCGTCGGATTTGTGTTTAAGAATGGAAAAATAACATCGATTGTTAAGGACTCGTCGGCAGCTCGCAACGGTGTGCTTATCAACCATAACTTGCTTGAGGTCAATGGACAAACTGTTGTTGCTATGAAAGATAAAGAAATCGTAAAGACAATTAGCGAGGCTCCCGGCACCACAATCAAAGTCACCATCATTCCAACATTCATTTACGAGCATTTGGTCAAAAAGTATGTTTTTAACACCGTTGTTTAGATATTTATTTATTCATTCCGTATTTTTCTTCGCAGATTATCGACGTCATTCTTACGCGGCATTATGGATCACAGTATTCCAGAATTCTAAAATTCTTATTCATCAGTAATTCAAGATTGCCAAATATAAAAAAATATATATATTATGTCATAACCATTAAAGGTTTATATTACAAATAGATTCTAAGGAGAATCCATCAAAAGCGATAGACTCTGAATAGCATCGATTCATTCGATATTATTTTTAAACAAAAGATATAGAATTAGTTGTTTGCAGACCAGATTTCTGAATTCTGATTTCATCAGCCATGATCCTTTAGACAACAATGGAAAAAAAGCTTGACTTGAGCGAAAATATTTACGCAACTTATTTTTAAATACAAATTTATATTTAAAGTTTTATGCACATTTACGTACGGTTTTTTATCAACCAATTTATTTACAGTAAATAAATATAAGTCAGTAAATTGATAGTGCCTGTCTTTTGAATGAACGCTAGTGGTGCCAGTAGTCGTGATTTTGAGCGAACATATACTGTGGTGGACATATAATCAGGGACAGTAGATTTTCATATTGATGCTTAAAACAGAGGTTCAAACTTTCTTTCAATATTTTTCAAACACTTCTCTACTCTGGGAAAAACCAATTGCACAAGAGATGAAGGAAGTATTATGTTGATAAATGCAACTTTTTTATCGCTTTTCCCAAAAAGGTCATAAAATGTACCTGTTTTTTTTCCAGTATTACGGAGTTCAAGAAAGAACTTCATACAATCCACAACTATGGGTAAAGGAAAGACATTAAGCAAGGAGGAGATATGTCAAATTCGAGCTTACCGGGAACAAGGACAATCCATCCGTTTCATAGCGAACGAGATTGGAAGAGGCCCCACTTTTGTATACAGCTCAATTAAGGACCCAAACAAGTATGGCAAAAACCCGCAAAGAAAGAGTCAGCAAAGCAACATGCCAGGAAAGGCGGGCGATACAGATGGCTGCTTCAAATTCAAGTAGAGTTAAGACAGAAACTGGAGATACAACTGGCGGATTGACTATTCATCGCGTAATACAGCAGGCTTATCATATTTGCCATGAAAAAATTAATGCGAAACCACCACTGATTGCGGTGCAGTAAAATCCAGCGACTTGATTTTGCAACAAGTCAAATGAGGTGGCATACCGTATTCTTTTCTGATGAATAAATGGATATATGATTTGAGAAAAGAGGAAATACATCTTCAAAGGCGGTACAGCAAAGGAGTTCGTGTAATGGTATGGGGAGCAATAAGATATTACGGAACTGTGGAGCTGGATTTTCAAAGCTTCAACATGACTGGAATCACTTAAAAATCAATGCTAGAAATAGCTTTCCCGCATTTTTCGGCGACATTCGTTGGACAGCGAAGGACTTTCCAACAAGACAATGCACCTACATAATCTTTGAAAATAATAAATAAGTTGTACATTACGTATCAGCTTAGGCCATAGCCCAAGGCCATGCACATTGTGAAGCGAAGAAAGTTAAAATAGTTGCACAACAGGTATTCCATAGGCGGCAAGTTTGCATTCGTGTCGCTTTCCACTGTTGCAGGGTTTACCAATAAGGACAACTGTTTTTTTTTTTTTAAAGCGCAAACCATTTGAGATACTTCAAAAACTTTATTATCGGCTTGAAGTACTTATTATCAGCTTGAAGTACAATCAAAACATTTATGAATGAAACTCGACTTCGTTCATTTGGCCACCAAGATCCTTACGCAAAACGCGCCATAATGTGGTCTGAGCGATGTCCAATTCTCGAGAATGCCATGGAAAGGACTGATTCGGATCATTATCTACGGCAGCGATATTTTAGACACATCGACCAGAAAATTTTTTACAATTTGCAGACGTTGCTCATTCGTGTACTTTACCACGATGAAAATGTTGATTTTACTGAATAAATTGACAATTTCAGTTCGATGATTGGTGAAAGGGTGCGTTCACAAAATAAATTCAAAGTTGTCAAGACCCTATTGCTTGAGGTAACTCAGCAACTCTCCCATTGAAAATTTCTTGCTCAGATTCCTTCACATAACGTCGTGGCGAACAAATAAGGAACGATTGAAAAAAAAATTAACAATTAAATGAAGAATGTTCCCCATAGAAAGGATCCGCTGTTTTGTTTGTCTTTTTTGCTTTGTTTCGTAACGGCTTTTCAAAGTGGTGCTGCATTTCGTTTAACATATTTATTTGCACGAGTTATTGAAGTGTGAAGTTTGTTTGACGAACTAATTAAGAGAGCGTTCAAGTATTAAGTAACGCAATTTTTGAAGATTTTTTCTTTCACGAATGGGAACGCCTTGCATCAGACTGTGGAGAAACCATAAGAATATCACCCGATGGACATTTTGAACAGCTCAGGGCACAACTCAATGTTTTGTTGGAAAAAGTAGGTCGAGGCATGTATGATCGATTTGCAATGGATGCACAGTCTTCGCAGTATAGGACATATTACATTAAGCTGAATCACACTCTAGCTGAAAAAAAACTACTTTTTAAACTGCAACTCTATAGAAAAAATCAACATCATTTTTAAAATCAGGGGAGAGCTACTGAGTCTGAATTTCATTCCACGCTGCCCAGAGCTACCTATTTTGTGCAAACTTTGCAATATGGAGACGCGAGAGGATATATATCACCTCCTTGCCATATGCCCAATATTAAAAGAAATTCGAGTGAGATTCTTCAATTCGTATATTTTAGAAAAAGATGAAGCAATTCAAATCTTAAATGGAGTTCGAGGGTGGGACTAACTTTACAACTACTGCAGAAATGCACTGTGTTATAGAAAATGTTTAGTTGAAGAAGCTTTTTAATGTTGTGCTTTATATATATATATATATATATAAATATATCCTTTTGCTTTTCTTTTTTTAAAAAACAAAAAATAAAAATTAAATTATTTGTCAATCTGGTAGACGGCCGTAGGCCAATCCATAATAGACTTAGAACATTGAATGTAATGAATTTAAAATGAAAATAAAAGTCATACAAAACTAACTAAAATAACGCATTGTTCGAACTCCCCCTCCCACCCATGTAATGCATAGTAACGTTTAACAAATCAAATAAAAACAGATTTTTGATTATTGAGAGCTTGATTGAACAAAAATGGGCAAACATCAGAAATTCACGTCCATTGTTCAGATAAGAAATAACGATAAGTTTTCTTTTTCTGAAATCGGGAAAAGATTGGACTGCTCAAAGTTAGCAAAATCAGAATCGTTCGAAATGCCAAAAAATATCCTTTTATGAGCTCTTAACATATTCAAAAGGGAAGTTTTTTTGTAGACCCCAATGCCCTTTCAGCACGCTCCATGCGGGAACGATGTAATAAAAATCAACTTTTTGGAAGAGCGACAAGAAAAAACCATTGTTCTCACTAAAAAGTTTTAAAGGTTAGTCTTGGGAAAGAAAACAAAGATTGTTTTCTGAATTGGACAATATTTATTACGGAGCGGTGAAAGAAAAATTTATAGAATGGTAAAAGATTGTTCGACGTCCAAAAAACTAGGCATTAAATCCGACATAAACGATGGTTACTTTGAACCACGAGGGAGGATGTGTGATGCTTTGGGGTTGTATGTCATTTAAAATAACCGGTATTAATATCGAATAGAAGGTATAATGAATTCGGAGCATAACACACAATATTAGGAAATACTATATACTGAGGAAGAACGGCTCGTTACTTGGAAATTAATGTGAGATTATATCTCAAAACACGCGGCAAGGGTAACAAAACACTGGTTCGAAATTAATTCTGTCCGTATAATGTATTTGCAATTTTCCAATATAAATGCGAATGATTCTTCTCATGTGCGCAATTGTCTCCAACTCGAACTCATTCAAGCAGGTGTTCATTAAAGAAAAAGTGTATAGTTTCATGAAAAAAATATTAAAGGATTTTCGTCTTTATAGTAAATGATTAAGCTTCTGTTTTTTTTTTTGGTTCGCATCCTTTATTGGCTTTTGTTTATTATTATTATTTCAGTTTTCTTTTCAGCATTTTGTTTTTTTTTTCATCCAAAATTTTTTAATATCATTAATTTTGTTCTACGACTAGTTTTACAAACACTGTGATCAGAATTGTTTTATTTTTTTTTTGCTTTGATTTTATTTTAGCTCAAATCAAAAAGTTAAATTTGGAAAAAAAAATGTTTTATCTTTTCTTTTTATATAAATATAAAATCACTCAGCTCACTAGAACATCACATAATATAAAATATTTCTCCTCAATGCGATATACATACAACATGCTTATCTAATTTAATTTCTAATGTCTATTCTTTATAAAAATTATATCAGTAAAATTAATAATAGTTATAGAATTGCCACAGATAATAAAAAAAAGAAGAAAAGAAAAGAAAGTCGACATATACATATATTTATGTAAATACTACAAAAGAACCAAGTGAACTAAACACAGTCACTAACATATGAATCATTAAAAATACAAAAAAAAATAAAACAAAAGTCTGCTGTAATAATATTAATATAACAAATACTATATATACATATGTATATATAAATGTATACATAAAAAAAAAACTGTTCGTGGTATATGACTCGATTAATACAAAATATGCGTAGTAAAAATATACAAATCATTCTTAAATGTTTCTCTATTTTTTTTTTGTTTCTTTCTTTTGTCTTCTCATTCATAGCGTTATTTCTTTTTTAATTTATTGATGATAAATTACTTTATTTTATTTAATTATGACTGGAAGTCGTTTGGTAGAAAATTCGTTAAGTTCTCTATAATTCGTGTCTCTATCTCCCGCTGCTGCTATCAAAAGAAATTATGACGGAAAATTTGTCAAGCAAATTATTCAAGCCAATTCATTACTTTTTGGATGGTTTTATGAATTTTGAGTGCGAAAATGTTTATGTAAAGAGGAATAACCATTAATGTGGAAAGTCGTATGAGTAAAACAGTCTGTAGTTTATTTCGAACCTAAATATTTTCCACCAGATTGATTCAAGTCCGGTTGGAACAGTTATTTCTCAATGAAACAATTATTATTTATTCATTTATCTATATGTGTAATTTTAACATATTATTAAATTTAAAAAAGAACTGCAACTAAAAAAAAATACCCTTAAAGATTTTCAAGCAGTTCATAACTTAAAGTTCATTTCAGCCAGGTTTATATTGGACATCACTAATCATTGATATTTAAGACCACCTACCACAGAAACTGTCGTAAAAAAAAGATAAAGAGCTACGCTTCAAATAAGAGCCACAGCATCTGAATCGAATTTCCGATGGTCGGCACAGTGTGAGAGACTTTAATTGTCGAAAGAATCGTTGCGACCAAGTATATCAAGCTGGAGAGTCTACTTCGACGAACGTTTCGGTGTGCCCTTGTATTCATTCAAAGAGCATTTGACAATAAGTAGATATGGCTCCTCCTTTCATAATCTATCCGACCATGCTTTAAAAATACAATTCTGCAGGAAGTTCTGAATAATCGTGTGTTGGAAGTCAATTTTACAGATGGATTCATTAAAATATTGATAACAACCAATCTAGACTCTTCAGCTCCAATTTTCAAAATAGAGCACTTATGAAATAATCCGCCATCCGTAGAACGAGAAAATTCGATCTTGGGTTTTTTGAATTTGAATGCAGACAAGTGCTTTCGAAAAACCAAGCAGGAATGTCTTATTCTGCATGAAATATGAGCCGGAATTCGACAACGAGATGCAATTTTGCGACAGGCAAAAGTCAAAAACAAACATAGTGACTGGCAATAAATGAGTATAAAACAAAAAATGTTCTATCAATCATTAATAAATTCGCAGCTTCAACTTTGGAGTTAGTGATTTAGTACCTCCACAAATAACAACACAGTAGAGATCTGAAAGGTCGCTACAAAAAGCTAGGCAAGGCCATATGGCGGAGGTTGAGTTTGAATCTGCCGTCAGTTTACTGCCGATTCAATCCAATTTTGTCCTTAAAAGCTCAGCTATCAAACACTCGCGGGAGGTGGCCAGAGTTTTAACTACCTGTTCGTTAAAACAGTGATCTTAGAAATCTTACTTTGAACGATATTTGTTTCTATCTGTAAAGAGTAAAATGCAAAACAGCGAAAGCTTTAATCTTTAAAAACATATTGACATAGTTGGGAGAGTTTTCAGAAGCGTCACGCAGAATGACTGAAATCAGTTTGAGCTCATTTTGATTTTCTGCCTTGTATTTTTAAACAGAGAAACAAAACAGAAGGCAACTCGAAGTTCATTTGCCATCCAATCCATCGAATTTTATTACTTACACAATGCACTCATCATTCAGCATGCCATTCTTAATAATATAATATTGAAATTAATTTTTATACATATTAGCATATAAAAATGATTAAATATTATATTCTTCATGGTATTTTTTTTTTGTGTATAGTATAATTATTATGGGAATAATAATTTAATATGCTTTTGTTGTTGTTTTGTTTTCCCCTTCTTTTTCACTAAAATTCCTATTTAACATTTACTGGTTAATTACTATTATTAGATCTGTAGAATTTATAAATTTCAGTGGCTATTTGATTTTTATTTATTAATTTCAATAATTAAATACTTTGTTGTCATTTCCGCAGCCCGCATAATTTAATTGATTAAGATTTTAGATTTCATTTCATTAAATTACGGGATTAACAATGTTACTTTTAAGTTTTACATATTTTGAATTATTTTTGTTTTTTGTTTCTCTGTCTTAAATTTAAATTTATTCTGAACAGAAAGAAAAGAAGAATCCTATTCCGAGTGGTGCAGATACCGAATTATCTTCAATTACTTTGAAAAGAAATGTGTAAAAATATATATATATATGGATATTTATGTACTATATTTATCGTATTGTATTTGTTTATCTTTTCTGCATTTTGTAAAATTATAGTAATAGTTATTTTTTATAGATATATATATTTTATTCCAATAATAGTAATGATGAATGGCTTAGCTTATTTTGTTTTAAATTACTTTTCACTATTTTTTTTTATTACTGTTATTATTATTATAAATTATGTATTTTTTTTTTTTATTGTTTAACATTTTTACTTCTTATCAAGAATAATCACTGGCATGACTGCGAATAGTTTTGTGGTTGTCTTCATTTGATGAATTTCTGAAATTATTTTCTTTAATGCTATCGTAGAAATAAATAATTTGCTATTGTTGTGTGTCTTGCGGATGTGACTGTGATTGGGGTTGATGCTGCTGCTGTTGTTGTTGTTGATTGCCCACTTCGGCTGAAGAAATAATTGTAGATAGATCTTGATATTGTTGTTCTTTTGTATTACTACTTGCATCCGAAGATAGCTGCTGCTGCTGCTGTTGCTGAAATTGCATTTTGATTTCTTGTTCTTGTTGATCTGTTGATTGACTGTTGCTTGCAGTGTTGATTGTTGCCAGACCTCCCGAACTAGATGGCGATTGATCACTACTTGCGACAATTGTCGTGCCTGCTATTGGATTGGAGGGAGAGACTGTGTCAGCTACAGACCAATTTCGCTCGGAAGCTGCTGCAATAAGAATGGAAATATTAAAATTATAAGGAATCTTTTTGTGCAGATCGAATGAGGTTTTATTTTTAACAGCTATGATACTGATGATTTAATTTATTTATGTGAAACTGTTGTGTATAACATATTTTGTCTTATAGCTAAACAACATTAGAGTTTTGAGTTTAAAACCTATTTAGTTGTTGTGATAGCTGCAAGTTCTAGTTTTTAAATTGTTTATAAAGTACGAAAACAACTTTGAAATAATGTATTTGGTTATGGAGATCTTTTATAAATTTTAAATGTATTGTAGGCCATAAAACAAGGATTGTTTAATAATCATGAGAATCTTCTAAGTATGTGAGCTACAGTTTCTAAATGAAGTCGTCAGAGGGAACATGAATTTTTCACACCTATAGAAACTAAAAAATATTTTAAGTTAAGCTAATTGCAATTCACATGACAATTGCCAAGATACACAAAATCAAAAACTTATTTAACCTTTTAAATTCGTTTTTATCGAAAACTTTCTGTGCGTTGAAATGTATTAAAAATATACTTTTATGAAAGCGATGAAGCAGAAACAGTAACCAACCGAGTATAGTTGAAAATGTTTCGAAGGCGGTCTAATATTCTAGAAAACGAAAAACGAGATAAGTTAAGGGAAACAATATCATCTCGTCGCCAAACGTATGAGAGAAATTGACATGTCTTTTCAGGGGAGGGATACTAATCTTTTTCTTTCTCACAAATTCAGGGATAAAACAGAAGAGACGGCGATATCGGTGAACAAAAAATGGATACTTTTAGATTTCTTCCCACTCTAATATTTTGGGTTGAAAATTTACACTATTGTCTTTCCCATAACATTATAAATAAAATCTCATTAAAATTAAAAAATATATGAAAAAGTAGCCAAATGAGTGTTGACTTCACAACAAAGTTTCCTCACCTTCCAAGAGTATGCAAAACTATATTTCTTTAATTGAAGATTTCTCATAGCATCGCACATATGTATAAATGTACGAGTAAGCCAGACAAAGTAAAAGCTCGACATCGGTTTACTTGTGATTCCAATGAGAATAAGAACTTCCAGATGGGAAATCAGCAATTTTTAAAAATAATGATTTAAAACGATCACCAAACTAAAATATTATTTGATGCAGTCTTAATGTATGTATGTATGTGAATCGTGAATCATGTGTGCCTTATATGTAATCAACACAATTCAATATGTACATTCTTCTTTATTTTTCAACCCTCTGTTTTAAAGTGATTTATTGAAATGCTGGGACAATCATAACTCAAACACATCATTCGCTCCACAAGTTGTAAAATATTTTCTTTTTATTTATCGTACTGAAGTTCAAGATTTTACTTTCTGTTGGATAGGCGGGGATGGATGGGACGGAAACAAAACAAAACAAAATACATTCGAGATCCGGTTTGCCCAAATAGTTTGCACATTTACCCTAATGAATAAATGATTATGCTTTTTTTTATTTGTTAAAAAACCTGATGACGAAAAGATGTCGCCAATTAATCTTACACCAATCGCTTCCTTTAAAATGGTATCGGTTTATTCTTAGGCCACACAAAATCAACAGAAAAGGAACTAAAATCAAAATGATTTTAGAGAATATGCAGACAAAAATATGTGTTTTTTAATCAACGAAAAATAAAGAAAGATTTTTTGATGATATCTTAAGCAAAATGGCGAAAACAGAAGCATTGCCTTAAAAATGTATTGTATTTGATTCATAATACTAGCGAAACTTACTTGCTAAACTATTTTGCCACAGTATTGAAACTTTTTTCCAAAATCCTGAAAATTTAATTTGGAATTCACGAATTAATACAACAAACAAAATTATCTAAGTTACTAAGAACATAAATTACAATATCTATGGTGTGAAGGACAATCGTTCTTTAACAGTTTTTTTAAATCAACCAACCCCCTACACATAGTTACCTTGAAGAAATTTCGCAGTGGAACGCAACGATAAATCGTCCCGTTTCCAAGTTTCCTCTCAGCAAATCTCTTCTGAAACGAAATAACAATAAACATTTGTCATCGTCGTTTCAGCTTCTGCTGGTTAAAAAGACATCATATTTTCTGTCCATTTTTTTGCTTGTAATTTTTAATGAAAATAACAATTTACACTAAGCTTGGAAGCGAGATCTTGTCGATAAAAACCTGACAAAAATACTTAAACAGTCATAGAAGAATAATGTATTTTGGATTTTTTTTGTGGGAATGCATTGCTCGCCATGCGAATGAAAAAGAATGTAGGAACATAGAAACAATCATGAAAATGTGTCACATATTGTGTGGTATTATATGGAGTAGAAATTAAGTATATACTTTGAAGAGTGTATCAGTAAAAAAGCTGTATATATTTTTTAAACAAGCTAATAAACTCACCCGCTGGATTTGATGAGACATTCTTAATCTCACTATCACTAGATGGTTCATTTAAAGCACTAATTTCTATGGTTTGATGTTGTTGGCTAGCAAAACTACCCCGTAGCGTATCTTCCAGAAGAATACAGATTTTCTCTTGATCCTCCTGCAAAAATTTTCCAGTTAAAATTGTATTGTAACAAAAAAATTTGTATACTCACGAGATGTACAAAACCTAACCGAACCAATTCACTAGTCAATACACTGGCTGAATCATCCTCTGTTACTTGACAAGTTAGTTGGCGATTCATTTTATCGTCCATTCGAAGAAGTATCGTCATCTGGATGAATAGAATATTTTAGAAATTGGTTTTATTTTTAGCGAGAACTGTTACTATTGCTTACCGATAGATCTTTGCTTCCCTCTTTCGCCTTCACGCTGCACATCATATTTACAATTCGGCGAGTTTCCACGTCGACGGGCTCGGGCGTGACTGATTTGACGGAGTCGGCCGTTTCTGGCGATACGGCCCTCGACCGAAAATGAGGTGGCTTCTTTCCAGCAAACGCAGTCAACGGATAAACTCCAAATCTAAAAGAAAATAATGTTCATGTATTTTTTTTTGCTATTTTTCTCTTTTTATAAGATTTGCGCAAATCAATGCAGGTGACTTTATCTGAATTTCCGCCTTACGTAAGCTTCCGGTGCTGTACTATTTTTCGCCACGACTAAAAAGGCTTTAACATTACAAGTTTATCTCATAAATTATCAATTTCAATTAAAAATCAAATTAGATTCTTCCAACTCCTGAAGAAAAGTGTCTGCCTATATAAATCCATTGACATAGATCCGACTTGTGCCGGAAAGAGCTCTCCTCTATCGATACATTCAAACCATTTCGTGGTGACACATATATCCAAGGGATCAAATGATGTGAATTGCAATGAAAGCAGCCCAAGTCGGCAAGACTAAAATTAATTGAAAAACAATTGCACAGAAAAAAACGAATTGATTCCATCAAATCAGCATGGAAAGGGGGTGGAAGGCCGCGCCCTTATTAGAAAACGTCACCGCACCTTGATTTAACTTAATGAGATGACTGCAAAATCGCTTTCGCTCGACCCTGATTTAATATAAATGGAAGTTATGTAACTTTCAGTGTTGGAAATTAAAATGCGTTGAATAAGAGAACAAGAAGCCACCTTCTTTATATAATTTGTTCGTCGCCTACGGCTTCCTTGTGCTTGCAAGTTGAGAAAAACAAGAATACTTTCTATGAAGAAGGATGATATGAGAAAAGTTTTTTATTGCTTCTAGTTTTGTAATATTTGTGCGTATTGTTATAATATGCAAATCGACAAAATAACTAAAAGGTACCTGCAAGAATCATATGAATGTTATGAAGCAGAAATAAACTTAAGAAAAAAATACTGCTAGAGCAAATTAGCGCCATAAAATTATTTTAGCCCGTAGTACAGGACATGTAAATCGTTCCATGTACATGCGGCTCTGAAGTCAAAATCTGTCACAATAGAGTACACAAGGTTCTGGCAACGACTTGGAGTTATCTTATGCTAGGCTTCCTGAAAAACCCTCCAAAGCTTTTGATTATTTGTAGGTTTGACTTCATCAACATATTTTTTAATATTCGAATATTCTTTGGGATTTAGGTCTAAGGACTGTGGAGGCCACTCTGCAACCTCAATGCTTTTGACCCGAAACCACTCTTTTGCCTTTTTACTGGTGTGTTTTGGGTCGTTATCTTGCTGGAACAACCATTTCAGCGGCATTTCGTACTCAGCATATGGTAACATAACTTCTTCTAGAATTTTCACATAGATATATACATCCACATATCTGATGTATGGGCCCCACTCCGTATAAAGAAAAGCAAGCCCAAACGATGATCTTCGCGCCCTAAGATTAACGGATTTACCGTGTACTGGTTCAAATACTCCGAGTTGGGTGGATGGCGGACGTATTGTCGGGAACCAGTTCCACCAAATATGACAATTTTAGTTTCGTCCGTCCAAAGTATATTGCGCCAATTGTTCGAAGGCCAATTGGCATGATTTTTAGCAAATTTGATTCGAGCTTCAAGATGTTTTTTGGTGAGGAGTGGGACCTAGCGCGGGCTTTTGCCATAAACATTATTTTCTAGAAGCCTTCAAAGAATGGTCACATCGCTAACAAAAAGCTGCAGCCTATCCTTTATGACTTAAAATGATGTCTCTGGGTTGTTTTTCGAAAACCTCACGATTATTTTTTTGAATTTCCTGATAAGACTTTCCCATTTAACGCAGCTTACATTTTTCCTGACATGTATGCTTCCCTCGTCCCACTGTAGCCAGGTTTTTTTAAAAGGGATACAACCATGTTTAAATACTTTTCCGTATGCAGTCACTTCATTGACTTATATCCTTAAACAAGGAAGCACAGCTGGGTGTATTACTTTCTGAAAGTGCTTGGTGAGTACCGTGTACCGAAATATTTTTACAGTCAACGCCAAAAAAAAAACGGTCAAGCAAAAAAAAAAGAGTATCAGTTGATTGTTCATTTTGTTTCATTTGTGGTGGCAATTAAAATTGTATATGACGGTAATTGTGCCTGTCATATATACCTCATACACTTATTGTTCGCTCCACAAAAATATGAAAATCAAGAGAATTTATAGAATTAAATATCGTTAACGTTTTTCCTGCCCCAATTGCTTCAGTCAGCGGTTGTGTGACCTCCAACGCTTGGTATTTCCGGTTGGTATAAAAGGTAACATTGTTTGACAAATCAGGATGATGATTTTAAAGCAAAAACGAAAAAAGAAATTCATCCTTATGTACAAAAACCATTCCAATCGTTCTGTCAACCCAAGACGGTCAGAAGCAGATATACTCGTTCGCACAATGGCATTAGCAATCAATAAAATTGGCCGATCATTGCGGGTTCTTCGTCACACAATTGTACCAACAGCTTTGCACAAAAACCATGTGCAGAGCGCTGGTTGGATTTTTTTTGCTCGCTGCAATTGGCTTTTTCGGTCAATTTGATTTGTTGCCAAAATAGAAATTGCGGACCAAAAATATATACGCATGGATACATCTCGTGAACTAGGAAACCAATGAATATGCTAATTTTTTGTTGGTAGAACCCTACGCATGCGAACCGTCTTCCATGTCGTGTACTAGCGCAGCATGTGCGCAAAACGCATGCAAAAATACATGCGAATGATTTCCATGCATGGAAACAAATGACTTTTTGGGAAAAATTCCGCAAGTTTTGTACTACTGATATTGCTTGCACGCAACGACATTCGACCACAAGTTGCCTGCAAAGAATATGGAAGATGTTTTGGTGACGTCTGAGCCGCATGAACATGCAACGATTAACATGTCGTGTACTACGGGCTTTAGTCACTGCAACTTGCAAAGGTATCCGCTTTATATCAGTAGTTGGATTGTCACATGCAATTGAAATGTCTTATTCTAGAGCGGATTCTACCTGCGACTAAAGGACGATTGTGGGTGACTTTGGCAAACTGAGATAAATGAGCTTATTTTGATAGATTCACGATCCCTTCACTTTGTATGGACACAATCAACCCGACTAATTTGTTGTATATTTAAAAAAGTGGAGAAAACGCAAAGAACTTTGTAAAGTTCATGGCAAAGGACCAAAGTTATTTTCAATAACTGCAAGAAAAGCCAATGTTCGTTTGCATTCATTTAAACAATTCAAATAAATGTTTAACAAGAACATTCTTATTGTACGAACTTTCGTTTTTCAACCTGAGATTTGGATCCCCTTTCTAAGAAACCTTGTGGCAGTTGGCCAAGGGTAACGAATCTGCTCAAATGACACAGAATCTTTTGCAAATGCAACTTATCTGTGTTACTAAATTAAAATAAGCATGTGCGCTTTTTTCCTGCCGATAGCTTTCAATTTTCGTCAACAACAAAAGTATCGGTCGCCCGTCGCTTATCGCATCTTGCGTAGAAACTGGCGTTCTACAGCAAAGCAATCGCAGAAACCTTTTTTTTTTTTTTAAATGTTGGGATAAAGAGGAAATCTTTACTTACTTAACATCTTCAACGAATTTTTCGAGTTTATCCGCAGATGGCACATCTGCCAATCGATAGGAAATCTCTTCACCCGATTTGTGTGCAATGCGAGCCATTATAATCTCTGGTCGGTTACACCGCTGCATCATTTCGTCGATAATCGTTTCCGAAAAAAGAGCTATATTTTCAATAAAAAAAAAATTAAAATAAATAAATAAATATAAAATAAAATAAATAAATAAAAAATCTGAAGCCATTATGAGACTTACTTCGGTTCTTCGGCGAGAAGACTAAGCAATGCGCGGCAAGCAACTTTAATGAATGCACCTCAAATAGCAACGGATGAAAAAGTAATGCATGGGCACTGGGACGTTCGTCTGGATTCCTTTTTAGGCACTTAAATATTAAGTCCCTTTGCAGTTCGAATTCCAGACTATTTATGGTACGCAGGATACTCTCTTCATTCACCGAACTAGAATCACTACTTCCTTGGATTTCTAGAGCTGCCATTTCTAATGCACACATACCAAAGGAATAGATGTCGACAGCATGAGTTAAATCTAAAAAAGAAAAACGAAATCATCACATAGAATATGTTCAAAGAAAATTGAATTTATTTTGAATTACTTCGCTCGTATTCGGGCGCCATTAGATGTCTGCTGTCGGCGTTTTCTTTACTAATCTTCACATTATAATGAATCGCATCGGGAACTACACTACCGATTTTAACTAAGCCATTATGTTGAATAAATATTGTATCACAGGTTAAATTGCCATGTATAACTGGCGGCGTACAGGAATGCAAGTAACTGAAAGCAAAAAACAAATATTAGCAGCCTGAACAAGCATCTTGAGTAAGACGTACCTTAGTGCTGATAGAATTTGTGTACACCATCTTCTCCATGCTTGAAGAGGCAGTCGTTTAGCATTTCTTTTGGTTCGTTTCAGGAACTGTTTCAATGAACCAGATGACATATACTCTGTTATAAATATGACCTGAAAAAAATATAAGCCAAACTTAAACCATTCACTTGACAAAGCTTTAGGAAGTTAAGACTCACTCTTGGTTTGTCACTTTTCAAGTCCGTCCAATAACGATGAAACTTCACTATATTCTGGTGGTCCAACTGTAGGAGATTTTCAAAAACTTGCCGCATTTGGTCTTCTTGTTCCTTTAGATCCCTATGCTCGGACAATTGCATCTCGTTCCACACAACTTCTACACCCTCTTCGGTGTCCATCGCCAGGTGAACACAATCGATGCCGGGCACATCCCGCTGATCAACTTCCTCGCGTCGCTTAAGCCATCGTCCACAAGGACTCTCTTCGAGAATTTCACTCTCATCTTCGGAATCGTCTCCACTTTCACGAGGTGATGTATCAAATTGTGTATCAGCTGAGGCGCTGGTTCGACTATTCGGCATTGCCGCCGACAACACACTGGAGTCGTAGTGGTTGGGTGTGTGTCTGCACACGCGCTCCGAAGCAAGGCTGCAAGGCTCGAAACGTAATCGAGAATCCAAAGGCCTGCTACAAAGTGAGAACTTATGGAGCTTACTTCTTTGGAGTGTCGTGTGCGTAGGTGTTTGTCGTTTGTTTTTATTTTTGTTGGTGGTGATTTAAAAGTAGTTGATGGTAATGCCAATGAGTAATGCAACGAGCAACAACAACAACAACAATGATGATAAAAAAATCGTTCAAATATTATTTCTTTAGAAAATATAATTGAATTTCTTGTGTTTTAGTATAAACGTATTTTACAGGGTACTTTCGAGCATCCACAGCGAGATCTTCAAAGTTGTTGTTGATCTTTTTTATTTAAAGCATCCTTGGTGTTGTTTGGTTTTCCAAGTATCGTCACTTTGTAGTCACTTCTTGAATTCGTTCTGAAAAATAAGGAAAATAAATTTGAATGGGGCAAGCATACTTTAATAAGAGCACAAAAGAAAAAAAACGGTCAAATGTTTTATTTATTGTATGATAGTAGCCTTAAAATAACTTTCGCTAAAGCTCTATGAATCCTTACGGATTGCACTTAAGGATTTTCAAAAAGTAGACGTTTTTTAATCTATCGGAAACGCATTTGCGGTTTTACTTAATAGATTTTGAATACACTTATAGACTTAGGAGCTCTGGCGCAAGACCGAAGTCACAAAGTTAAGGCGACATTTCACTCGGTTCTTTGGAGAATCTCCCAAACCCTCAGACGTTGAACCCTGAACCTTTGACAAGAAGTAGTGCGTTAGCGAAGGCAGTGTTCTGTAAACTATTTTTTTTTTTCATTTTGCTACAATTTTAATATAGTCATGTGTGAATTCCTCGCTGGTTTCGACAGGGAGCTCGTAGAGGTTTGGTTTTTAAACTGGCAAAACGCTTTCTAAAGTTGGTCAATTTGACAGTAAAACGTTGATCTGTGATAAGTACGTTTTGCCATTTTACGATAGATAGAACAACGCGTGCAAATTTTGCAAATTTATTGGAAAATTTGGAGTGAAGAAAACCAAGAAGCTTTTAACGAGCCGCCCTTACGTCCATTAAAACTCACTGTTTAGTGTGCTTTATTGAGTTATGGAATCATCTGCACATATTTCTTTGAGGACGTTGCCGGCCACAATTGACATGATTTCTGACCTCAGAGACGTTGGACGATATGCGGCCACATTTACTCGAAAAAATTGTCGAAAATTGGACTTCCCGATTGCGCTTCATTGGAGCAAAGCGCGGCGCGTATATACCCGAAATCATTTTTAAACAAAAATGGCATATAATTGTCTATTTAATTAAGATAATATCTTAGACTCATGACGAAGTTGTATACCTCCAAAATTGGTAGTGTCATCCTCAAAAAATTTCAAAAACTTAAAGAAATTGATTTTAATTTACTCGAAACCTTTTCCGAAGCAAGAATAGAGAGTTTGAACACCTTTAATTGCGTCTTTTAATACTTCGGGTGCGAAACAGCTTGACACGTTTCTCATTTATATTCCCTCCAAGATTTACATTTTAAGAGAGTACATCTACGATTCGATTTCTTACGCAACATCGAGTTCGCACCAAACTTTTGTGGTAAAAACAAATTCAACGATACGAAGGCTTTGGAAATGTTGAAGAACAATACACTTCCAATACACACCAACCGAATAAGCTTGATTTGACTTACTTTTAGGTCGACTCCAGGAGCATGATTTAGCAGACAAAAGGAGATATGTAAAAGTAAAATTAAAGTTGACTTAAAAAGCTATCCAAAAATCCGATTATAGAAATTATTCGATGATTGTATCAGTCGCTGAGCAAAATGCGTTTCAGTCAATGGACCCTTATTTTAAGGGTCAATCATCAAAGATAAACTTTTACTTTTTTTCTGAATAAATTCCTGAATATTTTTGACGAGGATTGTATAAATAAAATAAAATAAATAAATTTGACTCTTTCAACTATCTATGAATTTGAATCCTAGCCTTTAGGGAGAAGTGAAATTAGGCCATTTGGCTTTACTTCCATTTGACAAAAAAAAATAAGACCCCATTTTGACTGGATATTTCCGACCCAAATGTTTTTGTACACGGAATTTAGATGACTGTGGGGCATGTTGCCAACTTGCAACACCTCTGCTTGAGATGTTAACACTGTTTTTAAAAGTGAAATTAAGTCAAATTAAAGAATCTGGCTCTTCTTCATTTCACTGTTTTTAAACGCAAAGGTTGCATTTCGTTATGTTCAAATAGTTCATTCAAACACAGTTTATTACGTGTACAATTTTTTTAAAGGTCACATTGAAAAGGTTCGTTTAAATTTTACTATCAGAGAAGGTACACAATTCTGAATGTAATGCACAAATTAAAGGCAACTAAATAGGTAGCTGTGAAATCATCAGCATATGTGTGTTTGCCCCATTCAGCCATCAACATTACTATCGTAACAAATTGTGGTCGATTGCCGAAACACATGAATTCGACTTCGGCAAAATGCATTTAAACTCACAAGACCCAATAAAAAGTGCTGTTGTGTACTAATCTTCGATATTGGGCTGAGTTTACACTAAAACCTGACTTCGGGCGTGCAGTCAAGCATAAAGACTTTTTGTTAAGATTTTCAACATACATTACAGCCCACAGAAGCTCAAGCATGATGTCAAAAATCATTGAGATGTTGCGATTTGACACCATTGAATTTGGGAGAAGCCAGCAATAGTTCAGGGGCTATAGAACGGAGCTACGAGGACTAGAGGAGTAGATGCTCGAACGTATTGGCACATACTATATAGTACATATAATTGTTCTCACTGTTCTCAGTATCAGTAAACTTAATTACTATAGAATTCACAAATTTAATAGGACTACCGGTTGCAAATGTCGTTATTGCAGACAACTTCATATCTATTACTCTGAGGTGAATTTTGACCATGACAGCTGTCACATCAGAAACTTCATGTCATTGTCTAATTATTTCAGTCTAGGTTATTGATCCTTAGTGAAAACACACAAGTTTTTGTAAATCCGTAAAATGTCTACATTCGTGCCATCAAAACAACATTTGCGGGAACTTTAAAGAAAAAAGCAACCGAAGCGCATCAATTGCTTACCGAAGCTTACCCGGGCTATACTATAGAGGTTAGAATGTGTCAGCGTTGGTTTAAGCGGTTCAAAGATAGTGACCATGAATTGGAGGCATTGCTCGATCAAGATCCGTCACAACCGCAAGAAGAACTTGCAAAATCACTTGGCGTCGCTCAGCAAACCATTTCCGATCGTTTGAAAGCAATGGTTATGATCCGAAAGGTAGGACATTGGGTGCCGTATGAATTGAAGCCACGAGACGTCGAACGCCGACTTTGCATGTCCGAAATGCTGCTTGAACGCCACAAAAAGAAGTCTTTTTTGCATCGAATCGTCACTGGAATGGGTACATTACGATAATCCAAAACGTCTAGCAACGTATGGATACCCCAGACATGCCTCAACATCGACGGCCGTTCATATTCATGGCCTAAAGGTGCTGTGCATTTGGTGGGACCAGAAGGGTGTTGTGTATTATGAGCTGCTAAAACCGAATGAAACAATCACAGGCGAGGTCTACCGACGACAATTGATGCGTTTAAGCCGAGCACTGAAGTAAAAACGGCCGGAAACGGTCGCAAGACACGATAAAGTTATTTTGCAACATGACAATGCTCGGCCACATGTTGCAAATGTCGTCAAAACTTACCTTGAAACGCTCAAATAGGATGTCCTACCCCACCCGCCATATGGTCCAGACCTTGCGCCATCCGATTACTATCTGTTCCGATCGATGCAACATGGCCTGGCTGACCAGCACTTCCGTCATTTCGATGATGTCAAGAAATGGATCGATTTGTGGATTGCGGCCAAACCATTCGAATTTTTCAGAACGGGTAACCATGAATTGCCAGAAAAATGGGAAAAATGTGTGGATAGCGATGGGCAATACTTTGAATAATATCTATTTTTCAACCGGTAGTCCTATTACTTATACCTGTATGCCCACCCTTTATTTATACATTTAATATTATCGCTACGGCGACGATGGAATTCGAACCTTGAACACAATGGATAAGGTAATTCAAATTAAAGCCTTTAAAAGTTTTATCGTCAACGGACAAAGCTCTTTTTGTGTTGAGGCAATCGGGTAGGATAAAAAGTGATCGATTGTACAATAAAAAAAAACTTGAAAGAAAACACAAATAATAAAAGTTTGTTTCTTCTTCAATTCCATAAAATAATGTTTAACAATACACAAAAACTGCATTTAATGCAATTTATCAAAAGCAGATAAATATACTCAAAGTATCAGTTCAGTAAAAGGAAGAAAATAATAAATAAACATTTGGTAACAAATGCAATCAATACTTTGGTGCACAATCAGCAAAAATTTTATTATTTAATTTGAAATAATCATCACATTAGAAGTTTGTACAGATGTTTTTAATCCAGTCATTGTCGATTGTTCTTAGAATAATTCATTAAATCACCCCTTCTTTTATACAAAAACGAGATATCAAATCGAAGAACAATAAACGCACTAAACACGCTCGATGTCATTGCTCTCGAATTTGATATTTTTTTATATTCACGCACTCCCAACTCCCAACGGCGGAATAAACAATCCGGAAACGTACAACCGCGAGACGTTCAGACAAGACGTGTGAGTCATTATGAAAAAAAAAACAATAAGAATAACCTCGACAGTCGACAGGGTCAAAATTTGTTTATCATGGTATTTCCATGCGCTAGCCTGACAAAAGGAAAAGCAGTATCGGCCTACGAGCCCAATTTTCGACTGATTGCGGATAAGTTTTTGATAAACTGACGACATCTTTTGGCTGTTTTTGCTTACTCTGTCAAGGCCAGTCTGCGTAGCTTGCCGATTGCCAACGATAAACGATTCTCGATGAGAATCCACAGATCAGCGGTTCTGCTCGTGCAAAGATACAAAATTTCTATAATGATTGCGCTAGTGATACACAAGCACACTACCGGTCCTAAGTTTAAGACCATTGTTGGTTGGTTGGTATGGGTCCATATTAAGAAGATGCTCGGCTAGTCATGTTCCTATCAATACAAAAGTATGAATCTCAGAAGTAAGCATTGCGGAGTGGCTCTACTCACTGGCCAGAGTAAATTTATTTATTCGGCTTGAGTACATCATTCGCAGATGACGGAGGGTCTCTATTTTTTTTTCTGAAAAAGTCGTATTTAATCCCAAAACGGAAAAGTGGTTTTGATTGATGTTTTCAAACGATAGTTGGCCAAAGTTGTCTGATCGAAGATCGTTGACGATCTGTCAGTGTTGTTAGCCAGCTATGCGTGGGAGCTGACTGCACTAGGAACCTTAATTGTTTTTTTTTTTTAAGACGATTATTTTAAATTTAGCGTAAACAAAATCACAAGGTGTTTTTTCTTTTACTTTTTAAATATAAATAGGGCCACCTTCAATTGGGTCGGAGGATTCAACTCATCTTATGTCATGGAAGAGTTCAAACAGGGTAAAAAGCTATTTGCTTACAATCAGCGATAGTCAAAACCCTGTAATTGGACAATTCATACGTATTTACACGCAGCATCCGCGTGGCGCGCGGAGTGATAAATTAATGCACGCAGATGAAATACAAACCTGGTGACCAAATGGGACACTTGAAAATAATCAATTTCATTACGGATAAAGACAAGTTCTGCTCGATCCCAAATTGTATGGAGGCAAGATACTGCTTTGGGCGTTTCTTTGAGGTAGACATTCCTAACCTTGATCAACACACCTATCCCTGATCCAGAAACTTAATCCGGTATACTGATGGCTTAAAAATGGCAAATGGTGCCGGTGTCTATGGACCCGACACTACAATCTCTATACCCATGGGAAAACATCCAAGTGTTTTCCAGGTTGAACTTCTAGTCATCGCATTCTGTGCCATCGAAATTAAATATATTCAGACAACCAAGCAGCGCTCAAGGCATTGTCATCCAATCTAATGCAACCCAAATCTGTAAAAAGCAGCTACGACGCCTTGCAATCCCTAGCCCGACGTAACGAAGTTAGGTAAGGATGGGTTCCAGGTCATCATGGAATCGAAGGCAATGAAATTGCGGACGATCTAGCCGGGGCTGGTTTCAAAACCACGTCGACTGGTCCGTAACCTTTCTGTGGCGTAAGCTGGACTACGACCACAGGTTTGACCAGTAAATGGGAAAACAAGTAACGCATTGCCCACTGGAAAAATCGACCGGGACTCAGACAATCTAAATTACTAATCAATCCCTTCTGTTCCAGAGGAATCCTTTAACTCAACAAGTAGTACATAAGAAAGCTCCTCTCATGCCATTGCCGCTTGAGATCCCATCTAATGAAAGTAGGGCTCAGTACAATCACCGAATGCAGGCACGACGAAACTGCTGTACACATTCTTTGTGAATGTTCAGTTCTAACTTGTCTTAGAAGACGTATCTTCCTCATAGTGACATGCTCCCCATTGGACATTAGACTAATGATATTCTGAAGTATGGAATATCTGTTAGCCTAAACAAACTCCCCAAGATACAAAAGGGTGTATTCTTTAAGACCGCAGTGTCCGCCACTTGGGCAGGGTGTGCTTGTTTAACACTCAAACCCCGGATACAACCGGACCTCAAAATCGACGAGCGAGTTAAATAATGCTTCTGAAACATAAGAACACACACCACTCCACGATCTATCCGAAAACTATAAAACTATCATCAGGCAGAACTGCGCGTATATTTTTCCTGTTATCGGACTTGATAGCACTTTTACTTTTACATTACACTACAATTTTACTGTTCCAGTGCGACAATCGATCTAATCGATGCTGCTTCAGTTTGTTAAAATTTAGCCAGTTCATCGCTATAGAGCCGAATATTGAACAATAAAAAATGGAGTGCCAAAAACCTCAGATTCAAGTATCAAACAATCCCTAATGCTAGGAAGAATGGTCTTATCTCAAGGGTTGTTTTTCCATTGATATACGGTTGCCAAAAAAAGATTATGAAGCTAAGCACACTTTTAAAATTATGTTCAAGTTTTCTTCAACAGAAGGAATAGGTACGTGAAAATGGTTAAGCCACCACAACCGCCCTGTATAAACCCAATTGAACTTTTCAGTTGAACTTTTGGCTGCAACTGAACGCCAACTGAAATGTGTATGCATGCAGGGTCTCCAATATAAAAAAATAAAATAAAAATTGTTGACAACTACAGAATAAACTATTTATATACTTAAACTTATGGACTGCAGTGTTTATCAAGAAACGATCATGTGACTCTCGTAGCTTTGTTTATAAATGACATCTTAAATATTTTGCTTATCGTTTTCGTATATGTATTTAACTTTGTTTGTTTTGTATAAACATTTTAAGAAAAAAATGATAAATTTATGTGAGTATAACTTTAGCGGCAGAAAGTAGCTTGGGTAGTAAGAAATAGTCATAAAACAAGTTACAGTTTATTGGTTAAAGTACACTTCAATACCCTCAGAAATTTAATTTGCAAAGTTAAGAACTTATGCTTGAAACGGAAATACGTATATGTTACATTTCGCGTAAGGGCGAGTGCAGAATGAGTTAGTGTCCATAGATCAGGTAAGTGCGTTCAAATATATGTAAGGGGTTTTTCAATAAGAGCGGTACAAAAGTTTTTATAAATTAAACAAAAACGGTTTTAAATATCAACGAGGTTCTTTATTCCTCTGAAAGTACGTTCGATGTCATTATGTGTGGAACTCGATTTCTTTTGCATGGCCACCACGGGCACGCTTGCAGAAGTCCAGACGCTGAACCCAATTTTCGACGGTTTTCAAGCATAAATCGTCCGATACTGCTGCAATTTCACGTTCGATATTCGCACGAAGTTCATCAATCGTCGCTGGCTTGTTGGCATAGACCAAAGACTTGACGTAGCCCCACAGGAAATAGTCTAACGGCGTCAAATCGCACGGCCGAGGCGGCCAAGCGACTGGACCATTTCGTGAGATAACACGTTCTCCAAACTTGGTTTCCAATAAATTGATTGTGACATTCGCTGTGTGGCTTGTGGCGCCGTCAACATGTTCTCTAAGTCCATATCATCCAATTGGGGCCAAAAATATTCGGTTATCATTGAACGGTAGCGATCCCCATTCACAGTAACGTGCTGGTTTTGATCATCACGGAAGAAGTACGGCCCAATGACGCCGCCGGCCCATAAACCACACCAAACCGTAATTTTTTCGGGATGCAATGATGACTCATGGAGTACGTGTGGATTGCTGCCTGACCAATACCGCATATTTTGTTTATTGACGGAGCCATTCAGCCAGATATGAGCCTCATCGCTGAAGATGATTTTTCGATGAAAATCCGAATCATTTTCAAGTCACTGACTCCGAATTTCGGTAGTAAATTTTAATAATTTGGACTTGTCGTTGGCTCGTATATCTTTCTTTTATAAAATGGCAAACCTTACTGAAGAGAAATGTCAAAAGAGCGGCAAGAAATATGGCGTCGTTTACCGTCCCTGCCGCTCTACTTTTGTAGCGTCCCGGTTGAAAAACCCTTTATATTAAGTAAAATTATCTAATTTTTTACGGCCCTACCTCCCACGAGCGATATCGAAAATTCTTCGAATTGAACCATAGCGCCAATTGTGGGAAAAATATAACTAACGAAAACGGTGATTCGGGCCTGCTTTCCAAAATGACTTTCGCATCAAGACTTTGTATTTTTATTTCGATACTAAAAGAAGCTCAAAAATTTTAATGATCCAAGGTTTCATTGACAAAATCGAGCAAGAGCTGCTCCAACATAGCCAACTACTTGTCATGCAATTAAAGGTTAAAAGTAGAAAAACAATGGGACGCTTTCGCTCTCGCGTTTTGACAGATTGAGTAGAAACGAAGAGATCTTATGTGGTTACACTAAATGTGATCTAGCGCGTTTGGTTGGCGTTTGATTGTAAATATCGTAAGCCTGACCTCGACATTGAAGTAGAGCAACTCTCTACTTTGGTGGTGCGTTTGACAGCTCAGTACCAGCTGATAATTTTTTTTGTCCGATTTTAACAAAAGGTCAGCCATTGTGTTCGTTAAGCCTGTCAATCGCGCGACCACCACATTGTGATTGCCCTTAAGGGTGTAGAACAATAAGAAGGGCGTTCACACCCATCTTTAAAAGCTCGTCAAAAATTGAGGAACATCCTCCGTATAGACTGGACCCATATTGTTACCCTTCATCCAGCACTCTTTTAATGTCGTAAAACTGGCATGTTTTTGGCGCAAAAATTTCACAAGTTCAGATGATAAGTAATAGTTTAAAAAACGCTATTTAAAAAGGTTGAAGCACTATAGACAAGACAAAGCTTTGTTTTGCTTTCTTAAATTCGACACTCTGTATGACAATGACAAACAGCAATATCTGAACACCAGAATTAAAGCAGAAAATATTATGCCTCAATTCTTAATCAAACAAGTGTCCAATTATCTGATTTCGCGGTTGAAACCAAATCGCTATGTTCGCCTATTTTCGGCACCTTTATAAATTGACACTCCTGGATCTAAACATCTATAGGGATTATTTCGTGCGCGATTTAATGACTTCATACCTCCACCACATCACGAATCGAGGACTTAAATCAATACGGATATAGAGCAAAAGCTTGTGTATGGGCCTTCAGATAAAAATAAATATAGTCTTTGTTGAATTTGGATTCATGAACCGTGTTTTGCTTAAATTGTATTTGATATTCAGTGCGATGAATATTTGTTGAAGTATTCGCGCGTCAATAGAAAAAAGAGAAACCCAAAATTAAAAGATATAAAAAAAAAAACACAAAAGATAACGACTTCGTAATTAAAATCTAAAGCTTTTAAGCACAAAATAGTGTTTTCTCTTCATATGGTATACATATACAATATTTACTTTTCACTTCAATTGGAGGGTGAAGCTGAAGTCAATATTGTGTCCAGGTGCTCCGCGCGTGTCTCTAGAGTAGTGTTCTTTGATGTTAACCCAATTTCATAAGAAAAGAAAACTTGTAGATATCAATCGTATGCGAATGGAATGTGTGGCACCCTATTACAATTCAATCGATGGCATCCAAATAAAAATGAACAAACTTTGACTGGATCTAGAGGAATTCTTTTGAGAATGTTTATGTCAGGAACATGGGAAAGAGAAATAAACCTCATAACAAGGAGAGACTGCTGGTAAGTTCTGAGTCGAAGAATCTTGCATTCGTGATAATTCGTTTCCCGATAGTTTACTAGCTTAGAAACATCTTTTAAGGATATGGATCACTTCTTATTACACTCTGAGCAATTGAATTATATCAAATTCGAACGTTGTTCCCTTATTAAACTTGTCATGAAAAAGAGCACAAGAAAAATTCGAAGATGAGAGGTCCCTTTAGTTGAATTTCAAGCAACTCTAACGAAACTTTTTAATTTTTGAAATATTATTCAATTGAAATAGTTTTTATTTATTTATCTAAATAATTTACAGAATTAATCGAAAGCTTTCATGTAAGCAAGATAATTATACAGTCGTTGTTAAAAATTGAGGAAATAGGCCGATTGCGAGTCGGACTCGCTCAACGTAGGTTTCGTACAAACTTGTTGGAATGTAAACAGTTCGTCCTTCAAGGAAATCGATTCTCGAAGAGAATTCCTTCTTTTGTTTTTATGTAGTACCGTTTAGGTTTGGATTCCTTTTGCATCAAAAGGTCACCTCTACGCGTTCTGCGAAAAATTTTTAGTGACAGACAGACGGACAACGCAGTGACTTACGTTTTACCATTTGAGGAACGGAACCTTAAAAATAACAAAAATAAAAACATACTTCTGTCAATTAAAAAGTGTTTTATCGCTTACAATGAAACGCAATTATAACGTAGTTAAAACTGCCGTCACTGAAGTCACTGCCGTCACTCTTTTCTAATGCCATTAAAAAAATTGGAGGCATTAGAAAAGAGTTTGAGCTTCATATAATTCGAAGAAAATTGTATTTGTAGCCTCACGGGTGATAAAACATGGGTATGAAAATATGAAATATGATGGGAGTCAAAATGGAAAGGTGTCCAAGGTAATTCCAAGAGGAATAATCATTTTCCAAACTTTTGGCTACCATACGTCATAATTTGAAAGTAGAATTGTCAGTAGATTGCCCCAAAGAATCAAAATCATAAATTTTTCCATGAAAAACGACGCGCATAGCGAGGCGAGAAAATGTATAGGATTCGTTGTACTGAACCAATCTATAAGCATCCACCCTCCTACAAAATAATGAGAAATAAGAAACTGCTAACGGGATAACGTTTTGAGGACTTAAAGCGGCCGTGGAAAAACATTTTAAAGTCAAAGGCTCCAATTCACAGGGATACATGCCTTTTTTGAAAGATTTGGGAAACATTTAAGTCATTTAGTCAGTGCTGCTAAGCGTGTGGTCCTTAGTTCAAGTGCGGGATATCACGGTTCCATCTCTCACGAATGATAGGCAATGCTCCGAAGAGTACCTTTACATATGATTGAGGTCCTGCTTCCGTTCAGAATCGACAGACTGTAGGTCCAACTCTGCCTCGAAAAAGAGCCTGTTTTTTATGCATCGAGTGCAAACATCGTGTAAAAGTTAGAAAAGCAGGTATTGTTGGTTTCGATTCTTGATTCATGGGCGGCAGTCGAAAAGGAACATACAATTTACTGTCCATGCTCAATAGCCGTACCTTTTTACTTGTCTTGGTATCACCATTACTCCCGCCAGTCTTGAGGGTATGTTGAAAGACGATATAGTCTATTTGATTTTTCTTGACTTGATTTTTTTCTTTTGAAATAAAGACAGCCACGAAAGATATTGCATTTATTTGTTAAGACCACGCAATGAAAAGACCTTACTCAGATTGCAGCTCTCTCGTGTTAGGAAAGGAAGCGAAAAGCGGCGGTTGCCATGGGCCAAATTCCACCTCTATCAAATTCTTCTTCGCAACGAACCTCTTCAGGCACATTGACTTATCGAGTTTTTGAAGCAGTACGATAATTCTAAGAAGTTTATCGATATTTTGTTGATGGCATTGAAATTCACAAAGGTTTATCCATTACTTCTGAAAACCACCACCACCATCTGCAAAAATTCGTGGCCCAAATATTTTAATTCAGTCGCGGCTGGGCTAATGAATGATTGTGCCTGTGAATAATTTGTGCCGAACTTGTCTTCAAGTTCGATTGCGGCTGACTGAACATTTTCGATTCTATAATAATCTAGTTCTATGCATTTCAATTTCTGGGTATATGTATGCACCAAGAATTTGATTCACTTTTCAAACAAGCAACTTAATAAGATCAAAGCAACCAATCTTTCTAAAATTGTTAACAGATATTATATAATTAACTTGAGCTTGAAAGTTAACCAAAAATAATGAACAAATTTAACTTCCTGAATATGAATATATTTTCGTAATAAAGTCTCTTGCATCGAGATTTATTTCAATGATAACACCTGTGATTGTTTTGACATTTTCAAAACTAGTCTCGGTTGAAGTAGTCAAGTTCAATTAAACTTAATTGAATTGATTGTTATTGTAAAATCATATAAAGTCGATCAAATATGTTTTGCCCGATAGAATAGGGCAATAGGAAATCTTGAAAGGTAAACTTAGGTATAATAATTTAAACCTCAAGACGGCAAGACTTTACTTTAGTAAGCAAACATACTTATGACAGCTTCGGAAATGTACGTTTAAGTACCATGTAAATTTACTCAGTTAAGTGTGCAATAAATAATTTTATTTGCTGAACGATTATGCTCTATACTCTAATAAAGCTAATTTAATTGTTACTTCAAGGCTACATTTTATTATAGTTGAAGACAAAAACCGCAAATAGCAAAAATTTACTATGAATGTTTCCTTAATAAAAATAAGCTGTACAAAAGAGGCAATTCTTCGATAAAAAAAACACACCCCCGTTAGCAATAAGTTTTCGATTGTTTTTTTTTTTTTTTGTCTTGAGGAACTTTTTTCAAGCGAAAGTTGATTTACAAAGCATATCTATTCGCGACTAGCTAAACAGTTCCAGATCAGACGTTGACCCGCCCTTTATTTGAATGCATTTATGCATATAATTTTTCCTCCCACTCATCTGAAGAATTCTTTTTCCCCCTTTCACACCTTGTGTAGCATTTTCAGGCCCGACTCTTCTGGTCTCCTTCTGAGAAGATGCAAATTCACAACCCGCAAACCGCATATTGAGTCATGGAAATGGAACGCTAGCACGTCATGTAACATACTTATTTACTTTAAGGACGATTGATCTCCGAAGAATCTGGATCACTTAATCGCTTAAGTGGCTATTCGGGCTATTCTGACTAAATTTCGCACCAAATTTACATTGTTGGACATTAAACCACCAACAGGCTTACGTAGAGTGCGAACTGAAGAAAATATCGCAGCTGAACCGGCCAGTGTTAATGATGACCATCAATTATCGATTCATCGCCGTTCGCAGCAATTGGGCCTCTGTTACTCAACAACGTGGAAAATTTTGCGGAAGGATTTAGGTGTGATGCCTTTCAAAATACAGCTGGTGCAAGAATTGAATCTGTACGATCTACCGCAACGTAAAATTTTTGGTGAATTGGCTCTTTGAAAGTTGGACAAAGATCCACTTTTTTACCGAAAAATTGTGTTCAGCGACGAAGCTCATTTTTGGGGGTACGTAAATAAGCAGAATTGTCGATTTTGGAGTGAATATCAGCCAGAAGCATTGCAAGAGCTACCAATGCAAAAGTCACAGTTTGGTGCGGTTTATGGGCTGGTTGCATCATTGGACCGTACTTCATCGAATCGTAACGAAACTATGAATGGTGAGCGTGAGATGATATCCAACTTTTTTTTGCCCAAAATGCAAGACGGTGCCACATGTCACACAGCACGCGCAACAATGGACTTATTGAGAGGCGAGTTCGGTGAACATTTTATTTCACGTTCGGGACCGGTCAATTGGCCGCCTAGATCGTGCGATTTCACGCCTTTAGACTATTTTTTGTGGGGCTATGTTAAAGCTCATGTCTATACAGACAAGCCCGCTTCAATTGACGCATTGGAAGACAGCATACCGGCCGAAATATTGGAAAGAGTATGCCAAAATTGGACTAAGCCGATGGACCATTTGAGGCGCAGTCAAGGTCAACATTTGCATGAAATAATCTTCAAACATTAAATTATATGGACCGTACAATCGATTCAAATAAAGATTTCATGCATTTTTCTGAATTTTATGTGTTTTTTTTTAAAAACTTTCCTCTAGCTTTTAAAAAATCACCCTTTATATAGGGTACATTTTTTAAACAGTTCGTTATATAGAACCATTAATGGGAGAAAAAAATGTTTCGTTAAATTGGAAATTCGTTATATTGAGTATTCGTTATACTGGAGGTCCACTGTAGATGAAATATTTCTGCCCACAATTTTCTCCTATAATATAAATATAAACTTAAAATGACGAGAAATCTCTTCGCCTCTCTCTATTCCTCCTATTCTCTCAAACTCAATCTTTGGGTCCGCATTTATATGAAAATACTGAATTCGATCCCACACAAATTTCGTGATCGAATTGAGTAATCCTATTTGAATCCGATCTGCGTTTGTACAGCACTTAATCCGAATTGAAGCTGGATTCAATCCGTCATATAAACGGGGTATTTGTAAAGCTCGTAGAGTTTACGTTTGCCTTCTTCTCCGAGGGAGAGTTATGCTGTTGTCCAACATTCGACTCCATAATGGAGAACTGGCAAGATGAATGGAAGCATGAATTTAATCCTTCGAATAAGAATTTTTGATCGCAGGTCTTTGCAAAAACCGTAAAAGCATCGATTGCCTACGATGAGGCCTCGTAGGGTCTCCACCAAAATGTCGTAACACAATAGATAAGCTCCTTAACTACCACAATGTTCTAGCCGTCAAATTTTATGTTTTGTCCTTGCTGGGATCAAATTACGACATCAATTATCGAGCAATACGTGACTGAATTATACTCATTTGGTATGACAGCTTACGATATCGAATGGTGAGTATCGAAATTTGGCATTCTGTCATACGTGATCGTGCATTTTTTTTACTCGATAGCATTTTTTCTGACGGATGAAGTTGCTTTCGGGAGAAATAATAAGATGTAAGAATATTCCTTTTTGTTGTTATTTTCTGTGTTTTTGCTTATTATTTAAAATTTATTTTAGGTCGATGTTGAATAAAATTTACCCCCTGCAGAAGGAAATTTTGGAGAACTTTATGAGATGTCTTTCAACAAACGTTGCATGAAAAAAACTGGAGGTGGCTCCAATGAAGATAAACTTCTGAGCCAGATGGACATGAAAATTTTGTCAGGGTGTGAACGCAGTTTGCGGTTGAAGGAATATCTGCAAAAAAGTTCGCAGTAAAAGAAAAAAACAAATAACACATTTTCAGACGATAAACACATATCGGAGGATAAAAAAATATTGAATATATTCCATTTTCTTATAACAATTAAAGGAAACAATGTTTATTTACAAATAAAAAATTTCCACAAATCGATGCGTTTGACACTTATCAGCTGTCTCTACTCAGTGTAGTAGAATATTTCTTGTACTATTTTCAATGTGCATACGATACGTGAGCATTCTTATGTGATCATCCCAATGTTGTTACTCGATCACACGATATCGTATGAATTTCACCCAATCGTTAACTGATGTCGTAATTCGACCCCTGGTGTTTGACAGATTCGTTTCTTGCCGTCCGTGTGTATATTGTTTTATCATCTCTCTTAACCGGCGTGAAAGCTTCAATGACGGCAGCGCAAAAAATACTTCAAGCCTTTCAATCTGGCAGCCATTTATCAAGTTTACACTCGGTCCAAACTGTAGGATAGTCCCCATTTATGGACAAGGACATGTGCTGTACGAGACAAAAATATTTCGAATTGAATCGACTTGTTTCATTACAAACAAAAAAGTTTGTTAGAAACCTGCTTCTGCCACTAAATCCACACATCTTAGATCACTTAATCCTGAGGACATAACGAACCAAGAGTCTAAATTTAATCACAAGATGGCTAAAAAAACAAAAGGCCAGCAGAAAAGATTTACACTGGGCGCACAGTAGCAGCACATTCGTAAGCGCCATCATTTAATTGACACATTTGCTTGGGGCAATCACGCACATTTAAGATAGTCATCTCATAAAAAAAGGCACTTGTAAGCGGATGCTTAAATTTAATGAGTCTTTTGTCATTTACAACGAAAGTGGCCTTAAATCATGCGCTCATAAAGAACTATTTTAAAGGATGCATACCCCATTCTGTATAAGTTCAACTATTTTTGCTAAGCCTTCATGTAAATTTAAGAGTCCTTATATCAGAGAAATGTTATCTGCTGCAAACAACCAATCGATAATCACGGCTTTATAATATACTTACATAAAGGGTGAAGGGTTTCGACAAGCTAAGAATATCGATAGACCACAACCACACTAACCACGAAGAGACCGCTCCTTTTACCCGTGAATGCATATTTTGTCGTAAATGATCTAATTTACCTAAAAAGTTATTTTCATTAGCAGAATAACTAGGGAATGAAAAAGATTTATATAATATTTTTCAAGTTCTGTTAAATCCTTGAGTGCATGGATACTTTTGTTTGTGACTTACAAACGTTGTTTTCCTTTTTTTTGATTGCGCTCTTAATGCGGCATGATACGTTAGTAAATTTATTGAAATGCAAAATCAGTAGTTTCCTTTCGCACACAGGAAAATTAAGAATGTCCTTGTCCAATTTAAATGCTTGAATAATAATTTTCAAAGTTCTTTATGAACAAATTCAACATTTAGCGACATTGCTTGAAACTCCGAGCAATGCATGAAACTACGAGTACGAAGGACATTCGGGGTTGTTTATGGTCACCGAATAAGCGTAAAGGTCGAATGTGAGTTCTGCAAATGTCTTCAATAAATACGTGGAGTGGCATATGAGTTTTTTGTTTAGAGCATTTAAAACTAGAAAAAATCCTGAAGGCCTTCATCTAAAAAATAAAATCTGTGTCTTGGTCATCGCCAAATATTAGGGTCGTAGGATTTTTTTTTTATTTTTTTTTTAAAAGAACAAAAAATATTATTACCTACCGGTTGTAGAAATTTGAAAAGGCGTAGCTTTTGCTGATATCACTTCTTCAGTGAGCATTCGCGTCTCAATTTAATAAGGCGCCATTTGATGGTCGTTGTTTAAATTACATTAAATTAAATACAGCTTATACCATGTTATATAAAAACACAGGGATAATCCTTAAAGAGAGATTCATTTTACATCTAAACCGAAAAATCATACAAGGACTACAAAACAACTCAAATGCAGAGATTCTAGACAATCAGCTAACGATTGAACCATCACACAGATATCTCGGCCCATGTAATTTGTAATTTGTTTTAATATAATTTTCATTCAGTCAAAATCTTTTCGTGGCACGTACCAGTGCGGCTTCTGGTCCGGCAAACCAACTTCAGAACAAATATCCATACTGAGCGAATACTAGAAAAGGCTTGCCAGTTTCAAATCAACGAATACGCACGAATACGAATACGTCAGCAAACATTGCACAGAACTTTTTAATGCGACGGCCAAATACGGGATCCGGCTGTGTTGCATCACGTTAAAGAAAATAAACTCGCGATTCACCGTGTAATTCGGTTCAAAGACCTCTGAACCGTTCGAAACCTGCACCGGATTTCGGCAAGGAATTGGGCTGCCACGGCACGGCAAGGGTAAACACGGTAGTCAAGGGGTACCGTCAAGGACGGAAGGCAGCCTTGGCTGAGGCTCAAACCCAAAAAA
Source organism: Orthonevra nobilis (assembly GCA_963555765.1). NCBI lineage: Eukaryota > Metazoa > Arthropoda > Insecta > Diptera > Syrphidae > Orthonevra > Orthonevra nobilis. The sequence continues at coordinate 11,984,742 of OY743226.1, read as the reverse complement.
TAGATATATATTCCATATTCAAAGTATTGCCCATCGCTAGCCACACATTTTTCCCATTTTTCTGGCAATTCATGGATACCCGTTCTGAAAAATTCGACCGGTTTGACCACAATCCACGAATCGATCCATTTTTTTACATCATCGAAATGACGGAAGTGCTGGCCATGTTGCATCGATCGGAAGAGATAGTAATCGGATGGCGCAAGGTCTGGACTATACGGCGGGTGGGGTAGGACATCCCAATTGAGCGTTTCAAGCTAAGTTTTGACGAAATTTGCAACATGTGGCCGAGCATGGTCATGTTGCAAAATAACTTTATCGTGTCTTGCGACCGTTTCCGGCCGTTTCACCTTCAGTGCTCAGCTCAAACGCATCAATCACCGGATTGACCTCGCCTGTGATTGTTTCATTCGGTTTTAGCAGCTCATAATACACAACACCCTTCTGGTCCCACCCAATGCACAGCATAACCTTCAGGCCAAGAATATTCTGAACGGCCGCCGATGTTGAGGTATGTCCGGGGTATCCATACGTTGCCCGACGTTTTGGATTATCGTAATGTACCCATTTTTCATCCCCAGTGACGATTCGATGCAAAAAAGACTTCTTTTTGTGGCGTTCAAGCAGCATTTCGGACATGCAAAATCGGCGTTCCACGTCTCGTGGGTTCAATTCATACGGCACCCAATGTCCTACCTTTCGGATCATTCCCATTGCTTTCAAACGATCGGAAATGGTTTGCTGAGCGACGCCAAGTGAATTAGCAAGTTTTTCTTGCGTTTGTGACGGATCTTGATCGAGCAATGCCTACAATTCATGGTCTTCAAACTTTTTCACCTGGCCGGGGCGTTCTTTGTCTTCGGTGTCGAAATCACCATCTTTGAACCGCTTAAACCACCGCTAACACATTCTGACGTCTAAAGCTTCGGTAAGCAATTGATGCGCTCCGGTTGTTTTTTTCTTTAAATGAAAAGAGCATATTTAAACTTCCCTCAAATGTTGTTTTGATGGCACGAATGTAGACATTTTACGGTTTTACAAAAACTTGTGTGTTTTCACTAAGGATCAATAACCTAGACTGAAATAATTAGACAATGACATGAAGTTTCTGATGTAACAGCTGTCATGGTCAAAATGCACCTCAGAGTAATATATAGCATATGAAGTTGTCTGCAATAACGACATTTTCAACCGGTAGTCCTATTATTTAATAACGTTTTCAGAGGAATCTTACCACACTTTCTTTTTTATCAACTACCAACCGTCTCATTAATATCTTAACATTTAAACAATATCCCTTTCTGGATGTTCCTCGAATGAAGAAATTGTAAGAATTTTGTTAGGCTTTTACGCAGATGCCCCAAAATCGTGTTACCCAATGCAACCCCGCCAAATGCTACACGAAATCAATTTACCCTCATTGCGTGTGTACACTCGGTCGTATGAGCATTCCTTTTTTCATTTTTTTTTTTTGGCTTTAAAACTCAATTACTGCAAGCAAATTATTTAACATAGTTTCGCAACAAATGTCGCTGGCGCCAATCACTTGGCAGGCGTCCACCGCCACTACCAACGACGCCACCTTATCCATCCTAATCGGATTATTGCATAAATCAACAAGCGCCCGCTTTTTAAATCAAACTAAGAAAAAAATAAATGAAAAAGAACAACAAATTAATAACTTTCGCTTTTAAACATATTTAAATATTGAGGGGCGTACGGCGTCGTCGGTGGGACCCAAACTATCATAGCATCCCGAGAATCCATGCGGGGATAATAAAATGCAATAAACTGTCTGAAAGCATAACAGGCGATGTGATTTGCTTTCTACTTTTTAAATAAAATTTCACGATTCCGTGACCTGCCCCTAAGAAAATTCAATTGAATGGATTTGCCCGTCCATCAGGAAAACCAGTACAGAGCCCAAACCCAGCAAGCAATGTGCATCTAAATTTAGAACAAACAATTTAGTTGCTTTTCGCCTTTGTTTTTGTTTATTCATTTCACTATCGTTTTTATTATTACGATTCTGAACTATACAATCTTGTTTTTTTTTTTGTAATAATCGATTTTTTTTATGACGTGAAAAATGTGGTGCAGTGATTTCTTTTGTAATGATTTGGCATCACTTTCTGTTTGTTTTACCCTTAATGGTTCTATTGAACTCAATGCCATTGCCATGGAACAAATTAGACACCCCTGGTCTGATGTGCAAACAATAAATTATCGTTAGAAAGTTTTCTTTTTGTTTCTATTCGTGTAAAATTGAAAACAATTGGATAATTAGGTTCGTCTTAAATGTTTCTATTGTTTCAATAAATCACAAATGGAGGCGTGTTCTGTGTCATACGGGAAATTAATCTCAGTTAAACCGTAATTACGCCTGATGGATGGCTCTGTAGTTTGTCTCAATTGAGAGGTCACCGTGTTCTGTACTCTAGGATCAAATGGCTTGGTTGAATATGTTGCCGAAAATAATTAATATAATTGAGAATTAATAGGACTACCGGTTGAAAATATCGTTATTGCAGACAACTTCATATCTATTACTCTGAGGTGAATTTTGACCATGACAGCTGTCACATCAGAAACTTCATATCATTGTCTAATTATTTCAGTCTAGGTTATTGGTCATTAGTGAAAACACACAAGTTTTTGTAAAACCGTAAAATGTCTACATTCGTGCCATCAAAACAACATTTGCGGGAAGTTTTAATATGCTTCTTTCATTTAAAGAAAAAAACAACCGAAGCGCATCAATTGCTTACTGAAGCTTACCCGGGCTATACTATAGAAGTTAGAATGTGTCAGCGGTGGTTTAAGCAGTTCAATGATGGTGATTTCGACACCGAAGACAAAGAACGCCCCGGACAGGTAAAAAAGTTGGAAGACCATGAATTGGAAGCATTGCTCGTTCAAGATCCGTCACAAACGCAAGAAGAACTTGCAAAATCACTTGGCGTCGCTCAGCAAACCATTTCCGATCGTTTGAAAGCAATGGGAATGATCCAAAAGGTGCCGTATGAATTGAAGCCACGAGACGTCGAACGCCGATTTTGCATGTGCGAAATGCTGCTTGAACGCCACAAAAAGAAGTCTTTTTTGCATCGAATCGTCACTGGTGATGAAAAATGGGTACATTACGATAATCCAAGACGTCGGGCAACGTATGGATACCCCGGACATACCTCAACATCGGCGGCCGTTCAGAATATTCTTGGCCTGAAGGTTATGCTGTGCATTGGGTGGGACCAGAAGGGTGTTGTGTATTATGCGCTGCTAAAACCGAATGAAACAATCACAGGCGAGGTCTACCGACGACAATTGATGCGTTTAAGCCGAGCACTGAAGTAAAAACGGCCGGAAACGGTCGCAAGACACGATAAAGTTATTTTGCAGCATGACAATGCTCGGCCACATGTTGCAACTGTCGTCAAAACTTACCTTGAAACGCTCAAATGGGATGTCCTACCCCATCCGCCGTATAATTAAGACCTTGCGCCATCCGATTACTATCTCTTCCGATCGATGCAACATGGCCTGGCTGACCAGAACTTCTGTCATTTCGATAATGTCAAATGGGCAATACGTTGAATATTGAATTTATATTCTATTTTTCCTCAATAAAGCATTGATTTTATTTGATAGTCCTATTAGTATAGTATCAAATTCATGGTAAATGTATTCTGAACATAGTTCAGGTATGACCAAATACTTAAGCCAAAGGAAATTGTGTTCAGTCAGCTATATTGACACATACATACCTGGCCAAAAAATAGGAAATCAAGACATAATATGGAAAAACACAGGCACAGTACATTTTTTGCCATTTAATTTGACTAAAAAGTTAATATTTGATTGTAAAAGCATTATTTGTTATAACTGAGTTGAGGAGTTTACCAAATATTGGCATTTGTCAGACGGTATGGAATTTCAAACATCTTGGATGACTCTCCAAAGATCCATTTTATTGAAAGGGTTCCTTTACCTTCTTCAATCTTCAGCTCGTTCCAAAAGTCCCCGATCGGAATTAGATCCGGAAATTGAGATTGACACTGAAAAACATCAACTTTGTTATGCTCAAACCTCAGTTTTGCCGAGTGTTTGGGGTCGTTTTCTTGTTTGAACCGCCATTTAAGGGGCAAATTTTCTTCAACCCACGGTGGCATGACATTCCTCAAGATATATACGTAGGTTTCTTTGGTCATGCCTTCGATTACACTAGACCAAGGACCCACCAAGAAAAACAAACCCATTTCATGACACTACCACCTCCATACCTTACAGTCGGCTTCGTGTACCATGGATTGTACGCTTCACCCTTTGGGCGATGAACAAACTGTTTACCGTCCATCCCAAACAGCTTTATTTGGGTTTCGTCGCTCCATAATATATTTCTTCACTGCTATTTTGCCTGCAGGGGATCGTATGGCTCGTGGTATAGCTTGTACATGTACTTTTTTCAACAGTGGCACCTTCATTGGAGCTCAAGCGCACAGCATTGCATTTACTTAAACTCGGAAATTGATGTTTCCTGCTCTAAGACTTATGAGGACATGAAAGGGTTCGACTGGTCCTTCTGACCAATCTGTTTTTGTCTTAAATGGACATTTTTGGCGGACGTCCTCTGGTTTCCGGAATTGCCGGATTTTTTGGGATTCAACAAAACTTTGATCCTGCCAGTTCTATTATATGGAGCTGAGTGCTGGACGATAAGGCAGAGCAGTTTTGAACATTTTCTCCTCATTCGAATATTTGGTCCGGCATGCAGGGAAGGCGTATGGATGAGAGGCTATAACTGCGAACTGTATGAGATGTATCAAGAGCAAAAGTGCAACGACTACACTGGCTCGCACACATCAAGCGAATGGACAATAATGCTCCAGCAAAGAGGATCTTCGAATCACAGCACCGTTTTAAGGATCAAGTAATCGCAGATGCCAGATAGCTTGGTCTAGATAACTGAAAGCAGCGCGCCCGGGATCGACAACAGTAGAAGGCTGCCGTGTCTCAGGCGGAGACTCTTCACGGGTCGGGAGCACGTTAAGTCTGTATTTTAAAACACAAAGAGCACTTCGAGGGTTGTTAACAAATACGCTAAATTGCGCCAAATCCTGGAAAAGACGACGGCTTTTAAGTTGATTCTCACTTATAAATCATCTATCGACTTCAAAGTCGCAAAGGCGGCATTCGTGGTACTTGGCTTTACAAAGCGATGTTGGAGTTAAGGATACCGGAAAACCCGTAATTCCAGACACCGGATACATACCAGCAAAGAGATTCTTGATTGTGATTTCTTCCAATTGCCAAGCGCGGGTGTCAACACGAGAGGCAAAACTTTTTTCAAGTCTATTCAGCTGTTGGGATATGCTGGAGCATATTAGCTCCATCGCTCCGTAATCCACATGCCATCATTGAAGATCCCACGGCGCGGTGCTTAAAGAAGTTGTTCTTCAGTTTAATGAGTATTAAAACCAAATACATGATGTCGACAAGAAATCGATTCGTCGGAAACATCACAATCGATTATTTTAAAGTTGAGGTAGTAAAGGATTGCAGAAGTAACCGTTTATAGCGAACCCGCCTCACGCGAACTTTCGCATTTAACGAATCCTTTTTGCGCGTTAAAAAAAGGCAATTTCCGGTTATAACGAAATGTTGTCACTTAAAATTGTATTTTCGGGACTTCCCCGAGAGCTTTATATCTGGGTACGTGCCAATATTCTCAATCATCAAAATTTTGTCCTTGAATATAACCTTTTCCGTACTTCCACGAGTTGTGTTATGTTAACAAACGAAAGGCAGCACAAACGATAAGGGTTCCATACTGGACAGAGAACGGACCCTACCCGCTTGATAATCTTTAGTTAAAATGGAAGATTTAGAATCAAATAAAAGAAGAAAATGTTTCGCATTCAAAAGACAAATGCGATTTAATAAAGCATTTACAACAGGGTTTGAAGGAAAAGAATATATGCAAGGAAATGGGTTAAAGTATATCGACTGTTGGCACAGAAAAGGGAGGAGATCCTGGACCACTTCAATCATAGGAATTCGAAGGTAAAAAAAATCTACATAGGAAAGGGTTGATAGCGGATTGTTAAAGTGGTTAAGCCAACAAAGGACTAACAACGTGACCGTGAGTAGCCCGATTCTATATAAAAAAAAAAAAAACGTAGAGTTTGGTCGGAAACTTACGGATCAGGAATGCAGTCTTAGCAAGAAAGATTTAAGAAACGACATGATATTAGCACTGGAAAAAATCGTTGAGAAAGCGGCAGCAGTTGATACGGGTATTGTTGATTGGTTGCAAAACAAATGATCAAGTATCAAGGAATACTGCAAGATTGAGGACTTATTGAACGACGACGAGACTGGCTTATTTTATAAAGTGACGCCTAGCACAACATTGAATTTTAAAAGAGAGACATGCGGTAGTGGAAAACTATCGAAAGTGCTGGTGAAAGCAAATTTTTCTGGGACAGTAAAATGAAGAATGTTGGTTAATAGGAAATCAAAAAAAATTTAGGTGCTTTAAGCAGATCAAACAATTGCCAGTGAAGTGGAAAATTAATCAGAGGGCTTGGATGACTTCCGCCTCATCCAAAGCTTAAGGATTTAGAGTCAATACGCGTGTTTTTTTTTTAACGAAGCTTGCCGGTAGCTGCTAGCAAAGTAAAATTTAACACGTTAAACAAATACAAGAACCAGCCGCCAACAGGTTTTAATTTTATCGCCAGCCAAAAGCAAAGGAATTTTACGATATCTCATTGCTAGGTGGCGCAGAAAGCTACTTTTTGTGAAATTGTTGTGTTCTTTTGACATTTGACGGTAGTCTGTGTCCGAAAATGGAAGACAATGGAAAAAGGTAATTATTTTGTTTATGAATGGTGTAAGTAAAACTAGGAAATTTTTAAACACAACAAGAAAAATTGGAACAAGGAAGAAGCGGAAGCCCCTCCCCAAATTTTACAGCGTGCAAAAGGAAGAATTCGTGCACCACCGGCGTAAGAAATACGCTTACGAATATGAACCTAGCATTCCACATAAAATCTGTGATTTGAATTATTTAGGGGGGAAATCACAGTAAAATTTAAAATTTTTCGAAAAAAATTTTTTTCGCTTAAAAGGTACTTTAGGGTCTTAAAAAATAATATACCAAATGATGGAATACGGCAAAAGTGTCCTAGTGAGCAAATTTTTCACTCTGCGGTAATGCCTCTCCGGTATTCTCAGTACTTAAAACTTTAAACGCGTTTTTCTCGAAACCACTTTTTTTGAGCTCGCCGAAGACATAACTCGAGCAAATCTTTGCCGATCGACTTGAAATTTTAACAGTATAGTTCCGAAATATCTTTCTCCAATGAGCTAATTAATTTTTTTTTATCGACAATTTTATGACGTTTTTTTTTTTGTTTGAAATTTAACTTTATTTTCAAACATGCACCATTTTTAAAATCAATATTTCGAAAAAATCCTACGTAGCTCGCTAGCTGTTGTTATATGAAAACCAAAAAAAGTTGGTGTTTTCTTCCAGTCAAAAATTAAGGAGTTTATGTCTTCGGCCATCGACACGCTTTCAAAAATAGGCGCCTTGGGGCATATGCTGCGCAACCGCAATTTTTGAATATTTTTATTGAAAGAATTACATTTTGTACTTTTTTAGTATTGCTATAAAACCTACTTTACAGATTTTCGATTGATACTTTTATTCAGCCAAAATTAAAAAAGTTGTTTCACAAATGTCATCAACTGTGTTATGATAACATACCTCTTAATTTTTTTGTTTATTGTCCATTGAGCAAATTAAAAATTAATGTTTTCAAAACAAATTTTCAGAACAAAAAGAAAAGAACTTCATTTACTACTGCGCACTTTGAAAGTTAACAACTGATGTCATGGGAGCGAAATCACCCGTACCAACATGGAGAGATATAAAATCAGTTGACTTAGGCTGGCTGGAAATCGTCTAAATGAACGACTGGCTAGAACGGTTTAAAAAAAACACGCCTAATAAAGTTAGTGTACATGCCTTCTTAAACGACCTCCAGGCTGCAACCTTTGGGCCAAGGTGTCATGCACAGTTTAAAGAGAAATTTTCGGAATTTGCTCCTCATGAAGATGATAAATTCAATTGATAAAAAAAGGAAAACTTTACACCTAATCTAGATGCGATAAATTTAAATTTGGCATGGTAAAAAGTCATACGAAAAACCTGGCGGACTCATTGGTTAGGAAGAATGAGCTTTGTTAGCTCTTCACTTAGGCTACTGGTTGGGACCGTTGTATTCCCCTATTTCCTGTGTGTGTTAAGATTTTGGTCAAAGTGAGGAGTTGTAGTGGAAAAGACGGGGGGTGATGGCAGAGGAATTACTATGTAGTGTCTTGATTTGCATGGTCGGTAAATCTTTTTGTTCGTTTTGCGAAATCCATGATCTCACCGATCCCAGTTTCTTTGAGGTGCAGACCCCAGTATTTTGTATCGCAGTTGTTGGGCAGTTGAAGAGGAAGTGCTAAAGATTTTCCTTTTCCTCCTCACAGCTTTGGCATGTTGAGGTTTCTGCTAGTTCGAGTCTATGTAAGTGAAGGTAAAGGTTAATGTGCCCTATCACCAGCCCCAGCATAAGCCTAAGATTCCGTTTCCTGAAGTTCAGAGCTCATTCCGCTACTGACGGATTCTTTAGAATTGTAGACAATTGCGATTTGGAGGACGACATACCCTTGATTGGCTGGCTGGACGTTCTCAAAATGCATTTACAACAGTTATCGATAGAGATGCATAAGTGTAGCACTTCTGGATGATGATGTAATTTTGAATTCAACAAGTGGAAGTGGAGACGTTGAGGATAATGAAGACAACGAATTAAGTGAGGATGATGAATTCGTAGCAGTTCTAGTATCCATTTTAAACGCGTTACGCTTTGCTGAGGGCCTTCGTGCTTTCCTTCAATCACAAAACACTCACCAAAGAATTTTCAATGAACCCACAGACGTTGAATTGTTTCTAAATGAATTGAAATCTTCTCAAACAAAACAAACTCAAATTTATGATTTTTTTTAAGTAAGAAATAAGAAAAAAAAATCTATTTTTTATGTGTTCAATTATTGTTTTTGAACACCTTTTCTTTTCTCTTTCGATTTTCGAAAAAAAAGTTGAAGTTTTTTTTAGCACATCACTTATAACGAATCAATTTGGGCAGTCCCTTCGGATTCTTTATAAGCGGACACTGCTTCTACATGCTTTTCGGAACAAATATCAACTTTACAAACGACGCATTGGTGGAGAGCCGACTAAAGATCATCCTAGATAAACGATGTTTCTTTTATTCTTCCTTACAACAAGAAGCAAAACTCAACCAAGAAAGTTGAAGGGTGAACTTCAGCAGGGCGCAAAGAGGCGAAGGTGTAACCGAGAACTCCACAAGTTGTACAAATATGTGAATCTAGCTTCGGGAGAAGAAAATCCATCGACTACGACGTTCCGGTCACATGAAATGAATTGACAACAAATTCCAAGAGTGTCTTTGAATCCCAGTTCACGAAAAAGTGGAAGGCTGAAATCAGTGTGCCTGCGACAGTGTAGAGAGCAGCTTTAGCTCTGAAAAAGCTCCTCCAAGGATCTGATAAGTTAAGAAAAAGGCGGATTAATAATCCTTTTTTATTTTTTAATTTCAATCGATTTGCAGGAAGAGTTTTTATTTGAAATGCAGGTGGTTTCAAAGCCAAAGGCCTCCCACTTTAATAAAAAGGTAACAACAACACAGCTTTTATTTTATTTTTATTATATTTAATAAAATAAGCACATGGTGCATAAGTCACAATATAAGTTGAGAATACATTTTAAGGAATCAAAAAAGAAAAGAAATTAAAAATTTTTTAAGTGATTTTCTGTTTCTTATTCTTGTGCGGTGACTTGGCCATTGGCAATTCGGCGAGAATTTTCGGCAAATGCACGTCGAGGAGATCCTCTTTGCTCGTTTTAAAGTCATCGTCTGCCCAAATCAGCTTCAACTTGTTCATAATATTCCCCATGTTCTTGCCCAATGGACAATTCTTCTCTTTAAGCATATTACCGTTTACAGGAAATGATGGCATCTTCCAAATCTTGAGGTCATTGAATAATTCCAACTTTCCAGAGTACTTTAACAGCTCTTCAACATAGTCACGTCTGGCATATGGCTGCATGCAAAGAATTTGAAAATCTTTCAAGGTTGTCAACTCTTTGCCAACCAAATCCCTATTTTGAGTGATGAATAAGGTGAGATCCCTTTCGAATGCGGACAGTTTTAAGCGTTCATGAAGGCGCATTGCATCATCAGCTGTATGCAAGAGACCTGCAACAAACATTATAGAATGATGGGGTTTTGGAAATACGGCCACCCTTTTGAAAACATCCTGGAATTCCGTCAAATCTGGATCTGTCGGTAGTCCTATGTATTTAGCCAATCCACATTTAAGCATTTCCAAGGTTAATTCCATGGCGAAGTTTCCTTGAAGGATCTTTTGGAATTCTCCCCAAATACGTTCACCACTGATTCGTGCCATTCCGTCGACATTGTTTTTAATTGCTAGCAGAGTCTGTTCATCATGGTTAGATGGTTCCTTGGCAATTCTACCATAAAACCGAAAGTAGCGCAAAATTCGGAGATAGTCTTCCTTGATTCGAACATCAGCCTCTCCGACAAAAACCACCTTTCGCTCCAGCAGATCCTCATACCCAAAGAAGTAGTCATATACTGTTCCATCGAAGCCCAAAAACATGGAATTGATGGTAAGATCTCGGCGATTGGCATCCAGCTGCCAATCGGTGGTAAACTGTACCTCAGCATGTCGACCATTGGTGAGGACATCAATTCGCAAAGTAGTCACCTCGAAGTTCTCTTTGTTGTTAATGCGGGGTGTGATCGTGCCGTGCTTCTCACCCTTTGCATTGATCATACGCACGTCTTCCTTGCTGAACATCTCCTTCATTTGGTCCGGAGTTGCCGTTGTCGCCAAATCGACATCCTTCGGTGTGATGCTCATGAGTATATCACGGACAGCGCCGCCTGCTATTCTCAACTCGTAGTTGTGCTTCTTAAACAAACCGATTAGCGTTTGAAGTTCTTCGCTGAATATCGACTTGAACTCGGGCGAGTCGATTTTTTTTAACGCCGGATCAGATCGTACTCGAGGTGGTGTCGAGGTTGCCATAGCTGAAGCTGTAGTTTCAGATGTCGGGTTCATCGTTCTGAGAATTTGTTTTGTGTGATTGATTAATCGATGACGGAAGTTATATGACAATCGATTGATTATTTTTTGCATAACTTTGCAAAGTGAAGGCGGTCCTTGTGATTAGGTCGATTTTCGTTTGAGAACCTAGTGTGGATGGAGAAAGGTAAATGGGGTTAGGATGCTTCGGATCAAGTATTTGTGCCTATATATTCCGCAAACTGCCAAAGGACTCAAGTATTTATATATGTATATATGCATCTCTATTTATATCGAAAGATGAACTCTGCAAGTCGCGTGACACTGAAGAATAACACTTGAGATAAGCAAATTCAATTTTAAAAATTTCAAAATAAAGCTTCCAATTGTAAGGGACATTTGAAATGCATCGTTTTTTATCTCATCGAAAGTCAACGTCTTCTTCGCCTCTCGACCTCTGCGCAGGAATGCGAAATAATGGTCCCTATAATCTGCGCCTGTTCAGCCTCAATTGATAACGTTATGAGACAACGAAATGAAACATGTATTGACTTTGTTTCAATTGAATTCTAGAGTCAGTATTGAACTTTTATCTAGTTTTGATAATTTGAAATTGCCGTTAGAATCAATTAACATTGCTATTTCAAAAACTAAAAAAATACTGCGAATTGAGCGAATGCAAATAAGACGTTATTAAATACTTCGTTCTCATTCGGCCACCACCTTGAAGCAATCGAGACAAGTGAGTTTTCTTTTCTGCTCGCATTATAAGAGTCTTCATAAACTCTTGACAGCGAGCCAATTATAAAAATGAGGAGATGATGTTGACCTGGCAGTGTTTGCCGAGGAACGTTAGCTCCATCGGCTGCCGTTTTCGAATTTACTTCGTGGTTGTTTGTGCGTTTGAAGCTGCTTGACCATAAGAAATTAGTTCCATCAGTGAAAAATCTGAATCAGTTTCACTTGACTGAAAATTCTGCAAGATTTATTACAATGTAGTCAGAAGTGACTTAATCAACTTTTTTGCTTGTTTCTGAATGCCTTAAGTGTCTTCATCGGGGAGCAGCTGTTTAAAAATGTTGCCTTTGTCGCATAAGATGAAACATATGCAAAAACAAGAGCCACGTAATTGTGTACAGAGTCAGGAGTTCGGGTACTGAGCTGATGATCAGCTTGAAGGCGACCTCAATTTTTATCGATGATATGTGTTAATTTTGTTGACTCAATTTTGACTAGTGAGTTTTTTAAACAAGAAAAGACATACGACGGATAATTACACACACAAAAGTACACTTTTTGTTGTGCTTAATACGTTGATGGCATCATTGGTCCTTATTTCTTCAATGAAGAACGTCCACCAACAATACTTTGAAATTGTTTATTTAAAAATTTGGATGCCATAGATTCGGGAAATATGTGATTTGAGCGTACTGTTCATGAACCATGGAATATTAGAGTATACCACATCGTGAATTTGTCCCTTCGCTAATGCGATTTTGAGCCACTAGTTCATTTCTTGAAGGATTCCAAACGTGACAAGAATAGAGCCCGACACAACGAATCGGAAAAGAAACATGACTTTATAAACATGATCCTACTTAATCGATCTAAATGAAACGCAGAGGGTCCAAGTAAAAAGAAAAAAAAACGAGAGAAGTTTAGAAAACAATCTTTGCAATTTCAGAGGTTTTGACATCGACTTCTTTTCTGTCTTCCTATCCTTAAAAGTGCTTTTAATACAAAAACGATGAGGTTTGTTGTTGAGAATAATCAAGCAATCTACCATATCAATTCCGTAGGTATCTCCAAATATGGACGTCAAAACCATTTGCGCCGAATTCGGTACTTTGAGTTCCTTCAATGTTAGTGAAGACGGTTTTTTCCAGGATTAAAGTTTTGGACACAGCCTACGTCTATGGTTATAAAACGCGTCAAAAATCTTTACATCCAATGCGCCAAAATCATGTTCATGTGAAGCTCATTATGAAGAATCCTCTAAGTGGTGTCATATGAGATGATTTCATCCATTGTGGTATTTGACTGAAGTATGCATTTTCTCGTTCTGACTGTATTTTCCATAGATGATATTGTTTTTAAATAATTTCGTTACCCATAGATATTGAGGGCATAAATAAACTATCACCACTTAAAAAATCCGATTATCATTATTTTTTAATCACCTTCGTAAAGAAAGCATGATTTGCATACGATTGTTACAGGTTGAAAAAGGTCCTTCGACTCCGTTTCCGATTGTTGTATTGGAATAGGGCTATCGAGTTCTGTGAAAAAGCTTTTTGGGGTTTAAAATAGTCTTAAATGACTCAAAGTAAAGATCGAATTCTCAGGGTCGGAAATAGCTGCCAAATGGAAAAGTTGAGGAAGACCAATATAGCAATACGGAATGAAAGATTTTGCCTGGAGATCCTTATAAGCACAGACAAAGACTTCTGTTTTCACTAGCCCGAAACTTGTTTAAATCATAATCTCCGAACTAGAAATATTTAAGTTGAGATTTTTTTCGTAGAAAATTTCAATACAATAGGGAAGTTCTGAACACAATCTTCCCACTTAAATACAGTCGGAATACAATATAAATATACATTTTTATCCTATAGAAATTTACGCAAAAATCATACATAGACACATACATAACGATTGATCCTTTAGACAGTTGTCGGAATATGTGACGAAATTGTCCTTAGATGTCTGTGCTTTGTGCTTGTGACCCAAAATTGAGGCGCATCGTTCAATCAAAAGTTTCTTTGTTGTTTTTTTTTTCAAAATAAGCTAAACAAAGACAATATGTCTGGCTACGCATCGACATGTGTTCACTGTCAAATATCATTTCGTGTTTTCAAAACAATATGACCTTTTAGTTTTCGGCAATCAACCTAGATATTTTTAAGAGTAAATCTGCGCACCTTAAACACATTTAAACTTTTGGGCATTAATCCATATTTTTTTTTTGTTTTGTTTGACGCCCGAAAGATTTTAATACAAGTGCTTCTGATTTTAGTGTTCTAGTTTTTTTTCGTCCGTACGTATTTTTGTTTTTTAATTATTCATATTTCACTTGGAAAGTAATTCTTAAACGATATAATTAGAACGTGTACCTGGCATATATATAATTAGATTTATCCACTTCTAAGTTTAATAAATAAGACTAGTTGGAAAAACTTGTAAATACGAAAAGAAGAGAAACGGTTGTCCAGTTTGAAGGTTTTTTTATAGTAAAAAGCCAGGCTTGGGGTCTTACTTTTACCATAATTCTACATAATTGAATTTTGTTTATTTCACATCACAACCCACGAGCAGATCGAGCTTCCGATTTCGAATTAGTCTCTTATTTTCGCTGATTTTGAAGCCATTTCCCTAATTTTGAAAGCAGAAAGCAATCGCAATTCGAATAAGGAAACATTTCGTTCAACCGGCACGTTGCGATGTACATTGATTTCCGAGTGTCAGGTGAGCGGTGAGATCCGCCAGCCTTGCATCTTTTTTCCACCCCCAATTCTGAATAGTGTTTGATTATTCTTCCAAGCAGCACAACTGCATATTTTCATATTATATTTCCAACACTGTTGAAGACGAAATCGATTCACTTGGTATCGCAAAACATAATACTGAATTTCTGTCGGTTTTTGCTACGGATGACCCACCCTAAACCGAAGGATTTTTGTAAAATAAGCCTCTTATTGTTCTGCTTATCCCATTGTAAAACTTATGGGTTTATGTTTTATTGTAATAGGCACAAATTCAACAGCGTATCTTGAAACAAATGTTGCTGATCTATTTATCAGTAGAAACAGTTCCACATGAGAATACTCCTTTGGTGCAGGCATTCAATAATATTAATGCAGAAGCCATCAGAGGATCTCTCGAGCAAGTTTTAATTCGAGCAAATTTTAACTTATTTTGGTAATGCATTTGTCACAGCAAACTTTAATGAACGGAGATTCCCTGAACCATGCCTTTCTTTACCTTGCGGGGTCAACAAAGCTGGAAGGATCAGAACCTGAGACAGAGCTGACCTCCAGTCCAGATGGTCCTGAGCACGTTGCTTCCCTTTGGTAGTACAAAGTCCGCGATTGCTTGATCCTTGAATCAGGGGTTCGATCTTTCCTTTCTTCTTCAACCTGGTAGATTGAATTCGAAGACTCTCTTGGCTGGAGTGTTATAATCCATTCTCTCGATGTGGGCGAGCCAGTGCAGTCGACGGATTTTTGTCTTCCGGAGTATATCCACTTTTTTGTATAGCTTGTAGAGTTCGCGGTTAGGTCTTCTACTCTATTCGCCCGCCTCGTAGGATAGGACCAAATATATGACGAAGGATTTTTCTTTTGAAGGATCCCATCGGATCTGCACTGTGGTGTAGTTTGTAGAGGATATATTAGTTCCGCGAACTCCTTTACTACCTCGGAAATGTAGCTGTCAATCGTTACGTTTTGGCCGAGATTGACTCGTCCTCATTGATTCTAAGACTAACCCGCCAAGTCTTCAATCGCCTTGCCTTGACGGTTGCCACTACCGCACGGATAGTACCTTCCAAGAACCTTCAAGATCGGCTTTTTTTAAGTTGGGGTAGATGGAGCTGATATTCCAGTCGTCGGACATACTTTCATCCTCCCAAACTTGGCGGTTGATCTGTTGCATGATCCACACGAGCATCTCCACCAAATTTAAAAATTTCAGACGGTAATGTGCCCGAACCCCGGCCTTGCTGTTCTTCAGCTGGTAGCTGCGCCGACTTCTTCTCATGTGGGTGGAGGGCCTACTCTCTTCTTACACTATCACTCTCTCTTAGCCATACCCATTTAACAGCTGCTGGTTATGTTGCTTGAATACATATACAATTCCCTTTGGATCGGTAAAAAGAAAGCTTTTTTAGGCTCTTTTATAGAAGCTTTTGGTAAGACTCCGATTTATAGACTCTTCTATGTCCTTGAGATGGGAGACTGTGAGGGAACTTTTCTTTTCTCCCAATAGTTTCTTTTTATATTCGCCTTCAGACTCTGAACTCCTCCTATGCTGCGCCTCTGAACCGGTTTGACCATCTGCAGCAAGCCAGGTTGTTGTGGATATTTTTGTGGGTGAATCTTGAGCTAATTATCACCGTTGGAGAACTTGCCTTTGATGCGGTACACACCCAGGAAATCACTTATCGGCTTAAAGTCGATGACCTTTATTCTTTGCCTAATTCCACGACGCATTCGCTTCCAAATGTGTGCATGATTATTTTTATGAAATAATATACCATATGTTTAACGCATCCTTTCCTTGTCATGTTTCCCGATTTTTTCCCAGTGTACTTCCCGCATCGCAGAAATATCCGCCTTATATTGCGGAGGAGTCGAATTATCCAACCCTAGGAGGGCTGAACCATGCCACCCAGGAAATAACGGGGCCCTATTTTCCACTACAAAACCCGATTGGAAGAAAGCCACTCCAAAGAAAACACTATGGGAAAATAAGCAACAGTGCGGAGAACTTCACACTTTGCTATCTCTGGTGCCCTATGGACCACGCCCTCAAATTTGCTTGCCACATTTCGTTTTTCGTACGGGCAGCAATTGCGTTAAGATTCTTATTACTTATTGTTATAGCGGCCATAGTATTACAGATTTTGTGGAAAATGCCAATATTCTGCGGTTCAGAAGATAGAGTCTGAAGGACAGATGGAAACTGGTGCCTTAGTGATAGTAAAAGTCCTCCGAAGACTTTGTGGTCTAAAAAATCATGCAAAAAGACTCAAACTCAAGAAAAAAAATTATCACGGCGACATAAAAAACGCCATGAAATTATTCGCAGATTCAAGATATTCAAAGCCAGATGTATTTTCGAATCTTCCGAGGAACGAATTTTCATTAAGTTTCTTTCGAAATGTATTTGTCAGGATCTGTCCAATAAACCCAATCAACACGATAACCGATAGATTTATAAAAGGTTCAAATATTCCAAATTAAATTTCAACTCATTCATAACTTAACCAAGTGTGACCGGACATTAAAATCGAATTTCGAGCACATTACTCATTCCGATAGATCCATAAAAGTCGCCCCAAAGATGTTGTGTTTACGGCTTCAATTAAAAAACCCCCAAACGCCAATTTAATTACCTGCTCTTTACGACTGAACACTAATAAAATTAAATAAAAATAAAGCAAAAAAAATCATTTAATTTGCGTTACAAACGTTTTACGATGTGCCTGTGCATCGTTTCCTACATTTAGCCACACACATTCGCCATTCGACACATTCGAGTACATAATTAGAATTTGTCGATGCAACTGATAACAGTGAAATATGGTCAAAAAAAATCTTGATAAAAATTGTGTCAATTTCTAAAAATAAAATAAAATTTATTCAGACCATGAAGATCCACAAAAGGACAACGACTGTACAGAAATGGCATACTGAGGTACACACACTATGTTCAAATAATTAAATACAATAACCCCGCACCAAAAAGAGCTCGCACGAGGCGCAGACTAATTAACAACTTTCATATTGTGAGAAAGACTGAAAAAAAAGACTCGAGAAAACCGGCCGGCAAAAGACCGGTAAAATAAAAATAAAGCAAGAAACGAGCACTTGAGCTCCGCGCGCACATTCATAGTGAAAGTATCCAGCGTCTTCGATGTCTGGGCTCTCTTTTCTTGAACTTCAGTTTTTGTTCTATTTATTTTTATTTAATTTTTCTTATAGTACGAGTATCTGTAGAAACAATGATAAACTGGGTCAGGGATCCACGAAAGCCGGGTAAGAGCGCAACTGTTGCAACATTGAAATGTTACAGGTAAGTCAAAAAAAGCGGAAAATCTAAAATAGGAACTGCCCCCCTTATTCTACTTCGCTGAAGGAATAGAAAAGACAACCAAGCTTCCCTACCATTATTATGGTATAAAATTAAATAAAAGGGTGAAGAGAGCGCCTAAAATAAGGCAGGAAAAAGAGCAACTGCATCACATGTTCATGCAATGAATGCATCATTATTGCTAAGCCAATCACGAGAGGTCGATACCATAGCCATAACCAACTTCATCATCTTCATCATCATCATCATTTTTAGCCATCAAAAGTGCAGTCAGGTTCCATGTGCAATGTACCTCGCTGCTATGGGCTGCCACTGGTGCTGCAACGCGACCATGTGTCGCTAAGGGACCGGACCAGACTAGGTTTTTTTTTTTTCATAACAAAAATAGCACACCACACTAGGAATCTTTTATGTTCCCCTTTGCTTCTATAGAATGAAGCTCGATTGGCAATGGATGTCTTGTTCACTTCAAATGCCTCCAGATTCATCATGGTTCGTTCGAAAAAAAAAAAATTCAGTTAGCCAGCGAATGTAATTGGAATTCCAATAATGATCAAAGAAATCTATTTGGAAGGAGACTTTTATTTGCACTTCGAAAAATAATAACAAGGTTTACACTGATGGCCGAAAGTTTTAGGATATTTGAAGAGGAACATCACTTTTACGCTACCGAACCGGCACATGCAGAGGATATTGTTAAATCTTACCGGCTTTGAGTTAAAAGGAGTACTTTTGGACGAGGCCGAGGCAGGCAAAAAACCATCAGAGGCTGTCACAATTATTTAAGTAATACTGCTATTGTGAAAATTCTTAAGTCTTAACCGAATTTTCGGTAACAGTACGCATCAAGATTATTTTCGCAAACATTAACCTCAACTGAATGGCATATTCTTAACCGAAGGAGATTACATTGTCTTAAGCCCGTAGTAAATGACATGGAAATCGTTGCATGTACATGCGGCCCTGAAGTCATTCTGACGTCAAAATCTGTCACAATACTTGCATGGAGTTTACATGTCGTGTACTACCCATATTTGTGACAGTCGCATAGAGTCACGCATGTACATGTGAGTCCGCGCTACGCCTTTATCGCCATGGGAAAATCACATGCGAGCGCACGAATTCGTACCGTCCGCGTCGCATGTATTTCACATGAGCAGAATGTTTCAAGCATTAGGGCGCGGGCACAATGGCTTTATTTTGTTAAAAAAAAAAGAGTAAAACAATTAAAACGTTTTTTTTTATTTAATGCGAAGAATGATGCTCTTCATGATACATAAGCAAAATTTCATATTCATATTTTCTCGTTTGACCCCATACTAATACCAACGAGTTTCAGTTAAAATCTTTATCTGACGGTTTTCAAGTGTGTCATTAATACTTTCTAGAGTTCATTGTTCGCTCCACACGTGGGATGTAAGACGTATGAATTCTGCACTTCTGTAGCAAGATCCACCCATTATTCCGAATAGGAAGTTTTCTACAAACAATTTTGGGCCATGATTCACACAACATTTATTTAACAAACATATGAAATCTGCTTCAGCCTGATACAGTTGTGTGGAAAAAAAGTAGATATGGTTTGACTAATCAGGATGACAAAAATTTTTGCCCTTAATTTTTTTTTTTTTTTTTTGCAATTAATTTTTTTTGACTGAAGCTCTCAAAAAAATAAATCCATTGTGTCTCCATCCAATCGCGTTCTGTCAGCACAAGACGGTCAGAAGTACAAGATCAACTCGTTCGCACAATGGCATCAGGTTTTTAGATTACCTAGCAAGTAATCGAATTGGTCCGCTCAGCCTTTCACCAAAATACACCTCCTTTCAAGTTTGGGCATTATAATGCTCACTATACTCAGCTTTTTTGGAATTATTAATTTGATTTGTTGCCAAAATAGTAATCTTTTCCAGTTCATGCAAAAATAAATGCGAATAGTGAATAGTGACATGCGACGTTTTGGGACAAGTTATACATGCGGTGTACAACCGATATTTTTTGCATGCAACGACATTCGATGACAAGATGGCTGCAATGAATATTTAACTTGAATGCGTGATTTTTCGGTGACGTCAGGCCCGCATGTACATGCAACGATTTCCATGTACACTTCGGGCTTTAGAAAGCTTCTATCAGCTCCCCGACCTCATACTCCGCACTCCGACGCACTGAACATTGTCGCCAATATTTTAATTGATCCAAATCAGTGTGTTTAAAGGCAAAAAAAATTAACTGGATTTCCAAGTTGACAATAACTTCAAATTCATCGGTTTTTAAGCCGCGTATGACATCGTTTATTTAGAGTGACCAATGGTGTGACACCAGGCTCATTCTAAGGACCACTCCTCTATCCCTCATAAATGATTTTATTTTTATGTAACGTTATTGCAAGTATAATCTTTATGTTGATGATGTTCAGCTTTATATCTTTTTTCCGGTCAAACTAAAATTTGGTCTTTTTTATTTTAAATACCGCAAACGATCAACTTACCTACCAAACTTTTTGAATGACTAAGACTTTTCCAACCTTAAATTTCGTTAGATTTGGTTTAATTGGGCGTTTCAACCAGATTACAGATCACGCGCTAAGTTTCCAAAATCAAAAATATTGATGAAAGAAGACCGAACCTTTCTGTTTACTTTTTAATTTATGGAAGACAGTTCTTCATTCACGCTAAAACTCTTTGGATGCAATTCTCACCAAGGTTAAGATCAACTACCGAACCGAGCTGACTAATTCTACCGCTTCTTCATTTGATTAGCTTCTTTAGTTACAATATCTTGATTGAATTTAGTAGCCGATAATTCATGTAATTATTGTGCCAATTTCCAATGTTTAATTTTTTTAACACTGACTCTATTCTTATTTTGAATCGAAAAATTATTTTTAGTATATCAACATACAATTTATTTTTAAAGCAATGAAATATAAGAAAAAAACTATTTCTTTTGGCTATGAGAACAAATCAGTAATAAAGCTTTGCCTTAGAAGGTTCAAACTGAAATTTTACTAGTCACTTTATTTCGCGGTCGGGCTTTACGATGCAAAGGCATGAACCTCATCAAGGAAGAACATTCTTCGTTTGATCGTGGGCAGGTACTTCAAACTAATGATCTTTAAGGTTTTTTTATGACATGGATCATCGGTTGGCTTCTTCTAATTAAAAAAGTCTTAAAGATGTCCAAGACCTGCTTTCGAGGATTTCGGCCGATTTGCCCAATGTTGGTATAGCAACGAAATATCCAAAGGCGCATAATTGTAATCCCTTGGCGGCAAATAGAAAGCTTACTGTATCAATCGAGAGTTCATTTATCTTTCGAAAACAAGTAAGTGAAAAAACAATTGTCAAGTGTTTTCAAAAGTTTTGCTTAAACTTATTCCAATAGAAATGAGTATAAATTTCAAAAACCTGACTTCGGAAATTAAATTTATTGATGTTAATTTTATGAAATAATTCTACTATAAATATTTTTCGTTTGAATAGCAAAATATAAAAAGTTATATTAAACAATGAATGAATCGAATACACTATTCTTTCGAGTCCTCAAATAAGCATGAGCCAATTTCTGGTAATAAAACATCGGCTTTCGTGTATTGGGTAACGTTCATCGTTAAACGTGACATTTCTGCATCTGCCATCTTAGAAAAAAATACGCTCTAAATGCTTTTACTTCTCAATGACTAAGCGTTGATTTTCCGACTCCCAAATACATCAATTTGCTTGTTTATGCAAACGGCGGGATAAAAGTACGCCTCATCTGATAATAATCCCTGATGTTTATTCAAAATTCTCCTCACGCTAGTGCGACTGATGTTTATTTCCTGAGATATTAACGAATTATGAATCCAATTTCACAAACTTGCGTACACCCGCTGCAGTTGGTTTGGATCGAAATTTATTTTCAAATGTCTCACTATTTCGGCAACACAGCAAGCAATTTTCCAATATTTCCAATATTTATTTTTCAATCGCAAGTCGATCTATTTCGTACCGCGAAAATATCATACTGAGTTTCTGTTAATTTTTTGACAGCACAATTTCTGTCAGTGTCAAAATAACTTGTTTGGTTGACAAATACAACAAAATTTTCAAAAAACTTTCCCATTTTTTAGTGCAACGAGCAAACCATACATTTGATTCCTTTACGAATTCCATTTAACAGACCAACACGTTTATTGAGTTTGATACCAAAATGATAATGAGGATGACTTTAAACTTTTAACCTGCAGTGTAGATTGGACTGAGGAGAGATTAAAAATGAATGGACAATAATAGTTATAGAGTACTAGGCTAATGAAAACCAAGATGATGCCACACATGGGAAATGGTTAATACTGAAAAACGCAATGGTCTGATATTTAAATGAAAAGGCCATTAAACTTTTAGCAATATTTTTAGTCTTTGAAACGGTTACTTTTTTAACTTTTTTCACCTCTTTTTATTTATTTCTCTTGCTCAGCTTTTGATTTTTATTTTTTCTGCAAAATAAATTCGGCTTTTTGCTCAGTAAAGTGGGCATATGAGCAAAGAGCAAAGAGATTTGGAGGAATTTAATTGCTTAGGAAAGAAATAAAATTGAATACGCTGTCACAGAGTCGGAAAGGACATCATAAATCTTCGTTTCTTTTTTTTGGTTTGTACAACTGCAAGGTGTGTTCAACGTGCGACACTCGTGAATAAGCGAAGGACATCAATGACGAAGCATGAAAGAACTCTTTGATCTTGGGATTGGCATTTACGACGAATGTACAGGCTTTGTTACATGTTGTTGAATGAACGTTGTTGTGTTTTTTGTTCAATTTGAAATCAACACCGTTATAGGCATTTATATTCGCTAAGACATAGAAATGATAAATTAAGTTCTTTTTAAAATTTAGGAGTTAGATTTTAGTGAAAGAAATTATTTCATAAGATAAATTTGCCCAGAATGATTTAACATGCGAATGAATTTATAAAATTGAACTCAAAGCAGGACTACGTTATTCACGGTCATGAAATAATATGAAGAAAACGATTTCCGATGATCTTGAAGAACTAATTATCCAGGTGCCGCAGGGCAAAACAGCACATTTACTGCTAGTAATTATAAAGCGTTATCCAATAAGGACTTGAGAACTTTCTTTTAAATAAAATAAATCGATTGTGTGCTGTGTGGCTTGGGGCACTATCCTGTTGAAACCACATGTCGTCCAAGTCCATATCTTCCGACTCGGGCCAAAAATAATCGGTAATCATGGCGCGATAACGCTGGCCCAATAACGCTTCAATTCTTGAGTCGGCTTGATCTTGAATGGTTGTAATAAATTATAAATTGACAATCAATTGACAATGACAGTTCGATGATAAGTGAAAGGATGCGTTCACAAATTAAATTCAAAACCCTTTGTTTTAATATTACGAAAGATGAATACAGATTTGAATATTAAAGGTACAATAAACTATTTATAATATGAAGTAATTATATTGTTAATAAAAGGTAAATAATGTTTTTTATTAAATACAGATGACACGTAATTAGCTAATCAGAATCATCACTAGCACTTTCTGGAAAACTATTTTCTTAATGTTGAGGCGTTATTCATCTTTGAAACCGTAATTCTTTTTCTATGATTGTGCTTCTTCGAAATTTAAATGAGGATCCAGTGAATAATGACTTTATTTATGTCTGTTCTAGACGTTTTCTATGAATCAATTAGTCTAATGTTTTTGTACTCTTTTTGGCTGTTTTCTTAAACATCCTCTGAAAATTAGCCCACGGGCAATGGCAAAGAAGCTATGATATCGCTGCTGTGGATGAATAACTTATGAACAAGAAGCACTCATTTTGTACCATCCATATAGTTGTATGCAAAGCTTTGCAATCTCGAGGCAATCAGGCTTGAAAGTTTCGACGTTTATGTAATGACAACAGGAAATCAGGATATTTCTAATTGATCGATTGAGCTTAAAATAATGTTTGAGTCGGAAAATTTTGGATTATATTGAAAGTTCTGTTTATATATACGATGCCCCCCGCTTCCATCTAGTCCCCATCC
The DNA here is from genome assembly GCA_963555765.1 of Orthonevra nobilis. Taxonomy (NCBI): domain Eukaryota; kingdom Metazoa; phylum Arthropoda; class Insecta; order Diptera; family Syrphidae; genus Orthonevra; species Orthonevra nobilis. Next base: position 11,960,702 of record OY743226.1, on the reverse strand, counting down.
CGTTGTAGTTCAAACAATTTACTCACAGTCAAATCAAGTAAATTTTATAGAGGAATTCTAACTTTGCATTCTGATATGGTCATATTTCCTGGGTAGCAGGTTTTTTTCGTAACGTACGATATAATACTGGATACAAGGAAGCTCCTCTTGTAGTCTCTTTTGGTTAAGCTTGTATCATTTGGCATACACGTTATGAACGCACGTCGGATCACTTGTTGCATTTTCTTTAGCTTTTAATGTGAAGCTTCCAATGCCAATTTCATAGTTTTTGCTGTTGCTTCTCTTCCTGACTTTAAGAAGCTAGATTCATCTGCATACGTTTGCTGTTTGGAAGAAATGTGTTCGACAAACGATTGAATGTTCCTTTGTTTACTGCGAAGTGATGTTGCAGTAAAACTCTTTGTCGGTCTATCTTTAACTTGATTTATTTTAGTTGTCTGACCAATTTCTACCAATTGCGGTAGGTTCATCTGTCCACTTAGGCATTGCGAATTCTTTTTAAGAAATTTATCTTGACTGTTATGACTTACTTTCAATTTGACAGCCAACTCCATCAGAGGTCACGTACAGTTTATAATTTCAGGTGCTTGAATAATTAATTTTTTTTTAGCCGATGCCAAAAAACTTCATTCTTTTGAAAGTTCATAGTATAAGCTACGAAAGACTAAAAACTTTTTTTTTAATATAAGTTCATTGTTGAATTGAGAATTTTTCAACAAATTTTCATTTTTCCCGCTTTTTGGTCTATTTGTAAATTTTTATTAACAGCGGCTTGAAACTTTTGGCTTTAGCCATACAGTAGACACTGCAAAAAGTAACCCAGTGTTTTTTTTAGAGATTTTCAGGAAGCTCAGTAAACTTTCAAACTCGAACGTTCGTCAAAACACCTAGTTTACATTCCGTGCACTCGAAAATTTGGTGTACAAAAGCCAGGTTATTGGAAAAAGTTTCCAATGCAGACTTGGCGATTCTCACGCAAAACTTGATGCCAATCCTTCGCTTCATTGCGGCTGGCACGGCTGAGACTTAGAGTTTCACGGAAATGCGGATGTTCCGAAACGGCTATAGCCTGGATTGCGTAAACCGCTGCATCAATCAATCAATTGATTTTCCAACGCTGGCAGTGCAGTTTCGATTCTACGAATTTCTAAGAATTCATTCATAAGAATTTTTGAACAAGTATACTATATTTACAGATGCACGTTAATACAATATTTGTGGTTCAGATGGTGGGTGTATGATATGGACAAAAAAAAAAGCCGAGATGGAGGAAAAGCATCTTAAACCGATTTTGAAGCATGGCGGGGACTCTGTGTTAGTTTGGGGTATGAATGCCAATGGTGTAGGAAACTTCCACTTTTTGATGGTTTAATGCACCATAAACAATATTTTAAACATCCTCAAGACACACCTCCAATATAGTGCGAACAAAATGGGATTTAATACCGACTACATTTTAGGCCAGGATAATGATCCGAAACAAACAGCCTAGAACACTAAAATGTGGCTGCTTCATTATACGCCACAGTGGGTTGAAATACCACCCCAACCGCCAGATATTATTTGGAACAAAGCTGATTTAAGAACCGCTTTAACGCAAGAATGGGACCTTATAACACCGGTTGTTACTCAAAATCTAGTCGATTCTATTTTATTAACAATATGTTTTTGTTTTTTAGCTGAGTATTTTATAGAGAATTAATATATAGATTTATGAGTTCTGCTGACCCTTTTGGTTTTTTTTTCTACAAGAATTATTTCTCTCACCTTGGTGTGTGAGCGAAAAGTTCTTGGAGTCACGGTATGTGCTTTGAAAGAGATTTTTTTTAAATTCGCATTTAATTAAACTCAGCGTTTCTAATTACATATATGACCAGCCAAAATTGCAACTTTTAATTAATTAATTAGTTAAAACATGGCTAATCAAATGTTAACTTATAGTGTAACTGTTGTTTTAAATTCAATAACAATTAGTGTTTATGCATCAAAAGTGCTTACATCCATGGTCGAAGAAATGTATACACCATCAAAATACGCTAATCATATGACCATGCTCTATAACGTTTACACGGAATCTTCGTTGCGCGAGTCCGACTAGCATTTGGCCAGTTTCTTTTTTTCAATTGTTTCTTGCCAATTAATTGCGAATTCATCCTAGTTTAATAACTTGGTTGAAACTTTTTTTGTGCTCAAGACCTTGCACATCTGAAAAATTAGGATCATTTATATTTTTTTTTTTAATTTTTCCAGTGAAATGGAAAATCGTCTTCGTCTCGATAAGCCTTCATTTCTTGGAGAGCAATATCTAGAGTTGGTAAGTAAATAAAATAAGCATCCATAATGATTGGCAACTTTCTTACAAAAGCAATCATTTCAATGATTTAATGAATCCAATTTAAGCAACAATCGCAATCTGGTCTTGAATCATCTAAAGCGTGTCGTCTGATTAGCTAGATCGTATCCTATGTCCCCAGCTCTGGGTGGATTTCTTTACTCGCGCTGCCTACCTCTTTGCACTTGACATACTACCTCTTCTAAGACAGAGTTAGACGAGAGGTGAACCTATTCACGACGAGTGCTATCAATTGAACTCAATTAGACTTAATTCATTAAATTGACAAATATAAATCGTTGGAAACTGCTTTTTTTGCTAATGTCCTCACAGCACCACCTCCACAAAACACAAAGCCGTTCGTTCGTTCGTTCGTGCAGACGTAAATATTCCTAATGGCATGTAATTTGAATTATGATTGCAAGTCCATTAGTCGTACAAAAAATCGGCCAGCAATTACCTATGATATTATGAAACGCAGCAAAACAACAAAACAATATGTCACCACGAAACGCCCTTTTTGCGTTAAAACAAACGAATTTTCGCACAAATTATTACAAAGAGAACAAAACTAAGAGCATCTTGTAAGAGCATCTTGTAAGAGAATGACGAACTTATACTCAAATAACACTCTGATCCAAGAATAAAGATCCAGAACTAAGTTTCAAATGTGACAAAGCCATTTCGATCGCTAAATTGTCTTCTTACCAGTTTGATACAATATAAACCGCCCACATTCTTTCGAAATTAATTAATCCTCCAAGCACGACCAAAAAACAAACAAAATATCTGCAATTTTTTTTTTTTCAAATCGAAGAGCATTCCACACCCTCTAGAAAAAAATCATCATCACAGCTTTTCACATCTCATTTCTCACACTCTTACATCGCACTCTTTTTTTTATTTTTGCAAATTTTCAATCCATCTCGTTTATACTTGTATGGCTGTCGCACCTATCATTCCTTTCCTTTTCTCTTTCCGCAAAGCAGAAATTTTCCACAACTCCAATTGCGATTTTTTTTTTCTTCGGCTTATTCTTCTTCTTTAAAACTCAAACTTGACCCGTTTTCCCACTTGCACGACTTAAAAACAAAAAAACGATAGCCAAACATATTTCGAAATAAACGACTTTTCAAATCAATTTTTCAGCATTCAATTTCGAATCACTGCACAAATTACACACACACAAGACAAATCGAACGGAATTTCGAATTTGAAATTTCTTTTCTTTTTCTTCGTGCGCTGAACTTGACAGGCTCGCGAATTTCGTCGGCTCTTTTACACTCGATGCGGTGTTGGACAGACATGCAGCGGCGAAAAGAGCGAACTCTAGCTGGCAACAAATGCAAACGAAAGAGCCAGCGAAATTCGTGTCTCGTCACCGTTCGTCCTACTTGCCCTACTCAAAGAAGAGCAAGATGGAAAAAAAAATTCTATTCTTTTTTTTTTTCGGTAGGAAGATATTTACCAAAAATTTTAACAAGGACTTTTTTTTTTTTGCTTTACAGATGATTCAATCGCCGTCGGTTGGTTTTGAGCATTTTCACGCGGCGTTCACAATATGACAATGGCACGCGCTGCGCGTTTTCTTTGGATGCGAGAATTGCTTTCGTATCGATAACTGATAGTTTTTTTTTTTTTTGCTTTTTGTTAAAGGTTTCTTCTGTGTTCTTCGTGCGTAGAACTCGGAAAATAGGGAAAAAAAAAAAGCCGAACCGAATGACACTGGCAGCGAAATCGAACTGAACGGACTGACAAAGGCGAAAATATTTGACAATTGGAGTTTTTCTGTGTGTAGCCGCAGTCGAAGCGAAGTGACATTGGAAAAACGGAATAGTAGATCACTGCGAATGGGCGTGGGGATGGGTCAAGTTGCCGAAATTGTAGTAGATCTTATGATAGATTACTCAACAAAATTCTCAAAGGATGCTAATGTTGCAACAGAGAAAATAGCAGCGTCTATGTAAATATATCTTTAATGTCGGATATAGAACAGCGCGTAGACCGCTTGTGCTGTGTTGTGTTTACAACCACGCTTTAATATATACAGTAAGCGACAAAAAATCATGGCACTTGTAGCAAATAGCAAAGAAAGTTCGTTTATTCATGCATTTTTGCATCCGATTTACATACAAGTCGCCTATGTTTAGTCCCCACTTACTGTCCTTTAAGATCCAGGTCCTCTCCTTATTATTATTTTGAATTACTTTTGTCGTATTTCCAAAAATTTCTACAAATGCTTTTCATTTGACGACAAGCATTACCTTAATACATTGCCGTTTCTCATTGAACTTTGGCACGTAAGGAAATAACGGAAAAGGAGAGAAAAATGATTCTTAATACGAGAAAAGATGGTATGACATACGTACAGATCGGGAAACATTTCATGAGAAATAAATCATCCATAACAAATGTTATATCACAATTTGAAGAGGAGAAAAGAATAACAAATAAAGAAAGAAAAGGACGTCCCAAATTAATAAGACAGCGTGAAGAACGATCAATAATAGGAAAAATTAACAAAAATCCTAGAGTAACTGGTCCTTAACTGACGTCTAAAGTCGAAGAAGAATTTAGAAAAGAATTTTCGTCCTGTACCGTTTCAGAAAATTATTCGTAAGGCTTGTGACAAAAGTAAAATAAATCCTTCATATCCAAATTAACCAAAAAAATAGACTTGAATTCGCGAAACAATACGTTAATGCTCCATATGACTTCTGGAGTAAAGTTTATCCCTAGGACGAATCAAAATTTTATATATTTGGATCTGGAGGCCGCATTTTAGTATTGCGTCGCCCATGTGAAGCACTCTTACCAAAGAATTTACATCCTACAATCAAGGACGGTGGTTGTGGGGTCATGATATGCGTTTGCATGTCCGCACAAGGAGTCAGGAACATCAAGTTCATTGAAACTACCAAGGATAGATTCGGCTACCTTAACATTTTAAAAAAAAGCTTATAGGAAAGTGCACAAAAGTATACAGCATATATCGTTTAACAATGGATCGCTTTTTACTCCTCCCATATTTTAGTTACCCCACCACAATCTCCAGACCTCAATCGAATTGAAAACCTATGGAGCGTCAACTACACGAAAAAGTTGAAAAAGTTGGTAGATTCCATGCAGAGACGTATACTAGCTGTAAGACAAGCAAAAGGATATCATACGAAATATTAAAATGTTGTTTTTTTTAAATATTTTTATAATAGGTGCCAACACTTTTGTCATACTCCAATACGTTTATTTAAAATAAAGTGTTACTGTTTTTCTTCCTTTGAACTATTTTTATTTATTTTGTTTTGTAAATATAAATAGCATTGTTTAACACACTAAAAATTCTTTTAATATTTTTTGTTTGTTTTTTTTTACCTTTCGATATTATTACTTTAAAATTGCAGCTATTGTGCGTGAGTGACATGAGTTTTGTCTGCATTTTGACTGCATATCAGATTTAACAGTTTGAAATTGTGTTTCTTCACTGTCGATTTGTCGGAAGGCACCTACCCAGTTATATTTTATCAGGAGTTAGGCTCTATTAACAAACTGGTTATCCTGTGAAAAAAACGAAAATCTCATTAGTTAGAATATGGTACAAACAAAAACATTTAATTATTACTCCTCTGTTTAGTTTTATTCTTGGTTTCTAATATGATTGATGAGCTCTCTTTTGAAGGTCACGATATTTGACTCATTTTTTATCTTACAAGACTTTTAGCCTTTATACATCAACACATTTTGGGCTCTTGAGTCTCTACAGAGTTGTGGCCGGAAATTCGTTCATAAACTATACGGCTGCACAATTTCGATATTAACTAAGTTTGATGAAAAATAGTTCGGTAACAATTTATGTTTCATCTTTAATCGCGATTCTTTGCTTGATATTAAGCCACTTTAACACGCCATCATCCACGAAATCGGAGTGTAAGAGTAACATTTCAAAATAATTCTCATTGCTTTATTTTTTAGAGTTTGGAGACTGTCAATATTTTCATTATTTCCCATATTTATAATAGTTTTGCCTACAAATTTGGGATTAATAATTTTATTTGGCTTAAAATGAAACAGCGTCTTCAAAAAACAAAGCCTTTATGAGATTTAACTTCTGATATCTCCTTCTTCAGTAAAGAGTACCCCAAGGATCTGTGTATGGAGTTCTGTTTTTGCGATAAATTAATTAATATACTTTATTCCTCATCTCTTTTTAAAAAATGCCTTCTTCCAGAAAATACCCAGATGTTGCCGTGCGTTAAACTGCAAAAATATTTTTAAGCTCCATTTTCAAAAACAATACAATTCGGAAGTGTTCATTGGCAATATATTCACATTAAGACAAAGAATTTGTCTTAAAATCTCCAAAATGCAATTAAAGCAAATGCAATACATTTGGAACATTGATACTGCTTTCACCTGAACTGTCAATAAGGCTTTTGCCATTAAAACACTATCAACATCAGATTTGCAATACCTAAGTGCGTTGTCTCCTGTCAAAGGACTTCGAAAGAAAACTGGACGTATTGGTTGAACATACTTGTGGTTTGCATTTAAGTAGGCGAAAACACATATATGATAAATCAGTTTACCCTACAATTTTTGATTTCCATAATTTTAGCAATGAACTATTAGAATAGGAAAAAAGGACACCGGTTGGAAATCATATCTTCCAACATAAACCTTCAGAACATTTCTTTAAAAATACATTGAACTTCGCAATTATGTATCAGCGACCAAAAAATTTGCTTTCTTATGATATGAAAATAATCATTATTTAATACCAATTAAAACGGAATATTTTCTAAACCTTGTGTGTAAAACCAACGCATATGTTTAGGATCCAATAACTTACAAATAACTTAAGATAGTCATTTTCGTCATGAATAATTTAGTTATAATTCACATTTCTACAAATTTCATAAGTCATATTTATGTACAGATAAATTTTGTCTGCCGTTCATTGGTTTTGGTTCTGGTCAAATTTCCAAACTTTACTGACTTACTGGCGACTCTATTTGCTCACCTAATTGTAAGTAATAAAAACCCACTTAGTTCCACCCAATTTGGCTTTCAGGTCAAAAGAAGTGAAAAGAGTGATCGGTTTCAAAAAGGACTGAGATTCAAGCTTGGTTCTTGTTGTAACTGGATTGAAAGATCGAATTCGAAAGGGGCTAAGTTTAAAAGTTCTTCTCTCACGAAGAGCTACATTTTTGTCATCTATGATTTTTGGTATATATACCGTTTGTTTTTTCGCGTCTAAATATTTGAACTCGGCATTTCCTTGTTTTTATTCTCCACGCTACAAACATAAACACGCCTCTATCTCTCTCTCTTTTCTTTCTATCTCAAACTCAATCTTTTAACTCAAGTCCATCCGAGAACATTTAATGATCGGATCAAGTTAATCATATTTGAATTCGATCTGCGTTTACATGACACCCAATTTGGATCGAATCTGCAACCACATGTACCCTGTTTAGTTGGCGTAATGAATCTGGCTTCGATGATGCTGTCATTTATTTTATACAAACGATAAATAGTGACTGTACCATATTCGGAAACTGAATAAAACTTCCACCTGGAAGATCAACTAGAAATTGCTGTACAGAAATGGCTTGACCCCCGATCTTAAGGCGACAATTACACTTTTTGCTCACGTAGAAAGATCTGGATTTGTTGTCGTGTGGTATTGTTTGGTATGAAGGCAGGGATGGAGGGAATGTCGCACGTTCAAGTTCAACATATTCTGCACGAAGAATTTGGTTTGTGAACAATTATAAGCCAATTCAACGAAGTTCTTTAGCCCGCTTAAACACAACCCGGTTATCGGTCGTTGCGTGGTTTAATAATTTACACTCGTGAAAGTTGGTTGTGACCAGGAGAACTGCTGCGAAGACCGTGGAATCGATGCCTATATATTTTATTTCGGTGCTCACAGCGATGGGTCACCGGCTCACACCTCAATCAGCTTTGGTAATTTGATGAATTGCGTTATGAATAACCGTACCCAATCTCCGTATTTTCCTGACTTTAAATATGCCTCGGAGGGACTCGGATCCAACGATAAGGTGATCTCCTCCACAGAAACCTTTTATGTAGAGTTCGTATTTTTTAAAATTTAGAATGCCGCTGTGAGCTGATTTAAGTTTTTTTTTAAAAAAAAAAGGTTTCTTGGAAATAGAATTTTCTAAAGCTTCCAGCGGTCTTCTTTAAATTGAATAATTTGGAAACTTTCATCATAACTGTACACATGGCTGCCAAACAACTACATGAAACAAGTAATATATCTTTTTCCATTGAGCTCCTCAGATATCTCCCTCAGCTATTCATTTAAATCTCGTCACCTCTCACTCACACTCAACGAAAAAAGCGCCAAAAAAGAGCGCAACTTCTCCGTTCATATTGCTCTTCCAATACAACTCCATTTCATTCGGCTACAAACATTCGCCCAGAGAGGAAGTATCCGTTCTCAAGTCGTGTTTACAATCTTCTAAAGAAAATAAATCTATTTGTGTTTTGTGAATACACTTTTCAATAAAAAGTTCAGTTAAAGAAAATTCAGGTAACTATTCAAAATTAATTATACCCCGTTCTAGATGTAAACGCTTTGTAATAATTACAATTTCTGCATTTAACAGATTTTGGTTAAGATTGCATGTTTTCATTGTTGAATTAGAAAAATTCTTAAATGCAATTTTATGAATTTAATTAATCGGTGTATTTAGTTTAAATGAAGGCACGCCATTTGCGCGGCCATTTTCATTGTCTAGTGGAGGCTCTCCTTTTTGGCCCCGATTACAAGGTGTACTTTGCTGCTGGGGGATTCACAATTCCCAAAAATTTCTTTGAAATGCTAGTTTTTTTTTTAATTGTTCCGCTTTCAATTCAATCTCGATTTTATAGTTTTGAAAAGATTTTCTGGAAATTTTATTAGTTTTTTCGGCGGCCAGGAGTTTTTTTTTTTTTTTATTTCACTTGTTTTACATTCAATTTCTGGTCCGCCATTTTCTTTTATCTTTAGTGTTGTTTTTGTCTGCATGCATGTATGCAGAATTTGTTTTTTTTTTTTATTTATTTCTTCAAATGTTGTTTTCTCTTTTTATTTTTCGAATGAAAGCTATTTTTGTTTGTTTGAAAACATTTTTGCGCGCAATTTAATTTATCTATATATTAATTATTTGTTTTTTTTTGTCTTTATTGTAGTATGGCTCGTACTAAGCAGACTGCTCGTAAATCTACGGGAGGAAAGGCCCCACGTAAACAGCTGGCAACAAAGGCAGCACGTAAATCAGCACCATCTACTGGTGGTGTTAAGAAGCCCCATCGTTACCGTCCCGGTACAGTGGCCCTTCGTGAGATTCGTCGTTACCAGAAATCCACCGAATTGTTGATCCGCAAATTGCCATTCCAACGTTTGGTAAGAGAAATCGCGCAGGACTTCAAGACCGATTTGCGTTTCCAATCGGCCGCTATTGGTGCCCTTCAAGAAGCCAGCGAAGCCTATTTGGTTGGCCTCTTCGAAGACACCAACTTGTGCGCAATTCACGCCAAGCGTGTCACCATCATGCCAAAAGATATCCAATTGGCTCGACGAATCCGTGGCGAACGTGCTTAAATTTTCACCAGCTACGTTTATCTACATATATCTAAATACAGCAGCATAAGTTTTATAAAATGGATGACAAGAGGAGTATGTTACAAGCATCCCGTCTTTGGGATGCTGACTTCACAGAAAAAAAAAAAAAAAAAAGACGAACAGCACCGAAGGAGTGGCAGAACATTCACAAATTTCTTCTTTTTTTTTTTAACTACATCTATATTAACGCCAGAAGTTGTGTTTCTTTTTTTCGGTATTTATAATTAATGTTAAGATTAGAATTACAAAAAAAAAAAAAAATCCCTTTTGTTTGGAAATTCGTCTCCAGCGATGGAGTAAAGTTGTAATTTCTCACATGATGCTCTGAATAAATATTTTCTTTTCTCGGAAAGGGACATTTGTGTGTTTTCATATTTTTTCTACAGGAATGGACGGCATCGTTATTGATTTTCTGTGAAGTAAGAACATGCGCCCAAAGATCAAATGCGGTTGTTTGTTTTTTTTTTTTTAACTTTATTTTTTACAGAAAAACTAAACATACAATCTCATAAAATAAAGATGCCCTATTACTGATCTAACTTCCTTGCATCAATTCCGAGTTCTAGGAGTCGTTTTTCTACATCCTTCGTGTCGAGACCGTTATCTCTATTATACTTATAACTAACGACGAGCTGTTGCTCTTCAAGACCTTCGATGTGATCGAATAAAGTCCCCTCAAGTTTTCGGTCGATATCGTTTTCCTCCCTCAAGATGCAAAAGTAGATGAGGAATATCGCAAGGCTTCCAGAGATGACGTATGGTTGATACCAGAGCGCTTCATCAGAGCCACCACTGTGTGTGTCTTTAGCACGCCAAGTTGCGGCACCACTTCCGAAATATTTCACAGGCGTATTGTCTAGCTCTTCATCTCTGGGTGAAGAGGTTTTTGCAAATCTTGTGGATGTTGTCAAGCCTCTTGAGCCACCGGCTGACAGAACTCTAGAATTATATAAATAAAACCCTTGTCTTGAAAGTGGTAAACAAATAGTACCTTTGGCGAAAGAGCAATTGCAAATTCTTGAAAGCAACACGAGGAATCATGTCGAAACGTGTTTTCTTGATTTGTAAATTCAAAAATTTCTATTTCTTGTGAAATATTTTTTAAAATAAAGAAATATTACATTAAGACGACCATAACCTAGAAATTTGACTGTCTTGACATTTGTATGACAAGTGATGCCAAAATAGGAATTTTATGAAAAAATGTTTAATTAAAATCGAGCATTAATTTTTACTACATTCTTCATTTATGCAAATCCTAGTATTTTTATGATAGCTTAAAAAAGAAAATGAAAAGAAATACAATAAATTATTTCTCGAAATATAATAATTTATTTCTCGAAAAAGTTTCGAAACTAAGGATTATCGAAAATATACCCAAATTCTTAAGCTCTTGACAGTCTCAACATATTCGACTATGTCCTCACCTGAAATTGGAAATTTATGGATAAGAATTGCGTGATCGACTGTATCAAACCCCTTCGAAAGATCTAGGAAACAAAGAAACGATACTAAGTCGTGTTCCATAGAGTTTTGAAGGTGATTCGTGACTTTTAAAAGAGCTGATACAGAACCGCGCGTCGGTCTAAATCCTGACTGATAATCACACAATAGCTTCTTCCTATTTAAAAAATGCATTATTTGTCTGTGAAGAAGCTTTTCGAGAACCTTCGACAAAAACGGGCTTCAGGACAAATCATTTTTGCGAAACGTGCAATAACCATGTGTTGAATGCCTCGAAAGAAAATGTTGATGAGAAAAATGTTATTGTTGCTGCAACCTGCCTTCCTTAAATTAAAAAGAAAGACTAATTTATATATATTTCAAAGAAAAATAATTGAATAAGTAAGAGCTTGTGTAAATCAAAATATAAACGAAGATGTAAAGCGTTCGCTAACGCTCTACTTTATATAAAACAGGCATAATTGTTTGTACATTGTAAAAATGACAACCAGTGCCAAATAACGTTCAAACTAAAACCAGATTAGTATTCAATGAGATTTGGCACCACCTAAGACATCGAAAAAGATCATCGCGCAGCCCACATTGTTTTGATGAATTTTGACGCTTTACCGCGCTTTCTGTCATTTTTAAAACAACTTAACATTTAGCTTAAAATAATTATTTATCTGTTAAAAATGGCAAGTGAAGATTTATTTGATGCGCCCTTTTCCGAGGATGCCGTTCCAGAATTTGACCATGAGATTGAAGAAGCCACCGAAGAGGTCCAGGCTACAGAATCACCAACAGAAGATATAGCCATGAATGTGGACGAAAGGACATCACCCCAACCAGAAGTTTCAAAACGTAACAGCCGAATGTCATGAAAATATACCCTATTCTCCAGTTGCCTATTCATTTCAGAAAAATGGGAAAAAAACACCGAACATCAGAAGCTCATTCACCTCCCACTTGCACGCATAAGAAACATAATGAAACTTGACCCTGACCTGCACATTGCCTCGAACGAAGCCGTATTTTGTGTCACCCGCGCGACAGAACTCTTTGTTGGGTCAATAGCTAGAGAGTCCTACAATTGCACAACACAACAAAAGAAGAAAACCATTCAAAGGAAAGATGTTGATATGGCCATTGAAAACGTCGAAACTTTGGAATTCCTTGATGGTGCCATGTTTTAATAAATTTTCCTAGCCACTTATTTTCAAAAGATAACGTTAACTTTTACAGCTGTGAATTACTCTACTCTTGATTTAAAACAATAAAAAAAAAACATTTGTTTAGTGTAAATAAATAACATGCTGCGCAAATACATAAAATATCGCCCTTGTCCACCGCAAAAACATTTTCGCCCACACTATATGCCATTCGCCAGAAAAACATCGCATCTCGTAAATATCGTAAGATTCCAACAGTACGCTTGTCTCTCTCAGTCCGCCGATGAATCCACGAAACACACAACCCGCGATTTCTTTCTGTATTCCATCAGGAGAAAAAAAAAACCGCCGCCATATTGGGTTGAGACACAAATGAGTTATCAGCTCGTCGAAGCTCGGTCTAGAGATTTTTCCAAATTTTTGGGTGAAAATCGTTTCAAAAAAAAAAAGTTGGTGAAAATGTTAGTAAAGTGTGAATTGAGTGTTTGAATTAAGCAAAAAACGGTAAGCATTTTGTAAAAGTGATTTTCACCGGTTGTTGGGTAAAAAAAATTTTCACCGCCGTTTTTTCAGTGTTTGTTCGAAATTTTCATTCTTCAAATGAGTGACAGAATTTTCCTGGATACAATTTGGAAAGTTCTTCGAATGATGTTTTGAAATGCATTGAACAAGTCATTGCAATATGATTTTCCAGTTCGGTTTTTGGGTTTTTTTTAGTAAAGGCGGGAAAAAATGTTGATCTTTTCGTTTTTATTATTATTTTTTCAATTCTTTTTGTGATATTTTCCTTACGTCTTTATGTTCGACCGTTCGTTCATTTGTCCAAATGCATACATATAGAAAAGTATATGTACGTACGAATTGTATGATAGCCTGTTTGCAAAATATACACCATGATTTTTTTTTTGATTCTTCCACTGTGCTCGTGCTTTTCTTACTTTTTATATTTTCGCCTTCGTTTCACTTTTGTTCATTTTATATATTTTTATTCAATTCTTTTCCATTTTCCAAGTTGAAAGGGTTGCCAGGGAAAAAATATTAAAAGGTAAAATATTTAGCAGCTGCTGATATCAATAAGATTACTCATTATATATGTAAATATTGTATCGGGTGGGGTCTTATTCGAACAAGTTGAATAATTAAATAATTGCATCTGAAATCAGAATTGTAATAATAGTGTTATCGCTAATTGTTCAAAAAGTCATTAATAATTTTTCAAAGAAAACATCACAAAATGAATTTCACTACTTTGTTTATGTATTAAATTTTTTTAGTTTTTACGATTGCGTATAGTTATTAGTCGACAAAGTAAAACGGTCAGTATGAGCGGTGTGATTACGATTGGATTGGATGCCTCGTTATTCTCAACTTACTTATATGGCATAAAAGTTTGGAATTGAAGTGGGCCTCAACTAATAAGTCATTTCAGCCTCCTCGGTTGGTAGATAATATTTGCCATTATGACCGCTAATAAATGTACGTTTTCTGGTAAAGATTCCAAAACTAGTCAGGCCGGAGCGTTGTCGCTGTGCAGCAATGCTTGCAACCTTTTCTCCCACACTCCATGTATGCAAACGCGACAAAGGAGAGTTTTTTTCTATCTCAAAGCAACCAAGAGCATGTATAATGTCAATTTGGTCGTTCTATGAGACCTATGAGCAACGCAACAGCAAGCGTTTTTCGTCGTTATCCTGGACCAGCGGACAAGTTACTAGCTTTGTGTAGTTCGTCTAAGTAAATGTCAGTCGAGGCCTTAGACTCGGTGAACATCGATTTCGAACTTTTGTGTTTTTTCAGATATCAAGAAACCGCGCTGACATGCAAATGTGAAAGCCGGTTGGTATCAAGCATTTCTGCATGGTTCTATAGCAGCGAGCAGAACTCGTTACATTCGCTAACCAGGATTCAATTAAAAATATATGTAAATTTGAATTCACGTAAATATGTTACCGAAAATGTTCATGAAACATTACTCTACTTATTTCAACCATTTATTTATATAAACATTATTTTGTTCGATGTCATTTTGCTTTCTCTCAGTTAGGTGCATAAGTCGTTATTCATAAAAAGGTTTTTTTTTCTAAAAACTGAAGAAATCGTTGATTTACAGAGTCGGATGACGCATGCCAGCAGAGTATGAAGGAACACAGCTCCTTTCCGAAATAAGCGCTTAGATTGACAAAAGGTAGGGAGTTCGTCTTTACGCAAGGAACCCTATTTAACATTATTTTGTCAGACATAGTAAATTTGTTTTAGACAAAGTTTTCGCAGCGATTCCGTTGTGGAGTTTTAAAAAAATACCAACTTCAGCTTTCAGAAAACTGATTGCCTGACTTTCCCGACCAGCCAATACGATCTTCTCTGGTTATGCGTCTTTCTTGAAAAACGTTATCTTGCTGATTATTTTGTAAAACTAGTAAGTAAATAAAATCTTTGTCTTAGTTTCTATCGCAACCCAACTTATTGTCATTTGCTCTGGCAACTCTGCCCCACAGTACACGAAGAAGACCCATAAAGCAATTGACAAATCAAAAAGAAGTAAATTAAATGGTTTGGTTGACGATGCGATGGGGTGATGGAGCCTCTCCCTCCAATTTTTATTTTGTGTTTTACTTCTTCTTTTTTTTACATGTTTTTATTCTTTTTTCTTTTCAACTTTTGTCTGTACATCATCTAAATTTTTGTTTCGTGCTATGCATGTTATTACGTGTTTGTATTTGCTTGTGGTTATTTTTGCCATTTCGTTTTGTGCTAACAATTCTACTTTGGGCGGGCATGCTTTCCACTTTTTATTTTTCTATCTCTCTGCGTTTGCGAATGACGTCAAATGTTTTTAAACATATTCGTCTTTCTTGCCTTTTGCCTTCCTTTCATCATCGTAACAGTGCCGCGCCGCCCCACCTAAACACCCCAAATGGCATGGTACAACAAGTGCAAAACGCAAAAACAAAAATAAACCAGTTTTCAAGTGTACAACTAGCTTTTGTAGGGACTGTATTTTTTTTGAAAATTATTCTATATGTACGTGCGAGTGTGTGGCTTTCCTTTTGATTCGCCTTTTCCACTTGGAAGGTGGCGGAAAATGCCAGTAGCAGCACACACACACGGAGGTTGTCCTGCGGTGCTTGGTGTGGGTGGTGTGGTCCTAAAGGAGCCTGCCGACGCCGAGTGTGAATTGAACGGGAGAGTGGGGCTGGCTTAGTTGCGATTCGTTTTGTTTAAGGATGTTGCTAAGGAGGGAAAATTGTGAAATGCAGCAGCGGGGTGGATAGGCTTATCTACATTCTGACTGACGATTTCGTTTTTGATGGATACACATCCTAAATTTAGCTCTCAACACACATTCACATGTTACTGCTGCTCCACTGGCCACCAGCCACCAGTCACCACTATTCACGCACTTCACCGCCCACCCGGGGCAAAGGTTGCCTGTGCTATCTGATTGATTGAAGATTATGCAATCGTTCGCACTTAGACTAGCGCTGTGGCGTGAATAATTGTTTGATATACGTATATGTATGTATATTCGTCGCGTCGTCGGAAACAATGAGATCAGAGTTCTTTGCATCGACGGAATATGTACATAAATATACATACAAGTTTTTCACGCGTTTTAAGCTCTTATCAGAAACAACTTCACGAATGGTTGTTTTATCTAAAGTTTTATTTTATAAATTTATGTTTTTTTTTTTTTGTACAGTACACATACATGACACTTTTGTATGTGTACTATATATTTTTTTTTTTAAATTAATTTTTATGCTTACATAATGTGGGTAATGATCTTTTGAGCTCTAGACTATGTTTTTCGACGCGAAGGATATGCACTAACAGTAGGTCCGTCGGAAGATCCAATTTTCGCGGTACACTCACAATTTCAGTCCCGAATTTATTTATCTTAAATTTTTAGTTATGAAATGTTTCATACCAACTTGATTAACAAGTTCTCGGAATTTATTCAGAAAATTAAAAAAACGACTTCCTTAAGATTGCAGAAGCCTATTGCAAAAATAAAATAAAAGAACCATGGAGCCTGTACCAACACCATTAGTCCTCAATTAATCCGAATGGGTCTCCGGAAAAATACCCAATAAATACCAAGCGCAAGATGAACAGATGCTTCCTACGGCTGCGACTTGGACATACACAGTTAACACATAGCCACCTTCTCAACAGAGACCCACCTCCGATATGCTTTTTTTGTTGTGCAAATAAAACACCTTACATCCGAATGCAATACAATTAACTCACTTTGTATTTCTCTTTACAACAAGAATCTGAAAACTCTACCTCTAATTACTTCTTATCAAAATATATTTAATGTTTACACACTTCTACAAAAACTAAATCTTGAAAATAGTATCTAACATATAATTACACTAAATTTTTTACAATAACCTCTGTGATCCCAGCCGAAAGCCGTTGTAGCTAGTGCTGTAGTTTTAAACATATTATCTGTACATTTATTCAAAAACTAATAGAATAATAATAATTAAAATAATAACAAGTTTATTCATCTAAATCTATATTGTCCCCTTCAAAGTAAGCCCCATCGAGTGCAACACGCTTATGCCAGCACTTGATCCAATCCTGGAAACATTTTTTATATTCGGTTTTCGAAATGTCCATCAGTGCTTCCTGCGATTTATCAAATACTTCGTTTCGGTTGCTAAAACGCGTTCCCCGTAATGGTTTTTTAACTCGATTGAACAGAAAGAAGTCACAGGGGGCAAAATCAAGTGAATTCGATGACTGTTGGATGGTATTTTTTGCATTTCTCGTCAAAACATTACGAATAATGATGGCACTGTTCGACGGTGCGTTATCATCCACGAGTTTCTTTCTTGCTTCACGAAAACGTCTCATAACGCCCAACTTTGTTAACTGTCTGGCCTGATAACTGACCGTTGATAAACACCATTCACTTGCCTGATGCCTGGATTGTGTGTCGTACTCATATACTCACGTCTCGTCTCCAGTAATGATCCTTTTGTTGAATGTGGGAACGGATTCAGCCTCGCAAATCATGTCTTTTGCGATGTCAAATTTAAATTCATTTCTAAAATTGTTAAAAAATCGTCAACACAGAGATGGATGTACTTTTGCCTATGTAACTTTTGCAAATGTCAATGAATATCAACAACAGATGTACCAACTTAAAAAAAAAAAAAAAAACAGAACTCAAATGGGAACGCAACACGATGGAACTTTTTGATCAAAATAGTAGGGAACACGGGAACACCACTCCTAATCCGTAATTTTGTTTTCTGCGCATTTCTCTTTCCGTTTGGGACCAGCTGCATTGTTTTTCCTATGCCGGGATAGTTATCAGTAAATCATTCATGTAAATGGTGCTGGGATGTTAAGTAAAAAAAAAGTGTTTTTTAGAGTGTTCAAAATAGTAGGGAATTTTCATCACAATATTTGCCATCAAAAACAATTGCAGCTGAACCTGACAACATAATCAGTGCTCTAACTGTCCGAAAAATATTGTTGCAAAATCAGCTGCCTGGAAGGATCGCTCGCAAAGTTCCACTACTAAGTAGAAGAAATATCAGAGCAAGAAATGATTTCGGTTTGAGTTTCAGAAAAAAATACCAAGTAGATGTTTCGTAACATTTTCTGGAATGGGGAAATAAAAATAAATTTATTTTGTTCTGACAGTGGAAGAAATGTTTGACAATCTCAGGAAAAGAGTTCCACTTCAGTTTTCCAAAAGAAAAAAACCGTTAAACGTGCAGTCGTGGTTTGGTGTCTGTAAATCTGATATCTAAGAAGACGTGATGTTCCCATATGCTGAGGACAATATGCCGTTAAGTTTGAACTTCCAACAGCACAATGATCTCAACTACTCGTAGCGGGGCCATCAAGGTTCGGTTTTACCATGGCCTTCTCAGTCTCCCGATCTCAATCCCATTGAAAATCTGTGAAGAAATCTTTAGGAAGATAGACCTTCCAGACTAAATCTTAACTGTGGACAGCAATTGAAAGCCATTGGAAGGTTATTCCTGTGAGGACGTGTCAAATATTAATATTCGATGTCAGGTCGAATAAGAGTTGTCCTTAATAACAAGGGTGGTCATTGTGGACATTGATATAGTAAAAAATATTTTATTTTGAGCAGTGTAATTTAAATTTTAATGGGGAAAAAACAAAACGAGAATAGGAACAAAATAATTATGAAAATGTGGTCAAAATGATGTGTTCAAACTATTGAATACCTCCAGTAAGCTATTAAGTGAAAAATATTTTCTGCAATCCTTGATTTTGTGTTGTTGAAGCCGTGGGTATTGTGAAAATAAATTTCGGTCGGTAATGCATCATCAAGCAAGTTTGTGGGACTGATTTGCTGATTGATTAATTATTCATGCTGTGCGTACAAATTATGGAGAATATGGTAGCTGTTGCTGTAAGTTTGCGAATAGTCGCGAGAATTTCAACGCGCCAAAGCTTTCAGCACCTGGACGTCAGTCACATTAGTCTGAGGGAAATTTTGCATTAAGATTTTGGATTATTCTCGTAAAAGGCTCAATAAATAAACAAAATTTGCAATAGATGGGGTTCGGAAATTCCGCAGTAAGTCATAGACAAGCAAATTTATCCTGAATGTGCAGAATTTGTGGATAATAACCATACTTTTTTCCAACAATCGATTGCTTGCACACTAAGAACTCGAATATTTTTTTTTTTTTTAAACGTAACTCTGGTCTTAGGTTAGGTTAAGTTGTGCAGGACACTTACTCTGGTCTTGATAATATTGACTTTATCGCAACTCTGAGTGTGCCAAATTAGTGTTTTATCATTTTCAATAATATATTTGTAATTAATTTCAATCGAACCTTGTATTGTGTGAGGATCACATTTTAAACCTGGAACCCTTATTGGGTGGTATTACTGCTGAAATCAACACCAACATTTTTTAGTTTAATTTAGTTTATTTAAAACCTTTACAGTTTTTTCTTTTATTCTTTTGTACGGCATCACAACGACTTTTCATGGAATCCACACAAGCCTAACATCTCTCCAATGGTATATTTTGTCATGCAGTCTGCACTGTGTCCTAGAGATTGTTAATTTTCCTAAGTTTTAAAGATGGAATCGTTTTTTTGGACAATGTCGACAGATTTTCTATTGGATTAAGGTTAGGCGATTTAGGAGGCCAGTCCATGACAGAATTATTATTGACCCGAAACCATTCTTTGGCCTTCAAAGATCTTATTGGCATTTCATGCAACGCGTCAACATAAATATGCTATATTATGTTGGACCTCATACCTTTTATATGGTATATGCGGCATATGCCATTGTACGAGAACAATTTCATTTAAATCCCTCCATAAGTTATTCCTCCACACCTGAAGGGGCCTATCAAAATGGGTCTTTTCAAAGTGAATTTGTTCTGATATGTTTTTTTTTTTATTAAAAGTTTGTTTTCGCTAAGTGCTCTTCGTACAGTTTCTACACTTTTACTTGTATTTAAATCTTTCTTTACTTCGGCTGCGGGCAGATATGATGAGACCTTCGAGGATCTCAAAATCTTGTTTACCGATTTCTTTGTCAATATATTTCTCTGCTGCTAATACTCGGCTTTTCTTCTATTTCCCATACTGTAAATGATCTTTATTATTGGAATTCGAAGTTTACCTTAAAACTTGGATTAAGTTTTATTTGACCAAACAAACAACAAGAAAAGAACTGTATGAAAAAAGGGCAAGAATGTCATAAATGCCTTCGAAAAACCTTTTATTAGGATTCCTTTTTTTCGTGTTAGATAAATTAGCATTACTTAAATCGATTCTTCTTTTTTTGTTCTTCTTTCAAGAAGAAGGATTCGTCTCCAAAAATAAATATCTCGAATGAAATGCCTATAATTGAATAATAAAAATATATTTCTGTTTAAAAGTTTTAATTTCCCTTATAAAAAAATTTGAACGTTTTGAGGACCGACAGTCGTAATTTAAGGGTCTTATTTCATCAACGCATTAGCTGAACCTGAAAAATTTATTTATTTGTATTTATTTACCTGATGCACAAATAATTTTCAAGAAACAAATGCGTCCAAGGTTGAGAACGAAAAACAATATTTTGTCAGTTTTTTCTGATAAGCGGAGTATGGATGGGTCAAAAAATAAAGGTCTAATAGTTTATGAATAATTTAACTTGTCTTCGCTGTATTTCTATAACAAATTCCAAAAAAAAATATTTTTTTTCCCTAAGTTTTGTCTAAAGACCCAATTTCTGAGAGTATTTTTTCCATTCTCGATTTTTTCAGGTACAGTGATTTTTTCAACATGCTTCTCAGAAGCGATAGAAGGGATCGGCGTCTGCGTCGTTCTAGCATGCGTTCGACAACTGCTTCAGTTGCACTTATTTCACCAAAGCGATTGAAGCCCACACCGAAAAGCATTAAAAGCCTGCAAATAACTCAAAATAACAATCATGTAAGCAATAATAGCACATGCTCGCGCAGCAAAACCTCCCAACCAGCAGGCTCATCAACATCCCCGTCTAGCATGACCAATTCCAAGTGCAATAAAAATCCACCGGTTACGTCTGCAATTGTCAAGCGACTAAATACCGCCACCTCTAATAGCATAAATGTTGTTATATCGGGCCAGCAACGTTCTGCAGGTACTAGAACATCTCTTGGCACCGTAGCATCCCAACAGCAGAAACTGCTCAACACAAGGCGAAGAAGGAAATCTACGGAGAAAGAAAACCGATGGCGAAAGAAGGAAGCTATACGCATGGCTTTCTATGAGGGAAGTGGAGTGTGTACGCGAAAGAAACTTATTGCTTCAAAACATGGTAAGGAAACTAATTCTTCGACATTTGTCAGAGATTACTTAAGTAAATTCTGATTGAATATTTTTTCAGCAGTTGCATTAACAAACGTATCATCATCGCCTTCGATTTTTCCAAAGATTCCACTTCCAAGAGTTAATTTAAAAGCTGACCGTAAAGAGAACGACGAGGTAGAGAGTTGCAGTGTGTCAACAACTTCATCCATCGCAGGTCACATAGCCATCGATTGCAGTAAAACTGATGCTCCTGGAGGTCCTATTTGCACTGAGTCGCTTTTAAGCAATATTGAGGAACCAGTGTCCACCTCGCAGGAACTAAGTCAATCCAAGGGTGTGGCATTCGTTCAACCGGACGAAAGCAATCTCACAAGTGTCACTGAATGTGATAGTACAACCGACTATGAACAACAACATTCAATTTCCGCAGGAAGAGTATTGGAGATGATATCACCCGAGGTAGACTCAACAACGGAGGACCTTTTGTGTTGTGTTTCGTCGGAGAATGCCAACAGCTCTGCATTATCATCGTTCTGTGGGTTTTCTAGCAACCCATATTTATTCAAATCCCCCACGTCAACAGTCACAACCTCATGCAGTCAACAAGCACAATCATTGTTCTTATCGCCGGCGACTACTTCGACTAGTGCCACTGCCTTTGATCAAAGCTTCTTTCCCTCGTCATCACAATTCTTCAATTCCTCAAGTAACACCAACCCTTCGTCCAATTTCGGATTTTATAACTTTAGACGAAGCTCTCAGGATATTATTTCAATTTCAATGTTTGATGATGATGTTGATAAAACTAGTCCCACGATGACAGCCCACACGGAGGCGTATCAGCATAATTATACAAGTCACACTTCAACGTATACATCTGCATTTACAGCCACGTCGCCGTCATCTTCCGCGTCGACGCTTATGGCAAGCGTTACAATGACAAACTCTGATTATTCCAATATTGCTGATTTTTTGCCTTATAATCAGATTCTAGCACAAACCCTCCTTAATTGCACAGAAACCAGCCATTTTTCGGACACTTCATGCACTGGCTATGAACAGGATACCTCCTCATCACATTCGTCCACGTATTATCAACAAACAGCTATCGATAATCTGAAGGCGCTGACAAATCTACCCGCAAATCCCACCTCGTTATTTTCTTCGATAAACCTCCCCATCAAAGATATAGTCCCGGAAGGTTTTTCTGGTAACATGAACAACAATTCCTCATCCTCGTCGACATCTTCCTCATCATCAACAACGTCTTCGGGCTGTAATGCATACAGCAGCGCAATCGAAGTAGACGCAATACACAATGTTAACTCATCAGCGTATCAGCGTGATATGCATAGCACTACTGCTGCAATGACAAACCTCATGTATACTGCTGCGTTGGAGGGTTGCACAACTCCGATTTCACTTTCCCACTTGGGAACCATAGCATCAGAGGAGGAGTGTCCCGAGGTGGAGGAAATTCCCGACACTCGTCAGGAGGAAATGCAATGGGATACCTTCGATCCGTATGTGTTTATAAAACACTTGCCTCCACTTACAATGGAAATGCGTGCCAAGTGTCCAGCTCTACCCTTAAAGACAAGATCATCCCCTGAGTTTAGTCTGGTACTAGACCTGGACGAAACCCTAGTGCATTGCAGTTTACAAGAGTTGTCCGACGCTAGTTTCAAGTTTCCTGTTCTCTTCCAAGTAAATCTCTTCAAAAACAAATCTTTTACGAATAAAATTGAATTTATCTCTGTTCACAGGATTGCAAGTATACAGTATTTGTTAGGACACGTCCACATTTTCGTGAGTTCCTGGAGAGGGTGTCACAAATTTTCGAGGTAGTGCTATTTACCGCATCGAAGAGGGTGTATGCTGACAAGTTGTTGAATTTGCTCGATCCAGAAAGGAAATGGATAAAGTAAGCTTGCCCGATTAAAATCAGATAACAATGTGCTAAGAAGGCGTTTTCTGTTTGCTTCTATTTTCAGATATCGTTTGTTCCGTGAACATTGCGTGCTCGTCAATGGGAACTACATCAAGGACTTGACCATTCTAGGAAGAGATCTATCTAAAACAATCATAATTGATAATTCCCCACAGGCGTTTGGGTAAGATAATTAATTTTTGCTTTACAATAAAAAATCGAACAAGTACGAGTCGGACGTGGATTCCGTAAGTTCATCCGTCACGGAAATCGAGTCTCAAAGAGGACCCTTTAGGTTTTGGTCCCCCTTGCGAGTAACAAAATGTGCTACATAAACAGTATATTTTGACTGCATTGATATAGAAGCTTGATTTACAACTCTAAGGGACCACAGTCATTAGTATAAATTTCAAATTGATCCCTTAACGCGTTCCTGAGAAAAATGGTATTGACGGTCAGACGGGCTTTCACATTTACTTCCCCCGGAAAAAGTCATTTTGATCTGTATCTGGAAAACAGAGTCTGAAGGGCAATATTGGTCCTCAAAGAAAATTTATTAGCACTACAGGCGGTTTCAGATGTGCAAATTTTTTGATGTTTCTTTTTGGTATTCAGCGTAATCGACTGGACCCACACATCATGTGCTAGACATCTCCTGCCATAGTAACATCTCCTGCATATAATTTGCCACGTTACCACTAACTGATTTCATATGTAGATGCTGATTGGTGATCTCAGAAGAATTGTAGGATGGGGTTCTTGAAATGAAAAAAAAAACATTCTTCTGCACTTCAGGTTTCAGGCTTCCAGATTCTCACATAGACGCTTAACCGGAAAAAAAAAGCAGATTATTTATTGAGAAAGCCCTGAAACAAGATTCCCTTCCTGACTTTTACTGTTTTGAAAAACTCGTCAAAGTAAGCATTCTCTAACCAACAGCCTTCTTCATATCGTCCCATAAATGCTCAATTGGATTCGAATCTGCACTATACGATGGCCAATCAAGAACTGTCATTGAATTGTCTTCAAAAAACTTTTTCGTGAGCCTCGCTGTATGTTTGAAACCTCCAAACAATAGGTCAATTTTAATCTACCCATGAATGGTACCATCACATTTTGCAGAATTTCCACGTACTTCTCGTTGATAGGTGTGCTGTTAATTTGGTGAATTGGCCCTTCTTTGACCCTCCTCCACAAAAAGCGTGCCCGCCCACACATTTATTGACCTGTGATCAAAAGCAGCATTTTTTTTGGATACCATACGTCTCCTTACTTGACAACAGCTGTATATGCTTTAAAAGTATTTAATATTTGTTAATAAATATATAAATTTTAAACATATTTACATTTAAAGCAGTGAACAACATATTCATATCAAAGATACTGTTTTTTTTGTTTATTAAAAGGTACCAATTGGAGAATGGAATACCAATCGAAAGTTGGTTTATTGATCAAAGTGATTCGGAGCTTATCAAAGTGTTGCCATTTTTAGAGAGATTGGTTGAAATGGTAAGCAACATTAACACAGCCTTTTAAATAATAGACAAATAAAACTAACAAAATGTGTTTTTTTTTTTAAATTTCAGCGAGAAGATGTACGACCACATATTCGGGAGAAATATCGCTTGTTTTCATATTTACCCCCAGATTAGGATTGGAACACTCCGTCATGTATCTAACTTAGTTAATTTAATATAGTAATACGTTTCACATAATTGCATAGTTAAATATATATATAAAAAAACGACAAGAAAAAAAATTGTAGAAACACTTAAAGAAGAACAAAACTGCTTAGTTGAAAAAAAAGAAAACAAATAGTTGCATAATTTTTACATGGATTCGAAATCCTTATTCGTAGAGGTAAAACAAAACAAAAAAAAAACAAGAAAAAGTGTGCTAAACCATGCGGAATTTGTACAGGAAATGTTTTATTAAAATTATATTGTACTACAGAACTAAAAATTAATAACAAACTAATTATTACAATGACGTATAACTTTGACGTAGATACGACCAAAATATTTACAAATTAATTATTGTATTACTTTTTATTTCATTATGCGATCTCAAAAAAAAAAGAATGAAACAAACAAACAAAAGCAAAATCATTCAAAAAAACGAAATACATTATGTTGTTTTTTCTTTTAAGTTAAAAAATGAATGCATTCTTGTATAATTATTTCTTTTTTAATTAAATCAGTCTTATTTTGTATACAAACACGCATATATGTAAAAATGTTTTTTTTTTTTTACAACTAACGTTAATTATTTATAAATAATAGATATATACATAAAATGTGGTTACATATAAATAATTTATTTGTTTTCTTCTTTCCTCCAATAAAGTGCAAAAACGAAATAAAAAAAAAACAAAAAATAAATAATTGCAGCAAAGCAGCATATTAAAAAAATAAAACAATTTTGTTTTATTCTAAACCGAAATGATCACGTCTGTGGGGTTCGCCGATTTGGCATCGTTTTCGAATCAATTATTCACTAAGACTATTGTTTCCCTTTCATGATTATATTGAAATGTTCCTTGAAACCTTCTTGTGCTCGTGGTAAACCTTGTAAATAAATAATATTCCGTATGGTGTAGCGTGGCGTGGGTCTAAGCGGAGGGCGGTCAGATACTAAGTGCGTATATAGATCAATCGAAGACGACATTCGATTATACAGATTGCAGTGACAAGGCAATGTATAATGGTTGAATAAATATGTTGGAGAAGACTGGGTTTGATCAAAAGATGAGTCTCAGGTTCGAATGCAAGAGTAAGTTTTGAAGACTCAAATTACCATTTGCCGTTGGGATCAAATAAACGACGCTATCGTTTGAGTGGTTGACCAGCCTCAACATTCTAGTCTTGCTTTATCGGCTTGCCGTGCTGGAATTCCAAGTTCATGTCGTTAAAATGAACAAATCTTCCAAAACACACACAACTTTATAGTGTATATTGTGTATTGAAACTACTACAAATCTTTCTGCTCGCTCTGCGCATTATAGCCAGGGGTAACCAAATTATAGGGTTGACTCTGCTAAGAATGGAACCAATGTGGGAGCGAAAGTTGGATTCACTGTCCACAACGACACGGAAATAGGGAATTAATTAAAGGCATGGACTCATTGCATTTATATTAGAATCTGGTTGTAATTAACCCGCTTATGCACATGTTCATACTATATAAACGATGGCCTCATGTTTGCTTATATTAAGACCTCGAACATTTTTCTTGCACCTTGCACAAGAAGATGTCGAAATGACGAGTTGTGGATGATGGGATCAATGGATTAGATTTAAAAGATCAACGTTTTGACGGTCAAAGAAGCAGGATCTTAACCTCGTGACAATGAGGGCAGCGAGGAAACTAAGAGCTTTAAGGTTGTGCAAATGTAATTTACTTGAAAGCGTAGCTAATGTCGATGTCAACTGTATCAATTTCATTTCCTTCTTCAAGGGACATAAAGTTCCGATAAGAATTCTGCTAAAATGGTATTATGGATCTCTATAGGAAAACATATTAATTTTTTAGTGCGATGGATGAATGGATTTTCTCTGGATAGGTAAGAGCTTAGATATATCATTTACATGACCAAAGTGAACAAGGACCTTTTCATTTGCCTTTCACAAGGTCCATGATTCTGTACAATATAACACAGCCGAGATGAAAAGCGTCTTGCTATCGTTCTTAAGGTCGTTTTATATTACTTAACTGCTTTCTTAGCCAAAAGAAACAGTGATCCAGAGGAGTAGTTCGCCGCTTGATTTCCACACTGGTCTCGTTACTCGAATTCACATCGGATCAAAAGCTGAACAGATTTCTGCAAGACCGTACCTACGAAGTTGGCGAGTGAGTTTCGACTGATTCTTTTTAGAATTATTTTAGGAAAATCGCCGGACAGCGCGTCGCTGAACGATACCTGAGTAATCTTATCACTACTTGCTGGCATCTGGTATGCATATTGGTGCCAAACAAGTCTATAAGAGTTGCCTATGCACGTCCTGCAAATATTCGTTGCAGTAACGTCGTGATTGTTAGTAGAAAGATAGGTAAAAAATATCTGGTGTGGAAATGAGAAAGGCGTTCTCCTCGATTCGGAGGCAAGGATTTTAAAGGGCCTCGATTTTATAAATGGGTCGTTGGTATCCATGGTCATCCCACCACAGGTGATTTGTTTACTAAATCAGCAACAGAATCAACAATGTCGTTTCCTTGAATCTACAAATAATTTTCACTTTATCGCTGTATTTGATAAGTACATATTTTCCTTTTTTTGTAAGGGTATCTATCTGTATGATTTATAACTTTCCATCAGGAAGTTCTTGAAATCGGTCCGATTTTCGGAATTTAAAAATTTTACATATCTCCACGTTTCGCGGTCCGAGTAGTCGGTTTCTATTGTTTTAAGAAAGATGTCTGCGTGGTTGGGATGTAAAATTACAAGAACTTCCTGATGTAAAGTTAATAATTTCGAAAATACATTAGACAACAAGTTGGCATAAGCAGTCATTCACAATGTACATTTCGAAAAAATTATTTAAATTCTGCACAAAGAAAAAGCAAAGCCTGATCACAAGTTTCCCTTTTGCTCATTTCACAACTAGAGTAGCACTGATAATAATTTCAGTGATAGCTCAGCACAAATTTTACTGAAAAAGCTTTCTGAGGAAAGGAAAGTTTGAAGAGAAATTGCAGAGTTCCACCGAATCAGACAAATTTTAATTCTAAATATAATCAAGTTCCACTAAGGATTGGCGAACGAGCTTTTGATCAAAATGTTTTACGCTTGAAAAGCACCTATATATTATTTTTTAATTCTGCCTGTCTGACCGTCACGACATCACCTCTGAGAACGGATTGAGGCTAATCGGTTTTACCGCGGGGCGAGGAAGTGTGGTAGCTAGTACGACGTTTCCACATTTCAAAATCTACAAGGGAACAAAACGGTCTCTTGATCAAACACATAGATATATACTGTAAACATTGATAAAAACGCTAGCGCTGAGATCAAATGAAGAATACATTTTGCAAATAAATGTTTATTTGGCCTAAGAAAACAATTGAGTAGAGTCCTATCTTGAATTAATAAAGTATCGCTCTATAATACCATCATCATCCTCATCCTGCTACATAGTGCAGAAGCATGGCCGCATTCAAAAGCGGTTGTGTGATCTATTAATGTTAAATTCGCATTTTTTTTTTTAAATAATTCAAAATTGCTTAAAAAATGTGTTTCTTATTTTTTTTATCTTGAGATGGGGAGCATCCAAACAAATTTTAGTATTTTTGATAGCTTTCAATGCCGAAAGGCTGTCTGTGCATATAACATTCTAAGCTCACATTTTCAAATTGACTTTAAACTCTTCCACATCCCTATTCTGTTACATAGTGTTCCTCTATCTTCTGTAACATATTGTTGCTCTTTCTTCTGTTACACATTGTTCTTCTCTCAACAAACTCCTCATGTTTTTGCGACCAGATCAGCGTGTTCATTGCCAGTGGCAGTTGTTTTATGTTTTTGATGGGTTCGGCCTTGCTGCAAGGATTTTTAGCCGCTTACGAACACCGAGAACACTGTCGGTGCAGATGACAAATCTGCCTTTGGATGAGTTACAGAATTCAAGGTGTTGTGATCCTGTGCGATCACGTAAAAATATGAAAATTGCTTGAAAAGAAAGAGAACAGTCAATATTAAAATTCAGATGGTTTTATTATGTACATCTTATCAGTCCAAGATTTCAGAAAGTAAAAGGCCTAAATGCTAGAGTAAGAATCTGACAATAATAACGAAAAGAGTTCCACTTTAGGTTCCACAGAAAGGATGGCGTTGCCAACACAAGGCAAGAGAAAAATCCCTGTGTTTCGGTGTTAAAACGTTTGATGTAAGGATTTCCTGGGAAAGAATATTCCCTTGTTCATTGAACACGCTGTATCCGACTCCTTTTTGGGTCTTTGATCCGTCGGTAAACAAAACGTTCCAAATTTCTTTCCTCATCGACTGAATCACCCCCATATAGAGCTGCTTGTATGTGGTGTTATTTGTGCAGTAATGAAACTACTTTCGTGTAAACTTCAGCGATGATATTTTAGTGTTGTAGGGTTAATAAGATTTATTTGGAAATGGCATTTGAAAAAGTGAATTTTCATTCAATATGTAGAATGTCCTTGTGAAGTAATATACAGCTTTTCTATTATGCGGCCCCTGACGTAGGTTCTTCTGTTTTCTTCTTCTGCTAATGCATTTTATTTAGGAGAAGGCTCTTAGACTTCTTTTTACTGCAGCGTATTCGGATGCCTTGATGTTATCAAGTGTTTCTTTACAGCATTTGCGATAGATTTGGAGGCCATAGTCAATTTTGTACTGAAGGATAAAGTAATCCTTTACTGGGTGGGGTTTACTTTGTGCTAATATTCCTTGCCTTCTCCGACCAGCCCCTTTGTTGTACGCTTCCTACGAAGATTTGTTCTTTTCTAAGTTTCGACGTTATAAAGTCAGATTTTTTTTTCATATTTAAAATATATATATATTTTTTTAAATTTTTTTATTTCAACAGTAACAAATAAATAAGAAGGGTTAATATTTAATAAAAAGAAATTGTACGTAACACTTTTTCATTTTTCTTTTTCTGTAATATTATTGTAGTGTAAAACTATGATTTCCATTATTTATAAAATATGTATTGGCTGATATAAATTAAATGAATAAATCCCAGGAATCAATAAGTTTATTTTTTTAAATTGTTAACTAAGTGTAAAGAAAAAAAATGTAAATTTGATAAAACAAAAATAACGTAAACACTTGCGTATAAATACTAAAATGTAAATCGAACTTTTGTTTTTTTTTTGCAGAGTTGCAAGTCAGAAGTACATGCTAGCCATTTGGAAAACATTTAAAAAAAGTGTTATGGCGATTAAAATTGTAAATAATTTACTACATAAGCAAATGCAATTACAAGAAATACTTCGTATAATGTATAAATAACAATTTCTATCTAAAGAGATATACAATTAATTGAAATGATATATTAAATATATGTTCATGTTCATATATATATATATAAAAAAACTACTCATTATTAAGGCTTTTATAGTTGATTCTCTGTTTTTCACACTTAAAAATATAAAAAAAAAATTCTAGAACTTTATTTTTGCGTCTCTCTCTCTCTCTCTCTCATTCTCATTTACTCCGAATTTTCTTTTAGATATATGAAAAATAAAATCGAAAGGAAAATAATACTTTTTCCAAAGGAGGATTGTAGATCTAATTTGTTTTTGTTTTTTTTGGAATTCTGTGTTTTTATATTTTTTGCAAGTTTTTATTGGAACGCAAAATATAGCCGGGGTAAACAAACGAATAGAAAAATGGATAGAGGGATTTTGGTATTTAGTCAGGAAATTGAGCGATGGATAGACGCTCCATTATGGATCCCTCCATAATAAGTTCATTGCTATTTGTTAGAATTTCGGTTAGCTGCGAAGAATCACCAGTGTGCGTACTGAAGGGGAAAAATGATGTGATTGTTGGTAGATGATACTGTTGTTGTAGACGTGTAGTGCTATTCGTTGGAGTTGTGTTATTCGATTTTCTTCTTAATTGTACCGTGGCAGAATGAGTTTCGTTGTCGTCTTCTGAATGCGCTTGACTATTGCTTGTTGTGGCAGTGGCTGGTGTTCTATCGTCTGTTGTTGTAGCTGATGTCCAGCCGCCATCGGGAAGATCATCAAAGTCTTGCGTCTCGAGAGCTCGTTGCATTTTTGCGATATTATTGAGTAAAAGCCTATGGAAGAGCTCTATTTGTGGAAAACCACCGGATTTGATTTCGAGAAATGGAATCCATCGATAATAACATTGTTCCCAGATTTCCAGTTGACTTATATTGTGTCGAGGCTCTAAGAAACGATCCTGATAAAATAAATACATCGCTATAGATTTATTTAACTTTATACATATTTTGGTACCTTTGGTATAGTAGATTGAGTGTTGAATAAATTTGGATTGATGGTGACTCGTGATCCGGCTTTATGCAATCCAGGTAGCTTAATAGCGTTTGGTGGAATCGCAACAGATTTCCGAGACATCGACTCCTGCCGTTTCTGGTAGAATGGATTCGTGAAGAACACTTTATCCTTGTCAGCAAACTGTTCACTCCAGTCCCACACCGGCCGTAAAACCAGATTCAAATCCTGAAACGAAATAAGATTGGTTTGTCGGTCGGGAACAAAAGGCTCGCTTAACTCACTCTCGTTGCCTGATAACGTTCGATTTCCGTATTGAACTGGAATGTATCGAATATGGGTACGAAAGCGGAATCCCAGACTGTGGTCAAATATGTTTGACTGAATTCGAACTCCTCGGGAAACTGTTGCAATAGCTGCCAAACACAGTCCAAAAAGAGCAGCAGAATCGGTGACTCTTTGTCTGATTCAGCTGTGAAAATATGACCTAATCGATCAAGGAACGGATGCTCCAATGCAACCCATTCCTTTTGGATCAATGATTGAAAACCGTCGATCGTACGAAACAATGGGTCCAACAGGATCTGCGTTAAGCTGGATATCACACAACATAAATCACGTGCATTATTCTCTTGCAGTACAACTGTTCGGCCCTTTCGCATAAAAGTTGCTGCTTCAGAGGCGTTGCTTAGGCAAAGCGATACGTATAAAAGCCAACTTGACTTCTCCACATAAGTAAGGTACTTTGAGTCTTGCACCAGAAACTGTCGAGGGCTATCGGGTGTGCAAAGTTGTCGTAGTTTCAAATATCCTCGCTGAATATCTTGTATGCTAGGAAGCCGCTCAGATAAATTCATTATTTCTGGCGGATGACGTTCCGGATCACACTTTCGCACCAATTCTAATGTAACATTCTCGACTGTTGTATCCGGTTGCTCGGGTTTCAGTTCACCCATTCTTATGAGCGCAGCGTTGCCATAACTATATACCTATTGGGAAATTGCACGCATTAAATCAATAACGAAATAGAACATTTCAAAGAGCTTACCCAAAAAGCACTTCTCGAATCACAGAATGCTGAAATGTTTTCGGTAAACTTATCCAATTGATAACATTTCGGGATGACGAAATTAACCGGAAGTCCGCTGCCATTTTGTATTGATTCAGCTGAAATAACACACCATTCGGTTGCACCGCAACGTATTAATTCTCTGGTCCAATCATTTCTGCTCGTGTACATGGTAACAGTCGACTTGACGGTTTTGTAATAGTGTTCTCTGTGCACAAATTAAAGTGAAGAAATTTCAATTCAATTAGTTTGCATAAAATATACTTTAACAATGTGTCTATTACCGAATGAACTATTTTCTTAACACGGGAGACATGAAGATATATAACAAAAAAAAACGACTAAGCTAGTTTTATATCGAGTTTCTGCTACATAATTATATTGCAACTCTTATTAATTTAAACTTTGTTAATTGTTTCTAACTTTTGTTAGGAATGATACTGAATTTGGTTTGAATTTATATAAATTTTAACTGTTTGATAACATGTCTGATTTTATTTCTATATATGTTTATTGTGGATAAAATATAACAAACATTTTTACAATACAGGTAACCCTTCTACAACGCGTTTTCGCTTCAACGACGCAATGTAACGTATTTTTTTTTTTCAAATATTTCAATTTTAATTTAAAAAGGTTTTCTTCCGTAAATAAAATTCTTTGCAATAATATGTACATATTGCAAATTCTTAAAAATCGCGTTGTAGGAGGCTGTATCTCCTATTACGCGGCATTTCTAAGGAATCTAATCCCCGCGTTGTTGGAGGAGAGTTCCCTGTATTACACATTTGACAGAGATATGGCTTGGCTGCCTTATAACGCTTCAACATTAAGTTTATATTTTGAATGAAAATCCACTAAAAATGTAAGTGCCTATATAGCTTGAGGGAAGAGAGGTGAGTATGATGACTGGAACAAGATTTGATTTCAGTTTGCGAAATATATTATTTAGAAATAGGAAGTATAATGATTAACTTGAAAACTGAATAAGCAAGTAAATAATAGGTTAAATATATGAAAAGAAATGCGAAAATAAATAAATTCCTAAATAGGTATAGTATAATGTCTGAACGAATAGATGAACCAATTTTATAAATAAATAAACAAAGTGTGTAGCAAGAAAGTAAGAGATAAATTAATAAATAAAACAAGTAAATACTACTGTGTCCAAAAAATAAGGTGACATATGAATTTAAACTGCGCGCGTCGAAGGATTTGGAAATTTTTCTTTCTTTTTAGGTTGGTAGTACTGTCAGTGACATCTATGTGAACTTTCATGTCAAAATATATTTATAGTGTTTGAGATACGCGTCGTTTTGTGAGCTGCTAAAAGTGAGTTTTTCATTTTTTGCGATGTCGAAATTTATTGAGCAAAGAATTTGCATTAAATTTTGTTTGCGGAATCAACCTCAACCGATGAAGCTCACGTCCAACAAATCAAAGATTTGGTGTTGAAAAACCATCGATTAACGATTAGAGACCTTGCTGATAAAGTTGGCTTATCGAAAGGCTCAGTCAATACCATTTTGAAGGATGCTTTGGGCCTCAAGCGCGTCAAATCTCGACTGGTACCGAAAACATTGAATTTTTTGGAAAAAAAGGCGTCGCGTTGAAGTGTGTGAAACAATGCTTTCCGACTACCAGGATGTCATGAAACGCATTATAACTGGCGATGAGACTTGGATCTATGCTTACGACCCCGAAACAACCAATCAATCGAGCGAATATCGTGCCAAAGGAGAGCCGAGACCAAAAAGACCGCGCCAAAGTCGCTCAAAAATCAAGGTCATGTTGACTGTTTTCTTCGATTATCGTGGTGTTGTGCTTTATGAATTCCTTCCAACCGGCCAAACAGTCAACAAGGAATATTATTTGAACGTTATGCGTCGTTTGCGTAACGCTATCCGCCTAAAAAGGCCGGAATTGTGGAAAGACAATTCTTGGTTTTTACACCACGATAATGCACCATCCCATACCGCACTCGTAATTCGTGATCATTTCGCCAAAAACTCAACCCATATCGTTCCGCAATCACCTTATTCACCTGATCTGGCGCCGGCGATTTCTGGCTGTTCAACAAGCTCAAAAGACCGCTCCGGGGACACCGTTTTGATACGATAGAGGAGATTCAAGCCGCAGCGAAGACGGAACTGAAGGCCATCCCGGAAAGTGACTACAACCAGTGTTTCAAAGATTGGAAAATCCGTTGGCATAAGTGCATTGCATCGGGAGGGGATTACTTTGAAGGGGATGAAATTGATTTGGAAGAATAAATAAAGAATTTTCAAAATAAATACAATGTCACCTTATTTTTTGGACACAGTAGTAAGTAAACAAAAAACAAAAAATAAATAGTAAATATATAAATAATTAAATTGCGTCGCAGGGCTATAAAAATTGAGCTAAGTTTAAAATCACGTCGTTGTCCGATCCTAAACCAGAAATATTATATCGGTCTGAGTGCTTTGCGGTTCTAATTAAGAACGTATCAATATTGAGTATGTTGTGTAGTTAATTTGTTGAGAAATTTCAAGGCAGATTTAGGATCATTTTCAGTGTTTTGTCTTGCACAATTTAAAGTCGTAGTGAGATGGCTTTAAGCACATTTGCCTGGAAAGTTACCTTCAAGATTAACATTCTATTCGCATTACTTAGTTTTGACTTCATAGCTATAAAAGGGTTAAGTGTTCTAGTCGAAATATTAATCGTTTTAATTACTTCTTGTACATCCAGATTAAAGGTAAGTCGTTTATCCAAATATACTTCAAGATATTTTGCTTAAGATTACCACTCGATCTGTACACCATAAAAAGTAAGTGTGTTGCTTGATAGGAAAGAAGCTTCTCTTTCATGAGCGAAAAAGACAGCTCGAGTCTTGGAAAAAATGATTTTAAGTTTCCAATTATTATAATACTCTTGGACTGTATTTAACGCAGATTGCTGTTAGTTTTTACATTAAAACCGATTGCATCCGTTGTATTAGTGCAGAATCACAGTTAATCAGACAAGTGAATATTGATCATCTTATGCAGTAGAACTTCATGCCAAACAGTGTCAAAAGCTTTTTCAACATCGAGTAGTAACATGCCTTATTACCCTTTTTATGCGTTATGCGATGTACCTGGTGTGTTGCGCCATGGACAACGCTGAAACCTATTTGATCATTTAAACAGCTTTGTACACATGTTGGCTGATCAGCCACCTGTTGGACATGATCGAAGAAGCTACAAGGAAACTAAACGAAGATCTCCTCGAACTACAAAATAGGTCTGTAAGCAAAAACCATCCAACTTGGTTTTGAGCGTATGATCAGATCAGATCTGGGAGATAAATAGCCAGATCTTGCAATAAATATTTATAACGAAATAGATCTTTTAGAGGTCGACTTTAAAGGCATCTTAAGATAACCAAGCGGATAATTCCCTGCAGATCTCCTGTCTTTATAGCATTGGTTTGGTTTCGTTTCATCCGGAAAATCATCGTTTGGAAAATGGTTGATTTGAACTTGCGTTAGTACTGACATCCAAAATGCTGGTGGAATGTGTTGCGTCAATCCCCATTTACCTTCATAGATATTGAAATGCGGGAAATGCGGGCTTGCTACATTAAGGTTGCGCTCCGCTGCAAACTGGATGAGGCTAAGTTATGCTACGATCTGGACATGCAAAATTACAAGTTTCACATCATCATGGACGTGAAAGCAGAGTGCAACCATGATGGATTGCCGAACTTCAATAGAACAATACAAGTACCAATACAATTCATAGCTTATTTAATCGTGTTCTAAATCAAATTAGGGAATCCAGTTAATCTATGCAATGAAATGTTTGATCTAAATATGAACATCTACAGTTTTTTTTACGTTTTTCTACCTATGGTTTACCTTGGAGGAGCTCTGTGTGATAAATGTAAGGTAAGAAACAGATATAAATACTTTATCGTTAACAAAAGTGCTGAACAATATGGCTCAAACCGAAATAACTCACTTGAAACAGAATGCAAACGACAAGTCGTGTCGCGATGGGTAAGCGAATCTTGCAAGAGCCGATGCAATAACCTTTCCTTGGTCTTTGGCCGTGTTTTTAAACGAAAATTTCAGCAACCGAAAGTTCTATAAAATAAAAAAAAACAACAAAAATTAAATTACAAAAGAACTCTTTAGAGCTCTTCTACTGAAGTGAAAATCAATTTTAAAATTGCGAACCTTGCATATTATGTGAAGAGCCTCTATCCTCGAGCTAACCTTCTGCTCCGGTACCAACAACTTTTTCTTTTTATCAACTATCTGGTAGATAATATCGATGTTGTTCAGTGTGACATCGTTTTTGCCGAGAAACAAATTCTCCTGATATGCTCCTTGCTGCTACATAAAAAAAAAAAACAGGAGATGATTTGTGTGTCAAGTAGAGCTCTTATGCCTGAAATGAACAATTTACCTCGATTGGATTGTACGCGATAAATGACAATTTAAAATTTGTCACCGAAAGCAAACCCAGTATTGCCTCATTTATGTTGCTGTCCGAGATTTTGCACGTTGGGGGATACATGTAAACCAGGGCGGATGCCACTATCAATTCATCTGTAATAAATGAACATTTTTGTCAGTGAAAACAGATACGTTTTTTATGGAATAATATTCGATTTTACCTGAGAGTAGCTTTGGCTTGAGATCTTGGAGATCGCGCACTTCTTCACACCCATTCAGTCCCTACAGTAAATAGAAAGGAAATGCGGAAATAATTAATTAGTAATAGTTCTAGAAATAAGCGCGGGCGACACTAGACCATCGTACAGTCATCATCATAGAAACGCAAAATTATTGTTTTTTTTTTTTGTAATTTTTAAACGGGCGGATATAAATAATGAAGCAAAATCCCCGAGCGATAAACATTTTGAAATCTTTACCTTTGACGAGTTCACGTAGCTGGTAAATGAATATTTTTGCTTGGCCGGTGTCCCGGCCATCGCTGCCTTTATTTTATCAAT
Organism: Orthonevra nobilis; assembly: GCA_963555765.1. NCBI lineage: Eukaryota > Metazoa > Arthropoda > Insecta > Diptera > Syrphidae > Orthonevra > Orthonevra nobilis. The sequence goes on along the minus strand of OY743226.1, from coordinate 11,923,383 downwards.
TTTGAAGGCCGTTCTTTTCGCGAAAGGGTGTAAGTATTAAACAAAAAAGAGACGCTTCAATGTTTATTTACAGAACACCTTGCGTTTGAACTTATCGTTAATTTTTTTTTTCGCCTGCCTTTATCGTCAAAGCAAAAAAACAACAACACATAAAAAAAACACAATTTTCTTTTGATGCAATCCGACACGAGCACACACTTTGTTTCAGTTGGTCATCGTGGTCAAAGGGTTCAATACAATATTCTTTCGCATGATTTTTTTACTTAGAATTTTTTGTTGACTCTATTGAATTTGCAATCATTCTGCTATGTAATGGGAAGAGAGAAAAATTAATATTATAAAAGGGAAACTGCACCCATTGTCTGTTGAAGAAAAATACCTATGCGAATGGAAGTTGTACGAAAATGTCATGTCCATTGCGGGTCTGTCAAATTACAGTGACAGCCCGTGACACTTGGGCGTTGTTTATTTTTTGTTAACGAATCCAATGCTGCCAAGTCAATTAGATGCACGGAACCAGAATATTGGTTAACAACATTCTTGTTTCAATATATCTGTCATTTGCTTAGAAAAATCTGATTGATTGCAAAATTTTGTACCTTCATATTTGACATCCAAAGCTTCGTAGTACACAAAAATATGTAGGCGAAAGACCTTATAAAGATTTTAATATGCTTTCGAAGGTAGCTTCATCGGATACGATCGCTTAATAAATGAGAATACCAAATGAAATTCTTCTTTCTTATAATGACAATGGTACAATGCAATACGATAAATGATCTATGCGGTGAATACTAATTCATACAATTGAAATTCACAAGAACGGATGGTCACGAACCCTACTTTCTGTCTGCTTTCAATTCCCTCAATGTATCCCCAGACCAACGTCACCCGCCGGCGGATTCTTTCATCCCATCCAATCCCATATGTTGATCGTGGTCAGCATTCTATACCACGTCCACGCCTCATCCGACACCCACAACTTAGCACACCAGCGACGATCAATGCCATTTGGGTTGCAGTCATTTCCACGACCTGCTAGCTGTATACTCGCGCCTTCGCCTTGTCTTTTATGCGTATGCACTACGTTGGATGAAGTTGCTTTCCACTTGTTGCATCCTACTTTAATAGCGGTGTCCGAACAATTTAGATTCAAGGATGTCCGTCTGCTTTCCTTAACAAAGCCACCTGAGTCACTTTAGCCGGTACCATACAATCTGACTTCGCGAAGGGGAACACAAATCAGTTAAGGGATTTATGGTCCCATGGCCATGTTAAATATATACACTAAGAATCCGCTTGGACTGTATATCTCGTTACAGGATTTATGTACCTGAATAACAATCCTAGATCTATGTGAGAAGACCTTGATACCTTGTATAAATAATAAAGTCTGTGTATGTTCTGTTTTTGCCGGTTTTCGGTTAGCTAATTGGGTTAAAACTATCCTCACGGAAGATGAGTTTATTGGAGGGTGTACCTTATTGCTCCTATCTAAGCCGATTAATCCAGTCGAGTTATCTTTGTTAAGCTTCTTCATAGGCGCAGAGATTACGAATATAGTTTGACTTTGTTTGAATGACCCACACAAATGGAAGCACCATGGTAAGGATCGAATTGGCTTTAAGCAAATGTTCTTCATATTCATAATAACATAGTTTCCCTGAAACTTTCCGCAGGCATCTGATTGGGTTTGCGCGAAGAAAATTAACTTCAACAGTTAAACATACCAACGAGAATTTATTAGATTCGTTTTTTCGTCCAATTATGTTTTTTTTTTTTTTAAATAATAGTATGATAAAGTTTCAGGAAAGAGTGAATCCCTCTTTTAAGGATGGAACTACAAGAAAACACATAGACTACTGAAACAACACATCCCCAAACACAGGCTGCTTTTATTAGCTCATTAGCTCATTAGCTCAAAGTCCTTAAGACAGTTTATTCTGTCAGCATGCCGCCCCTAAGAACTTAGTACTCCCGACCCACAGCCAAAGCATGTTTATTCATATGCAAACTTCGTTCAACTTTTTCCTACTCTTTTGTTATTATTGGAGAATCAGCAGGTGGTATTTTAAATGTATCGTGGAAACGCCTTAAGATTCCTTTACAGTTTTCCATAAATGAGGAATTAAAATTTCATACTATGGTCAGGCTAAAAACAATGGCATATGACTTTATTGATTTTTTCTGTGGAACGATTGTTCACAGAAGAATCAAGCACTCGTCCTTCCTGACGGACAACGACTCTTATTAGGTTGGTGTTGTAGATTAAAAGGGTTTCAGCTGAGGGTACTCGGTCTGATGTGAAGGCGTTAGATTCGAGTTGTTATTAGTTTGGCTGCGAGAGTCGGTTGGTGACAATGTGCCTATCGGAGTGTTCTTTATTTTAGAACGCATACGCAGTAGTTTTGACTCATCCATTCGTGCCTCTTGATCCGGTTTGTGTAACTTTTTTTTTCGTTTGTGCCATTGAGTTGATTTTTTGAGTTGCAAAACAATGTCAAAGCTGATTGCCAAAAATGTGAGTGTCTTACAAGAGCTAAAGGCTCATACGAAGGATGTTACGTGCCTTGAATTTTGGGGCAATGTTTTGCTCGTTACCGGATCTAGGTTAGTCATTGCAACGTTTCTGTACTGAAATCAACTGATGTATGAATTCATAGTGATAAGACCGTTCGTATTTGGAAATGGGTAGCTGGTTCAGGATTCGTCGAAGATGCAAGTATATCGCCGTTATTGGGGCATAAGTATGGAGTGACTAGCGTGAAGATATCACCAAAGGTACGAAGACATTTTTAATAAAATTTAAAAAAGTTTTTAGTTGGAAATAAAATGAAGTGGAGCGATTAGTGGCATTTTTAGCGGTAATGCAACAATGTGTCCAAATATTGCATTAAATGGGATGTTCCACCTTCATTGTTGAGAATATTTATTGATTACCAGGTCGCGTGTTCTTTACTAGCTTAACTTTGATATTCCGGCGATGCATGTACCTACATACGTGCACTGAAATTAGTCCTTTGAAAATTGCGTCCTTAAACCCGCTGGCGAATTGTTTGTTTCTTTCTCTTCATAATGAGGGTCTTTTTTGTAGTGGCGCTTTAATGGGGGTCATTTCGTGATTACACGGGGGCTAATATTACTTGATGACTGTTTTTTTTTTTTTTTAAAGCTAATTCTGTTTATGAGTTTCTTTTCATGATTACCTATACAAAACTCCTTACAGAACAATAGCGCTTAGTTTTCAACTAATCACATATTATTCGTACTGTTACTACAGCTTAAGCTCCCACGGCTTTCGGGTGGTCTAAATAAGATGAGCCACAAAATTGAAGAATATAAATAATAAAATAATATATCATGAACAATATTGAATAGGTATTAGAAACGTAGAAGGACGGCAAGTTTTTTTGTTTTTTTTGTTAGAAAATAGAATAGAACGTGTAATAAACATGCTTGAATTGCGAAGGTAGGTAGTTAGTAGCGGCTGCACAGGGCACACTTAGGCTTTCTGGTATTTATTTTAAATGTTTGATGGGCCGTGGCTAAGGGAGATGATATATAGGTTGTACCGCATCCACGGGGAGCATTGTTTCCGTATGTTCGTCTGCTTTGCAGTTTCCGTGGATGCCCTGTGTCTTGACACCCAGTTGAGGTGAACTGTGGAATAATCTGTTTTATCCGGCGTTCCCTGACTTACATGTAATTCTATGGCAACTTGGCTGTCGGGGAAAGTGAATTTTTGGCTGAAATGCTATTACACAGTAATCAACTTGCCTCCTTGCAAATCGCGTTGATTTCGGCTTGAAATACACTGCACTGATCTGGAATGCGGAAGGAGAGTTTAAGGTTATGTTAACTCAAATAGAAACCAATTTCGACGTTCTGATCCGGCTTGCCACTCCTCACGGTGTGGGATACATATTTCAAAGTTTGAGGTGAAGTTTTCCTAAGAGAATTGTGTATTGGTCAAAGTCAGTTCTGGTCCATTGTGCGATTGCATTGAGCCTTACCAAAACAAGCTGCCTGATAAGGATGTCAGAGGGAAGCCAATGGCTATGATCGAAGTGGAACGGAGAACTCCTGTGATAAGAAGAGCAGCCATTCTTCTTACCTTATGATTTGTCACCAAACAAACGCTCCGTACAGATCAAGTGGGTCAACAACAGCTGTGTAAAGCCAGGCCGTGATGTTGAGTTTTTACCCCCATCCGAAACTCAATAGGTTTCTGGAAAAAAGACCACAAAATCTGAACATTAAGAATTTAAGATACAATAACTTCAAGCTTTCCAAAGATCAAAGAACTATGGCAAATCATTTTTCAAAAGCTAGATATGTGGGTGCCCGTGGCTCAGTATAATGTCTCAGTGGTCTCAGTTTCAAATCTACGAATGAACTTCCGAGCCATCTGGAAGTTCTTTAATCGGTCCGATTTTCGGAACTCAATATTTTTAACATATCTTGAGAACAAATCAAGTTCTCGAATTTTAATTGTTTTCATTCAAATCGTAGGTATGTGCGGAATGGTTTTGGTAAAATTTGATATTGTGGTTTAAATTTTATAATAAAAAATAGGGACGATTTCACTTGTTCAAATAAGTTTTCCTATGAAAAAGTTCAAAATCCTTTTAACTTATAGCTTTCAACTTCCTTATAAGATACAAACATATTAGTATAGATTTCTTTTTTCAATTTTAGTATCAAAACTTGGTGAATTAGTTTCACCAGCATTATGTTTACAAAGCCAATATACTGAATTAAGTAAGATATAAGCTTATTTAATAAACTATGTTATGCCATAACTGTTTTCAAAAGTTGTCTGGCATATGCGCGCCACGGCTAGCTTCAATGAAATACAATCGTGAAGTCCTGAAATCATGTTTCTACAGCGCTTTCCATTGACGATAACATTTTGGCCGGCATCATCCTTAAAGAAATATGGGTAGATGACTCCAAAGCCCATAAAGCACACCAAACAGTGAGTTTTAACGGATGTAAGAGCGTTTCGATAAAGGCTTCTGGGTCTTCTCCACTCCAAATTCCGCAATTTTACTTGTTAACATGTAAATTTCACCAAACTGAGCTTCTCAACACTGCGCAACAAATCGGTAATAACTTCTTCTGTTCGCACTGTTTGTTGTCGAGAGTGTACGCGGTGCGAAAAAGATTCATCGTGTTCTGAAAAACTTGCACACTAATGTCGACCGTAAAACGGAGGTAGCGCGCGATAAATTTGGCGACCCGAACCATGGTTTTCAAAATAAGTTTGCACAATTTGCACAACCCTGTATAAGCTTTATTGTCCAAAGGTCCTTTAAGGTAACAAGCCTGCTCAATTGTTCGCTTTTCATTCCGTTGAAAATATTTTATTACTAAATAAATAAATAAATTATTTACAGTTCTTTAAATAAACAAAACATATTTAAACTAGATTTGTAAGTCTTTTATGTTCAAAAGAATACATTAAGATATTCCTCTGGTATGGGGAATTCCATATGGTAGTGCTTAAATTGGCAGGCACATTTATTGCGTTCTTGTTTCATGCCAAGCTCATTGTATTGTCTCGCTAAATAACTATAAACATCAAGCACCTTTGAATGAGCGTCCAGCTTCTTAAAATATACAATAGCTTCACTTATTTGATCCGCACATTGCGACAAGTATTCTTTTTTCTGCTCAGACGTCAGAGCTGTCGCAACCAGGCATCTTACGTAAACAAAATTCGCCTTGGCACGATCATAGAGACCACCGTTGGCAAATATTTTTTCCATTCCATTTTTGATCGATTGCAAAGCCTTCTGAGGCATTTGCATCTGGAGTAGCACCTCAGCAAACATCATATCAGTAATAGCCCATTCGTAGTTTAAATACGATTGCAATGCCAGCGTTGAGGCTCTGTTCAGCGTTCCGATAACTTCAGAGTGTATCTTGTCCTCTGAAATCATCGAGTATGCCAAAAGTATCAATGCACGCACTTGCGTCAAACAATCAAGGTCTCTAGTTGCGAGTAGTTTGTCCAACATTGTGCGAGCTGTAGTCACATAACGCTTTGCAATAAGCACTGATGCGCGCTGGAGAATAGCAGCATTCTCATCGAAAACGAACAATTGACAACAAGCGCGCGATGCTTCCTGCCACTTGCAACGCAGCAGTGCCTGTTGGATGGTTATCAAGCATTCGCAAATCATCCAACTATGCGAATACGGATTCCGTGGGAATCTCTCTTTGGTGTGATGCAGCACCACCGAACACAATGCATACTCTCCCTGAATATTTAACCAAAGTGCTAAGCAGCACAATACCATGCAGACGCTTTCACTATTTCCGACATCGCCAAACACCCAGGTTTTCTTAAGCTTCAACAGCAATTGAGCATAAATCGATGCTATTTCATTGTGACCATACAGGTTCCAGAGCGCCGAGCGTAGTGCTAACGAGTCGGAGAAATATTCCAAGAGAGAATTCTTACAGTTCAGCTCATCACTTTTTTGGAGAAGTTCAAAGAGATCCAAGGGCAGATAGCCACATTGCGCTCCAATCTTCACCACAAACTGTATACTGAGCGATAGACTTTGAATCATGCTCGGATCTTGTAGATCGGGCAGGCATTTCTCAAATGGATCGATTTTATTGCTGTTCAGGATGCAATACCAAGAGTTGGCTAGATCCAGACACCGTTTGTCGCCGCTTTCCTGCGCAAGCATAATACACTCCGTAAGGCACTCCAATGCCTCTTCCCGATGTCCAAAGTTCGCATGCATCACGGCGAGGTTAATACTAAAAAACTGGAAACCTTTGTGTTCGTTGCTATTCATCATTTGCTTGGGACTACGATCAAAAGACCGATGGAGGGCTTCCACTGAACTGAAATAGTCTCGAAGTCGGAGGTAATTCATGTAGGTGAGAAAAAACGCTTGTGTGTTCAGTGGATTGTCTTGCATGATTTCGTTTAGTTTGGTTTGCATTTCAATGGGCGGCAGCGCACGAATTTCGTTATTTTCCAGCAAACTACATTGGCGGGTTATGAAAAGATCGGCTTGCTTCGCAGACCATTTGCTGTGTGGATTTCGATGCTGATGATTCGTATGGGCATCTAAGAGAGATTCTTCAACTGCAATCGTTTCCTCTTCGAGTTCCTTTTCAGTTTCTGAACGACTGTCTAAAAGATTTGATTTGTGCGGTCCAATCGCCATCATACGAATGCCTGAAAAAAGTGAAAAATATCGGTTAACTTTAGGAGTAGAGTGATAAGAAGAGCCATGAAATGATTAACTGAACACGACTTAAGTGGATGCGTGGAATATATCAACCTAAAATAAGTAGCTAGTTCTGGTGCATTCTGCAAAGTGCCAATGGAATTCCTGCCTACTAAAGAGGTCGGCTTTGAAGTAGTAAAGTTAACAAAATGGCTATCATCTCTGCATTATGAAAACATGAAAAATGAAACGAAAGCTGCATTGCCTAGTTCTAAAGAAAGGGAGTCTTGCTCTCTAAGTAGTCTTCTGAACATTACATAAAAAATATTTTTGCAAAACTGTGTGAAAACCTCTTGATTACAGCACTGCTGGCGCATGCCAGTTGGACAAACATGTATAAAAAAAACAGAAGATTGATTTTAAAGCGATTTTAGTTGGTTGGCGATGCTCCATCCCACCGAGTCTGTTGATGTATATACCACAACTCGAAGGAGATACACTCATTCAGAAACATATCGAATTGCTTGCGAATGTACACGGATATTATTGACCTGCAGAACGAAGGAAATTCGGTGTATGGGAACGAGCGCTGCATTAGAAAAAAGGTATGACGTGAAGCGTGAATTTTTTTTCGTTATTCGATCAAAGAGGACCGACAATAAAAAAATTCCGATTTGTTTTTTTGCTAAGTTGTTTACAAGAAGGTAGTGTGAGCTTTGAATCTCATTGATCATGCGATTCAAAATGCAACTGTTTAATCAATCGATGTTTTAAGGAGCAATCTTAAAATTAACGAGTGCAGTAGCACGTTTGGTTTGTGATAAGAAGTAGTTTTTGGTTGGTTTTTATTTTATTATTTTTTTCACATCTTCTTTGAAGCATGAAATGCTTCTTACAATGAATGAAGGAAAGACTGCAATGCAATAACTGAAGCTTTTCCAACTCAAAGCTGTTATCTTTGTAATCTGGCATCAAATGATTTCAAATAAATAAGTCCAAGACAAGTTAAAGCTGAGGTTTGGGCATGCGTCCTCCTTGCATGCGTGGATACGATTTTTTAAATGTTTACTTCATGTCTCAAGAAAATGATTCAAGAAGCATTCAAAAGCCATCATATGCAATTCCAATAAATATCAGTCGATATAATGCATTGATACCGCAAATGATACCGAAGAAGCGCAAGATTCCCAAAGCAAAGATATAAAGCGTTTTCCAGAAAACGCTTGAATTCAAGGAAATGAAAAGGCGTACAGATTCGCGAAAAATGGTTCGGAGATGAGAGAATCCCCAACAATCCTGTATACGCATACGCCTGGAAAGAACCCGTTCTCGATGGCTTGGTCTGGGTATTGGAACAGCAAGAACAGATCAACAACATTTATCGGTTTACCGGGCACTGTGCCATAGGCACACATCCAATGCGTCTGAACATTCCGCACAACGACTTTTGCAGAAGCTGCAGAGATGAGGAAGAAATACAATCTATACAACATATGCCCAGCACTAGCAAGGAAAAGAAGGCAGATCCCGAGAAATCAGTTCTTCACAAAGCTGTGCGACTTAAGCGGTGATGAACTAAAAAACTCTTAAGATTCATTAGTGGATCTGGCTGTTTTTAGAACTGTAATAGGTTTCACGGTAGAATACTACTCCATAGCATGGGTACAATAGACCCAGAACGTTGGTCTAAGTGAGCCACGGCCAAAAAGCCGTAAAGTTACCTTCCTACCTACCTAACTATGTGAATGAAACCTTATTATAAAAAAGCATTGCCTCTCTGACAGGACAGGAACAGATCTTTATCTTACAAAGAAAAGAAGCTCTGCAGAGGATTTGAGTCTCTCTCTTTCAAAAGGTTTGGAAACAAACTTCAGTTGATTGAGCAGAAACACAGATTTGAACTTTTTAAATCATGAATCAGAGTTCCGAAACAAGTTGTCAGATATTTCTGTTAATAAATATTAAAACAAAACCTGTGTAAATCAATTTCAGTGGAGTTTCTAGCGTTTAGAATATCTGCAATCAAAATGTGCATTTCCGCGTTGCATGCAACAAATGATAACTTCCCCAATGCAATTACGCTAAAAGCTTTTCTCACAATGTAAAATCCTCCTATTGTTTATCGCAGTTATGGCATAAAAAATCAATAGTCCCTTACATCCATAATTCATATCGCTATTCACATTTCAGCAAGGCAATTCGCACTTCACCTTAATTCTTTTCGCTTACCTTTCTCGTAGTACAAGCAGATGTTCTTGTACAACGTCATCATTTCAGGGAACGATATACGATCGAGAATAACTGCCACTCGTCTGATGTACAGGCCCACGATGCCATACTGGCTAACTCCAATTGAATCCGACAGAATCTTGTCGAAATTTTGCATTTCAAACAGATCGAATAGATTCTCAATGCCCAGGGTGTTTAGGTCACTCATAC